>LR738711.1:343201589-343405251 GCA_902687465.1 Secale cereale | reverse complement strand
GACGGGGGGCCGTCGACGGGCGGCGATTAGGGAGAGGGGGAGAGAGAGGTGGCGGCGGCGGGGGGCGATGGGGAAGGCGGAGGGGCCCTGGCTAGCTCGGGCGATAGATTGACGGCGACGGCGCCTGGACGGAGAAGTGGGGGGACTGGGCTCGGCGGTGGGGAAGGCGGAGGTGGCCAACGCGCGCAGGAATGGAGGGGCTCTGGATTGGATCTGGGAGGGAGAAGGCGACAGCGGCGATTGGGAGAAGGGGGCTAGGGTTTCGTGGGTGGACGAGGATGAGAGGGATACGGGGTGAGAGTGGCGAGGGGGTGTGGGCTGCCGTTGGATTCGGGCGCATCCGACGGTGCTTAATCCATGATCCGCGTGAGCTCATTTTAGACCAATCAGAACACAATATGCCCTTTGATGATGTTAAGACCATTTAAATTGGTCGTAATTGATTAAAAATAAGATTTTGAATCATGTCTGCTATTTGACGACCTAAGAAATTTATAAAAATATAGAAATAAAAAACCTTCGCATTGTGTCACCAAGTGTGACCTACTTTTCAGTAAAAATAACAAACTTTGAATAATGTTAATATCATTAAAAAAGTGTTCTAAGATATGAGTTTTTTGTAAGAGAATAATTTTTGCGAGTGTCCAAAATGATATTTTTATAAAGAACCTAGCAAATATTTGTTGCAAATTTGGAGCACATCAATTTTATAATTCACAATCATAGCACATGTGGAGCACATCAATTTGTAATAGAATTCCAAACAGTGTTGCCTAAGGGAGTTTTCATTTTCTTTGCACGGAAAATTCATTTTCCATTTTCCGAGTGCCCGAATTGAGCTCTTTTTGTGAAGGACCTACCATATATTTGTTGCAAAATTGGACCGAATCATTTTTATAAAATACTAGGCCATATTTAATGCACAATTGACCAAATGGTTGGGTGTAAAAAGTTTTGATCCACCTCCCGTGAAAAAGACAAATTTCAGCCGATTCAGTTGGAAGCGGGTCAAATTTGAACTGTAGCTCCCTTGTAGTTTGCTCTTTATTTTTTACAAAAATCATTTCTAGGTACATAAGTATCTATTTAATCATAGAAACACCAAAAAAATTCCAAGATTCAACCACTAGCTAGGAACGGTCATTCCCGCCGTTTTGACCGCATTTTGAAACGGGCATAAAAAATTCAAAAAAAATCAAAAAATTGGAACACCTTCGCATTGTGTCATTATATATGAGCAAGTTACCAGGAAAAATAATAAACTTGTAATACGGCAATTCTATTAAAAAAGTGTTCTCAGAAATGAGCTATCATGCGTGAAGATTCATGGCTTTCAAGCCAAATGATCAATCCTATGGCCACATTCATGGCATAGTTTGTTCAAATGATCTCATATTGTGCACAAGGGTGCATCTTGGAATGGCAAACAATGTTGCCTAAGGAAGTTTTCATTTTCTTTGGACGAAAAATTCATTTTCCATTTTTTGAGTGCCCAAAAGGAGGTTTTTTTGTGAAGGACCTCGCAAATAATTGTTGCAAAATTTGACCAAATCATTTTTCTAAAATACTAGGACATTTTTAATGCACAATTGACCAAATGGTTGGGTGTAAAAAGTTTTGATCCACCTCTCGTGAAAAAGACAAATTTCCGCCGATTCAATTGGAAGCGGGTCAAATTTGAACTGCGGCTGCCTCATAGTTTGCTATTTATTTTTTCCAAAAATCATTTCTAGGTACATAAGTACCTATTTAATCAGAGAAACACCAAAAAAATTCCAAGATTCAACCACTAGCTAGGAATGGTCATTCCCGCCGTTTTGACCGCATTTCGAAACGGGCATAAAAAATTCAAAAAAAATCAAAAAATTGGAACACCTTCGCATTATGTCATTATATATGAGCAAGTTACCAGGAAAAATAATAACTTGTAATACGGCAATTCTATTAAAAAAGTGTTCTCAGAAATGAGCTATCATGCGTGAAGATTCATGGCTTTCAAGCCAAATGATCGATCCTATGGCCACATTCATGGCATAGTTTGTTCAAATGATCTCATATTGTGCACAAGGGTGCATCTTGGAATGGCAAACAATGTTGCCTAAGGAAGTTTTCATTTTCTTTGGACGAAAAATTCATTTTCCATTTTTTGAGTGCCCAAAAGGAGGTTTTTTTGTGAAGGACCTCCCAAATAATTGTTGCAAAATTTGACCAAATCATTTTTCTAAAATACTAGGCCATATTTAATGCACAATTGACCAAATGGTTGGGTGTAAAAAGTTTTGATCCACCTCTCCTGAAAAAGACAAATTTCCGCCGATTCAGGTGGAAGCGGGTCAAATTTGAACTGCGGCTGCCTCATAGTTTGCTATTTATTTTTTCCAAAAATCATTTCTAGGTACATAAGTACCTATTTAAACAGAGAAACACCAAAAAAATTCCAAGATTCAACCACTAGCTAGGAACGGTCATTCCCGCCGTTTTGACCGCATTTTGAAACGGGCATAAAAAATTTAAAAAAAATCAAAAAATTGGAACACCTTCGCATTGTGTCATTATATATGAGCAAGTTACCAGGAAAAATAATAAACTTGTAATACGGCAATTCTATTAAAAAAGTGTTCTCAGAAATGAGCTATCATGCGTGAAGATTCATGGCTTTCAAGCCAAATGATCAATCCTATGGTCACATTCATGGCATAGTTTGTTCAAATGATCTCATATTGTGCACAAGGGTGCATCTTGGAATGGCAAACAATGTTGCCTAAGGAAGTTTTCATTTTCTTTGGACGAAAAATTCATTTTCCATTTTTTGAGTGCCCAAAAGGAGGTTTTTTTGTGAAGGACCTCCCAAATAATTGTTGCAAAATTTGACCAAATCATTTTTCTAAAATACTAGGACATATTTAATGCACAATTGACAAAATGGTTGGGTGAAAAAAGTTTTGATCCACCTCTCCTGAAAAAGACAAATTTCCGCCGATTCAGCTGGAAGCGGGTCAAATTTGAACTGCGGCTGCCTCATAGTTTGCTATTTATTTTTTCCAAAAATCATTTATAGGTACATAAGTACTTATTTAATCATAAATACATGGTTTGGTGGCGATACGTCGAGGTTTGGGCGGTGGTCGAGGGCCCCAACTCTAGAGCGCGTAAACTCGCATGCCCGCTGCGTGGTCACCGCGTGACTGTGGCGTTGCCATGTGTTCTGGGCGGCCTAGACGTGTCTAGTGGGTTGGCCACTCCCCAGGTAGGTGCTAGGAAGAAAATTACAACATAAGATTCTCACGAGGAGACCGATCGATGCTCAAACATGAATTAGCAGCCAAGTGTTTGATTAGCGATACGGGAAATGCACATGGCTAATGGGCGTGAGTTTTGGTTGAGGATGATTAGTTACTAAGAAGACCGTCTTCACAAATTTTCAGCTCAAAAGGAGGAGTCTAGGTGGTACTTGCTTTGCAAAGTACCACACTGGACATAAATACGAATGTTGAAGATGGGCTCAAAATAATGAATGGATTGAGCTGGCATTTGGTGGAGGATAGTTATTTGGGCATAGGAAAGCACTGTAGAAAATGGATACCATTTGGACATGCCAAAGTGGTACTTCCTTCACAAAGTGTTTTTTTGAACAGAATAGGAAAATGAATATTTTTGAAATATTTTTGAACTAGGCAAGGAAGGTTTTTTACATATTTGACGAAGATATGACCCAAAGAATTTATGAGAATTTTTGGGGAATTTTGGGAATGACAGAAATATAGGTTGCTTCACAACCTAGGGCAAAAACTACCACATGGACATGACACATAGGCAAAACTGATGAGGTGGCGCCTAGTCGTAGCAACCAACCACAATTTTCAAGGTTATGACCATCTATATTGGTCATGAACATCTAGAAATAAGGCAGCGAACCAGTGCTATCTGCTTTGTGACCATTTCGTGTAAGGAAATTATGACCTTTCTGACCAAAATGGTCGTTATAGTTTAGGGTTTGGAGCCCCCCGAACAGCTTTTGACCAATTGGTCTGAAATGGTCATAGATCTATGACCAATTCTGCCAGGGTCACTAACAAAAGGTCATAAGTTGACATATTTCTTGTAGTGCTCAACCTAAATAAATCGTGTGGACCTTCGGTCCATTTAAATCGAGGGAAGGTTGACTTCTCTTTAAAACATATAAAAGCCTCTCAATATTATTAGGGAGCTATATAATAATATTCCATTCGTTTGGAATTAACCAACACACGTACATAATTGTCCCCATGTCTTTTTCACTTCGAGTTTCTCCTTCAAAAACCTTGCCAATAATTCTTTTCTGTTGTTTCGAGGTTCCTCCGAAAATCCGAACATTTTTGGACACTTCAATAATCAAGTCTTAGTTCAAACCCATTTGAATTAAATTCAAATATGTTTGAATTATATTTTTCGTTCATGCCTTTTATATTTTTCTCGGACCGTGCTCATTTTTATGAGCCCAAGAAAATTGACCTCACGTGCAAATTCTTTTCCTAACTACCTCTTTCTTTTCTTCTCCCCCAACTTCTCTTTCCATTTCCTTCATTTCTCTGTTTTATTTTAAATGCAGAGAGAATCAGCCCAGCCTCCATTCCTCCTGGCCCAATCCCTCTCCCAGCCTCCCTCAGCCGGCCTGCTAGGCTTCAAGGCCCAGCCGGCCCAATCCTAACCCTAGCGAGCCACATCTCTCTCCCTCCGCTCGCTCTTTCTTTCCCCCTCGCGCCGCTAGTTCGTTCCCCTCGTACCCCGATCCCCTCGGCCAACTCTCCCTCGCTCCTCATCCCCTCACAGCCCGAGCGCCTCTCTCCAGCATCGATCTCCCGAACCCCCAGCATCGCGACGCGCGGCCGGCCAGGCCCGGCGCCCCGCCGCCACGCCCTTCCGTCCGCTTCCAGGAGCAGCCGCGCCGCTCCTTGTGCGCCCTGGCGCCCGCATCGTCCTCCAGCGAAGGCCAGGCCCCGAGCGCTTCTTCCTCCGTCTCCGCAGCCAGGGCCGGCCAGGCTTCCTCGCCTCCGCAGCGCCTCCGCGCCCCGTTCCTCGTCGCCCCTCCTCGCCAGCGCCAGTCAGTGCCAGGAGCCCCGCCTTCTCCAGCCTGCGTCGCCAGGGCGCCCCGTCCCTTCGGCCACCGGCGCGCCAGGCCGCAGCGCGCCCTCCCGTGCGCCCTGCTGCCTCCTCCCGGCTCCCAGCGCCGACCCGCACCATCTCCAGGCCAGCGCCGCGCCCCGCCAAGTCCCCGTAGCCCGTCCTTCCCTCGTCCAGCGCTGCAACGTCCTGCCTCCATCGCGTCCGGCCACCGGCTCCCGTGCTGCGCCGTGGCCTCTTCCTCGCCAAGTTGCCGCTGCCAGGACCTTTGCTGCTCCATGTTGGTCCGCCTTGTTATGTTAATGTTTTTTTTGCCAAGTGCTCCTTCCGGTGTGTCCAAGACCGTCAAGATCGACGCGAGACGATGACCCGAACTTCTACGGGAAGACGCGAACTTGTACAACTACCGTCGCCAAGACCGGACCGACAAGTACCACGATGACAAGTACCCCTTCAGAGAAGTGAACATCTATGAACGGGAACGCCTACACTACGATCGGCGATGCGCCAAGTACCTCTTCGGGGACTAGAACGTCTACTTCCCTCTACGACACGATAACGGAACGCCTACTTCCTCTCCGATCGTGAGAACGACTTCTTCCACTACGCTCTCGAACCGCCCCGTGAACGTTTGTTCCGAAGGTATAACCGCCGAGCCAATGACCCCGTGAGATGTTTGCTTGTGTTGTATGAAATGTTTCCCGTGTGTGCTCCGTGCCCGTTTCGTCAGTTTGTCTTGTTCCTCGGATGCCTCGTCGCCGACCCGTGGAAACCCAGCAACGGGATCACCCCATCATCTTGCATGTCTCGCTCACGTCTCCGTCACCTTTTGCACGGGTCTCTCACCGAGTTACCGGAACCGAGATGTTGCGTTGCATCATTTTCGGATCGTTGCCGTGACACCTTTTCCTTCCACCACAGTGACAAATACTTCATATCTCTCTTGTCAACTTTTAATATAATTGCATAAAACTTGATCATGTCATCCGCATCATGTTAACAACATTATATGTTTAATTGTGTTTGCCTTATAATTACTAAACATGCTCATGGGGATTTTCCGGATATGTTGTTGTTGTTCTTCCGGCCTCATTTAAAATGCCTAAATATTGTAGTTTATTATGCTTCACCTCTTGCCATGTTAACAAACATTTAATCCTGTCTTGTAAATAAACAAGAGTCAATTAAATAATGAAATGTGGTGTTTCGTCAATATGCAACTCGTTGCATATTGAGCTCCACTTAACTTGTAGTGTTGTTTGTGCACTTTGCCATGCCATGCATAATTAAACCGGACATGCATCATACTTGCTTGTGAATCGTATGCCATGTTTATGGTTTCGTGTTTACCGTGTTGCTTGTTTCTTTCCGGTTGCTTCTCTTGTTAGCTTCGGTTTCGTTCCGGAGTTGTGATGATTCGCTCCTATGTTGCTCCGTCTACTTCATGGATCCGTTCTTCTGCCTTGCGGAATCCCAGGCAAGATGATCATACCCTTGGATACCTTTACTACCATTGCCATGCTTAGTTGTCTCGATGCTATCGTTACATGTCGCGCTACCCATCTTTTATGTCAGCCTCTCCTTGTTTCCATGAAACCTCTAACCTTGAAACCTTCCTAGCAAAACCACTGTTTGGCTATGTTACCCGCTTGCTCAGCCCCTCTTATAGCGTTGTTAGTTGCAGGTGAATAAGAAGTTTGTTCCAGGAGGGAACTTGTTGTTGTTATATCACAATATCTATAATTATTGTTAACACACCTATATACTGGGCATGGGTGGAAGGCTTGGCCTTTTGCTCGGTGTTTTGTTCCACTCATGCCACCTTAGGCGTCGATAAACCGTCATTATGTTCCTTGATTTTGCATTGCTTACACGATGGGTGGATGGGGACCCCTTGATAGTTCGACTTTGAATAAAACTCCTCCAGCAAGGCCCAACATTGGTTTTAATTTGCTCATAATAACACCTTAATTAATTAATTAAATTGCATAGGGAGTTAGCACTACCCGAGGATTCTTTCTACATAGCAGGGGGGGCCAGTGCTGATGGTTTGGTCCCAAACGGGGGTCCTGCAGGGCCACCACGGGGAAACTCGAGGATTGGCTCCTGTAGCATCACCCATCCGGTCGTGGCCTGAGATGAGATACGCGCGGCTACTATCAGGGTGTCGACACACTGGGAGGTCTTGCTGGACTTGTTTTACCATTGTCGAAATGTCTTGTGCTACCGGGATGCCGAGCCTGATCGGATTTTCCCTAAGATAAGGGGTGATGATATTATATTTATCACTTCAGCTAATCGTGAGAGCTTGTGATGGGCTAAGTTGGGACACCCCTGCAGGGTTATGATCTTTCGAAAGCCGTGCCCACGGTTATGTGGCAGATTGGAATTTGTTAATGTCCGGTTGTAGAAAACTTGATAGAGGATCCGAAGTAAAACGCACAACTGTGTGAGTAACCTTGACTGTCTCTTTTCACTTTGAGAAGAGAACACGGTGGGGTTATGTTTGACCGTATGTAGTTCAGGATCTTTAGCGATCACCTTTTGCGACCGTTTGCGTAGATGCTCATCTTATTCTAGTACTCGTAAGTTAGCCACCATATTATGCTTAGCCGCTGCTGCAACCTCACCACCTTACCTCTTCCTACCCTCAAAGCTTTGCTAGTCTTGATATCCATGGTTATGGGATTGCTGAGTCCTCGTGGCTCACAGATACTACAACACCAGATGCAGGTTCAGCCGAGTTTGAAGCAGGAGCTGGTTCAAGTTCTTCACTGGGAGCTCGATGAAGAGAGTGGTTTCTACTAGGATTCGATCCTGACCTGTGGCGTTATGTTGTTTGGTATCTTGTCTTTTGGTTCTTACCCTTAGATGGGTTGTGATGTTTTGAATGATGTTTTGCTTATGTAATGTATTGTGTGAAGTGGCGAGTGTAAGCCAACTATCTTCTTTTGCAATTTAATCCCTCTTTTACATGAGTCGTGCAAAGATACCAAACTTGAGATCATTCTAGGATGGGCTTATACCTTTAAGTCGTGCCTCGACACGTAGGAGGTATAGTCCCATCCTGGGCATTACAAGTTGGTATTCAGAGCCTTCTCCGACCTACAAGCCCCCACTGATTGATCGAATCGTTGACGGTTGAGTCTAGGCACACACTGAAAATGTTTTGAGTCCTATATATATATATCGGAGAGTAGGATTTCTTTTACTCCTCATCTCTTTCACTCTGGTGAGGACTCCTGACGATTACTCTTGCCTCTTCTACTTTCAAAAAATGCACCAATTTTTTTTTTAGGATCTCGCGAGTATTGTTTGGATTGTTTCAATGTCTTTGTGACGAGAACATTGTTCTTGATGCCTCCTGTCATTAGGGGTTGTGGCAGTGTCCCGGGGAGTTGAGCTCCGAGGTGTTGTCGTCACAAATCCATCGCGGCAGTACTAGAATACTTAAGACGGCCGACATCGAAAACTCTCCTATGCGGTTAGTGGCAAGATAACCCCGACATCACCCAGTACTGGGGAGGTAGTTCGGGAGTATTGCCATAGCTTGTATAGTGGATGCGTTTCGAAGGTCCGAGGTAAACGGTTTCCGGGAAAGACTGGTTATGTGTTGAAGGATGGATACAGCTGGATGTAGGTTTAGAGTTGATTGCGCGGTGCTTCCCATGTATCCCCAACACCTGATTGCATAACTGGGAACTTTCAAAAATTAATAGGTGGGTTCATCTAGTAGTTCTAGGCATTCTTCCAACGGATGCATGATATGAAGTTCGGGGTTCTACATTGAGTGAAGTGGTTTTATGGACTTGTTCTGATCGGGAGTTGCATCTTAAAGTGTCCTTGGCTATGCTGATCCGGGGATTGCAAAACCCTTTTGTAACACGTTCCATGAGCTTTCAGCACGAATATGTGGGACGAAGCTTCTATCTTGTATTTGTTCTATCTGTTTTATCTGTTCCTTTTTATTTACATTTTGTTCTCCAAGTGGCTTCTCGACTAGTTGATGTACCTGCGGAATTCATTCGTTCAATTCTCTGTTAGGATGATATTGTGAAGATTCTGTTGCAACATAATCTTCTTCATAAACATATATATCCTTTGTTTCGTTTTGATTCTGGTATTCGAGTTGCTTCGATGTAAAATGTTGATTCCATACCTTTCCTAATCGGTGTTCTCATGTTTCTATGGGAGTGCTAATCCTTCTTCACCATCGAGATCTTCATGTTAATTCTTTTTCAACCGGTGTCCTTTTTGTTCATCTCAAGTTGTCGTTGTTTCCCCCACCCTCCCACCCTTTTCTTTTGGAGCCATAATTGTTAATGAAATATCCATTTTATTCATGTGATATTTCTTCATTCATTTCCTTCAATGTTCTTATCCGGTGATTTATCGTGAAGATGCTCAAGAGCTTCAAATTCATCATTTTTTTGTTCTCTAATTCTGCCGGTGGATGTAATTCTAGTTTTCGGTGTTGATCTTATCCTTTTCCCCATTTCATAATGCTTTCTTATTTTGGTGCACCAATTAACCATTCTCCTCTTGCTATTCATATTCGGAGTGCTGAAGATTCATAATTCCATTCTTAATCCGTTCAAATTATTTTGAGATGTTTATCTTACTCAAGCCATTTAATTCAACCGGTGCAATATCTCTTAAGCAATCTTTCCAACGGTGATTTCTTTGAGTGGGCCCTAACCCATAGGTCTTTTTTTCCAGGATCTTACCTGACTCTTCCAATTTTCTGGAGTTATACTCAAATTCCTTTCAAAGTGTGACGTAAGAATGATTTCCATCAGTCACATGCCTTCTCCAAGCGTGTTTTCAATTATTTCCATCTTTAGCTCCACCTTCCTCTTGTCATTCGTCCGGAGTATCTCGAAATTCTTCATGGCATTTCTCGTCTTCATTCTTAGCATTTGGAGACCGGAGAAGTGTTTCTCTTAAATCTTGGCCCGTTCTCTTGAAGATTCGTGGTTCTAGCTTCATGTCAACCTCATTATTGTTCCGAGTGTGAGGAATTCTTTTTTATACCCATCCGAAGCATTTCATGAATTCTTTTCTTTGTGATCCTCCGAAGGCCATCATTTCAGAATATTTCTTCGTTCTCAGTTTTCAACTTCGTCCTCTAAATATTCTTCATTGATGTCTCTTCGTTCGTCTCCATATTTTTACGGTGGCTCTTTCAAGATTACCCTTCCGTTGTTATTGTTTTAATTCATTTGTTCTTTTCATAATCCTACCGGTGCTTGTTGAATAATTATCGGAGCTTGTGCGAGATCTCTCTTAATTCTTTCCAACGAGAATAAGTAGTATGCCAAATCCGTTTGCTTGTCATCAATTTAATTTGATGAAGGATATGCATGACATAATTCTTATTCTTATTCCTTCAAGGTGATTTAATTCTTTTGTCTGGAGCTTGTTCATCATATCATATTCTCGGTTCTAAGTTGTCCATCTTGTTTTCCGGAGCTCCAAGTTATTTCTATTATATCATTCCAAACCTCCAACTAATTCATCACAGGCCTTGAATCTTATTCTTTTCAATTTTCACTTCTCATGCTTCCATTACCGGAGTTCTTCATGGTGGTTCATCATCATTTAATTCATCCTCGAAGTCTTCATCAAGATTCTTGTTGGAGGAGGTCAAATATTCTTCATCATGCATTCCAAGTGCAATCCTTTCTACCTTATCTTTTCAGATGGTGTTATGTCATTCTTGACAATTCCTTCATGTTTCATGATTCACGAGTTATCAAGAATGAGATATTTAAAACCATCATTTTCCTTGTTCAGGAGATCATTCCAACCATTCAATTTATTTGTTGGAGTAATCTTGGGTTGTATTGCACCTAAAAGCTTTCCTTGAGAATTGTTGCAATTATGGTGCTTAAGAATGACCCAAGTTCTTCATTTATCATTCCGGTGAAATAACTCTTTCGTCTCCTTGTTGATCTCAATCCAATCAAATGTTTTCGTTAGTGGCTGGTTGTCACCTCTTAATTTTGAGATGTTTTCCATAAGCCCACAACGAGCTTATTCTTTTTGTTGTTGATTTTTCCATCAACTCCGTTCAACCCTTCCTTGTAAGGAGGACTTCCTAATTCATTCGTGGGAGAAGTTGTCATTTTTTTCTTCTCCATCCATTTCTTTCGTTGATCTATATTCTATTCTTTCATTTCGGAGACATGATGATGTTGCTCTCTCCAAACCCTCATATCGTTTTATCGAGATCATGTTCTTTCCCTTGCGTATCATTTAACCGGAGTGTTGTGTCCTCCATTCAAGTTTCGTCATCTTATCTAGTTTTTCCCATCTTTTCAACCAGAATGCTGTCTGAATCTTACTTACCCCTTGTGCCATTCTTTTAATTGCTTCGGTGGCAATGTGTTGTTGATTTCATCAAGTATCATTCCATCTCCTCAAGTTCATGTTCAATTCCTTCCATTTTCAGACGGAGTGCTGTCCAAATTCTGTCATTCTTATTCCTTGGCCATACCATTGCAGTTTCATATTCTTTTGGTTCATAAGCTCTTGTTTAATGTCTTTCAACATACAAGGCTCTCATAATGCTCTGTGTTCCTCTTTTCTAACGGAGTTTTCATATTCGTTCATCTCTGTTGCATTCTTTCTTTCAAGATTGTTCAACCTCTCAAGGTCGTGGTTTCACTCGTCTGTCAAAGAAGCAACTTTGTTTTACCTCTTCCTATTCCGTTTTTACCCGGTGCTATCTCTAAGATCTCGGGTCGAGATCCTCTGTTAATGTGGGAGAGTTGTGACGCCCGAAGACCGACGTCCCAGAAGATTCGAGAAGATTCCAGATGTTTCGGGTTCTCCCGTGTGTTTCATTTGTGCTTGTGTTATTTATTTTTGCATTGCATCATGTCATCATGCCATCATGTCATATTTATTTTGCATCTCAACCTAAATAAATCGTGTGGACCTTCGGTCCATTTAAATCGAGGGAAGGTTGACTTCTCTTTAAAACATATAAAAGCCTCTCAATATTATTAGGGAGCTATATAATAATATTCCATTCGTTTGGAATTAACCAACACACGTGCATAATTGTCCCCATGTCTTTTTCACTTCGAGTTTCTCCTTCAAAAACCTTGCCAATAATTCCTTTCTGTTGTTTCGAGGTTCCTCCGAAAATCCGAACATTTTTGGACACTTCAATAATCAAGTCTTAGTTCAAACCCATTTGAATTAAATTCAAATATGTTTGAATTATATTTTTTCGTTCATGCCTTTTATATTTTTCTCGGACCGTGCTCATTTTTATGAGCCCGAGAAAATTGACCTCATGTGCAAATTCTTTTCCTAACTACCTCTTTCTTTTCTTCTCCCCCAACTTCTCTTTCCATTTCCTTCTTTTCTCTGTTTTATTTTAAATGCAGAGAGAATCAGCCCAGCCTCCATTCCTCCTGGCCCAATCCCTCTCCCAGCCTCCCTCAGCCGCCCTGCTAGGCTTCAAGGCCCAGCCGGCCCAATCCTAACCCTAGCGAGCCGCAGCTCTCTCCTCCGCTCGCTCTTTCTTTCCCCCTCGCGCCGCCAGTTCGTTCCCCTCGTACCCCGATCCCCTCGACCAACTCTCCCTCGCTCCTCATCCCCTCGCAGCCCGAGCGCCTCTCTCCAGCATCGATCTCCCGAACCCCCAGCGTCGCGACGCACGGCCGGCCAGGCCCGGCGCCCCGCCGCCACGCCCTTCCCTCCGCTTCCAGGAGCAGCCGCGCCGCTCCTTGTGCACCCCGGCGCCCGCATCGTCCTCCAGCGAAGGCTAGGCCCCGAGCGCCTCTTCCTCCGTCTCCGCAGCCAGGGCCGGCCAGGCTTCCTCGCCTCCGCAGTGCCTCCGCGCCCCGTTCCTCGTCGCCCCTCCTCGCCAGCGCCAGGAGCCCCGCCTTCTCCAGCCTGCGTCGCCAGGGCGCCCCGTCCCTTCGGCCACCAGCGCGCCAGGCCGCAGCGCGCCCTCCCGTGCGCCCTGCTGCCTGCTCCCGGCTCCCAGCGCCGACCCGCACCATCTCCAGGCCAGCGCCGCGCCCCGCCAAGTCCCCGTAGCCCGTCCTTCCCTCGTCCAGCGCTGCAACGTCCTGCCTCCATCGCGTCCGGCCACCGGCTCCCGTGCTGCACCGTGGCCTCTTCCTCGCCAAGTTGCCGCTGCCAGGACCTTTGCTGCTCCATGTTGGTCCGCCTTGTTATGTTGCTGTTTTTTTTTTGCCAAGTGCTCCTTCCGGTGTGTCCAAGACCGGCAAGATCGACGCGACATGATGACCCGAACTTCTACGGGAAGACGCGAACTTGTACAACTACCGTCGCCAAGACCGGACCGACAAGTACCACGATGACAAGTACCCCTTCGGAGAAGTGAACATCTACGAACGGGAACGCCTACACTACGATCGGCGATGCGCCAAGTACCTCTTCGGGGACGAGAACGTCTACTTCCCTCTATGACACGATAACGGAACGCCTACTTCCTCTCCGATCGCGAGAACGACTTCTTCCACTACGCTCTCGAACCGCCCCGTGAACGTTTGTTCCGAAGGTATAACCGCCGAGCTGATGACCCCGTGAGATGTTTCCTTGTGTTGTATGAAATGTTTCCCGTGTGTGCTCCGTGCCTGTTTCGTCAGTTTGTCTTGTTCCTCGGATGCCTCGTCGCCGACCCGTGGAAACCCGGCAACGGGATCACCCCATCATCTTGCATGTCTCGCTCACGTCTCCGTCACCTTTTGCAGCGGTCTCTCACCGAGTTACCGGAACCGAGATGTTGCGTTGCATCATTTTCGAATCGTTGCCGTGACACCTTTTCCTTCCACCACGGTGACCAATACTTCATATCTCTCTTGTCAACTTTTAATATAATTGCATAAAACTTGATCATGTTATCCGCATCATGTTAACAACATTATATGTTTAATTGTGTTTGCCTTATAATTACTAAACATGCTCATGGGGATTTTACGGATATGTTGTTGTTGTTCTTCCGGCCTCATTTAAAATGCCTAAATAGTGTAGTTTATTATGCTTCACCTCTTGCCATGTTAACAAACATTTAATCTTGTCTTGTAAATAAACAAGAGTCAATTAAATAATTAAATGTGGTGTTTCGTCAATATGCAACTCGTTGCATATTGAGCTCCACTTAACTTGTAGTGTTGTTTGTGCACTTTGCCATGCCATGCATTATTAAACCGGACATGCATCATACTTGCTTGTGCATCGTATGCCATGTTTATGGTTGTGTGTTTACCGTGTTGCTTGTTTCTTTCCGGTTGCTTCTCTTGTTAGCTTCGGTTTCGTTCCGGAGTTGTGAGGATTCGCTCCTATGTTGCTCCGTCTACTTCATGGATCCGTTCTTCTTCCTTGCAGAATCCCAGGCAAGATGATCATACCGTTGGATACCTTTACTACCATTGCCATGCTTAGTTGTCTCGATGCTATCGTTACATGTCGCGCTACCCATCTTTTATGTCAGCCTCTCCTTGTAGCCATGAAACCTCTAACCTTGAAACATTCCTAGCAAAACCACAGTTTGGCTATGTTACCCGCTTGCTCAGCCCCTCTTATAGCGTTGTTAGTTGCAGGTGAAGATGAAGTTTGTTCCAGGAGGGAACTTGTTGTTGTTATATCACAATATCTATAATTATTATTAACACACCTATATACTGGGCATGGGTGGAAGGCTTGGCCTTTTCCTCGGTGTTTTATTCCACTCATGCCACCTTAGGCGCCGATAATCCGGCATTATGTTCCTTGATTTTGCGTTCCTTACACGATGGGTGGATGGGGACCCCTTGACAGTTCGACTTTGAATAAAACTCCTCCAGCAAGGCCCAACATTGGTTTTAATTTGCTCATAATAACAACTTAATTAATTAATTAAATTGCATAGGGAGTTAGCGCTACCCGAGGATTCTTTCTACATAGCAGGGGGGGGGGCAGTGCTGATGGTGTTGGTCCCAAACGGGGGTCCTGTAGGGCCACCACGGGGAAACTTGAGGATTGGCTCCTGTAGCATCACCCATCCGGTCGTGGCCTGAGACGAGATACGCGCGGCTACTATCAGGGTGTCGACACACCGGGAGGTCTTGCTGGACTTGTTTTACCATTGTCGAAATGTCTTGTGCTACCGGGATGCCGAGCCTGATCGGATTTTCCCTAAGATAAGGGGTGATGATATTATATTTATCACTTCAGCTAATTGTGAGAGCTTGTGATGGGCTAAGTTGGGACACTCCTGCAGGGTTATGATCTTTTGAAAGCCGTGCCCGCGGTTATGTGGCAGATTGGAATTTGTTAATGTCCGGTTGTAGAAAACTTGATAGAGGATCCGAAGTAAAACGCACAACTGTGTGAGTAACCGTGACTGTCTCTTTTCACTTTGAGAAGAGAACACGGTGGGGTTATGTTTGACCGTATGTAGTTCAGGATCTTTAGCGATCACCTTTTGCGACCGTTTGTGTAGATGCTCATCTTACTCTGGTACTCGTAAGTTAGCCACCATATTATGCTTAGCCGCTGCTGCAACCTCACCACCTTACCTCTTCCTACCCTCAAAGCTTTGCTAGTCTTGATACCCATGGTTATGGGATTGCTGAGTCCTCGTGGCTCACAGATACTACAACACCACATGCAGGTTCAGCCGAGTTTGAAGCAGGAGCTGGTTCAAGTTCTTCACTGGGAGCTCGATGAAGAGAGTGGCCGTTTGCTTGTGACGTTTCGACGATCAGTAGTGGTTTCTACTAGGATTCGATCCTGACCTGTGGCGTTATGTTGTTTGGTATCTTGTCTTTTGGTTCTTACCCTTAGATGGGTTGTGATGTTTTGAATGATGTTTTGCTTATGTAATGTATTGTGTGAAGTGGCGAGTGTAAGCCAACTATCTTCTTTTGCAATTTAATCCCTCTTTTACATGAGTCGTGCAAAGATACCAAACTTGAGATCATTCTAGGATGGGCTTATACCTTTAAGTCGTGCCTCGACACGTAGGAGGTATAGTCCCATCCTGGGCATTACATCTGGGCTCACAACGGACAACGAAGAGGACGACGGGAACCCGAACGGATGCACGTTTTGAATACATGCGGATGCAACACACATGATGACATGGGAAAATGCAACCGCAATCAGATGACATGGCTACGACGGCGAATAACTGGCTGACACCTGGCGCATCGGTCTCGGGGTGTCACATTCCACCCCTAGTACACACATGCATGCACTTACTCCACTCCGTAGTACTACATCGAGAGAAAATTGCGGTTACCATGCCCTAATTAATTGAGCATTAAACCAAACATGTCTAAAGTCTCTCTGGTGGTGGAAATGCATTGAGAGAAATGCATCATAATGAAGCGCGCCCTGTAAACAGTGACAGAGGGAGGAGTAGTATGAAGGTGCAAAACCAAGTATGCGTACGGCCAGTCGGTCAACGCACCTCCTCTTGGCATATCACTAACATGTGGGACCGGAGTGTGAGCAAACCGATCTCAATTGACGGCAAAATGGCCAACCCGCCGTTCCTTGAGACAGACGAGGAGCGAGAACACACAGACGGGCTCGCACGGTGGCCAAGATATATTCGAGCATGGTTGATCGATATCATCATTACATGTTGGGCTGCTATTTTCCGCCCTTCGCCGGAATAAATGTGTACTTTATCAGAGATTAAGAAAAATAAGAGTACAGAGGCTCCACCATGCGGTTCTAGTAGTAGTACTACTCGTACTACTAAACCTTGCGCTTGTCTCTTCGCCTCTGCGTGAAGTCGAACAACGATGGTACTCCGCATGTTCGGTACTACAGTGTATGCCTCTGGCAATCTGACACCGAATGAACTAATACATGTCCACCGCCTGGGCGAGGGTACGTTGCATTATTCATAAGGCGTAAGCAAGCTTCACCTTGTCCTGCAAGCTTCTCCTCGTTCCGCGAGTTGACGGGACACACCAACAAGTAGTGCTAGTCCATAGTCCCCCCTTTCCGGTTAATATGGCCTAATCTCTTTTTCGGGTAAATGAGAGAGCTTTATTCATATATAAGCATTCTTAGGACGAGCAGCCAAGACACTGGTGACTAGGAAGCAAGGTACCCCGCAAAAAAAGTAGGAAGCGAGGGGTTTCATCAAGCCAGCTCTCAGCCACATTTAAAGTGCAGCAAGCATGGTTCGCACAAAGATGCACCGCAAGGTTTGCTGACCTACTTACATGCTAAATAACAAAAAAAGAGGAAATATTACCGAGCGCTCCTATTTGTAACAGGATATGAGCCAGAATTAAGAGATAATTGTGGCGAGTGTTCCATGCAATCAACTTCCATTATCACATGCGAGAAACCTTGAAGAGAACCAAATGTGTTGAAGATTGCTTTATCACATTTTAAAAATATAATAAGAACAGACGCTCATGCATCCGGTTCCTAGTGCTAGTATAGTACCTCTATAGACTATAGTAGTAGTACTAGTACTAGTAAACTTTGCGCTTGGCTGTTCGCCTCTTCGGGAAGTGCAACAATAAATAGTACTAGTATAGTGTATGCTTCTGGCAATCTGACACCGAATTAACTATTGCACGTCCATCGCCAGAGCAAAGGACATCTTGCATTAATCAAAAGTTTCTCGTTGTCTTGCAAGCCACCGCGCGCAAGCTTCTCCCATCTTGCAAGCTTCTCCTCGTTCGGCAAGTTGACGGGACACAACAAAGTAATGCTAGTCCATACTGCCTCCTCTCCGGTTAATATGGCTTAATTTCAAACGAGATAAATACACTGTCTGTCACTGTATATTTGTAAAAATACGGTCAGTGGACTTCATAATACGCTCATTGCGCTCAATATATACATTTTCCGGTGTTTATACGGTCACTAGCTCACCCTGGCTGTGTATGTGTGTGCATGCACGTGTAGGTTGAGCACTTGAGGGTGACTGTGTGTGTTTCGTCGTGTGCTCGGAAATGCATGCATTAGGGCGTCGCGCGCATTTTTGCGTCCATGTGTACGTGTGACTGTTGCATACACGTAGGGGGAGTACGTGTAGGGGCCACTAAAGGAGCAGTCAAATCACATAGTAAGTTAGTCAGAAGAAGCAACCATCATTTCACTCTTCAATGACACGTACGCAATATAAAATGGTTGATATGGAGAGAAAAATAAAACCACTATATATACACTAGCAGGAGCCTAAGCTACAAGCCTTCTTGCTTGGGTTGCTCTCTTCACAAGCATAGAACGACGCTGGCCACACCGCTGCTCACATATATGGCATGATCCCGCAGCTGGGGGAAGGGAACAATGTTCTGCGTAGACACGGTCGACATCAGCGAGGGAGAAAATCCATAGTCGATGCATCCCAATCGGGGGTCACCGCGTTATGGGTCGATGCCACGTCCCAATCGCCCTTCTAGATACAGCCCGATGTCCATTTCGAAAATATTAGTGCATGTCAACAAAAATTATACTAGTATCGCTGTTCCGTTTTGAAAAAAACATATAAGCTGTTGCTTCTTACCCAAAGGATCTTTATATCCAACAGACACAAAATATCGATCTGACTTTTCGAAATTACTTTCACTGTTGATCTTATGTTGAGGTAATTGCTGCATCGCCACCAAAACCTACCATCTCTTAAGCTAAAGTAGACCGAGCTAACCCTATATTAGCATATTACTAAGATAAACAGAAGGCACTTAGAATCATTTAGGACCCGAGCTTGTCAATCTGAATGTGGAGGGACACCAGCTTAGCCCCGGCCAACAGCTTGGGCGGAACTATGAAGAAGGTCAGCTCCTGCACGGCGACGTCGCATCCCTGCTACTTGTCACCTCCATTTCCTCCTTAACAGCGTCGGTCCTGCCTTTGGGCTCCCCCAGCGGGCCGTTCGCCCACATCTTGGCCACGTAGTGTGGCAGTGGGGATGCCACCGCTCCGATGTAGAAGACCGACACGGTGATAGGCACGCCGATGTCGAGCACGCCGCCTACCAAGAAAAACGTGCGGCCGTCCTCCTCCGCGAACAGCAAGAGCCGTGGCTCCGACAGTGGCACTTGCAGCTGGAGCGCCTTGCCGTACTGGATCATGTGCATGAGCATGGGATGCACGGTGCTGATGTGGCGGGAGAGCACCGACAGCAGGCCTTCGTAGCTGCAGATGGGCACGGGGCATTTGCAGGGCGCTAGCGTACACACGCTCTGGTGATCGGCGAGCTTGTGATAAGTGACATACAGCCCACAGGCTTCGTGCGGGCACTCGACCCTCACCGAGGAGAGGACGGCGTCCACCGCCGTGTTCCGCACGTCGAAGCCACCGCCATGTTCGCACTTCTGGCACTGCCACTGGTTCCTGGGGCGCTCGACACGGCAGTCCGCACAAGCCAGGTGCCCTCCCTTGCACTGCACAAATCAATCGAACAACACATCAATCAAGAAACATGTACCTTGCTCGATCAGCCGAGCAAACAAGGTGTATTTGAACCTCATACACTGGAGGCTTCAAGGGGCGGAGGCACAAGGGGAAGTGGAGCAAGGTGAGGTCCATCAAGACCATAGAGAGCTCCATCGTCGGGTCCTGTTCCGTCTGCATGATCTCGCCCTCCTTGTGCACAACCATCTCTCACTTTATTAGGGCCGGAGCATTACAAAGCTTTACCGTCACATATTCATACTACTTCAAGGTGCATTAAATCAACACATGCAAGTATCAAAAGGAGAGTCACGGTATGCATGCATGCATTGTAATTAATGTGTCGGTAAACACAAATTATTAAAATATATCGAGTGCAGTGCTTTGATGTGTCGCATTGATACGTCCATTTTGCATCATGCTTATAAGTTGATATTTATTGCATTATGGGCTGTTCATACATGTTTTGTCACAATACTTATGCCTTTTCCCTCTTACTTTGCAAGGTTTACATGAAGAAGGGGGAATGCCGGCAGCTGGAATTCTAGGCTGGAAAAGGAGCAAACTCTGGAAACTTATTATGCACAACTCCAAAAGCCCCGAAACTCCACAGAACATTTTTCGGAAAATATAAAAAATATCTGGCGGAAGAAATCCACAAGAGGGGCCACTAGCTGGCCTCGAGGGTGGGGGGCGCGCCCCCCTTCCCAAGGCGCGCCCCCCTGCCTCGAGGGCCAACCGGTGGGCCCCAGGTTCCCATCTTCTCCTATATGAAGCGCTTTGACCGGAAAAAAATAGGAGGAGGCTTTCGGTACCAGACGCCGCCGTCTCGAGGCGGAACCGAGGCGGAAACCAATCTAGGGCTCCGGCAGAGCTGTTCTGCCGGGGATACTTCCCTCCGGGAGGGGGAATTCATCACCGCTGCCATCACCAACAACTCTCCCATCTTGGGGAGAGCTATCTTCATCAACATCTTCACCAACACCATCTCTTCTCAAACCCTAGTTCAACTCTTGTATCCAATCTTTGTACCCAAACCTTAGATTGGTATCGATGGGTTGCTAGTAGTGTTGATTACTCCTTGTAGTTGGTGCTGGTTGGTTTAATTGGTGGAAGATCATATGTTCAGATCCATTATGCATATTAATACCCCCTGATCATGAACAATATTATGTCTTGTGAGTAGTTGCTTTTGTTCCTGAGGACATGGGAGAAGTCTTGCTATTAGTAGTCATGTGAATTTGGTCTTCGTTCGATATTTTGATGAGATGTATGTTGTCATTCCTCTAGTGGTGTCATGTGAACGTCGACTACATGACACTTCACCATTATTTGGGCCTAGAGGAAGGCACTGGGAAGTAATAAGTAGATCATGGGTTGCTAGAGTGACAGAGGCTTAAACCCTAGTTTATGTGTTGCTTCGTAAGGGGCTGATTTGGATCCATATGTTTCCCGCATGGTTAGGTTTACCGTAATACTTCTTTTGTAGTTGCGGATGCTTGCATTAGAGGTTAATCATAAGTGGGAGGCTTGTGCAAGTAAGGGCAGAACCCAAGCACCGGTCCACCCACATACAAAATTATCAAAGTACCGAACGTGAATCAGACGATCGTGATGAAAACTAGCTTGACGATAATTCCCATATGTCCTCAGGAG
The DNA here is from genome assembly GCA_902687465.1 of Secale cereale. Classification (NCBI taxonomy): domain Eukaryota; kingdom Viridiplantae; phylum Streptophyta; class Magnoliopsida; order Poales; family Poaceae; genus Secale; species Secale cereale. The sequence goes on along the minus strand of LR738711.1, from coordinate 343,384,098 downwards.
CGCTTTACCTTGCATAAGAGTTTGCCCAGGTCACCCAGATCTGTGTCAAAGCTAACATCGACGTAACCCTTTACGACGAGCTCTTCGTCACCTCCATAAACTTTAGGATGTTCTTGACCGCTGTCCAGGGTTCCATACCGGGATCACTTTGGTACCTCCCTACCAAACTTATGGCAAGGTTCACATCAGGCCTGGTACACAGCATGGCATACATGATAGAACCTATGGCCGAGGCATAGGGTATGACACTGATCTTTTCTCTATCTTCTGCCGTGGTCGGCGACTGAGCCTTGCTCAATCTCATACATTGCAAAACAGGCAAGAACCCCTTCTTGGACTGATCCATATTGAACTTCTTCAATATCTTGTCAAGGTATGTACTTTGTGAAAGACCAATGAGGCGTCTTGATCTATCTCTATAGATTTTGATGCCTAATATGTAAGCTGCTTCTCCAAGGTCCTTCATTGAAAAAATCTTATTCAATTAGGCCTTACAGTTTCCAAGAATTCTATATCATTTCCCATCAGCAATATGTCATCCACATATAATATGAGAAATGCTACAGAGCTCCCACTCACTTTCTTGTAGATACAGGCTTCTCCACAAGTCTGTATAAAGCCAAACGCTTTGATCACATCATTAAAGCGAATATTCCAACTCCAAGATGCTTGCACCAGCCCGTAAATCGAGCGCTGGAGCTTGCATACCTTGTTAGCATTCTCTGGATCGACAAAACCTTCCGGCTGCATCATATACAACTCTTCCTTGAGGAAGCCATTAAGGAATGCCGTTTTGACGTCCGTTTGCCATATCTCATAATCATAGAATGCGGCAATAGCTAACATGATTCTGAATGACTTCAGCATCGCTACGGGAGAGAAAGTCTCGTCGTAGTCAATCCCTTGAACTTGTCGATAACCCTTAGCGACAAGCCGAGCCTTATAGATGGTCACATTACCATCCGCGTCTGTCTTCTTCTTAAATATCCATTTATTTTCTATGGCGTGCCTATCATCAGGCAAATCCACCAAAGTCCATACTTTGTTTTCATACATGGATTCTATCTCGGATTTCATGGCTCCCAGCCATTTATTGGAATTCGGGCCCGCCATCGCTTCTTCATAGTTCGAAGGTTCACCGTTGTCTAACAACATGATATTCATGACAGGGTTGCCGTACCACTCTGGTGCGGAACGTGCCCTTGTGGACCTTCGAAGTTCAGTAGTAACTTGATCTGTTTCTTCATGATCATCATCATTAACTTCCTCCCTTGTCGGTGCAGGCACCTCAGGAACAATTTCCTGCACTGCGCTACTTTCCGGTCCAGGAGGGGTGACTGTCACCTCATCAAGTTCTACTTTCCTCCCACTCACTTCTTTCGAGAGAAACTCTTTCTCCAGAAAGGATCCATTCTTGGCAACAAAGACCTTGCCTTCGGATCTGTGGTAGAAGGTGTACCCAATCGTTTCCTTTGGGTATCCTATGAAGACGCATTTTTCCGATTTGGGGTCGAGCTTTTCAGGTTGAAGTTTCCTGACATAAGCATTGCAACCCCAAACTTTCAGAAACGACAGCTTCGGTTTCTTGCCAAACCAAAGTTCATACGGTGTCGTCTCAACGGATTTCGACGGAGCCCTATTTAAAGTGAATGCGGCAGTCTCTAAAGCATAACCCCAAAAAGATAGCGGTAAATCGGTAAGGGACATCATAGATCGCACCATGTCCAAGAGAGTACGATTTCGACGTTCGGACACACCGTCACGCTGAGGTGTTCCGGGCGGTGTCAATTGTGAAACAATTCCACATTTCCTAATGTGCGTGCCAAATTCATGACTCAAATATTCACCCCCACGATCCGATCGTAAGAACTTTATTTTCTTGTCTCGTTGATTCTCAACCTCATTCTGAAATTCCTTGAACTTTTCAAAAGTCTCAGACTTGTGCTTCATCAAGTAGATTTACCCATATCTACTCAAGTCATCCATGAGGGTGAGAACATAACGATAGCCTCCGCGAGCCTCAACACTCATTGGACCGCACACATCGGTATGTATGATTTCCAATAAGTTGGTTGGTCGCTCCATTGTTCCGAAGAACGGAGTCTTGGTCATCTTGCCCAAGAGGCATGGTTCGCACGTGTCAAATGATTCATAATCAAGAGACTCCAGAAGTCCATCAGCATGAAGCTTCTTCATACGCTTGACACCAATATGACTAAGGCGGCAATGCTACAAGTATGTGGGACTATCATTATCAACTTTACATCTTTTGGCATTCACACTATGAATATGTGTATCATCACGATCGAGATTCATCAAAAATAAACCATTGACCAGCGGGGCATGACCATTAAACATATCTCTCCAATAAATAGAACAACCATTATTCTCAGATTTAAATGAGTAGCCATCTCGCATAAGACGAGATCCAGATACAATGTTCATGCTCAAAGCTGGTAATAAATAAAAATTATTGAGGTTTAAAACTAATCCCGAGGGTAGATGTAGAGGCAGCGTGCCGACGGCGATCACATCGACCTTGGAACCATTCCCGACGCGCATCGTCACCTCGTCCTTCGCCAGTCTCCGCTTATTCCGCAACTCCTGCTTAGAGTTACAAATATGAGCAACTGCACCGGTATCAAATTCCAAGGAGCTACTGCGAGCGCTGGTAAGGTACACATCAATAACATGTATATCACATATACCTTTGACGTTGCCGGCCTTCTTGTCCGCTAAGTATTTGGGGCAGTTCGGCTTCCAGTGACCCGTTCCCTTGCAATAAAAGCACTCTGTCTCAGGCTTGGGTCCATACTTTGGCTTCTTCCCGGCAACAGGCTTACCGGGCGCGGCAACTCCCTTGCCGTCCTTCTTGAAGTTCTTCTTACCCTTGCCCTTCTTGAACTTAGTGGTTTTATTGACCATCAACACTTGATGTTCTTTCTTGATATCCACCTCCGCTGATTTCAGCATCGAATACACCTCGGGAATGGACTTCTCCATCCCCTGCATATTGAAGTTCAACACGAAGCTCTTTTAGCTTGGTGGGTGCGACTGAAGGATTCTGTCGATGACTGCTTCGTCTGGGAGATTCATTCCCAACTGAGACAAGTGGTTGTGCAATCCAGAAATCTTGAGGATGTGCTCACTGACAGAACTGTTTTCCTCCATCTTACAGCTGTAGAATGCGTCGGAGACGTCATATCTCTCGACTCGGGCATGAGCTTGGAAAACCATTTTCAGCTCTTAGAACATCTCATATGCCCCGTGGTGCTCAAAACGCTTTTTGAGCCCCGATTCTAAGCTGTAAAGCATACCGCACTGAACCAGGGAGTAATCATCACAACACGACTGCCAAGCGTTCATAACATCTTGGTTTGCCAGGGCAGGAGCGTCACCTAGCGGTGCATCTAGGACATAAGTTTTCTTGGCAGCTATGAGGATGATCCTCAGGTTACGGACCTAGTCGGTGTAGTTGCTACCATCGTCTTTCAGCTTGGATTTCTCTAGGAACGCGTTGAAGTTGAGGGTGACATGAGCGTGGGCCATTTGATCTACAAGAGATATTGTAAAGAATTTAGATTGAGTTCATGATAATTAAGTTCATCTTAATCAAATTTTAATGAACTCCCACTCAGATTGACATCTCTCTAGTCATCTAAGTGATACACGATCCGAATCGACTAGCACGTGTCCGATCATCACATGAGACGGACTAGTCATCAACGGTGAACATCTTCATGTTGATCGTATCTTCTATATGACTCGTGTTCGACCTTTCGGTCTTCCGTGTTCCGAGGCCATGTGTGTACATGCTAGGCTCGTCAAGTGAACCCTAAGTGTATTGCTTGTGTAAATCTGGCTTACACCCGTTGTATGCGAACGTTAGAACCTATCACACCCGATCATCACGTGGTGCTTCGGAACAACGATCCTTAGCAACGGTGCACAGTTAGGGGGAACACAATTCTTGAAATTTTAGTGAGAGATCATCTTATTTACTACCGTCGTTCTAAGTAAACAAGATGCATAAACATAATAAACATCACATGCAATCAATTAAAGTGACATGATATGGCGAATATCATCTTGCTCCTTGGATCTCCATCTTCGGGGCACCATGATCATCTTTCTCACCGGCTCGACACCATGATCTCCATCATCATGATCTCCATCATTGTGTCTTCATGAAGTCGTCACGCCAACTATTACTTCTACTACTATGGCTAACGTTTAGCAATAAAGTAAAGTAATTACATGGCGTTATTCAGTGACACGCAGGTCATACAATAATTAAGACAACTCCTATGGCTCCTGTCGGTTGTCAAGTTCATCGACATGCAAGTCGTGATTCCCTATTACAAGAACATGATCAATCTCATACATCACATATATCATTCATCACATCTTCTTGGCCATACCATATCACATAGCACATGCTGCAAGAACAAGTTAGACGACCTCTAATTGTTGTTGCATGTTTTACGTGGCTTCTATAGGTTTTCTAGCAAGAACGTTTCTTACCTACGCCAAAACCACAACGTGATTTGTCAATTTCTATTTAGCCTTCATAAGGACCCTGTTCATCGAATCCGATCCGACTAAAGTAGGAGAGACAGACACCCGCCAGTCACCTTATGCATCTAGTGCATGTCTGTCGGTGGAACCAGTCTCACGTAAGCGTACGTGTAAAGTCGGTCCGGGCCGCTTCATCCCACAATACCGCCAAATCAAGATTATACTAGTAACGGCAAGAAAATTGAGCAAACTCAAACGCCCACAACTCCTTTGTGTTCTACTCGTGCAAGATGCTACGCAAAAGACCTAGCTCAGATGCCATTGTTGGGGAACGTAGCAGAATTCAAAAAATTTCTACGCTTTCACCAAGATTAATCTTAGGAGACATCTAGCAACGAGCATATTAGAGTGCATCTACATACCCTTTTGTAGATCGCGAGCGGAAGCTTTCGAAGAAGCGTGGATGAAGTAGTCGTACTCTTCGCGTTCTTCGCCACCGATGATCTAGCGCCGAACGGACGGCACCTCCGCGTTCAACACACGTCCGGTACAGCAACATCACCTCATTCTTGATCCAGCAAGGGGGGAGGAGAGGTCGTCGGAGATCCAGCAGCACGACGGCGTGGTGGTGGATGCAGCGGGAAATCCTGCAGGGCTTCGCCGGTGCCCTGCGTAAGGAGATGGAGGTGTGACGGGAGGGGGAGAGGCGCCAGAGACTTGGGGTATGGCTGCCCTCGGGGAGGGGGTGCCCAGTTGGGTGCGCCAACCCACCAGGGGCTGGCCCCATTCCCCTTGCGGCCTAGGGGCCCCTCCGGTGGTCCCGGGACGCTCCCGGTGACCCCCGGAGTTCACCCGATGGCCGAAACTGGACTTCCTATATATCATTCTTTACCTCCGGACCATTCCGGAACTCCTCGTCACGTCCGGGATCTCATCCGGGACTCCGAACAACTTTCGGGTTTCCACGTGCATGTATCTCTACGACCCTAGCGTCACCGAACCTTAAGTGTGTAGACCCTACAGGTTCGGGAGACACGTAGACATGACTGAGACCACTCTCCGGTCAATAACCAATAGCGGGATCTGGATACCCATGTTGGTTCCCATGTGTTCCTCGATGATCTTCATCGGATGAACCATTGTGTCAAGGATTCACTCAATCCCGTACGTTATTCCCTTTGTCCATCGGTACGGTACTTGCCTGAGATTCGATCGCCGGTATTCCCGATACCTTGTTTAATCTCGTCATGGCATGTCTCTTTACTTGATCCGTAATCCATCATCCCGTGACTAACTTCTTAGTCACTTTGAGCTCATTATGATGATGTCTTACCGAGTGGGCCCAGAGGTACCTCTCCGTCACACGGAGTGACAATATCCCAGTCTCGGTTCGTACCAACTCAACAGACACTTTCGGAGATACCCGATGCGTACCTATATAGCCACCCAGTTACGTTGTGACGTTTGGCACACCCAAAGTATTCCTACGGCATCCGGGAGTTGCACAACCTCATGGTCTAAGGAATAAATACTTGACACCGAAAAGCTTATGCATTACGAACTAAACGATCTCGTGCTATGCTCAGGATTAAGTCTTGTCCATCACATCATTCTCCTAATGATGTGATCCCGTTATCACTGACATCCTATGTCCATGGTCAGGAAACCGTGACCATCTGCTGATCAACGAGCTGGTAACTAGAGGCCTACCAGGGACTCATTGTGGTCTATATATTCACACATGTATCGCTGTTTCCGTACAATACAATTCAAGCATGAATAACAGACGATTATCATGAACAAGGAAATATAATAATAATACTTTTATTATTGCCTCTAGGGCATAATTCCAACAAAAGTAGTTGAATCTATTAAAGTTGAAGAAAAGTCTATCACTTATAATTTTGATCCCGTTATTCCTACCGCTTATATCGTGAAACCACATTTCCCTCTTAGGTTAAAGGACCATGCTCGAGCTTCAACTGTAGTTCGTAAGAGTAATACTAGAACACCTACACCCTCTGAGCAAATTAAAGTTGAACCTAGTGTTTCTATGGTTAAAGATCTCATGGTAGAAGATTTAGATGGACATGTTATTTATCTCCAAGAATAGTCAGCTAGAAAAGCCAAACCCAATACTAGGAATAAACATAAACCTGTTGTAGGTCTGCCTGTCATCTCTGTTAAGATAGGAGACCATTGCTATCATTGTTTATGTGACGTAGGTGCTAGTGCGAGCATTATCCCTCTTGATTCGTAGAATGAAATTATGCATGATATTGCACGTGTCGAGTTAGAAGGGATTGATGTCACGATTAAGATTGCTAATAGAGATACTATTTCACCAGTTGGGATCGCTAGAGATATTGAAGTCTTGTGTGGGAAGGTTAAATACCCTGCTGATTTTCTTGTTCTTAGTTCCCCACAAGATGCTTTCTGTCCCATTATATTTGGTAGACCCTTCTTGAATACCGTTAATGCCAAGATAGACTGTGCGAAAGACATTGTCACTGTTGGATTAGGGGATATGTCTCATGATTTTAACTTTGCTAAATTCCGTAGACAACCCCTTGAAAAGGCACCACCCAGTAAGGATGAACTTATTGGTCTTCCTTCTATTGTCTTGCTTCTATTGCTAGACCATGAAAATGATATGCATATGAATGAGAGAAAGGAGATAGATGAAATATTCCTTACACAGGGACCCATATTGAAAAACAACTTGCCTGTTGAAATCCTAGGGGATCCTCCTCCACCCAAGGGTGATCCAGTGTTTGAACTTAAACCTTTGCCTGATAATCTGAAGTATGTTTACCTTGATGAAAAGAAGATGTATCCTGTTATTATTAGTGCTAACCTTTCAGAGCATGAAGAAGAGAGATTATTGAAAACTCTGAAGAAGCACCAAGCTGCTATTGGATATACTCTGGATGATCTTAAGGGCATTAGTCCCACTATATGTCAACACAAGATAAAATTGGAAGAAAATGCTAAACCAATTATTGATCATCGGCGACGGTTAGATCCTAAGATGAAAGAAGTGGTAAGGAAGGAAATTCTAAAGCTTCTAGAGGCAGGTATTATCTATCCCATTGCTGATAGCTAGTGGGTAAGTCCTGTCCATTGCATTCCTAAGAAAGGACGTATGACTGTAGTCTCTAATGATAAAGAAGAATTGATCCCGCAAAGAATACTTACATGTAATAGGATGGTAACTGATTTCCGTAAGTGAAATAAAGCTACTAAGAAAGATCACTACCCCCTGCCATTTATTGATCAAATGCTAAAAATATTATCCAAACATACTCATTTCTTCTTTCAAGATGGTTATTCTGGTTTCTCTCAAATACCTGTGTCAAAAGGGGATCAAGAAAAGACTACCATCACTTGTCCTTTCGGTACTTTTGCTTATAGACGTATGCCTTTTGGTTTATGTAATGCACCTGCTACCTTTCAAAGATGCATGATGGCTATATTCTCTGATTTTTGTGAAAAGATTGTTGAAGTGTTCATGGATGATTTCTCCGTTTACGGAACTTCTTTTGATGATTGCTTAAACAACCTTGATCGAGTTTTGCAGAGATGTGAAGACACTAACCTTGTATTGAATTGGGAGAAGTGCCAATTTATGGTTAATGAAGGCATTGTCTTGGGACATAAAATTTCTAAAAGAGGTATTGAAGTTGACAAAGCTAAGGTTGATGCTATTGAAAAGATGCCATGCCCTAAGGATATCAAAGGTATACGAAGTTTCCTTGGTCATGCCGGGTTTTATAGGAGGTTCATTAAGGACTTCTCCAAAATCTCAAGGCCTCTAACTAATCTTTTACAGAAATATATTCCTTTTGTCTTTGATGATGATTGTCTAGAAGCATTTGAAATACTTGAGAAAGAATTGATCTCTGCACCTATTGTCCAGCCTCCTGACTGGAATTTACCCTTTGAGATTATGTGTGATGCTAGTGATTATGCTGTAGGAGTTGTTTTAGGGCAAAGAGTTGATAAGAAATTGAATGTTATCCAATATGGTAGTAAAACTCTAGATAGTGCCTAAAGAAATTATGCTACCACTGAGAAAGAATTTTTAGCAATTGTGTTTGCTTGTGATAAGTTTAGACCATACATCGTTGATTCTAAAGTAACTATTCACACTGATCATGCTGCTATCAAATACTTTATGGAAAATAAAGATGCTAAACCTAGACTTATTAGATGGGTTCTCTTGATGCAAGAATTTGTCTTGCATATTATCGATAGAAAGGGAGCTGAGAACCCTGTAGCAGATAACTTGTCTAGGTTAGAGAATATACTTGATGACCCACAATCAATTGATGACAACTTTCCTGATGAACAACTAGCTGTCATAAATACAGTACGTACTGCTCCATGGTATGCTGATTATGCTAATTACATTGTTGCTAAGTTTATACCTCCTAGCTTCACATACCAGCAAAAGAAAAAGTTCTTCTATGATTTGAGACATTACTTTTGGGATGATCCACATCTTTATAAAGAAGGAGTAGACGGTATTCTTAGACGTTGTGTACCTGAGCATGAACAGGAACAAATCCTATGCAAGTGCGACTCTGAAGCCTATGGAGGACACCATGCGGGAGACAGAACTGCACACAAGGTATTGCAATCCGGTTTTTATTGGCCTACTCTCTTCAAGGATGCCCGTAAGTTTGTCTTATCATGTGATGAATGTCAAAGAATCGGTAATATTAGTAGGCGTCAAGAAATGCCTATGAATTATTCACTTGTTATTGAACCATTTGATGTTTGGGGCTTTGATTATATGGGATCTTTTCCTTCCTCTAATGGGTACACACATATCCTAGTTGCTGTTGATTATGTTACTAAGTGGGTAGAAGCTATTCCAGCTAGTAGTGCTGATCATAACACCTCTATTAAGATGCTTAAAGAATTTATATTTCCGAGGTTTGGAGTCCCTAGATATCTAATGACTGATGGTGGTTCACACTTTATTCATGGTGCTTTCCGTAAGATGCTTGCTAAGTATGATGTCAATAATAGAATTGCATCACCTTATCATCCACAGACTAGTGGTCAAGTTGAATTAAGTCATAGGGAGTTGAAATTAATCTTGCAAAAGAAAGTTAATAGGCCTAGAAAGAATTGGTCCAAGAAACTAGATGTTGCATTATGGGCCTATAGAACTGCATACAAAAATCCTATGGGTATGTCTCCATATAAGATGGTATATGGAAAAGCTTGTCACTTACATCTTGAGCTAGAACATAAGGCATATTGGGCTATCAAAGAGCTCAATTATGATTTCAAACTTGCTGGTGAAAAGAGGCTATTTGATATTAGCTGTCTCGATGAATGGAGAACCCAGGCCTATGAGAATGCCAAGTTATTTAAAGAAAAAGTTAAAAGATGGCATGACAAAAGGATACAAAAGCGTGAGTTCAACGTAGGTGATTATGTTTTGCTATTCAACTCTCGTTTAAGATTTTTTGCAGGAAAACTTCTCTCCATGTGGGAAGGACCTTACGTTATCGAGGAGGTCTATCATTCCGGTGCCATAAGGATCAACAACTTCGAAAGCACAAATCTGAAGGTGGTGAATGGTCAAGGGATCAAACAGTATATCTCAGGTAATCCTATAAATGTTGAAACTAATATTATTGAAACCATAACCCCGAAGGAATACATAAGGGACACTTTCCAGAACGATTCAGCCTCCGAAAAGGAAGAGGTACGTGATACGGGTCTATGATGATTTGGAGCATCATGGTTGGACCACGGAAGAAGAAGAGGACCATGATTCAAAGAGTAAGGATTGGACTAGCTCTGATGAAGACGAAGTTCCACTGCCCCAACCGGGGGATATGCATGTGGAGTTCAAAAAGTCAAGTCTTCCCGACAGAGTAAAGAAACCTAAGATCGAATTTATCCCTTTTAACCTCTTGCAGGAAAACAAGCAGGCATTAGGCAAGAAGATAATAACCATCGAGCAAGAGATCAATGATCTAAAGGAGCAGAATTCTTCTCTTAAGCACAAGTTAAAGAAGAAGCCATCATCACCAACCCCGAAGAAGGAGACATAATCACATGGGTATGGGCACTCCCCTTGGCAATTGCCAAGCTTGGGGGAGTGACCCCAGTATCGTATCACCATCACTCCTATCCTTACCATTTTACTTAGTTCGATCCTTTTGGTAGTAGCTTGATCTATTAGAATAAATTTAGCATGATCCAGTTGTGAGCTTTTGCTTTGCGAGCTTTATCCTTTGTAATCGAGTCCGTGAGCTATATAATAAATATTAGTGTTGAGTCAAGTGCTTGATTTCCTCACTTGGGTCATGGTAAAAAGAAAGAAAACAAAAAGAGTATCAAAGGGATCATATCGATCTTATGGGAAGTAATGACCTCACATACAAGAGTATGATAAATAAAAGTAGTTGGGAGGTGACAAACATAGTTTTGGTCAGCGTTGCAATTAATAGGAAGTAATAAAAGAAGAGAGGCTTCACATACAAATATACTATCTTGGACATCTTTTATGATTGTGAGCACTCATTAAAGTATGAAATGCTAAATAGTTGATGTTGGACAAGGAAGACAACATAATGGGTTATGTCTTCTTATATCCAAAATAAAGTATATTGTCATGGATCTTCCAACATGCCGAGCTTGCCTTTCTCCCTCATGCTAGCCAAACTTCCTCGCACTAAGTAGAGATATTACTTGTGCTTCCATATATCCTTAAACCCAGTTTTGCCATGAGAGTCCACCATACCTACCTACGGATTGAGAAAGATCCTTCCAAGTAAGTTGTCATGTTGCAAATCAGCTAAAATATGTATGATTTATTAGTGTGGGAGAAATTAGCTTTATACGAGCTTGTGATATGGAAGTAATAAAAGCGACGTACTGCATAATAAAGGTCCTTCTCACAAGTGGCAATATACAGCGAAGTTCTTCTATGCTAAGACTTTGTGCATCCCACCATAAAAACACATGACAACCTAAGCTTCCCTCTGCGAAGGGCCTATCTTTTATTCTTGTCTTATAAGTGTCAAGGTGAGATCCACCTTTCCTTTTTCATTTTATCCTTTGGCAAGCACATTGTGTTGGAAATATCCTCACATATATACCCACTTGGATGTGAGTTTTCATGATCTATTACTGTTGACATTACCCTTGAGGTAAAAGGTTGGGAGGCAACACCATAAGCCCATATCTTTCTCTGTGTCCGATTAAAACTCCATAAACATAACTATTGCGTGAGTTGAGCAATTATGAAAAACTATATGATAGTTGAGTATGTAGGCTTGCTGAAAAGCTCTTATACTGACTTTTTCCGATGTTACGATAAATTGCAATTGCTTCAATGACCAAGACCAAAGTTTGTTAGTTTCCAATGAGGTTTATGATGCATACTTGATATTGTGGATGAATTGTTACTTTGGCTTAAGAATCATATGACTATATTAATATAAGTTGCTGTTAAAAGAATGATCATGATGCCCTCATGTCTGTATTCTATTTTTATCGACACCTCTATCTCTAAACATGTGGACATATTTTTCGATATCGGCTTTCGCTTGAGGAAAAGCGAGGTCTAAGCTTGGTGGAGTTGATACGTCCATTTTGCATCATGCTTATAAGTTGATATTTATTGCATTATGGGCTGTTCATACATGTTTTTTCACAATACTTATGCCTTTTCCCTCTTATTTTGCAAGGTTTACATGAAGAAGGGGGAATGCCGATAGCTGGAATTCTGGGCTGGAAAAGGAGCAAACTCTGGAAACCTATTCTCCACAACTCCAAAAGCCCTGAAACACCACAAAACATTTTTTCGGAAAATATAGAAAATATCTGGAGGAAGAAATCCACGAGAGGGGCCACTAGCTGGCCTCGAGGGTGGGGGCGCGGCCCCTTCCCAGGGCGCGCCCCCTTCCTTGAGGGCCAGCTGGTGGGCCCCAGGTGCCCATCTTCTCCTATATGAAGCATTTTGACCTGGAAAAAAATCAGGAGGCGGCTTCGAGGACCACACGCCGCCGTCTCGAGGCGGAACCAAGGCGTAAACCAATCTAGGGCTCCGGCAGAGTTGTTCTGCCGGGGATACTTCCCTCCAGGAGGGAGAAATAGTCACCGCCATCATCACCAACAACTCTCCCATCTTGGGGTGAGCTATCTTCATCAACATCTTCACCAGCACCATCTCCTCTCAAACCCTAGTTCATCTCTTGTATCCAATATTTGTACCCAAACCTCAGATTGGTACCTGTGGGTTGATAGTAGTGTTGATTACTCCTTGTAGTTGATGCTAGTTGGTTTAATTGGTGGAAGATCATATGTTCAGATCCATTATGCATATTAATACCCCTCTGATCATGAAGAATATTATGTCTTGTGAGTAGTTGCTTTTGTTCCTGAGGACATGGGAGAAGTCTTGCTATTAGTAGTCATGTGAATTTGGTCTTCGTTCGAGATTTTGATGAGATGTATGTTGTCTTTCCTCTAGTGGTGTCATGTGAACGTCGACTACATGACACTTCACCATTATTTGGGCCTAGAGGAAGGCATTGGGAAGTAATAAGTAGATGATGGGTTGCTAGAGCGACAAAAGCTTAAACCCTAGTTTATGCGTTGCTTCATAAGGGGCTGATTTGGATCCATATGTTTCAGGCTATGGTTAGGTTTACCTTAATACTTCTTCTGTAGTCCCGGATGCTTGCCTTAGAGGTTAATCATAAGTGGGAGGATTGTCCAAGTAATGGAAGCACCCAAGCACCGGTCCACCCACATACCAAATTATCAAAGTACCGAACGCGAATCAGACGATCGTGATGAAAACTAGCTTGACGATAATTCCCATATTTCCTCGGGAGCGCTTTACCTTGCATAAGTGTTTGTCTAGGCTTGTACTTTGCTACAAAAAGGATTGGGATGCCTTGCTGCACCTTATTTACTTTTACCATTTGTCACTTGCTACCAATTATCTTATGACAAAACTATCTTTTACCTATAATTTCATTGTTTGCAGAAAATACCTTACTGAAAACTGCCTATTATTTCCTTCTGCTCCTCGTTGGGTTCGACACTCTTACTTATCCAAAGGACTACGATAGATCCCCTACACTTGTGGGTCATCACGCATCAACTCGTACAAGACCAAGAAGTTTGATTACTACAACGCCCTCTCGCCTTAACCGCATCTGCCTTTGGTTGCATGATAGGTCGGCCACCGACCTGTTGGGCCCACCTGTCATGGACGCAATGGCAGGAGCAGTAAGTCAATGAAGCTGCGTCCCTCCCTCACCCATGAGCGTGGTGGCTGGCAGGACTAGGAGAAGCTTTCGTTTGCTACACGCTCTCCCTCCCATACGCGGTGGACATGCAGCAGTTCAATCGGTGTCAGATGGCCAGAAGCATACTGCAGTACTCCTCCACTGCAGTAGTACTCCCGAAGAGGCGAAGAGCCAACCGCAGCCCGGACGCTCGTGTGGCAGTTTCATGTGTAGAGTAGTCTAGGATAGCGTGTACCGTGCCTGTAAGCTTAAAATCGTTGGGGTCGGCTACTTGGCTCCATGCTATATTTTTTTGATTAAAATAATCTTCTGGCCCTACGTGTCCTCCTGGTGATTCTAGTTTGCACGCTCATCTGGTCAAGATAGGAATATATATTTTAATTTGTGGCGGGGTAAATGTTAGAGGTTGGAGCAAATGGAGTATTGTACACTGCGGGTCTTTCAGCCAAGTTTAGAGGCAACCATGTGGGGCCAGTGCTATGATGTGTAGCGTTAACTCGTACAACGAGGTGAAGCTTGATTTTACTACTACACGCCTTCTCCCTCGCCCATGCGTGCAGTGGCTCATAGAAGAGGACATGCTTTTGATTATAGTACTACAACAAGCTACCCCTCCCACTTGCGGTGGATGGACATGCAACAGTGGATTCGATACTGGCCCTATTTGGATCCCTAAGTTAGAGTTAGTTTTAGTTAGTTGGGGCTCAAATAACCCAAAAGTATCCAAACATGATGGGTTAGTTTGGGTTAGTTGGATCTAACCCACCCCAAAAAACTAGCCCACACTAGAGGAGCTTATTTGGGTTAGTTCTCCTAAGCCCACTAAAAGAATTAGTAAAAAAAGTTATCCCTCCCACACTAGAGTAGTCAAATGATTGAGAAAAAACATTTATTGTCAATCTAACCCTACCATCCAAACAACTCTTTGGTTATAGTTAGTTCAGGATTAGTTCAGGGTTAGAATCTAACTCTAATCTCCGACTGAGTTAGAGTATCCAAACAGGGCCACTGTAGAAGCAATAGTGCAACCCGAACGTGGCAGTTGCAACCCTTGGAGCACGCATATAGCCAGACTCTTGCATTAGACAAAATTGCTATGTGAGGCCACTATTGTAGTACTCCCTCCGTCCGGAAATACTTGTCATCAAAGCGAATGAAAGGGGATGTATCTAGATGTATATTAGTTCTCGATACATATTTTTTATCCATTTTGATGACAAGTACTTTCGGATGGAGGGAGTACTTGCTAGTATAGCCCTATTAACCAGAAAGGAGTATTTGCCTTTCTAGAGATTTCAACAAGTGACTAGACTACACCGAGATGGAGTACATATGGAGCAAAATGAGTGAATCTACACCGTAAATAAATACGTAATCCTCTCGTTTTCCTCTCAGCCTTGGTCGTGGTGCACAATATTGAGTATACTAGTATCATCTTGAAATTTACAAAGTCACCATAGGCACCTCGTCGTCGACGGGAATGTCTCCTGACACAAGGTAGACGCGAGCGGCAGTCGCCTCCATAGGTGCTTGAATGCCAAGGAGGGAGAGGGTAGCGGTTCCCGAGATGGTGAACGGTCAATGATGCATTCTCAAATTACTCTACATGCAGAAGGAATTAATTGGAGAAGCAAAATAGAGCCAGCACGATGTGAATGCAACAGAGTTTGGATTCTCATATAAAGGCGCCCCACCACTCCAATCCATCTACTCCTTAGTCTCTGCGCAACACTGCGCACTCCAATCCAAGACCAAGTGACCAGAAGCCAGAAGCACCTACGGAGGCGATGGACGCAAGCGGCAGTGGGTTGTGCCAAATCATCCAAGGCGCCGGCCTGCGGCCCCGCACCATGCAGCGTTTCCAGACGGTGATGGCGACCGCCACCGTTGTAGCCCTCGCCGATGCCGGCTTTGCCTCTTACATGGACAACATGATGGTCAACTCCATCCGTAGGGATGGCAACGGGGCCCCACACCCACCAAACCCATGGGGATTTCATCTATTAGGGGGTGGGGATGGGCGAAAAGCATCCCCATGGGGATATTTACCAAACTTATTTATTCCCCATAGGGTACAATGGGGATGGGGACGATATCCTATTCCCCAGACCCAATAGCCATTGGGGACCCGGTTAGTAACCGTGACACTGCGGTCAACCTTAAAATATTCACAAACAAACTTGCGAAAACAAAAAAAGCTCTGGAAAATAACCTTAAACCTATCTCACGTCCTCATCTCAGCTGCCACCATGACCAAAAAGTTAGTACGGCCTAGATATGCATTAGCAGGACAAGGACAACACCATTTATGTATGTTGATTATAGGGTGTCATATTATGTATATGAGTATTTGTTTATGGGGATGGGGACCCTAATGGGGCCCCGTTCCCCAGTGGGGCATGGGTATGGGGAAATTTCATCCCCAGTCATGTAAACGGGGATGGGGATGGGATGATAGGGAATAGATGGGGATGGGGATGTTGTAGGTATCCCCATAGGGGATTGTCCCCATTGCCATCCCTATCCATCCGCAAGTTCGCCGCCGCAAGAAGCGCGCGGACGACCTTGCTGTACTACTCAAGCCCGCGCGCCCAGGCTCCTCATTGCCTGCCACCCTCATTGGCCTCCATGATGACGAACACCTAAACCCTGGTGGCCCTACAGTTGCCGGAGGGTTGCGATGAAGAATGTGCACCTCGAGGCCACGCTCGTCGCGCAATGCCTCACCATGCAAGAAACCGTCGACCTGCACATCCACGTCTACGAGGAAATTGTCTACATAGGCCACTACAAGGCCAGCGATGACAAAAAGACGTTGTCCTTCTTCCAGCGGCTGGAATATTTGGACGCCATTGTTCAGAAGCACGTCGACCTAGCCACGAAATCCGCTGCTACTTAGCCGCCGTTCGTTGGGCCGGCGCCCAGATTCGAGGAGGTGGACGTCGTCGATGGGTGCATCTCTTCTTCTTTCCTCCTATAACCAGCACTGCATCACCTCGTGGCCTTAATGTTTTATTAGTATAGGAGTATATGTCATTTTTATTCCAGTAGTAACGTTTTCACTCTGAGGTGGGGCCGCAGTTGAGCAAACCGACCATCGGCAAATCCCCACCCCGCCTACCGGGCGTCGGCTGAGTTTAGAATTAGAAGAGAGAAACGAGGGAGAAGAGCTAGCTGTAGCATAGACACTGTTGTCAGATGGGACTCGCGTTGATAGAATAGGAGTACTGAGCACTCGTACCTCTTTTTTTAAGGGAAAAAGTAGTCGTATGTATAGTACTACCACTAGTTGGGTGCATGCGACCTATACGTGTCATCACTTTAGGTATTTTTTCGAACCGCATCTACGCTTCACCGTACATATTTTTTCACGCATTTATCCTCCTATGTGTACTCCTAGGCTATTTCCACGTGCTCCCTTTCGCCGACATGTGGGACATAGAGCATTTGGGTCGTAGTGCATGCACGACTCGGAGCATATGCCGGGGTACTTTACATTTCAGACCTCACGAATTACATGCAAACTCCCCGCGGAAGAATAAATGAATTACAACATGAAACCAGATTATTTTCGTAGAAACCGGATTATTTTCATTAAATTTTGGACATAACACGTTTATAAAAAACTATCGAACATAAACCAGTCTAAGGGCCTCTTTAATTCGCAGGATACTGAAAACACAAAAAATGGGAAAGTATGATTGTGATGAACCGAGACGAGGAGAACTCTACTAACTCAGTTAGAGGTTAGAGTTAGATTCTAACCCTGAACTAACTCTAAACCAAAGAGGTGTATGGATGGTAGGGTTAGATTGGCAATAAGGGGCTATTTTGTTCTAGGCCTAGGAGTGCCACACTTCACCATACAATTGTTGCCAAACTTGCCTAAGGTTAGGGGCTGGTTGGTTTGAGACTAAGTTTGCCAAAGGTTTCCACACCTAAGGTTCGGCAAGTTTTACCAACTTAGGTGTGTGTTTGGTTCAAGCCACATCTTTGGCAAGCCACACTAGGGTCACACATCACATACACTCAAAAAGTGTGGCAAGATTCCCTTAGGCTTACAAACTTGTGGCTCTCATTTCGAAGAACTAACCTTAGGCAAGTTTGGCAACATTGTATGGCAAAGTGTGGCACTCCTAGGCCTAGAACCAAACAGCCCCTTAGTTTTTCAAAATGAGAGCCACAAGTTGGCAAGCCTAAGGGAATCTTGCCACACTTTTTGAGTGTATGTGATGTGGGACCCTAGTGTGGCTTGCCTAAGATGTGGCTTAAACCGAACACACACCTAAGTTGGTCAAACTTGCCTAACCTTAGGTGTTGCAACCTTTGGCAAATTTAGTCTCAAACCAAATAGTCCCTAAATTTTCTTTCTCAATCACTACGCAACACTGCTCAGTCCAATCCAAGACCAAGTGACCAGAAGCCAGAAGCACCTATGGAGGCGATGGTCGCGAGCCGCGGTCGGCTGTGCCAAATCATCCAAGGCGCGGGCCTGCGGCTGCGCACCGCGCAGCGTTTCCAGACGGTGCTGGCGACCGTACGTATCGTAGCCCTCGCCGATGCCGGCTTCGCCTCTCGCATGGACGACATGATGGTCAACTCCATCCGCTAGTTCGCCGCCGTCAAGAAGCGTGTAGCGAAAGCTCCTACTAGTCCTGCCAGCCACCACGCTCATGCGCGAGGGAGGGACGCAGCTTCATTGACTTAATGCTCCTGCCTTTGCGTCTATGACAGGTGGGCCCAACAGGTTGTTGGCCCACCTGTCATGCAGCCAAAGGCAGGTGCAGTTAAGGCACCGGAGCTCACTCCGCGAGGGAGAGGGCATTGTAGTAATCAAACTTCTTGGTGTTGTACGAATTGTCGCGACACATCAAAGCACTGCACTCGATATAAGTCTTTTTACACATTTCAAATGGACTACTACATACGGATGTATGTAGACATATTTTGCTTTGTATGTAGTCACTTGTTGCAATCTCTAAAAAGACTTATATTTGGAAATGGAGGGAGTAAAATGCATGCATGCATGCATGCCGTGACTTCCATTTTCATACTTGCATGTGTTGATTTGATGCACCTTGCCAAATTTTGACTATAAATTTAAATAACCAAATTTTCATGCATGTCACAAAAAATTATGGGGCTGTTTGAATTGTGACTATGTTTGTCTTATGTTGCCACATTATTTTTCCCACACTTGCCTAACTTGAGTTGCTCAAATTGTTAGACACATTTTGGCTTGCCTAAGGGAATCTTGCCACACTTTTTGTGCCTATGACATGTGGGGTTCACTGCTAATAAAAAAATCTTGTCTTAGGTGTGGCTAATAAAAAAGACTTATATTTAGGAACGGATGGAGTAGAAAATATAAATAATAATGCATGTTGGCGCAACCCACGTTTCCGATAATTTTAGCCATGGGCTTTTTCACAATTTTTACGAGGGGGTGGTTGTTCATTTAATGGAGGGACTTGTACCAGACTTGAACAATACAAAGTGCGACCTGGCACACGGTAACACCACTTGGAACAAGCGGGTAGCTATCTCAAAAAACAATGAACAAGTAAAAAAACGACGACCTGACACGTAGCACACAATTTTAAACGATTGTTTGGATGGAGTGAAAAAGAAAAACTACCCCACTACGTATATATAGGCCGGAGCCTCTGCGCTTGCTTGCTCGGGTTGCTCTATTCACGCACTCTCATCCTCTCCAGATCTAAACAAGATAGGGGTGGTAACACTGTCTTTCTCCCTTCAAAAAACAATGTCCTTCTATCCTCACCGCTGGTTACAGATCCAGACGTATCCCCCTCCACCGATGAAGGGGAGGAGGGGCAGCGTTTAGGCCGTCGTCGACGGCGAGGGAGGGGACCCACTACTGGCCGCACCGTTATCTCTGGCCGAGAGCCGGCGTGGGAGGTCCTCTGATCCCTTCGTCGTTGCCCTAGTGTGGGCGGATCCGGCCTCCCGCTGCCCACCTATCCACATCCGGATGACCTTCAGGTATATCTTCCTTCGAAACCGCCTTAGCTCTACTTCCCTAGCTCGCTACGACGCTGCATGTGCATCATTTTTTACTTCTCAACCCCTCTTGATTGGATGGTCCAACGTCATCTATTTTTTTCTTTTATTGTTAGAGGTAAAGCTACTTCATGGAGTCGAATCTTGTACTTGGTTCAAACAAGAAATAAAGTGGGGGTGGAGGAATTTAGTATGTAGTACATCGGACTTAGTACAAACAGGAAGGAAAGGGGGTGAAAGTAGTACAGACTGGTCATCCAACTGGTATATTGGTCGAAAAGGGAAATATAGGGGTAACGCTGAACACAGTGGTATGACTAGGACTAGATTTGCTATCCACTCATAGGAGTAGGTGGCTAGAGTGAACAAAAATGGGACCAACCCAGATATGTTTCTGGGATGTCTGTTTCTTGGGGCAACAAACTATGAATCACTACTTTATGCCCCTGTTTTGGTACATGGTGCTGGACTGCTGGTGCACCCACTGTCCCATGCCCTTATACCAAATATTTAGCTGTTTCTAATCTAATGCTCGGCACTGTGTGGTCAACGTGGTCAACAACCGAGAGTTATCGGAAGGTGACTATACATGAGAGGCTGACAGTGGGGACACACCATGCCCATGGACACATGCATGCAACGGAACGCGGCATGGTCAACGTGGTCAAGGAATGAGTTCCATCAGAAGTGTACTATACGTGGAGATGCTGATAGCTGGGTCCACAGCCGCAGCAAGGAAGTGCCTCCTTATTACGCGGAAAATAATGATTCCTGCACCTAACAACAGGGACCCACCGGACGGGCCACCGTATTTTGCGAAAAAATGTTTCCCCCTGACTGCTGGGACCCACCGGACGGGTCATCGTATTTCGTGAAAAAAACGTTCCCCCCACTGTCAGCTCGGACCCACCGGAAGTGCCTCCTTATTATGCAGAAAAAAATGAATACTCCCCCTCCTAGCTAAGACCCACCTTGGTGGGAGGCTGACTTGTGGGCCTACCAAGTTGACGGGGATGGAGGGCTTTGTCAACTTAGTCAATATGAACGATTCTAGCTCCGGTTACCGTACGATGTTCATCCAACGGCACTAGTGCTTCTTCAACCTTTGGTCATCTTGCTCCAGCTGCCCAAACCAATGCCGATCGTGCCGCGTGCTCCTGCCTCCCGTGGCCGGTTGTGATGCCACGGAGGCCTCACCGCCCCCTACTACTCCCACCACTGGCCAGGGCATCCCTCTACTCACCCACACCCCCTGTTATTCTGCGGCGTCGGCAGCCTCACACTACAGCCGAACCAGTGAACCCTCGTACTCCTCTCCACGTGGGCATCCACTGCCGCGTCTTCCCCGCCTCTGCGTCGTCCCCTTCCTAGGCCTCACCGTCGTCCATCGCCTTGTTGCTCCCGGCGCGGCGTGGTCAATGTGGTCAATGACCGTCTTCCATCGGAAGAGTACTGTATGTGGAGAGGCTGACAGCTGGGTCCACGGCCGCAACCCAATTTTTTTTGTGATTTTCCAAGTAAGTAGCTTTGTTAGGCCTGTTGGGCTGCAAATCTTTCAAGACGAGGAGAGCTTCATTCGACTGGCCGAGAAAATGACCTATTGGTACTGAGAAATGGGTTGTACATTTTGAAAACACATCAACCCGCCAATTAGTTTCAAATTTCTTTTTTTGCATTTTGAGATTTTAAATTGCATTGATTTTTATGCGTGGAAAATTTGTTGGATTTTATATTGACATACATTTATTTTTAAAATCAGTTTGAATGTGACTCGAAATTTCGGGATTAAAAACAATTCGGACCGCACCGAAATATGCAAAATTTCGTACAATTTTTTAAACGTGGCCACAATATGGGTTGTAATGCTAACAAAAAGAATATGGGCTCCAAAAAAAACCTTAAGAATTAGCAAATGGGTTGTAAATTATTAGAAATAATGGAAAATGGGATGTATGATGTTTTCCATAGATTTGAGGATTTCCATAAAAAAGGTTGACGCACAAGCACTGACTGTTGGATGTCCATCCAACGGCCGTCGTGATTTTTCAATCTCTGCTCTTCCTGCTCCAGACGCTCAAACAAGCGCCGGCGGGACTGCCTGCTCCCTCCTCCCCGCGGCTGGCTGTGCAGCCGCGCAGCCCTCACCGCCCCGTCATACTCCCATCGCTGGCCTAGCCATCCCTCTACTCACCCACACCTGCTGTTATTCTCTGGCGCCGACAGACGAACCAGTAAACCCTCGTACAGTCATACTCCCCTCCGTGTGGGAAACAACTGCCGAGTCTTCCCTGCCTCCGTGTCATTCCCTTCCTAGGCCTCGCCGTCGTCCACCGCCCTTGCTCTCGGCGCGGCGTGGTAAACGTGGTCAAGGAACGACTTCCATCGGAATAGTACTGTACGTGGAGAGGCTGACAGCTGGGTCAACGGCAGCCGCAAGGAAGTGCCTCCTTATTATGCGGAAAATAATTATTCTTCCACCTGACAGCAGGGACCCACTGTACGGGCCACCGTTTTGGCGAAAAAAGTTCCCCCCTGACTGCTTGAACCCACCGGACGGGCCACTGTATTTCGCGAAAAAAACGTTCCCCCCGCTGTCAGCTTGGACCCACCGGAAGTGCCTCCTTATTATGCACAAAAAAATGAAAACTCCCCCTGCTAGTTGGGACCCACCTTGGTGGGTGGCTGACTTGTGGGCCTACTAAGTTGACGGGGACGAAGTGCTTTGTCAACTTAATCAATATGAATGATTCTAGCTCGAGTGACCGTACGATGTCCATCCAATGGCCGTAGTGCTTCTTCAACCTCTAGTCTTCTTGCTCGAGCCGCCCAAAGCAGCGCCGGTCGTGCCGCATGCTCCTGCCTCCCGTGGCCGGCAGTGCTGCCGCAAAGGCCTCACCGCCCCTACTGTTCCCACTGCTGGCCAGGCCCTGCGGCGACGGCAGCCTAACACCGTAGCCGAACCAGTGAACCCTCGTACTCCTCTCCGCGCGGGCTTCCACTTCCGCCTCTTCCCCAGCTCCGCGTCGTCCCCTTCTTCGGCCTCACCATCGTCCACCGCCCTGTTGCTCTCGGCACGACGTGGTCAACGTGGTCAAGGAACGACTTCCATCAGAAGAGTAATGTACGTGGAGAGGCTGACAGCTGGGTCCATTGACGCAGCAAGGAAGTGCCTCCTTTTTACGCGCAAAATAATTATTCCTCCACCTGACATTGGGGACCCACCGGACGGGCCACCGTATTTCGCGAAAAAACGTTTCCCCCTGACTCCTGGGACCCACCAGCTACATCTTCGCGTTCAAGGAAGTGCGTCCGGGCAAAACAAACCAATCGCCCCCTAACTGCTGGGACCCACCATCTACATCTTCGCACGCAAGGAAGTGCCTGACACACGGGACCCACCTGGTCGAAGCGTACGTACGGTTGTCATTCTGGTCGCAAACGTGTACGTACATACTGGTTGATTTAGAGGCGCGCACGTGTCGCAGTAGAGGCACACACGTAGCATGTCCACGTACCTACAACGGCCAGTGTGCAAGAAAGAAAATACGGCCATGTACGTACATATGGGCAGGGTCTCGAGCGCCTACTCGCGCATACATACGGCCAATGCTCGTGTACATGGCTGGGTCGGAACGGAGAAACTGCGTCGTCGTCGTGTTCATGGGGAGGCAACGGAATGCATCGGGTTTATCGGGAGGCAACAGAACGCGTGGGAGCCAACCGGCTTGGACGGAACAGCTGATGGAAAAGAGGCCTGGCATACCGTAGAAAGGAGGAAACGGCCTTGTGTTCGATCGGCCACGTTCGAAACGGGATCCAGTTCATCGGGAGGGGTCTGGCGTACCATAAAATGGAGGAATCGGACCTCCTACGGTCGAAATGGGGGTCATGTTGATCGGGAGGTGTGTGGCGTACCGCAAAACGGAGGAAACAAACTTGTGTTGGAGCGCTACGGTCGAAACGGGGGTGTTCATCGGGAGGGGTGTGGCGTACCGCAAAACAGGACTCCACGGGATATTGTTCATCTCCACCGTCAACCCCCCTCCAGCCTCCACGGGCTACTGTTCATCCACCGTCGACCTCCTCCGGCCTCCACATGCGACTGTTCAGCCTCCACCGTGCGCTACTCCACCAGGTACAGTTCAACCAGCCCTCTCCACGAGCTCCTGTTCAACCGACCATCCACGGGCTACTGTTCATCCAGCCATCCACCGTATACTGTTCATCCAGCCCTGCACGGGGTGGTCCTATTCATCCAGCCCTCCACGGGGTGGTCCAATTCAGCCAGCCCTCCACGGGGTCCTGCTCATGCAGCCCCAACCGGCTCGATCGATCGGGGTCATGTTCAACACCACAAGGTCCTGTTCATCCACCCACACCGAGAACTGTTCATCCAAACCCCCCCAGCAACACTCACTGTTCCTGCAGAGGCAACATCGATTGGCTTCAGTTAGCAGCAGTAGCGAAGGAATCACTCGATCGGGTTCAGTTAACAGCCATCGATCGATCGCTCGGGTTCAGTAACGCGTAGCCTGCAGTGCAATCGCTTGGGTTCAGTTAGAGCCCAACGCCTCGCTCGGGTTCAGTTAGAGCCCAATGCCTCGCACTCATGCGCGTGCGTGTACGAGAGAAACGCGCATCGCTCGGCCCCGACCACCCACCGTAACCGGGAACACCCCGATATTTTCCTCGCCCACGCTTTTACCACGGTTTTTTCCGTCATGGATGACCCAAAGAATGTCATGCAGCTGTGTCTCCTGCCCGCCCAGGACGAGAAGCCCATTTTCTATCATGATTTTTTGTTATAAAAGTAGGACCCCACCACATCTATGATGATACCAGGTTTTGTCACAATTATCGTCATAGAAGTGTCATAAGTATGACAGAAAAAAGTTTCATTTGTCCTAAAATGCCACGGATGTGTCTTTTTTATAGTGTATAGACGTTTATCGATCGGTGTATGTCAGAAAGAAGGAGTTGTGGAGATCATGGGTGAACGACATAACAAAATAAATGAATGTGCGTGAATGATAGAATGCTGAGGGAGGGGGAGGGCGAGGAGGGCGTATGTATGCACGTGAGAAAGTTAGCGCTAGTACAAATTTTAGAGGATTGTGTGGGTGTAAGAGACTAACAAATATCATAATTCGATATGAAATTGGATTCATATATTTGAATAAGAGATCATTGTGTTATAAACCTATGCATGCATGAATATAGCGGTGATACACGTGGTATGGTTTTGGACATGTTATACTATAATTTGGTAATGCGTGGCGTTTGGAACTCACAGCTAAATATCGAGCAATCTAAACCATACTCTTTATCGAACAAGCTCACACTTTTTTGAATTTGTGATAACGTGTGGCGTTTGCAGCTCACAACTAAACATCGAACAATCTAAACCATACATTTTGTGGTATCGAACAATCTCACATTTTATTTGAATTCATGATAATGTGTGGAGTTTGGACCACACAACTGAATACTTGTAGGCGTAGGGGTGGGGCACCATACATTAGGTGATAAACACATTATACATATGAGACATGGTTTAGATTATGAAGGTCTATCTATATAATGCACTATGATTTGAAATCAACATAAAGTGAATTCAAAAAATCGAGTTCGTGTTCATATACTACACATAGTTCATATCTAACTCGAAATAATCATATAGTACACATAGTTCATATCTAACTCGATAGTAATCGAGTTCGAGTTCATATAGTACACATAGTTCATATCTAACTCGACAATAATGATGTGGTGTTCTGTGAAAATTATATACAAACGATGGTTTAACTTGACAATAATGATGATTATAGATCTTGTTAAAATAGAGAAATGAATTCAAATGGTTTAACTTGACAACAATCATGATTGTAGATCTTATTCAAATAGGGAAACGAATTCAAATTTAGTTCATATTGTAGCCAGTAGTATACATTTGGAGTGCCCTCAAATATTCATTCGAGTAGGTTACATGAATTATACAAACATAACATGGATTTAAAGCATTGAATGACATTCGTAGTAATTCATACAGCAAAACGGGACAGGACACTCTCCTGTGTTGTGCGAATTGATTTAGTAGCGTACCGTTCTTCAGAAAATTAACACGCGCCTTATTATCCGGAAATTTGAAGCTATCTTTTTGTCTTGTTGTGCTCGGAAAACTCCCTCCATCTCAACCCACGCGTTGCCATCCCAAAATTACAACGCGCGCGAAAACTCCCACCTCCTGCGAAATCCTGAGAAGCAAAATTTCCGTGATACCCCCTGAACCGAAAGAACCACCTAGTTCAAATCGGTGGGGGTATTTTCATAACTTACCGCTCATTTTGGACAAGCGCGTCCCTAAGCAAGGTTCCCCCACCCATCCCCTCCACCGCCCCATTCGAACACCAAGGCCGTGAAAACCCGCGAAGCCCCACACCTCCTCTGTCCGCCACCCAGTCGGAGCCTCTTCCCCGACGACGTCATCCACTTCAACACCTCGACCTCCCTCATCACCACACCAGATGAGGATTCGTCGTCGATCTCATCGTCCCGCCGGTTTAGCCACCCCGTCCTCCACCTCCAAGGAGCTGCCCCGACATTCCCCTCGTCTTTCGCGCCACCTCCATTCCCACACCACTTGAAGAGCAGCATCATCACCTATTCCTTAGATGAAGTTGAGGCCTAATCAGTGCCACCAAAGAGGTTCTATAGTAATCTCTGCATTTTCTTCTTGCTTCGATCTCACGGTGTTGCCGGTGCTCGGTCCCGAGCTCCCATGGCGCAGCTCCATCTACGGCGGCATGACCGGGCACTTCCTTTAGGGCATCGCTCCCTCGGCGGCAACGTCCACATCAGTCGGAGATGTTACTGCTTTGGCTCTCGCTCGCGCTGCTGCTCTACTCTTGCTCTCCAGTCCCCTGCCTGGTCTCCTCTTGCTCTTGCTTGTGCTGTTGCTGTTGTTGTTGCTCTTGCTTTCGCTACTGCTCTAGTCTTGCTCGCGCTACTACTGCATGAGAAGTAGATCCTGCTCTCGCTTGAGCCCCTGCAGCTGCTACCCGAGGTGCTGCTACACGACCAGGTACCCCGGCTCTCGCACGCGCTGCTGCTCCCGGCAGTGTTGCTGCTTCTCCGGGCGTTGTTGCTGCCGATATTGCTTTTCTGCTACTAGTGCGTTCAGTTTCAACAGTAAAATTCAGTTTCTACATTTAAATTCAGTTTTGACAGTTAAGTTCAGAGTTGAGCGGCTGGTGTATTTTACATCTAGCACTCTGTGGTTATGTACTTTACATCAACTATTGGAGATGCTATTAGAATTCCACTCAGGTTAACGTTGTCTCTCTTTTCCTACTTCAGCCTCTCCATCGTACAACTCAGTGGAGCTGCTCTAACGACGAAACCCTCCATCACAGCAGAGCGGTACCCTTGGCTCCATCTCCAGGCGCCTAAGATCTTCTTCCCCTCCTCCGACTGCCACATCAGCCACATCATCCTTAGCGACCAACCCAATGATCCTGAGATTGACATGGCTTCGCCAAGGAGTTTGTACACTTGCTTCTTCGCTTTTTTACTCTACATGTTATTTGTCCCGCTCCTACTGCGCTCTGGTCCACTCCAGCTCAGCTACTCCAATGACGGAAGGGTTCACCACAGCAGGGATCCGCCCTCAAAACGATCTTTCACCGCCTCAGATATTCCTCCCCGCTGCCGGCAACCACGACAACCGCATTATCATCATCAAATGAGCAGAGGACCTTGAGGACTACACGGGTCCGCAGGAGAGGTCGCACTCTTTCGTGTCTGCTGACGTTATGCATCGCTTATAACATGATGAAATGATACTTTGTCGTCCTATTCACCGATTAGAATCCAAGTTAGGTCCAAGCTAATGCTCAAAATTGAGTTTTGAAATGGTTGTGGGGTGCATATTGGGGAAGCAATCAATACTATTTGTCTACTATCTGATTAATCTTGGGTGTCTACAGTGAGTTTCATGTTGGCTGGAAACAAACATTAAAGGAGCCATTCTCAGTATTTTTTAACTGAAGCTATTATCTGCCTGCTATCATTGGTTTTAGTTCTATCCACAGTATGCGCTCCTTACATAATCTCACTATGTTTTATTCCTATGCATGTCAATTATTGTACACAATGGTACTGAACATGTAGAGTAAAAGAGATGAGCCTTGCATGGCAATAAAATTTCATGCAAACATCGCTCCATGGTGGGCGCAAAAGCATCCTCGCCTCCCCCCTCATGTCTTTTGCCCTAACTTGGCATGCTGATGTTGGTCATATCATGCATAGGGTGCCTTGCATTGCTTACTTTACACATAAAATATGTCATCTGCTTACTTTAGACATGTATTGTGTGAATGTCATCTATTTAGTTTCTATATCATATATGTGAATCATACAATGCCATCTTGTTTAGCCAGGAATCATATATGTGAATTTTGCAATGCCATCCTGGTTAGCCAGTCATCTTATACGTTAAGTATATCATGCCATCCTATTTTATTATGTAATAAATTTGCCAACAATGTCAGTACATTCAATTACTCATCCTCTGCATCAGCCATTCGACGCGGTCATGGAAAAATCTGGAGTGAAAATAAGGTATTCAGTGCTGACAATGCTATCTAATGAAGCGCATGTCTTACTGGTTATGGATAGCTCTTCAGAGGTGCATGCTCTAACTTGCCAGGGTTATATTGCTCGTATCATGCATATGATGTCTTGCATTGCCATGTTATTTGCTTAGTTTAGACATTCTTTGTGTGAATTCCACCTGTTTAGTGTCTAGTTGCCATATATGTGAATTATGCAATACCATCTTGTTGCAAGACATTGTATATGTGAATTATGCAATGCTATCTTGTCGCAAGGCATTATATATGTGATATGCAATGCCATGATGTTTATCAAAGCATCATATATGTGAATTATATCATGCCATCCTTTTTTGTATTACGTATTCCATTTGCCGATAATGTTTATATTCAACTACTCTTCCTGTGCATCAGCCATTTGAATTGGTGATGCAAAAATCTGGAGTGAAAACAAGGTCCCCGGAGCAGATAATGCTACCTGCTGAAGTAGATATCTTGCTGGTTACAGATAACTCCTTAGAGGAGGATTCAAAGATAGATGACCAGTCCTATTTTCCCCCTGAGGTGTATGCTCAAACACGACAGGGTTATATTACTCATATCATGCATATGTTGTCTTGCAAAGCTTAGTTTTTACATCATATACACAATATTGAATGCTATCATCTTACTTGACATATCATATATGCGATTGCCCTCTGCTCACTTTCTTAGTATATAAATCATATATTTGAATTATATCATGCCATGATGTTTACATAGACATCATGTATCTAAATTATGGCATGCCAACCCATTTTCTAAAGAAATAATATAGTTATATCATCTCATCCTATTTACATAGTCGTCATATTTTGAATTATGTCATTCTATCTGTGAATTATATCATGCCATCATGTTTCCATCCATGTATGTGAATTATGGCATGCCAGCCACTTCAATAGACACATCGTATAGTTATATCATGTCATCATTTTGCATAGTCATCATTTTTTGAAGTATGTCATTCTATCCTATTTAGTTAGCCATCATATATGTGAATTTGTGTCATGCTATCCTGTTTAATTAGCTATCATATATGTGAAATTGTGTCGTGCTATCCAATTTGGTTAGACAACATAAATGTTTTTTTGACTATATACTGCAAGGCAACAGCCTCACAGTGCTTTATTGCATCTAACTAGACAACATAAATGTTAATTATCTCATGCCCTTATTTCTTCCTTACTATCCATTGCACATGTCTATCATATAATGTCTGTACATTCAATTACATTTCTTATTTATCAGCCATTTGAATTGGAGAGGGTGATGGCAGTATATATGCGAGTAAAAACACGGTCTTCAGAAAAAGATCGTGCTACCCGTCGATGCAGATAGAACCACAGTTGTACTTGCATAAGAAAAATCTCCACCACACATAACCCAGACTCACGCAGATTGTACCCCTACCCAGTTGGACAAAGAACTAGCTACACCCCTTCTAACCCCAACCCTAGCAGACGATAACCTGGTTCCACTTGACACAGCACCGTCTCCACCATAGAGCACCCAAACACGAGCAGTTAGTAAGGCAAGTGCAGTGCCCGAAGCATGAGGACCACCACTCCGAACCGCAAGTCAATGCTTAAAGCAGATGAAGAATGGTACATACTCCTTTGCTCTAGCATCACTGTATTTAGTCATACCAATTACTTTCAAATTTGAAGGATGCAATTGAAAATCCAATGGTGCAAAAGGTATCATTTAAACATGTTTCTTTAACTAGTTTGCTGTTGTAACTTGCTCTATGTTGATTTCAATTTCAATTGAATAAACAGTTATGTTCTCATGGCATGCACATTACAAGTGTTGTTAGTGTTGTGTAGTTTCTCACACTTATATTCTGTTTAGACTGCTTTGTCTTAAACAGATATGACTTGAACTATCTCTATCTTGATTTGGCAACATAAACAAGAATGATATAGACCATACAGTGACCATACTACATAGATATATGTTTGTTTCATGCTGTTGTCATATCCAACTTACAACTGAACTGGTTTACCAAAATGAGTTTCATATACAACATGGTAAACCTGTGATGTGTCTACTTGTTCCTCTTGTAGAATGCCGATAGAATATTGTAGAAGAGCACCCCATTATGCAATGATACAAAAAGTAATGCAGATAAGGTTCAAGATAGTGAGACAACCTTGTTGGTCTCCAAGAAAGCTGATAAAACTATCTTATGGACAGTGAGACAATCCCAAAGTCGTACCTTGATGTAGTGTTTGAGTTACAAGCCACTACTGCTGGCACAAGCTCTTCAAACTCGCAGCCTGAATCAGTTCGGCTTCTTGAGTCTCAACTTCAAGTTGAAAGACATCAATCACATGTGTTGCGACAGAAAGCCAAAGGACTGAGGAAGTCTCTGCAGAATTCAGATGCATACTTTCCGGTGCGACAACAAATGCTGGAGGGTTTAAGCGCCAAATTAGAGAAAGCTAATAAGCTTGCTAAGCGTCTTGCCTGCATGGTGGATACCCAGGATATTGTTTCTTGAGCTCTTGTGAAGTGGTTTCAGTTCTAGACTTGTTTTGCTGCGGCGTTTATTTGCACTAGTCGCCAACTTTGACAACAGTTTATGTAATATGCTGCTTTCTTCCCCATATTTACACTGGTGGCGAACTTTGATGCCCAGTGGTTGTAATATGTGTAATAGCCGTAATAGCCTAGCATATGTTGCTTTCTTATTTATTTCCTCGTTGTCTTATTTATTTGTTTGCTTGTAGTAAGTGAAGTTCTTTTTCCGTGGTTTGCTAGTGGCCGCAATAACCTATTATTTGAAACTTGGCCACAATAACCATCGGCAACATGCAAACCGTTGTCACCATGGCCTTCTACGGGTCGTAGAGTCAATGGGCCTTCTACAGGCCGTATGATCGATTGGCCAAACAACGGACCGCATTATGGGCCGTAAATGGGCTAGGGAGGCAGATGTCCATTCATGGGCCGACCATAATGGGCCATTAAG
The DNA here is from genome assembly GCA_902687465.1 of Secale cereale. Classification (NCBI taxonomy): domain Eukaryota; kingdom Viridiplantae; phylum Streptophyta; class Magnoliopsida; order Poales; family Poaceae; genus Secale; species Secale cereale. Next base: position 343,352,638 of record LR738711.1, on the reverse strand, counting down.
AGGCCGACGAGTATAACGGGCTTAGTTCCATCGACAGGCATAACGGGCCGTTAATGGGCCATTATGCAAACGGCCCAACGGGTCAACGGGTCAACGTGCCGACTTTAACCACGGGCTGAATTTGGCCCACAAGCGGAAAAGGCCGGTAACGGACCGTAAGCTACCAAATGCTGCAAATCAGCCCAAGAATAAATGGGCCCTTAAAAGGACAAAAGATAACACAGGCTGGGCACGGCCCAATGGAGTAATGGGCCGTTAATGGGTATGAAGCGACATAGTGTTCATTATGGGCCAATTTCACTGCGGGTCGTTAATGGGCGGAGAGTTACAAAGGGCCTCATATGGAACGAAAGGCGTCATGGGACGTACATGGGTCGGAAGTTACAATGGGCTGTAATCGTATTGGGAGGCCCAGATGAAGCTAGTGGGCCGAATTAGGAAAGTCCATAATGGGCGGTGAGTTATCGGGCCTGGATGGGCTATATGCGAGCAGTCCGTTAGCAGGCTTTCGATGGGCCGGCCCATTATCCTTTGACCAAGTCAAACGGGGTGGCCTTTTGACCTGAATGGGCCCCTGTTGGCGCAGCCATGTGTCGACGTATCATTGGTGCCTCTTGTCCATTGGTTGGTTGACATCTGTCCGAACGTGGAGCTGACATGTGGTTCATTCGGCCAATGAGAATTTTACACGCAGAAAATCCCCATTGGTCCTGGCTATTATCGGGTTATCGGATCCAAAACCGGACCCGGTAGGGTTAACGGGGTGCCGTTACGGTAGATGCCACGTGTCGGTTACCCTTGACAAAAGCACTTCCATGACGCACTATTTACGTTATGGAAGTGAACACTTACGTGTTGATAATTTTCGTATTGTCGTGGGACACTTCTACGACAGCACAAGTATGACTATCTTGATTCTGTCATAAAACCGTCATGGATGTACATGCATGATAGAAAACGTGACCTACTATGACAAACATGTATTATCACGGAAGTGGTTTTTTTGTAGTGCAATGGACTATGGATATGTCCATCAGTCGATATCAATGTGAGTGAGTAGGGATTGTGTCGGGGAACGAATCCACGAGCACCTATGGGACCGGCGGACCGAGCCCCTTTCAGTTCGGCGGGGGGCGAGGGTCGCACGAAGAGCAGATCGAGGCGAAACACACGAGGAGTTTACCCAGGTTCGGGCCGCACAGATGCGTAAAACCCTACTCCTGCTTTGTGGTTTGTATTGAGTTCTTGCTCGGGAGCGCTGAATGCTACAGTACACACCAGCAGCTAACGAGACCGAGCGTGAGTGTTCTCCTCCCTCCTCTACGTTGCGCATGGGCCTCCTTTTATATGCTCAAGGGGTCACCGACAGGTGGCAATGTAGGCAAGGGTAAAAATGGAAAGGTGTTGCGGTTGGTACAACTACCTGTTACAGTGTTTCATACCTAACCCTGACGGCAGGGGACAAGGGCATTAAATGCCCGTCTGCGTCGCCCAAATAGTGCAAAAGGGACCGTCAGGGACGCCACCGCTCGCCATGATGGCAATCTTGTCAGCACCGCTTGCCACCGCGCACCGCTGGCTGCACAGCCTCCCGCCACGTACGCTTGGAAGGGTCCTAGAGTGACACATTGGTGGATGTGCTGGAGCGCGGGTACAGAGTGGTAGCTTGCCGCGGCAAGCGCCTTGCCGCGGTCGATGTTTTGTTGCGTCCGGGAGCTCGCCGCTCACCGGGCCTTGCCGGGACGCGCGGCGCGTCGCGGCAAGTTCCTTGAGATGCCTTGGTTGGCCTTCCCGGCAAGCTCCTCTTGCCGGGGCCTTGTTGCCTTGGCTTGAATACTTTGTTCTTGAATGGCTCCAAAGGAACCACAGAGGACCTTGGCGGTCACCCGGCAAGCCTTGCCGCGGGATGCTGCGACTGCCCGTGCACAAGTTCGGGATACTAGGGTACCCCTACTCTAGTACACCGACAGGAGCCCCCGGCCCTGGGCCACACACGGTGCCGAGCGCTGTTGGGCCAGGCCCAAAATAGGGCACGGGCACGCGCGGCCTGGGTTACGCCGTATCTCTCTCCGTATCCACCGCGCCCTCCCCGAACGACGTGCGTTGAATGCGGCGTCGTGGGAGAGATCGTGGGTGGTTTCTTTATTCGGAAAGACGGAATGTCCGCCCCCTCCCTCCTTATAAGCAGGGGAAACAGGGGCAGTTCGCCCACTCGCCAATTGCTACTCCAATCTCGGAAACCTCCGCCGCTCCCCCTTCCTCCCAAAGCTGAAAGAGAGCAACGCTCTGCCCCCCATCGCCAGCAGGACCACCAACGCCGTCGACCTCCCCCACCACTTCCGCCATGGCTCCGAAAGCCGACAAGGGGAAGGTTGTGAAGTCGACCGAGGCGCAGCGGCTCGTGGAGCTGCGAAAGGAGCGGGCAATCTTCCCCCCAAGCTCGCCGCGAGGGAGCTGAGGGAGTATTACTACCTCTTCTTGTCGACGGAGACGCGGGCGCATCCGCGCATGAAGGTACTTCCAGCCGTCGCTTCGGGAATGGCTCAAAATGGATATCCATTCTTCGCCTTGTTCTTCTACTGCGGGCTCTGCCCGCCTTTCTCTGAGTTCTTCTGCGATCTCATGAATACCTACGGGTTCTGCCTCCTTGACTTCACCCCCAATGTTGTTCTGACCATGGCAGTTTTCGCACATCTCTGCGAAAACTTTGTCGGAGTCTATCCAAATGTAGCTCTTTTTCGCCACTTCTTTATGCCCCGAGTTGAGAGAGGAGAGCCTTTATCCGGCAAGAAGGAAGCTTATCTGGAGGGAGAGTTCCGCGGCAAGTGGGAGGAATGGAGAGCAGACTGGTGCTGGATTGTCGAGGAGAACCCGCAGCCGTTTACCGGCCCGCGCCAAACCCTAGTAGTGCGCGGCAGCGATTGGAGGAACGTGGACCCGGAAGACGATAGGCTGAAGATTGCCGTCACCCGGATCCAACGCCTTAGGCTTGCCGGGCTCACTTTAGGTGTGGTTGGCGCATATTTTCTTCGCCGCCGCATCGCCCCCCTGCAGGAGAGGAGGAGACCTGCCTGGGACTTCAAGAATGCGGCGGACATCATGAGGCTGCGCCCGGGCCTCAACTTCAACTTCACTGTTCTGGAACTTAACGCGATGCTCCAGGAGCTGTTCAAGTACGACCCTCAACATCCCGAAGTGTTCAGGTTGCCGAAGGATGTTGTTCCGCTGTGCAACAACTCCTCGCTCGACCGCATCCGTGCAATGATGCCGCTGTGCGACTCGCATGGAATTTTCCCAACTTGGCAAGAGCCTGCAGACGACGTCGTGCAGGAGTTCTTTGACGTCTTTGTAGAAGTGCCGGTCCGCTCCGACAAAAAGAAAAGCCTCACGCGCGCCACCACCGATGCGGAGATGGAACACATCGCCACTAGGCTGGAAGAGGCGGCGGCAGCCGCAGCCGCGGGCGAGTTTGGATTCACCGTGGAGGAGGCAGAGGCAGCAGAGGCGGCAAGCCGTGCTGAGCGAGAGGATCTTGCCGGTGAGGAAGAGCTTGCCGGGCATGACGTCGAGTCGAGCGAGCCCGCCGAGGATACGAGCGGCTCGTTGGAGATCAACTCCTCTTCCTCCTCATCTTCGGACAGCTCGCCGCAAGCAGAGCCCCCAGCTCCACCAAGAAGGCGTCTCCGTAAGGCCGGGGACGTAGCGGAGTGGCGGGCGAGTCGACAGTCGCCGCGCCGCGTCACACGCTCCAGCGCGGCAAGCACTGTTGCCGCGGGAGCACCTCACGCTGCTGCGGCAACTGGAGCAGGGTCCTCCCGGGCCACCGCTTCTGCTCCTGCCGCTTCTCACGCCGCGGCGGCAGCCGGAGCGGGGTCGTCTCGGACCACCGCCACTGCTCCCGCCAAGCGGCCAAGGGAACCTACTCCTCTGCCTCCTCGCGCCAGAGGGGAGCCGGACTTCGACTTCTCCGCGTTTAGCTCCGACGAGGAAGAAGAAGAGTAAGATCCTTTGCTGTACTTGTAGTTCTTCAATTCTTGCTGTTTTTGTCTTGTATCTCATTTGCTCTACTCCGACCTTATTCCTTTTTAGGACTCTGGCCAAGAGAGCGGCGAAGAGAGCCAAGGTCCCGGCGCGTCCAAAGGAGGTGATTATCGTCGAGGACGAACCCACCGCGATAGCGGAGGATGCGTCCGAGACCACCTTGCCGGACCCGGAAACTATTCTCCAGAGCAGCCCCCAGCGTAAGTATATGGTTCGCTTTCCGTTGTTAGGCGCGCATGGATACTCTTTCTTTGCTGACATCTGATTGCTAGTTTGTGTAGGAGCAGAGCAGCCCCACCAGGAGCGCCCGGAGGCCACCCCCGACATGCCAAGGGAGAGTTCTCCGGCAAGGGAGAGTTCTTCGGCAAGGGAGAGTTCTCCGGCAAGGGACAGCACGAGCGGCCCCCCGGCGGCGGAGACTACAACTGCAGAACTCGGTACAGGTAATCCTCTCGCTTGAAAACTTCCCTTGGGGTCTTCTTCTTTTGATCTTATTTTTGGATATTTGCTTGACTTTTCTCCCTTTTCCGGCCGTCAGACCCATCTGCTACGGAGCCGATGGAGACCGAGGTTGCCGGCAAGGAGAACACGCGCGGCAATACCAACGACGCCGCTCCCACCGAAGAAGCAGCCGGCGCTGATGATCCCGCCGGCGAAGAGGCCGCCAAAGCTACCGCCGCAAAAGCTGGCGAGGGGTCTGGCGATCGTACTGACGGCCCTGAGGCCGCAGGAGCGCCAGGCGCTACGCCGACCGCCGATCCCTCCGCCGCTGCTGCAGCGTCAGGCTCCGAAGAGCCCCAGCCAGGCATCTACTTGAAGGCCGGCGAGAACGTCTTCATCAACCTCCCCTGGGCGTCAAGCTCGAAGGAGAGAGCTTCGATGGAGAGGTGCTCGCCTCCGCTGGGATGACGCTGGTTGACGCGCCGAGCAGCAGCAGCGGCGAGCGTGAGGAGGAGCGGCTGCTGCGGAAGCTGGTGTCGCTCTACCGTGCTCGGCAGGCCAAGCTGGAGTCCCGAGAGGCGCTTGTCGCGAAGGCGGGAGTGGACATCGAGAAGCGCGCGGAGGAGCTCCGGGGTCTTAACCAGGAAGCTCTCCGGTCCCTGGTAGAGGAGCGGGACCAACTTGCCGAGGAGCAGAAGGCCTTCCTCCTTGAGAAGGCTGAAGTCGAAGAGCAACAGTGGCTTGCCGCTGAGAAGCTGTCTGCGCAGGAGGGCGAGCTGGCGCAGCGGAAGGTTAACCTTGACAGCCACGAGGAGGAGCTCACCGCGCGCGAGCAAACATTCGGCGGAGCCCTCAAGCAAGCAGAGGATGTTGCTGCAGCTGCCGAGGCCGCCAAGAAGGAGCTGGAGACGAAGGTGGCGCGGTTGGAGGCCGATCTCAAGGCGAGCGGTGAAGAGCTTGTCGCGCTCAAGCATGAGCGGGAGAAGGACGCCTACAGCTTGTCAGAGCTGCAGGTTCGTCTCGCCGAGAAGCGCAAGGAACTTGGAGCCGCCAAGGACTCCAACGCGGATCTTGAGTTGAAGCTGACCACTTTGACCAAGACGCTAGACGGCGCCAGGGAGCAGGAGGTGGCCTTGAAGGAGGAGATCAAGGCCGATAAGGCGCTGCTGGCGAGTGCTGCTGCCGCCCAGAACACTTTTAGGGAGAATGTGGAGCACTGGACGGAAGGTCTCGTGGATGCTGCCGAAGACATTGACAGGGAGCTGGCGCAGCTGGGGATGGAGGATCTCGGGTATCCCTCCGATGCGAACCTCCAACCCAGCGCCAAGCTCACCTTGTTCTTCAAAGGCATGGCGATGGCCCTCCAGCGACTCCGGGAGAAGATTCCAAAGCAGCTGGCCGACGAGTCTCGCAAGATCTGCGCGGGAGCTCTTCAAAAGGTGCTGGTGAAGGTGACCTTCCGCAACCCGGGCCTCAAACTCACCAACGTCCTCAAGACGCTGCCGCCGGATGCTGATCTGGAAGCGCTCAAGACCCTTGTCGCACCCATTGTGGACAAGGTGAGCGGGATCAAGAGGATTGAGGGCGATCGCGTAGACTAGGCCGCCCGTTTTCTTCTTTTCTTGTCGCTGTTGGTCATGTTATGAGAACAATCTGTTAGAGCCGCGACAAGCTACCTTGTAATATAACTCTAATTTGGGTAATGATTGCAATGTTATTTTCCTTTACTTGATTCCTTCCTTTGTATGTTTTTGCCCTACGCTTTTAGGGAACTTGCCGGCGCAGGCACATTAGCCGCGAGCGCTGAGTGCGGGACGTCAGCAGCCTGCTGGCGGTGCCGTTACCGACAAGAAACCTTGTCGCAACTAGTCGCAGCGCACTTAAGTTGTTGAGCGGACTCGAAACGAAGTAAGGGCGCAACTAGCCACGAGTTGGTTCCTCCGCGCACAGGTTTTCCATACAAAGCACGGTTGTTCAAGGAAGATAACTTAAAAAAAATAAAAATCCGATTGCTCAAACTTTGGCAACTTGAACGACGCCTGGTCCATACTATTATCTTCTCCTCCCCCCCCCGGCAAACTTGTGGATGAGGGAACCTTCCTTTCCTTGAGAAAAATAAAGAAGAGAAAATAAAGATATGGAGCCTTACGGCTCGTTATTGCTTACCGGGGGTAGGTCCTGCACAAAGTGTCAGATAACACATGCAAAAAATAGAAAGCATGAAACTGTCAAGATGTGCGGAGCACATGAGCTTTATCTACGCACGGGGTCTGTGCCCGGCTTTGTATAAAGGATTACATGCAACAGCGGCAAGACTTGTACAAAAGGTGGTTGCCGGAACACCGCGCCTTACGGGTAAAACTTACGAAGATGCTCAATGTTCCAGGAGTTTCTCACCGGAATGCCATCTTCGGTCTCAAGGCGGACAGCGCCAGGCCTAGTGACTCGTTTCACCCGGTAAGGGCCTTCCCACTTCGGCGTCAACTTTTTGGAATTCTTGGCGGACTGAACGCGCCGAAGAACAAGGTCGCCTTCCTCGAGACTTCTGGCGTTAACTTTGCGGCTATGGTAGCGGCGCAAAGCTTGCTGGTAGCGAGCAGCTCGTACAGCAGCCTGAAGACGGTCTTCCTCAAGGAGCAGCGCGTCATCTTGACGCGGCTGCTCTTGCTCAAGCTCATCATAAGCGAGCACTTGAGGTGACCCATATACGAGTTCCGTGGGGAGAACTGCCTCTGCTCCATAGACTAGAGCGAACGGTGTCTGGCCAGTGGCTCGATTTGGCGTCGTCCTGATCGACCAAAGAACCACCGACAGCTCCTCAATCCAGTTTATTCCGCACTTGCGCAGCCTGTCGAAAGTCCTAGTCTTGAGCCCACGCAGCACTTCAGCATTTGCCCTCTCCGCTTGACCGTTGCTTCTCGGGTGAGCAACAGAAGCGAAGCAGACCTTGGCACCAAGATCTTGGACGTACTGTATGAAGGTGCGGCTCGTGAATTGCGTACCGTTGTCGGTGATGATCCTGTTAGGGATCCTGAAGCGGCAAACAATCGACCTAAAGAACTTGACTGCTGACTGTGCTGTCACCTTCCTCACTGCTTCCGCTTCCGGCCACTTTGTGAACTTGTCGATTGCAACGTACAAGTACTCAAAGCCCCCGACTGCTCGGGGAAAGGGGCCGAGGATGTCGAGCCCCCATACCGAAAATGGCCAGGATAAAGGGATCGTCTGGAGAGCTTGAGCTGGCTGGTGTATCTGCTTGGAATGGAACTGGCACGCTTCACACTTGGTTACTTGTGCAGTTGCATCCTGGAGGGCTGTCGGCCAAAAGAAACCTTGCCTGAATGCTTTGTCGGCAAGTGCTCTTGCACCAATGTGGTGACCACATATGCCTCCATGTATCTCTGCCAACAGCTGTTGTCCGCCTTCCCGGTGAATACACTTCAATTTCGCACCGTTGAGTCTTCTTCTGTACAGTGTGTTGTCGACAAACTGGTACATACTTGACTGCCAGGCTACTCTTTCCGCTTCTCCTTGCTCTTCGGGAAGTTCTCTTGTCTGAAGGAAATGGACAATCTGTTGTGCCCATGCTAGAGCTTGTGGCTCGACAACAAGGACCAAAGGCACATCTGCTGCTGCGGGAACATCCGCTTCTACGGTTAGAACCTGCGGCTCAGCCGGATCTTGACGTTCCCCAGCAAGCTTGCCGGAGCAAAACTTGTCGGGAGCCTCTGCTTCAACGGAACAAACCCTAGGGCTTGCCGGAGCAGACTGCTCCTCAGCACTCTTGGTGTTGATCTTGGGGACCTTCTTGGCGGCGGCCTCGGGAAGCTCTGCCGGAAAATAGTCACCAGAAATCAACTTCCTCGTCTTGCTCTGTCCAGTTGATGGCGTTACAGACGGTTGAGTCAGCTTGAGCACAAAGATCCCTGGTTCCACAGGTAACTTAAGTGCGGCGCACTTCGACGGGCCATCGGCAATGTCGTTCTGAGCTCTTGGAACATGCTCCGTCTGTAGGCCGTCAAAGTGCTCTTCTAGCTTTCTCACTTCATCAACGTAGGCTTCCATCAACGGACTCTGATAACTCTTGTTCACTTGGCGGACGACAAGCGGCGAGTCACCCCTAACAATGAGCTTCTTGATCCCAAGGTCTGCTGTGATCCTGAGACCGGCAAGCAAACCTTCATACTCTGCGGTATTGTTTTTTGCTTGCTCCTTGGGAAAGTGCATCTGGACTACGTACTTGAGGTGCTCTCCGGTGGGTGCCACAAGCAGCACGCCAGCACCGGCGCCTTGCAGCGAGAAGGCACCATCAAAGTACATCAGCCACTCTTTGCTTGCTTCCTTGACGGGGATGCTCGTTTCTGGAATTTCTTCATCTGGTGTTGGCGTCCACTCTGCTATGAATTCTGCCAATGCTCTGCTTTGGATAGTTGAAGTGCTCTCAAACTTGAGGCCAAAGCTTGACAGTTCCAGTGCCCACTCAACAATCCTGCCTGTTGCTTCTGGATTCTGGAGTATCCTTTTCAGCGGAAAACGAGTGACAACTGTGATCTCATGTGCTTGGAAGTAATGGCGCAGCTTTCTCGAGGCCATGAGAAGGCCGAAAAGCAATTTCTGCACACCAGAGTACCTTGACCTAGCCCCCTGCAGAAGGGAACTGATAAAGTAAACTGGGCGCTGCACCATTCTCTTCTGTATCTCCGCGCGTGCCTCCGCAGATCCATCTTTGTCGGGACCGGAGCTTGTCGAGGAAGCCCCCTGCTTGTCGCTGGGTGCGCCTGCCGTGGTTGCTGGCTCATCATCCGCCTCCCTCTCCGCTACTAATGCAACACTAACCACTTGATTGGTTGCCGCTAGATACAGCAGCAACTTCTCTTGTTGCTTAGGTGCGACAAGTGTTGGAGTGGAGGACAGATATCTCTTCAAGTCTTGGAGCGCAGCCTCCGCTTCCGGAGTCCATTTCATTGGACCTGCCTTTTTCAATATTTTGAAAAACGGCAGGGCGTGCTCAGCAGACTTAGAGATAAACCTGCTGAGAGCAGCCACGCAACCGGCAAGTCTTCGTACATCCTTGACGCGCTTTGGTGCTTCAATCTGCTCAATGGCCTTGATCTTGTCGGGATTGGCTTCAATTCCCCGGTGAGACACGAAGAACCCGAGAATCTTGCCGGAAGGGACTCCAAACACACACTTCCCGGGGTTGAGCTTGAGGCTGATCTTGCGCAGATTTGCAAAGGTCTCGTCTAAATCTTGAATCAGAGTTGCCTTGTCCTTGCTCTTGACCACTATGTCATCCATGTAGGCTTCCACATTTCTATGTATTTGTGGCTCAAAAGCGACATGGACTACCCTTGCAAATGTTGAACCAGCATTCTTTAAACCAAAAGGCATCCGTATGAAACAGTACATGCCACACGGAGTGATGAATGCGGTCTTCTCCTCATCCTCTTCTGCCATGAAGATCTGATGGTATCCTGAGTATGCGTCAAGAAATGAAAGCAAGTCACATCCGACCGTGGAGTCAACAATCTGGTCAATGCGCGGCAAGGGAAATGGGTCTTTGGGACAAGCTCTGTTAACATCGGTAAAGTCTATACAAAGCCTCCATTTCCCGTTTGCCTTGCGCATGACTACATGATTGGCCAACCACGTAGGATGGAGCACTCCTTGGACAAGGCCTGCTGCTTCCAACTTCTTGATCTCTTCTGCGATGAATTCTTGGCGCTCCACTGCTTGCTTCCTGACTTTCTGCTTGACGGGCCGCGCATGAGGACAGACGGCAAGATGGTGCTCAATTACTTTTCTGGGAACACCGGGGATGTCATACGGTTGCCACGCAAACACGTCGACGTTTGCCCGCAGGAAAGCAATGAGCGTGCTTTCCTATTTAGGGTAATGAGTGGCACTGATGGTGAAGGTACCACCAGTGCCGTCCTCCTTGGCGGACACCTTCTTGGTCTCTCGCGGAGCTGCCATTGTCTTATTACACTTGCCGGTGGAGCTCGATGGTGCGTCCTCAACGGTAGCGCAACACTCCGAAGAGGTGCGCTTGCCGGAGTGTGCATCAGAACTCTTGCCGGACTTGGTCTTCTTCTTCCCCCCGGGAGCTTCAACGGCAGGTGACTTGCGATCTGTTGCGGCTGCCGCTTCCCGGTAGATCTTGTCGGCACAGATAAGAGCATCCTTCTTGTCGCCAGGGACAGAGATGACACTAATCGGGTCTGGCATCTTCAGCATGTTGTATGCGTAGTGAGAGGCTTCCATGAACTTGGCGAGTGCTGGACGACCAAGTATCCCATTGTATGGCAATGGAAAATCGGCAACGTCAAAAGTGACCCTCTCAGTCCTGAAGTTCAACTCGCCGCCAAATGTCACCGGCAACGTGATCTTCCCCTTCGGCTTGCTCCTTCCCGGGTTGATTCCTCGGAATGTGCCGGTCTCTTCGAGCTCGCTGTCAGGGACCTCGAGTTTCTGGAGTACAGCGGATGAGATCAGGTTCAAGCCGGCCCCGCCGTCAACTAGCATCTTAGTGACCTTGAGGTTGCGGATAGTTGGTGAAACCAACATGGGCAAGCACCCGACCGCAGTTGTGCGATCAAGGTGGTCCTCAATATCAAAGATGATAGGAGTGCTGGACCATTTCAGAAGCTTGCGTGACTCGACAGGTGGTTCAGCCGCATTGACTTCCCGCACCCACTGCTTGAGTTGGCGGTGTGAAGTATGCAGAGAAGCACCGCCGTCAACGCACAAGACCTCTGTGGCTTTCTGGAACTCCTACTCACTGGTCTCGACATCATCCATGTCTTCATCGTCGTCATCTTCATCCTTGTCGCGGCCGCGGGGAGGTCTGTCTCTTTGCCGCTGCTTGGCCATGCCGCGGTGTCCTCCCTGGCCGGCGCGCTTCTTGCCGGATTCTCCAGCACCTCCTTGGGCCTTCTCCTTGTCGCACCGCTCGTATTCAGCCTTTTGCTGCTCGACAAGCTGCTCGACCTTCTTGCAGCTCTGGAGGTCATGGCCCTTGGTGCGGTGGATCTTGCAGTACTGCTTGTTTGTGTCGTCCTGCTTGTCGGCGACCGCCACAGCCTGGCAATTGGTGCATGCGGGAATCTCCTTGCCGGAGCTACCAGCTTTGGCTTTCTTGGCGCCACCTTCGTTGCCGGACTGCTCAATGACTAGCACATCTTTGCCTTTCTTCTTCCTGTTGTTCCGCCGCCGGTTTTTCTTTGTCGGGGCATCATCCTCGCTGTCAGACCCTCCTGCTCCTGTATTCTCTCCGGGGAGTTTCCTCCCTTCCTCAGCACGTGCACACTTGTCAGCCAGGTCATACAGCTCACTGACGTCTCTGATCTTGCACATCGCCATCTCCTCCCGCATCCTGCGGTTACGTACGTTCTGATGGAACGCGCTGATGACTGCGGCAGGGTGGACGTCTGGGATGTTGTGCTGTACCCGGCTGAATCTCTGAATGTACTTGCGCAGGGGCTCTACTTCCTTCTGGGCGAGTAGATGAAGGTCACTTTCTTGTCCATGAGGTTGGTGGCCGCCTGTAAAGGCGCCGACAAACTGGTGGCAGAGGTCTGCCCAGGAGGATATGGAATTGTTCGGCAAGTGCATGAGCCAGGATCTGACATTGGGCTTATGCACCAGCGGGAAGTAGTTGGCAAGGATCTTGTCGTCCCGCCCCCCGGCAGCTTGCACCGCGATGGTATAGATGCTGAGGAACTCCGACGGATGCGACTTGCCATCGTACTTCTCTGGTACGTCTGGTTTGAAATTCTTCGTGCTAGGTCACTGGACTTGCCGCAGATCACGAGTAAACGCAGGGCAACCTACCGCGTACGGCAAATCGCCTGGTTCCCCTGGCACATGCATGTCGACAGAGGGCCCAGCGCGCTGGTCCGATTGACGCCGCGCTTCTCTTCGGCTCTCGATGCGAGTACGAGCGTCTTCTTGCTGTCGTTCATGAAGAACTTGGCGCTGATCGCGACGAGCTCGTGGATCTGATGACGCGGTGGAGTCGCTGTCGAGGTGGATCCGGCGAGTCGGCGATCTTGGCCTTCGGGGCGGAGAGTGCACGGTGGTTGCACCCCCACCGGTCTTGTCACCATCGGCTTGTGCCTAGCTGACTTGCCGCGGCTGCGATGTACTCGACTGCCGTGGAGTGTCGCCGTTGGCGAAGCCGATGAGACTCTGAATGGTGGCCCTCCAGTCGTCGATCTTGTCCGCCGTTCGAGGGTAGTCCAGGAGCAGTTGAGCTCGCGCCAAAGCTTCTGCTGAAGAGGCGGGTGGCGGTGGCGAACGGTGTGAGGAGCGGGATATGCTCGGACTTCTAACTATGTTAGAAGGAGCAGTATCCCGTCCAGGCGACCCTGCCTCGCTCGTGCCAGCATGTTGGCGTGTATGCTGGTCTTGAGCACTCCGAGATCCACCAGCTCGATCTTGGTCCAGTAAACGTATGGTACCGTGAGTACCATGACGCTGCCGGTCCCGCGCCTCTTGAGATGGGCGCGGTGCATGTACGGACGCCGAGGTCTTGGAGTGCGCCCGGTCGTTGTGGGAGCCGACGACGCCGATGATGGGTAGCGCAGCCTTGTCCTTGGACCTGGTAGCACCGTGAGCTCCCTCGTCGACGCCCGTTCTTCCACCGGCACCTACCCCACCAGCCGTTTGCTACGGCGGTGGTGGGTTCGGCGCGGACGGAGCAGCCGCCTCCGAAGCCTTCTTCTTCGGCGGCATGTCGATGAAGACGATGAAGATCTAGCTCGTGTGGACGCCGGATCAGGTTCACACAACATCGACGCCCCCTACCTGGCGCACCAAAGATGTCGGGGAACGAATCCACGAGCACCTATGGGACCGGCGGACCGAGCCCCTTTCGGTTCGGCGGGGGGCGAGGATCGCATGAAGAGCAGATCGAGGCGAAACACACGAGGAGTTTACCCAGGTTCGGGCCGCACGGATGCGTAAAACCCTACTCCTGCTTTGTGGTTTGTATTGAGTTCTTGCTCGGGAGCGCTGAGTGCTACAGTACACACCAACAGCTAACGAGACCCAGCGTCAGTGTTCTCCTCCCTCCTATACGTTGCGCATGGGCCTCCTTTTATATGCTCAAGGGGTCACCGACAGGTGGCAACGTAGACAAGGGTAAAAATGGAAAGGTGTTGCGGTTGGTACAACTACCTGTTACTCTGTTTCATACCTAACCCTGACGGCAGGGGACAAGGGCATTAAATGCCCGTCTGCGTCGCCCAAATAGTGCAAAAGGGACCGTCAGGGACGCCACCGCTCGCCACGATGGCAATCTTGTCAGCACCGCTTGCCACCGCGCACCGCTGGCTGCACAGCCTCCCGCCACGTACGCGTGGAAGGGTCCTAGAGAAACACATTGGTGGATGTGCTGGAGCGCGGGTACAGAGTGGTAGCTTGCCGCGGCAAGCGCCTTGCCACGATCGATGTCTTGTTGCGTCCGGGAGCTCGCCGCTCACCGGGCCTTGCCGGGACGCGCGGCGCGTCGCGGAAAGTTCCTTGAGATGCCTTGGTTGGCCTTCCCGGCAAGCTCCTCTTGTCGGGGCCTTGTCGCCTTGGCTTGAATACTTTGTTCTTGAATGGCTCCAAAGGAACCACGGAGGACCTTGGCGGTCACCCGGCAAGCCTTGCCGCGGGATGCTGCGACTGCACGTGCACAAGTTCGGGATACTAGGGTACCCCTACTCTAGTACAGCGACAGATTGCCATGTAACGGATGCACTAGAGCTATAAGTTTATGAAAGCTCAAAAGACAACTAGTGGGTGTGCATCAACTTGCTTTCTCTTGAAGACCTAGTGCATTTGAGGAAGCCCATCGTTGGAATATACAAGCCAAGTTCTATAATAAAAAAATTCCCACTAGTGATATATGAAACTGACAACATATGAGACTCTCTATCATGAAGAACATGGTGCTACTTTGAAGCACAAGTGTGGAGAAGGATAGTAACATTGTCCCTTCTCTCCTTTTCTCTCATTTTTTTGGTGGGCTTCTTTGGCCTCTTTTGTTTATTTGGGCTTCATTGTCCTCTTTTATTTTTGATAACCTCGCATGGGAAAATGTTCTTATAATGATGATCTTCACACTTTTATTTACTTACAACTCGATATTTCAACTCGATACTAGAACAAAGGTATGACTCCATATGAATGCCTCCAGCAGTGTACCGGGAACTGCAATGACCAAGAGTGACATGTATGAAAAATAAGAACGGTGGCTTTGCCACAAATACTATGTCAACTACATGATTATGCAAAGCAATATGACAATGATGATGCGTGTCATGATAAATGGAATGGTGGAGTTACATGGCAATATATCTCGGAATGGCTATGGATATGCCATAATATGTAGGTATGGTGGCTGTTTTGAGGAAGGTATAAGGAGGGTTTATGCACCGGCGAAAAGTTGCATGGCACTAGAGTGGCTAGCAAGGTGGAAGCGTGAGAGTGCGTATAATCCATAGACTCAACATTAGTCATAAAGAACTCACATACTTATTGCGAAAAAAATTATTAGCTCTTGAAGCAAAGTACTACGACGCATGCTCCTAGGGGGGTGGTTGATAGGAGTTAACCATCGCGCGCCCCTGACCTTCACGCAAAGACAAACACTCAAAATACAAAAGTGCTCCAATTCGGTTACATTGTTAGGAGACCATACGTGCATGCTACGGGAATCGCAAACTTTTAACACAATTATTTCTTTGACCTCACAAACTACCACTAGCATGACTCTAATCTTACCATCTTAACATCTCAAAACAATTACAAGGAGTCAAACTTCAAATAGTATTCAATGCTCTATATATGAAAGTTTTTATTGTATCTCTTTTGGATGTCTATCATATTAGGACTGATTTCATAACCCAAGCAAATTACCATGCTATTCTTAAGAAATCTCAAAATAATCTAAGTGAAGCAAGAGAGTTCAACAATATCTATAAAATAAAACCACCGTCATGCTCTAAAAAGATATAAGTGAAGCACTAGAGCAAAATTTCCTAGCTCAAAAGATATAAGTGAAGCACATAAAGTATTCTAATAAATCACGGTTGAAGCGTGTCCCTCTCAAAAGATGTGTATAGAAAGGATGATTGGGACAAACTAAAAGCAAATACTCATATCATACAAGATGCTCCAAGAAAAACACATGTCATGTAGTGAATAAAAATATAGCCTCAAGTAAAGTTACCCATGGATGAAGACGAAAGAGGGGATGCCTTCCCGGGGCATCCCCAAGCTTAGGATCTTGGCCGTCCTTGAATTTTACCTTGGGGTACCTTGGGCATCCGCAATCTTAGGCTTTTACCACTCTTTATTCTATAGTCCATCAAATCCTTACCCAGAACTTGAAAACTTCACAACACCAAACTCAACAGAAAATCTCATGAGCTCCGTAAGTAAAACAAAGAAAATAACCACCCAAGGTAATTTTGTGATCTTATTCTAAATTTTATATTGGCTTAATATCTACTGTATTCCAAGTTTTCCATGGTTCATACCCCCCCGATACTAGCCATAGATGCATCAAAATAAGCAAACAACACATAAAAACAGAATCTATAAAAAATAGAACAATCTATAGCAATCTGTAAACTTTGCATACTTCTCTAACTCTAAAAATTCTGAAAAAATTGGACGACGTGGGGAATGTGTATATCAATTTTGTGTAAACTTTTGAGAAGGTTTCGACGTACCAGTGCTTTATTGAATTTTCTGCACTGGGCGCAAAAGTTTTTGTTTTCAGCAAAATCAAATCAACGATCACCGTAAGCCATCACAAAGGTCTTACTTGGCTCAAACACTTCACTACTGCAGGATGCTTCTAACGCGACACTACAATCAGAGACCCTTCGAAAAAGTATGTGCGATGCAATAATCGCAGGCGGTGGTGTATGAAAACCGTTTGAGATGTATAAAACATTTCTGATGACGGATGCATCAAACATGGTTCAGGATTTAGTTGCGTGTGCGATGAAGGGCATACGGTTCAGTTCAATTAACTGTTTGCAATGAGGAGGAACAAAAGAAACTGGCAGCCAGATGAAGGCGTGTGCGATACACAGCATACTGTTCACTCGGATGAACTGTTTGTGATTAGGCAAGAGAACATAAATGGTTCAATATAACAAGATGTGTGTGATACGCAGCAAACAGGTCTATAATCAGAAATGTGTTCGAAGACCAATAATAATGCAGATGATTGCTTCTAATAAGACGTATGTGATATGCTCTGTCTACACAACATCTATCAGCAAGGACTAGCTGTTCCATCAGTAGCTCATGTAAGAAAACTAACAAGTTAAGTGTGCTCAGTTTGGAGCACCCATCGGATGGGTGACTGGATGGGAAGTTGTGTCGATGTTAAATTAGCTGATAGGATGGGTCATTTTTGTCAAATGACCAAAATGCACCATTCCCTCAGCTAATTTAACCTCGAGGTCCTTGTTTTTTATTTTTTAAGACATGTTAATTAAAGAAGGTCTACCGCATTACGTTTTGACAATGTGGGATACATGGCATACAGTTGATCCATCCGACCTATTTGTGATGGAATAGGCCGTGTGTGTTGTGGGCAAACGCTTGCTAGTATACAACCGTTTGGGATTGATGATTTCATCACCGACGTGTTACCTAGTGTGGTCCATGTTCATCTGATCATCATCTACGACTTGTGCTAGCTCGATGGTAAGTTTCCATTAACTGATGGCGTTTTATGAACACGCCACCGTTTCCTGCCATTTCTTCACATGTTTCCCGTCACCCTGCTATACTATGCATAGGGGGCGCGCGACGCACGGAGGCGACAAGCGCAGCCTGTACCACATCCACCTTTTCCAAGCATGACAACCCACCAAAGCACCGCCTCTGCCATCAACCTTGTCAACGACGAAAACGAGCAGGCGCCACGGCCCATCGAGGCTGAGGCGCTCCCCGGCAACACGATGGACGACGCCATGGTGCGGGTCATTGCTAGGGTTGAGCAGACTTTTGGCGAATGGCGCTTGAGCGCCGCAGATCAAGATAGGCATGTCAGCGCTGACAGGCTGCAGCTCCCCGCACAACATGATCGACGGCGCGCCGCAGAGCAAGCTAGGTGCGTCTGCACTGATAGGCTACGGCTCGCCACACGGTGAGACCGTTGGAGCACCGTAGAGCGAGAGGCACGGCGCGCTGTTGAAAGTGCAACTATCCCTGGGTGGTTTTGGTAATTACTAACAACATATAGCTCATTGAGCTAATGCTATCTCAAGATAATATTTCAGGAAAGTTCAATGATTGGCATGGCATGGATTAGGATTGTGGACCCCTCAAAATGCTAATGACAAAGGATTGGCTCAAGCTCAAGACTCTACTTTTTCCATTTTAGTGATCCAAGATCACATTGAGTCCATAGGAAAGCCAATACTATTAAAAGGGGGTGAGGTGTTGCCTAATGGTTTTCTTGCTCAAAAGGCTTAGTAATATGCTCCAAAACCCTCAACCACTTTTCCACATCCACATATGTTCCAAATCAAAAGTCAAACTTTGCCCGACCCAAAATATCTATCCGGCGCCACCGAGTTCATTTGACATAGCCACTGCCAGAAACCCTAATCATTTCCGTCTCACAGAAAGGGATCTCGGTCTCACCGACATGGGATTGCAAACTCTCTGTTTCCCTTCATAACATTTTAGTCTCACCGAGATGAGCGATCGGTCCTACCGAGTCTGTAATGCAAACTCTCCGTTGCCTCTTCGTATCATTGCGGTCTAACCGAAATCAGCGAATCGGTCCCACTGAGTTTTCCTAACCAACTCTCTGTGTGCTTATTACCAAAGTCGGTCTCACCGAGTTTGTGTAATCGGTCTCACCGAGATTATGTTATGCCCTAACCCTAATGAAATCGGTCGCACCGAGTTGATCATATAGGTCCCACCGAAGTACCTAACAGTCACATTATGAACTAAATCGGTCTGACCGAGTTCTTTGAATCGGTCCCACCGAGTTTGGTAAATTGTGTGTAACGGTTAGATTTTGTGTGGAGGCTATATATACCCCTCCACCCACTCTTCACTCGTAGAGAGAGCCATCAGAACATACCTACACTTCCGTCATTCATGTTCTGAGAGAGAACCACCTACTCAAGTGTTGAGATCCAGATATTCCACTCCAACCATATGAATCTTGTTCTCTAGCCTTCCCCAAGTTGCTTTCCACTAAAATCCTTCTTGCACCATATCCAAATCTGTGAGGAGCTGTTTGAGTGTTGGGGAGACTATCACTTGAAGCATTTGAGCAAGGAGTTCATCAACAACACACTGTTTATTACCTTTTGGAGAGTGGTGTCTCCTAGATTGGTTAGGTGTCACTTGGGAGCCTCCGACAAGATTGTGGAGTTGAACCAAGGAGTTTGTAAGGGCAAGGAGATCGCCTACTTCGTGAAGATCTACCGCCTCTGAGGCAAGTCCTTCGTGGGCTATGGCCATGGTGGGATAGACGAGGTTGCTTCTTTGTGGACCCTTCATGGGTGGAGCCCTCCGTGGACTCGCGCAGCCGTTACCCTTCGTGGGTTGAAGTCTCCATCAACTTGGATGTACGATATCACCACCTATCAGAACCAAGACAAAAAACATCGTTGTCTTCACTTGCGTTTGATCCCTCCAAACTCCTCCCTTTACCTTCATATGCAATTGTTAACTTTCCGCTACAATCCTCTCAGAATTGCATGTGTGGGATGATTGCTTGACTTATGCTAAGTTGCTAAAATCTGCCAAGAATTAAAATTGGGAAAAGGTTAGATTTTTATTTGGTCAAGTAGTTTAATCACCCCCCTCTAGACATACTTTCGATCCTACAAGTGGTATCTGAGCTTTGGTCTGCCTTTGCCGTGATTTCCATAGCTTTGGTGATCATAGCCTTGGTTTCACAACCTAGCAGAGTATGGCGTCTAGCGAGGGAAGTTACTACCGTAGAGGTCCTTATTTTGATGGTACTAATTTTGGTAGTTGTAAGCATAAGATGAAAATGCATATTCTTGGGCATAACCCCGCCATTTGGGCTATTGTGTGTATTGGTTTGCAAGGTGAATTCTTCGATGTGAAGAAACCGAACCATGAAGCTACCGTGGAAGATTTGAAGATGCTGCAATACAATGCTCAAGCTTGCGATATCCTATTCAACGAATTGTGCCCCGAAGAATTCAACAAAATCAGCCGTCTTGATAATGCAAAGAAAATTTCAGATACTTTGATTGATATGCACGAAGGTACCGACTCCGTCAAGGAATCCAAGTTGGATGTGCTCCAAAGTCAACTTGACAAGTTCAAGATGAAGGATGGTGAAGGTGTCGCTGAAATGTACTCTAGGCTTGCTCCCATCACAAATGAGATTGTCATCTTAGGAAGTGAAGAGATGAGCGACGGATTCATCATCAAGAAGATCCTAAGAGCCTTGGATGGAAAATATGATATTGTGTGCACATTGATCCAAATGATGCCCAATTACAAAGATCTCAAGCCACCTGAAGTCATTGGAAGAAATTTTGCTCATGAGATATCAATCAAAGATAAAGAAGAGCTTCACAACAAGTCTAGTGGTGCTTACAAAGCCACATGTGACGTTCCTACATCATCAAGTGAGAAACAAGACTTCAATGAAGAATTGAGCTTAATGGTGAAGAACTTCAACAAGTTCTACAAGAGTAGAAGGAAAGAGAGAAGTTCCAAGTCAAGGTCCTACATTGAAAAGAGATCTTCAAGTCATGATCGGAATTGCTACAATTGTGGAAGACCCGGACACTACTCCAATGAGTGTACGGCTCCCCACAAGAGAAGAGAAGACTGACCTAAAAGGAGAAGTAGAAGAGAAGATTCACCACCAAGAGAGTGAAGAAGTAGAGATGATCGTTATGAACGAAGACCTTCTCGGAGAAGCAAAGATTCGGAAAGGAAGGACAAATCATCAAGGAGCTATACAATACAAAGACATCAAGCTCATGTTGGTGAATGGGCATCCGGTTCCGACTCCGATAACCACTCCAAGAGAAGCTACTACTCCGACTCCGAAGGTACTCAAGATGAAGGTGTTGCCGAAATTGCTCTTGTGTCAACCAACTCCTATGACATATTTGACTCACCAAATGAAGGAATTGGAAGATGCTTCATGGCTAAAGGCCCTAAGATATCACACCCCGAGTATCCTGATTTCAATAGTGATGAGGATGACTTGCTAGGAGATGATGATTTACTTGTTGGTAGCTATAGTGATGAAACTTTTGATGAAAACTATGATCAAATTGGTAATAATCATACTAATCAAGATAAAATGAATGACAATGATAAGGAGAAGATTGAGCGTCTAACTAAATAACTAAACACTCTTAAGTTAGCTCATGAAACTACCTTGGAAGATCATCGAGAACTTTTAAAGACTCATGAGAAGTTACGTTTTGAAAAGCTCAACCTTGAGCAAGAGCATGAGTTCTTAAAGGCAATCAATGATGATCTTTGGAAGAAAAGTTCCTCTTACATTGCCAAGCGTTTACTCTTGTCTACCTACATGCCACAAGTAAAATCTAGCAACAAAAACAAGAAAGATTCTTCCTCTAGCAGTAACAATAATCATGCTAAATCCAATGATGTTGCTTCTAGTAGTTATCTTGATTCCACTAATGACTCTCTTAGCCAAGTTACACTTGAGAAAGAAAATAGCTTATTGAAGGGAATTATAGAGAAAGTTGTTTACAAGAGTCTTGCCGGGAGTAAGCAATTTGAGGAGATTGTACGCAAGCCAGGAAGACACCGGAAGAATCGAGGTGTTGGTGTTGAACGAAAGTTCAATGCCATTGGAGTTGAGTGGGAGGAAGATCAATACCCCAAGCCGAAGTTTGTTCCTCAACAAGAGAAGTATGATCCTACTTCTTTTCAAGGGACACAAGCACAAGATGATCTTCCACCACATGACCACAAGCTAAAGGGCAAGGATAAGCTTCAAGAAGAGATTGATGCATTTGAAGAAACTCCTAAGGCCTTGGTTAAGTGGGTCCCCAAGACTACATCAAGTTCTACTTCATCAAGTACGACTACAACTCCTAGGATTCCCATCACGATGGTGTGGATCCCGAATAAGAAGAACTAGAAAGTTATTGAGGGTGACTCGGCCAACACACTTCACTCATATCATTTTGGCAAAGGACAAGTACAAACAACTTTCATATCTTGCAGTAGTTCAAGGAGTCACAAACCCTCTTGTTGGTAAGACAAGGGACAAGGCAACCTAATGCTTTCATGGACATCATCATGTGTGCAATTCACTCCATGTCTATGGATATCCTTGTTTGTTCCTTGTGGGACTAACCCGTGTAGGTATTGAAAGTGAAACTCACTCCAATGGATTGCGCCAAATGATCTACATCAACATTGAGAATCTAAATCTTCAACACCTACATGAACTCATCATCGACAAAACCCAAGGTTACCTCATCCCTCTTAGGGGGATATCACATCTAGGGGGAGCTTTACTCTAACAATTGATCTAAACCAACTCTAAATTTGAACCCAACAACGCTTTATGTAAAAGTGGCGACCCCACTTGCGCTTAAACGTTGAGTATGACCTATGATCAAATGTTCTCATTTGACACCTAAGTCAATATACTCATATATAGATGACCTAGTCATCTCAAAGTGCTTGATAGATGCTAGAATGGTAATGCATGCTTTGCCACATGTTTCATTTGCTATCTTATTGTGTGAGCATGTTGAATGCATATTTTTCTCATTCCAGGACATCCATTTGTTGCTTTGATTGCTTGGCTCTTTTTGCCTTTTGCCAAATGGATGGACAAGGATGCCTAAGAACCCCCTCTAGCTATCTATGCTTTTCTCGTCTCAAACTCTATTCATGCTACATCACAAAGCTTGATCAAGTTAGATTCGAACCACTCTGTGTGAGGAGCACACGGAGTCCCCGATTCGTCATACGCTTAAACATCCAAAACCTCTTTGTGCATTTCGGTATGACCGAGTCATCCACTTCGGTCACACCAACTTCACTAAGTTGATCTATGTTTTCAATCTCGGTGCAACCTATTTGAACTTTTCGATCCCACCGAGTTGCAGCAACTGCTAGCAGTTTTGCATCTCGGCGCCACCGAGTTGTTCAACTCAGTCACACCGACAGTGTCAGGTTATATATACTCACGGGCTCAATTTTGGAAAACTTTCCAAACCCCTCAGCCCACGCGTGATCTGCTCTGCCTCTTCGGGTCTCCGGATCGTCTTCTCGCCGCCAGCGACCTCCCGTCGCTGGACTCCGCCGCCATCAACGGAAATCTTCACCGCCATTGCCGCCGTAGCAAGTCCACCGCCGAGTTAGGGTCTGGACTTGATTCTTTGTGCTATTCATTAACTCCGATTCATAGCACATTGCATTGCCATGTTCTCTTCCACGTATTAGATCTTCCTATCCAGCAAAAACTCCATAGAAAGTAGTTTTGATTCGAAAAATTTAGGGTTAGGTCTCCACCGACCTCATCTCGGACCGACCGAGTTGTAGAAATCGGTCCCACCGATTTGGCTTAGGCGATTGCACAAGTTATTTTTGGTCCGACCGAAAGTTTCAAATCGGTGTGACCGAGTTCAACTCTTTGTGAAACCCTATCAATATCGGTGCCATCGAACTGTGACTCGGTCTGTACTAGTTCAGGCTCCAGAACTGCTTCGGTGTCACCGAGTTTAACAAATCGGT
Source organism: Secale cereale (assembly GCA_902687465.1). NCBI lineage: Eukaryota > Viridiplantae > Streptophyta > Magnoliopsida > Poales > Poaceae > Secale > Secale cereale. The sequence continues at coordinate 343,329,397 of LR738711.1, read as the reverse complement.
AGCTACGAAATGCTTTCTGTAGAGAACAAAAACTAAGTTTTTTTGTCATCTGTTTTGCAAAAATTCTTTGCATTGTGATGCTCATCCACTCTACCTCATCTACATCTATTCACAGGGTCTGCTTTCAGTGCCAAGATGTCAGATCAAGGTGACAGCCATAATGTGTCTGAGGAGCAGGTACACCTGAGTGAGGGCACTAGTCCCTCTAGCAGCTTTGATGAGGGTAGCAGGAGCACACCTAGTGATCTTCCAAAGGCTGCTACCAAGTCAAGGAATAAGAAAACTTCAGATACTGAGGATGAGGACTTTGTGGCAGACGAGGCCACTTCCAAGAAGAAAGTGCTCAGGAAGGAGTATGGCACAACTGAGGCAACTAAGCCAGGGCAGTAAAGGAAGATCCCTGCCAAGAGGATTCCCATGTATAAGACCAGAGCCTCTACTCAAGAGACTATGGTGTTCACACTTGAATCCAGGGATGATGAGCCTGGAGGCACAAAGAAGAAACCTAGGAAGTGTAACACCCCAGATGTAAAACTTCCTTATATGGCAATATATTCATCATTGACTTAATCAATTCCATTCTGGGCTTCTTCCTTCATTTCGGGTTTCTTCGTTTTTGTCTTGTGCGTGTGTTGCATGTCACCATGTCATTTTCATTATGTGCATTGCATTGGCATTGTCTCACTTGCATTCGTGTGTAGTTGCATCGTCTCCATCCTCCCCATTATCCGTTTCGGAATCCGTCTCTCTCACATGGCACCCGTCGCACCTCTCTGGCCTTTGTTTCGTGAGCGGGATAAAAACATCCTCGGAATGGGAAGAGAGTTGTCAAGTGGTCTTGGTATATCATCGGTAGACCGCCTGTCAAGTTTTGTCTCGTTTGGAGGTCGTTTGATACTCCAACGGTAAATCGTGTTCCCCACGAAAGCCCTATCTCTTCTGGCCCAACACCCCTCCACAACAGCCTACAAGCCCATCCTAACCACCTCCATGCTCTCGTCGTTGGATCGTGATCGTGTGGGCGAAAACCTCATCCCATTTGGACTCTCCTAGCACCCTCTACCTATAAAACTACCCCTACCCCCGAAATCCCATATCCAAACACTAACCCGAGCTCCTCCGCGCCGCCGGACGCGTCTAGACAGTGTCGGACACGTCCGTCCGCGGGCCCGGATGAATCCCAGGCCGCCATGTGTCCCTTGTCGCGCCCCACTTCGCCACACCGCACCGCCGCCTCGGGCCCACGCGCGCCACCGGTGCCGACCACCGCCGCCGCCGGTGCTCCCTCCGGCCGCCGGCGCCACCAACTCCGGCAAGCCGCCGCCTACTCCGGCCAAATCTGGATCCACCAGGAGGATGGATCAGATCCACCAGTCCGAGGAACCAAACGTCGCCTCGTCAGCCCCGATCTCCTCGTCCCGCTCCGTCCCGTCCCATTGACTTTTCGGAGGGTAAAAATTCCACTAAGTCCCTAATGTGTGATAATTTGTTGCCCTCTTTGACTTGTCGTAACTTGGTGCTCGGTGCTCCGTTTTGCATGCATAATATATCAACATGTTCGTCTCGAAGTGCTCTACATGTTGGCGTCAGTTTTGTTCATGATAGGGTTCATCTAGATGTCTTAATCTTCGTTGCAATACTGCTTCATGATGTTACTGTTTCAGCACTAGTTGTCTGTTAACAATATGCTGGCATGTTTGTGAGATCGTAACTTGGTGCATGTTGGTCCAAATGGAGTGTATGATATGTCAAAATGTTCGTCTTATGATGCTCTTCATGATGGATACATTTCCATACATGATAGGTTGCATTATGCCATGTTTGTCACTATTGCAAAAGTGCTAAGTGTTTAAATCTGCTGTCATTTGTAATGACTTGCTCATTTGTCTTTTCCGTGTGAATTAATCCATGTGTCATATGAGCTAGGTGTCAACATAGGTTTTGCTAATTGGAATGTGCTCTACAAGATATATTAATTTTCATGCCATGATATGTCTTGAGATGAGTGCATCAAGCTTGTTAACATGCCATCGTGATGTTAAGTTTGTGCTAAGGCTGAATCTGTTAATTTTTATGCCATGTTTCCATTATGCTACCGTCATTGTTGTGCATGGTTAGAGTTGTCTAGTGGGTGTTCCTTGATGTATATGTTATGCTCTAGCTATCCATGTTCTTGTTGCCATGATGCCATGATGTAGCTTGTTATTTTGAGGCCCTCTAGTTGCTTCAAAATGTTTTCTGTCAGCATGCCCAGATTTCTCTTAAGTCTGGATAAACTTTTGCACTTTTGCCATGCTGTTTGTGACATGCTCTAGTATGTGGTAGAAGTATCCATGTGGTTATTTTTGAAGAGCATATTATGTATGTTATTGCCATGCCTTTTGCTTGCTTGTTGGAGTGCTGTAGCATACTTAATCTTGGTCACTTAGTGGGCAACTTCCTGTTTTTGGCAGATTGCATCGTGTAGTGTTTTGCTTGTCAATTGCAATCCGTGCATCCTTTTCCAATGATTTTTACATCGATTTTGACCGAAATCTCCTCCTCTATCAAGTGGCTTGCTTGGTTGCCCAAGATGAAGCAATTTACATCATCTTCTCTTTAGGCTAGAGAGCATCCTGATGCATACGCACCTCATATTTGCATCCCATGACATGTCTTGCATCATGTTGGTTATGCATTGCACAATGATTGACCTTGTACAGTTGTTGTGCTCTTGTGTTGGCGGAGCCGGGAGCCGATACCGAGTTCGAGGATCTTGTCAAGACTGAGTTTGAGGAGCCGTCTTACCATCCCACCGAGGACTTAACAGGCAAGATGACCATTCCCCGATATCACCTCTATCTTTGCCTTTCTTGTTGTATCACTCTTTAGCTATGCCTCGATGCCTATTCTTGTCTTGTCGGCCTCCTATGTTGCCATAAAACACTCTAACCGCCTTCCTAGCAAACCGTTGATTGGCTAAGTATGCTTTTGCTCAGCCCCTCTTATAGCGTTGTTAGCTACAGGTGAAGTTTGAAGATTGCTCCATGTTTGGACTTGTTTTATTGGGATAACACAAATATATCTTAATTAAATAAATACATATATATATTAGTAATGGGTGGACGGCTTGGCCATCTGCTTGGTGTTTTGTTCCACCCATGCCACCTTAGGACCCGATAAACCGGTGTTATGTTCCTAGATTTTGCGGTCCTAACACGGTTGGGGTTTATGGGCACCACTTGATAATTCACACTTCTTAAAGCTCTTCCAGCAAGGCCCAACCTTGGTACTACATTTTCCTAACAACTAAAAACTTGCATAGGGAGTTATAAACCTGAGTTCTTAATCAACCCCCGGGCCAGTGCTCCACATGAGTGTTGGTCCAACCTAAAGCACCTTGTGTCGCTCCCTTGGCCACTTGGGCTTCAGCGATCTGTAAGCTTAGCTCATCCGATCGTGGCCTGAGACGAGATACACGCGTCTCTTATCAGGGTGTCGGCACGTTGGGAGGTCTTGCTGGATTAGTTTTACCTTTGATGAAATATCTTGAGCACGGGATCCCGAGAATACTAGGGTCTTCCCAACATGGAGCTGCGACTTCACGCATCGTGAGCTTGTGATGGGCTAAGTAGGGACACCCCTGCAGGGTTATGATATTTCGAAAGCCGTGCCCGCGGTTAGGTCGCAGATGGGAATTTGTTAATATCCGGTTGTAGATAACTTGACACCATATTCTTAAGAATACACTACCTGTGTGAGTACCGTGATGGTCTCTTTTCGAAGGGGTTTCGGAAAGTGAACACGGTGGGGTTATGCATGAACGTGTGTAGCTAGAATCACCTATTGATCATCATTGGCGACCGTTGGCATATTTTCCTCTTCTCGCTCTGAATTCGTAAGCTAGTTGCTTAGCGCTTGCTGCAAACACTTTATTAACTCTCCACACCTAAAAGGCTTTGATAGTTTTGATACCCGGGATGGGACTGCTAAGTCCTTGTGGCTCACAGATTAGAACACACACCATATGTAGGTACAACCGAGTACGACGCTGGAGATGGACAAGAACTTCACTGGAATTTCGATGACGAGCATGGTTGTTTTTATGTGAGGTATCCCGACGATCAGTACTGGTTCCTACTAGGGGCGATCAGGACTTGTGGTTGTGGTATATTTTCTCGTTTGATTTTATCCATAGTCGGACCCTGTGTTATTTGGATGAATGTATGCTATTGTATTCATTGTGTGACATGGCGAGTGTAAGCCAACTATTTTACTCTTTCATCCCTCTTCATTACATGAGTTGTGCAAAGATACCACGCTTGCGATCATTCCATAATGCGCTTATGCCTATAACTCGTGTCTCGGCACGTAGGAGATGTAGTCGCATCCTGGGCATTACAAGTTGGTATTCAGAGCCTTCTCCGACCTAGGACCCCCTGATTGATCGAACCGCTGACTGTTGAGTCTAGGCACACACACAAAATGTTTTGAGTCCTATATATATCAGAGAGTAGGATTTCTTTTTACTCCTCATCCCCTTCATGGCTCTAGTGAGGACTCCTGATGTTGTTTTAACATCACTATCCTCAAAGTTCACCAATATTTTTTTAGGATCACGCGGGTATTGTTTGGATTGTTCCAATATCTTTGTGAAGAGAACATTGTTCTTGGTGCCTCCTGTCATTTAGGGCTTGTGGCAGTGTCCCGGGGAGTTGAGCTCCGAGGTGTTGTCGTCACAATTGTATCGTTGCAGTTCTAGAATACCAGAGGCGGTCGACATCCAAAACTCTTCTATGCATGTCTGGTGGTGAGATAACCCCGACGTCACCCAGTACTGGGGGGATAGTTTGGGAGTATAGCCACAGCTAGTATAGCGGATGCGTTTTGAAGGTCCGAGTTAAACGGTTTCCGAAGGTGCCTAGTTTTGTGTTGACGGATGGATATAGCTGGATGTCGGATTTATTAGTTGTGTGATATGTGGTGCTTCCCCTGTATCCCCAAAACCAGATTGCATAACCGGAAAGCTTCGGGAATTAATAGGTGGGGTTCAAGTAGGTCTTAGGTAATCTTCCAACGGGTACATGATATGAGGTTGGGGTTCAGCATCTAGTGGAGAGGCTATCATGGGCGTTGTTGCACTAGGGGGTTGCATCTTAAAGGATCCTTGGCTATGTTGATCCGGGGATTGCAAGGCCCTTTGTAACACGTGCCATGGGGCATCAGCACGAACATGTGGGACGAAACCTCTACTATGTAGTTGTTCCATCTGTTACCTTGTTGTTTTATTCTATCATTTTATTCTCCCAAGTGGCTTCTCGGCAAGTTGATGTACCATTAAGCTATGGAATTAATTCGTTCATTTTGTTCGGATGTTCATTGTGAAGACTATATGTTGCAATTATCTAGCTGTTGATCTAGCATATCATTTATTTGCTTCAATGGCTAACGGTTGTCATCATCTTCAGGATGGCACCTAAGAAAGTTCCCAGCCAGAACCCAGAGGGTGAAGAAGAGTGTCCACCATCCCCTCCTCCTGCGTTTGAGGCATGGAGAGCGATTATGCAGGCAACCAATCAAAACACTCAGATGCTCATGCAAATGATGCAGAGATTCCAGGCAAATCAATTAAATCAAGGCAATCAAGGGAACCAAGGCCAAGGAAATCTGTTCAATCAACCTCACTTTGCTACTCTGAACCAATTCCTCGCAAACCAACCCAAGTCTTTCAGTTACTGTGTTGATCCGCTAGATGCTGAAGACTGGATCACAGACATCAAGAAGCATTTTGAGTGCAGTAACATCAGACCTGAGGATTATGTCAAGTTTGCCGCCTTCTAACTCAAAGATCAAGCTGCAGATTGGTGGCAATAGTACGAAGACTCCGGAGCAGGTCGTGAGATCTCTTTGGCTGACTTTTGTCGCGATTTCCTTTCTCATCACATCCCTACCAGTGTCACTGAAGGCATGCATGAGCAGTTCCGTAATCTGAAGCAAGGCACCATGTCTGTCTACCAATACAATGTCAAGTTCCACAATCTTGCCCGTTATGCGAAGCAAGACATCCCCGATGCCAAGAGAAAAATCTACCAGTTCCGAGGTGGTCCGAAAGATGAACTCCAACTTGCACTCACTCTGTTCGAGCTAGATGAATTTGATCAATTCTACAACATGGCTCTCAAGTAAGAGGCAGCTCAGCTCAAATGTGAAGCTTCCAAAAAGAGGATAAGAGATGCGGTTCACTCCTCCTCTTCCTCTCAAGTGGTCGCCAAGCAGTAGAAGTTCTGGCTCCCGCCTCCTCCAGCGTTCCATCCCGAGTCAGAGAAAGCACTCAGGTGGTCATGGATTTTCCCACCCACCCAACCCAAGCAACCAGAACGAGTCTCAGTTCCAAGCTCCAAGACCAAGCGGTCCTTATCATCGGCCGCTTTCAGAAATTACGTACAACAAGTCTACTCAAAAGGGTCACTATGCTAACAACTGTCCCAACCAAAGGCGCCTTCCGCCTCCTGCACCTATCAGCAATGCTATTGTCAAGCACAATCCCAAGCATGCAAGAGTCAACCTGATGAATGCAGCTCAAGGAGAGAATTCTTCTGATGTGATTATTGGTAATCTTTCGGTTAAGTCAATTCCTGCAAAAGTCTTGTTTGACTCTGGTGCATCACTCTCTTTCATTTCAAGACCATTTGTTGCTAAGCATGAATTCTTCACTCAAGTGTTGTCGAGACCTTTGAATATTATTTCTCCTGGCTTGCAAATGTCCTCTTGAGTGCATGTTCCGGATATCTCTATTCATATGGGCGATTATAGTTTTATGGTTTCCCCAGTTGTTCTTGGTAACTCAGACATTGATCTTATTCTTGGAATGGATTGCCTCTTTAAGACTGATGCTCTTATTTATTGTGCAAACAAAGAGGTGAATCTAACTCATCCTTTCGAAGACGTGATTATCTTCGCAGCTCGAGATAACACAATCAGGCTATTCTCTCTCAATGACAAGGGCGAGATTAATGCCATATCCCAGATTCCGGTGGTTTGTGAATATGAGGATGTATTCCCTAAAGAGCTTCTAGACATGCCTCCCAACCGTCTAGTTGAATTCGTCATCAAACTTAAACCTAATACTGAGCCAACCTGTCAGCGTCCGTACAAGCTTTCTCCTAAAGAGTTGAAGGAGTTGAAGAAGCAACTCGACGAGCAAGAACGAATGGGTCTGATAAGACCAAGTACTTCTCCTTGGGGATGCGGTGTTCTTTTTGTCAAGAAGAAGGATGGTATGAAACGATTGTGCGTCGATTACCGTCCATTGAACAAGAAGACAATTAAGAATAAGTACCCTCTCCCCAACATCAATGAACTGTTCGAGCAGCTCAAAGGATCCAAGGTTTTCTCGAAGCTTGATCTCCGGATGGGCTACCATCAAATCCGTATCCGTGAAGAGGATATTCCCAAGACCGCATTCAGGACGAGTTATGGCTCCTACGAGTAGACATTCGTGTCTTTCGGGCTTGCAAATGCTCCACCCACTTTCTCTCGGATGATGCACTTCATATTCAACACCTACACCAATGAGTTCGTGCTTGTCTATCGGGATGATATTCTGGTATTCTCCAAGAATGAAGAAGACCACGCCAAGCACCTCCGTTTGGTTCTTGACAGGCTCCGTGGGCACCATTTTTATGAGAAGTTCTCCAAATGTGAATTTTCGCTTGATAAAGTCCTCTATCGTGGCCATATTATCTCTGTCGAGGGCACTTCTGTTAACCCCGAGAAGGTTGGAGCTATTGTGAAGTGGGAACCTCCTCAGAATGTCAAACAACACCGAAGTTTTCTCGGCCTTGCAAGCTATTGCAGAAAGTTCATTGAGAACTTCTCCAAGATTGCCAAGCCTCTATCCAACCTGTTGCAAAAGAATGTAAAGTACTCGTGGACTCCTGATTGTGATGTCGCATTCAATACACTCAAAGAGAAGTTCATTTCTGCTCCGGTACTTACTCCTCCGGATGAGTCGAAGCCTTATGAGGTGTTCTGTGATGCTTCATTGCAAGGTCTCGGCGGTGTTCTCATGCAAGACAAGAAGATCATTGCATACACTTCGCGTCAGCTTAAACCAAATGAGTAGAATTACCCCACACATGATCTTGAGCTAGAAGCAGTTGTTCATGCCTTGATCACATGGAGACACATTCTGTTGGGCAGAAAAGTGGACATCTTCACCGATCACAAGAGCCTAAAGTACATCTTCACCCAGCCAAACCTTAACCACCGTCAGACTCATTGGGTTGAAATGATTCAAGAGTACAATCCAAGCATTGAGTATACTCCTGGCAAGGCCAATGTCATTGCAGATGCCTTGAGCAGAAAGGCTTATTGCAACAGTCTCATCCTCAAACCGTTCCAACCTGAACTTTGTGAGTCATTCCGGAAGCTCAACCTCCAAGTCGCTCCTACCTTGGAAGATCAAATCCATGAGGCCCAACTCAGTGATGCTATGGCGGAGAAGGTGAAACATGGTATTGCCAAGGGTACTCCCAATTAGAAGTGCTATCGCATTGATGACAGAGACACTTTGTTCTTTGAGGACAGAATTGTGGTTCCAAAAGGTGATCTCAGGAAGCTCATAATGAACGAAGCACATGATTCACTCCTCTCGATACATCCAGGAAGCTCCAAGATGTACCATGACTTCAAGCAATCCTATTGGTGGACTCGCATGAAAAGAGAAATTGCTCAATTCGTGAATGAGTGTGATGTCTGCAGAAGAGTGAAGGCAGAGCATCAACGTCCAGGCGGACTCCTTCAACCTCTACCTATTCCCGAGTGGAAATTCGATCACATTGAGATGGATTTCGTCACCGGTTTTGCCAAGTCCAAGCGAGGAAATGACGCCATCCTTGTGGTGATTGACAAGCTCACTAAAGTGACTCATTTCCTTCCAGTCAAGGAATCCATCAACGCAGCACAACTGGCAGAGTTGTACACCTCCAGAATTTTCTCTTTGCATGGTATCCCTCAAGTAATCTCCTCAGATCATGGAAGCTTGTTCACATCCAAATTATGGGATTCCTTCCACTCAGCTATGGGTGCCAAGATTCGCTTCAGCACAGCACCCTCAGCCTAGTGGTCAAGTCGAAAGAGTGAACCAAATTCTTGAAGATATTCTCAGGGCATGTGTCATCTCCTTCGGCATGAAATGGGAAGATTGCCTTCCATTTGCCGAATTCTCATACAACAACAGCTTCCAAGCAAGTGCAGGCAAATCAGCATTTGAAATTCTCTATGGCAGAAAGTGCCATACCCCTCTCAACTGGTCCGAGACTAGTGAAAACCAACTCCTTGGAAATGATTTGATCTCAGAGGCCGAAAAAATGTGCAAAGTCATACGTGAGAATCTCAAGGCAGCACAATCGCGCCAAAAGAGCTACTATTACGACAAACACCGAGATTTGACTTTCGACATTGGATGATGTCTATCTCCGTGTTTCTCCCATGAAGGGTACTCAGAGGTTTGGCATCAAGGACAATCTTGCTCCAAGATACGTGGGCCCTTTAAAGATAATTGGCAAGAGAGGTGATCTAGCCTACCAACTCGAGCTTCCCTCCAGCTTTGCAAATGTGCACAATGTGTTTCATGTATCACAACTCCGCAAGTGCTTCAAGATGCCTGAACGCACCATTCCTTTCGAAGAGATTGATCTTCAGCAAGACTTGTCTTATCGTGAGCACCCCGTTGCTATCCTTGAAGAAACTGAACGCAAGATCCACAAGAAGTCCATCAAATTCTTGAAAGTGAAGTGGTCACATCATACCAACCGAGAGGCTACATGGGAACGAGAAGATCATCTCCGTTCCGAGTAACCCGCTTTCTTCCAGTCCTAGATCTCGGGCGAGATCTTTTTGTAGTGGAGGAGAGTTTGTAACACCCCATATGTAAAACTTCCTTGTATTGCAATATATTCATCGTTGATTTAATCAATTCCATTCTGGGCTCCTTCCTTTATTTCGGGTTTCTTTGTTTTTGCCTTGTGCGTGTGTTGCATGTCACCATGTCATTTTCATTATGTGCATTGCATTGGCATTATCTCACTTACATCCGTGTGTAGTTGCATCATCTCCGTCCTCCCCGTTGTCCGTTTCGGATTCCGTGTGTGTCACATGGCACCCGTCGCACCTCTCTAGCCTTTGTTTCGTGAGCGGGGTAAAAACATCCTCGGAATGGGCCGAGAGTTTTCAAGTGGTCTTGGTATATCACCGGTAGACCGCCTGTCAAGTTTCGTCTCGTTTGGAAGCCGTTTGATACTCCAACGGTTAACCGCGTTCCCCGCGAAGCCCTATCTCTTCTGGCCCAACGCCCCTCCACAACAGCACACGAGCCCATCCTAACCACCTCCATGCTCTCGGTCGTCGGATCGTGATCGTGTGGGCGAAAACTGCACCCCATTTGGACTCTCCCAGCTCCCTCTACCTATAAAACTACCCCTACCCCCAAAATCCAGGATCCAAACCCTAACCCGAGCACATCCGCGCCGCCGGACGTGTCCAGATCGCGCCGGACACATCCGTCTGCGGGCCCGAACTAATCCCATGCCGCCACATGTCCTGCGCCTCCGGTGCCGCCTCCGCCTCGGGCCCGCTCGCGCCGCCGGTGCCGCCTCCTCCTCGCCGCCGGTGCCAACCCCCACTGCCGCTGGTGCTCCCTCCGGCCGCCGGCGCCACCAACTCCGGCAAACCGCCACCCACTCTCGCCAGATTTGGATCCACCAGGAGGGTGGATCAGATCTACCAGTCCCGGGAACCAAACGCCGCCTCGCCCGCCCGGATCTCCTTGTCCCGCTCCGCCCCACCCCGTTGACTTTTCGGAGGTTAAGAATTCCACTAAGTCCCTAATCTGTGATAATTTGTTACCCTCTTTGACATGTCGTAACTTGGTGCTCGGTGCTCTGATTTGCATGCATAATATTTCAAAATGTTCGTCTCGAAGTGCTCTATATGTTGGCATCAGTTTTGTGCATGATAGGGTTCATCTTGATGTCTTAATATTTGTTGCAAGAATGCTTCGTGATGTTACAGTTTCAACACTAGTTTTCTATTAACAATATGTTGGCATGTTCGTGAGGTCGTAACTTGGTGCATGTTGTTCCAAATGGATTGTATGATATGTCAAAATGTTCGTCTTGTGATGCTCTTCATTATGGATACATTTGCATACATGATATGTTGCAGTATACCATGTCTGTAACTGTTACAAAAGTGCTAAGTATGGAAATCTGTTGTTTGTAATGATTGCTCATTTGTCTTTTTCGTGTGAATTAATCGATGTGTCATATGAGATAGGTGTCAACAAGGGTTTTTCTCATTGGAATGTTCTCTACATGATAGATTTATTTTAATACCATGATATGTCTTGAGATGAGTGCATCAAGCTTGTTAACATGCCATCGTGATGTTAAGTTTCTACTAAGGCTGAATATGTTAATTTTTATGCCATGTTTCCATGATGCTACCGTCATTGTTGTGCATGGTTGGAATTGTATAATGGGTGTTCCTTGATGTATATATTATGCTCTAGCTATCCATGCTCTTGTTGCCATGATGCCATGCTTTAGCTTGTTCTTTTGAGGCCCTCTAGTTGCTTCAAAATGTTTTCTATCAGCAAGCCCAGATTTCTCTTAAGTCTGGATAAACTTTTGCACTTTTGCCATGATGTTTGTGACATGTTCTAGTATGTGGTAGAAGTAGCCATGTGGTTATTCTTGAAGAGCATGTTATGTATGTTATTGACATGCCTTTTGCTTTCTTGTTGGAGTGCTGTAGCAAACTTAAACTTGGTCACTTTGTGGGCAACTTCCTGTTTTTGGCAGATTGCATCGTTCAGTGTTTTGTTTGTCAATTGCAAACCATGCATCTGTTTCCAATGATATTTATATAGATTTCGACCGAAATCTTCCCCTCTATCCAGTGGCTTGCTTGGTTTCCCAAGATGAAGCTATTTCCATCATCTTCTCCTTTAGGCTAGAGAGCATCCTCATGCATACGCACCTCATACTTGCATCCCATGACATGTCTTGCATCATGTTGGTTTTTTATTGCACCGTGATTGATCTTGTACTGTTGTTGTGCTCTTGTGTTGGGTAGATCCGGGAGCCGATACCGAGTTTGAGGATCTTGTCGAGACTGAGTTTGAGGAGCCGTCTTACCATCCCACCAGGACTTAACAGGCAAGATGCCCGTTCCCCGATATCACCTCGATCCTTGCCTTTCTAATTGTCTCACTCTTTAGCTATGCCTCGATGCCTATTCTTGTCTTGTCAGCCTCCTATGTTTCCATGAAACACTCTAACCGCCGTCCTAGCAAACCGTTGATTGGCTAAGTACGCTTTTGCTCAGCCCCTCTTATAGCGTTGTTAGTTGCAGGTGAAGTTCGAAGATTGCTCCATGATTGGACTTGTTTTATTGGGATAACACAAATATATCTTAACTAAATCAATACACATATATATTGGTAATGGGTGGAAGGCTTGGCCTTCTGCTTGGTGTTTTGTTCCACTCATGCCACCTTAGGACCCGATAAATCGGTGTTATGTTCCTTGATTTTGCGTTCCTAACACGGTTGGGGTTTATGGACCCCCCTTGATAATTCACACTACTTAAAGCTCTTCCAGCAAGGCCCAACATTGGTAATACATTTTCCTAACAACTAAAAACTTGCATAGGGAGTTATAAACCTGAGTTCTTAATCAACCCCCGGGCCAGTGCTCCTCCTGAGTGTTGGTCCAACCTAGAGCACCTTGCGTCGCTCCCTTGGCAACTTGGACTTCAGTGATTTGTAAGCTTAGCTCATCCGATCGTTTTCTGAGACAAGATACGCACGACTCTTATCAGGGTGTCTGCACGTTGAGAGGACTTGCTGGATTAGTTTTACCTTTGTCGAAATATCTTGAGAACGGGATTCCGAGAATAGTCGGGTCTTCCCAACATGGAGTTGCGACTTCGCGGATCGTGAGCTTGTGATGGGCTAAGTTGGGACACCCCTGTAGGGTTATGAACTTTCGAAAGCCGTGCCCACGGTTATGTGGCAGATGGGAATTTGTTAATATTCGGTTGTAGATAACTTGACACCATATCCTTAAGAATACACTACCTGTGTGAGTACCGTGATGGTCTGATTTCGAAGGGGTTTCGGAAAGTGAACACAGTGGGGTTATGCATGAACATGAGTAGCGAGGATCACTTATTGATCATCTTTGGCTATCGTTGGCACATTTTCCTCTTCTTGCTCTGAATTTGTAAGCTAGTTGCTTAGCGCTTGCTGCAGACACTTTATTAACTCTCCACACCTAAAAGGCTTTGTTACTTTTGATACCCCGGGATGGGATTGCTGGGTCCTTGTGGCTCACAAATTACAACACACACCAGATGCAGGTACAACCGAGTACGACACAGGATATGGACAAGAACTTCACGAGGAGTTCGATGAAGAGCGTGGTCGTTTTTATGTGACATATCCCGACGATCAGTAGTGGTTCCTACTAGGGGCGATCAAGACTTGTGGTTGTGGTATCTTTTCACGTTTAATTTCGTCCGTAGTCAGACCCTGTGTTATTTGGATGAATGTATGCTATTGTATTCATTGTATGACGTGGCTAGTGTATGTCAACTATCTTAATCTGTCATCCCTGCTCATTACATGAGTTGTGCAAAGATACCACGCTTGCGATCATTCCAGAATGTGCTTATGCCTCTAACTCGTGCCTCGACACGTAGTAGATATAGTCGCATCCTAGGCATTACAGGAAGACAACAACTAGAGAGATTGGCAAGCCAGCCATGAGGGATGATGATGAAGCTGAAGTAGAAGAGGAAGAGGTTGCTGCACCAGCACCCAAGGCTCAAAATCTTATGGGAGGTGCTATCAAGTCTGGGGCTGCCCCTTCTAAGCCCAAGACTGCTCCCAAAGCGGGTCAAGCCACCAAGTCTGCACCCAAGAGGATCACAAGGAATATTCCAGCTTCAGAATATATCAAGGCCCCAGTGCCTGAAGTTGCTGAGGAAGCTGAGGCTCAAGTGCTCAGAAAGTTGAAGCCCAAGATCCCTGATCACAATGATGCTCATTTAGTTGCTGAGGACATGAAGCTGAGAAAAGGTGGAGGTATCAGGTTTTGGAGAAAGTCTGATCTGTATGCCATAAGGAGAAGGACTGTTGTGGACTACATGTTTCACACAAAGGAACAACAAGACTTCTATGAGACGGTCCTGCTCGATAATAAACCCATTGTTTGTGATATGAGAAGAGTGGACTGGGACTTCATTGATGATAATGCCGATTATTTCCCCAATGTGTATGAGAGCTTCAAAGCATGTGGAGTTGACAAGTTTGTGGCTCAAAAGTTGACTAAGTGGAATGATGAACTCATCATGCAATTCTACTCCACAGCTCACTTCTATCCTGATGGTAAGATTGTATGGATGTCTGAAGGTACAAGGTACCAGTCAACTATTGCTGAGTGGGCCAAGCTAATCAATGCCCCTGAAGAGCATGAGGATGGATGTCTATGCCAAGAAGAAGCCAGACCACAACTCCATGGCAAATATGTACAAGGTGATCCCTGATTATGATTTGGAAACACACAAGTTTGGATATGTACATCATTTGCAGGCTGGTCTAGCCACCATCAACACAATCTTGAGGCATACACTGCTGCCTAAATCTGGGGATGCAAAGATGATCAGATGACATTCTATCAACATGCTGCATATTTTTGATGTGCCACAGAAATTCAAAGTTATGAGCCTAATTGTAGAGACAATCAAGAGGACTACTGCAGATCAGAAGAGATCATGTTGGTATGCTCCACACATCCAGATGCTTATCAACTCTAAAATGGGGACAACATACTTGTTAGACAAGTAATATCTACCCTTGGTGCCTGACTTTGAGGACAACACAGTTGTCATGGAGGAGAATGAACCATCTTCAGTGCAAGCTCATGAAAGGAGAGATAAAGCCAAAGCAGAGAAAGCTGCCAAGATGCCAAGTGCAGAAGAAGCATCTCAATTGACTCTCAAGTCCAAGCAAGATCAAATGGAATATCTGATTCAAGCTACCATGAGGATTGAGAAGGGCTTGGCCACCCTGACTCGGAATCAGGAGAGATTGGTGAGGATCATTGAAACTAAGTTCTATGATCTTGATCTAAAGGTGACAGAGATCCAGTCTGTAGTTGAGAAGCTTCAAGAGGAAGTAGAGGAGAGAGGAGGACATGCTACCACAGATGCATTTCAGCGAGTGCCAGCTCCATATACTAGAGCTACTACATCTGCACCAGCAGCCACAGCTTCAGTGCCACCTCCAGCAGCCACTCCACCAGCTCCAGCTACTTCGTCGGAAGCTTTCATCCTTGGAGTTCTCTCTACACCGCCTCCCGAAGACCAAGCCTGAGAGAAATATGTATAGATCATAGGCTTCGAGGGAGAGTATTTTGCCTCTTTGGTCTCTTTTGCTTTCGGTTGAACTTTATTGTGCGTTTGTTTCATACTCTTTGTCCATGTGTGAGATACTTGTGTGATCATTTGTTTGATCATATGCTACCTTAATGTTTGCTTGGATGATATTATCTCTATATTTCCATATGATCATTCACTTTGCTTGGTGATGAGAGCATGTTTTAGTGTATATCATTTTGAGCGCTCTACCAAGATGTATGTGACATGGAAGAGTAACCCATGATCCTAATTGATTGTGCATTTGCATTGAAACACACATTTTTAAATAATGCACAAATTTAGGGGGGGCTCTTGTTTATCAAATACTTCTCAAAGCGATGATGTATTTAAGTCTTATTACCATTTGTCGAAGCTTTGATCAATATGTTGTCATCAATTACCAAAAAGGGGGAGATTGAAAGTGCAGCTGTCCCTGGGTGGTTTTGGTAATTACTAACAACATATAGCTCATTGATCTAATGCTATCTCAAGATAATATTTCAGGAAAGTTCAATGATTGGCATGGCATGGATTAGGATTGTGGACCCCTCAAAATGTTACGGACAAAGGATTGGCTCAAGATCAAGACTCTACTTTTTCCATTCTAGTGATCGAAGATCACATTGAGTCCATAGGAAAGCCAATATGATAAAAAGGGGATGAGGTGTTGCCTAATGATTTTCTTGCTCGAAATGCTTAGTGATATGCTCCAAAACCCTCAACCACTTTTCCACATCCACATATGTCCCAAACAAAAAGTCAAACTCGGCCCTACCGAAAATATCTATCCGGCGCCACCGAGTTCATTTGTCGGTGTACTAAGGTAGGGGTACCTTAGTACCCCAACTTGTGCACGGGCAGTAGCAGCTTCCCGCGGCAGGGCCTACCACGTGCTCGCCGGAGACCTTCCTGCTCCATATAAAACCATTCAAAAACAAAGTATACAAGACAGAAGATCAAGACCCCGGCAAGTGGAGCTTGCCGGGAAGGCCGTCCCAGGCTCAAGATTACCTCACTAGCACAAGACCCTGGCAAGAGGAGCTTGCCAGGAAGGCCAGAAGATTACATTACCGAAGACATGCCTCGGCGCAACATGCGCCCCAGCAGGGCCCGGGGAGCGACAAGCTTCAGTGCCCGGCAAGTTCCCGGGCCCGGCAAGGTCAAGACCCCGGCAAGGTGCTTGCCGGGGAGAGTTACGCTGTGTGCCCGCGCTCCAGCTCATCGAACCACGCGTCGCCCTGGGGCCACTCCAGGGACGCGTGGCGGATGGCTGTGCAGCCTGGGGGACACCGTGGCACTCCACGGTGATAAAGCCATCGCCGTGGCAAACGGAGACGCAAGGGCGGGCGCTTTTGGGGTCGACGGCGACGGGCATTAAATGCTCTTGTCCCCCACTGTCAAAGTAGGTGATGACCACTATTCACGCACTGTTCATCCACTGTTCCCGCACTGTTACAACTACCACAACTATTACATTTTTACCCTTTCTCCTACGTTGACACCTGTCGGTGACCTCTTGAGCTATAAAAGGAGGCCCATGCACAACGTAGAGAGGGTTCGGAACCTAAATCGCTCATACGCTCGGTGTAGCTAGTTCTTCAAGCTCCCGAGCTCCCCAACTCAATACAAACTAAGCAGGAGTAGGGTTTTACGCGTCCATCGCGGCCCGAACCTGGGTAAACTGCCCGCGTGCTCTCCACGATCTGCTCTTTGTGCTCCCTCCGCCCTCTTACCGCACAAACAAGGGGCTCCGGTCCCATAGGTGTTCGTGGTGGACAGTTTCCCCCGACATCTTTGGCGTGCCAGGTAGGGGGCGTCGAGGTTGTGCGAACCTGATCCGGCGTTCACGCGGGCGCATTCTTCATCAACCTCTCCAAATTCGTTAGCTTCATCAACAACTGCGCCATGGCCCCGAAGAAGAAGGTTTCGGAGGTCGCAGGCCCGTCTGCGTCTCATCCGCCGCCACCGGAACCAACGGTGGGCGGGGGAGACGCCGTCGGAAGGGTGGTCGCCGGTGAGGAAACTCGCGGCGCCACCAAATCCAAGGACAAGACGGACGACCGAGCCTCGGTCTCCGTGGACGCGCCACGTCCATCTCAGCAAACGACAACCCAGCAGCGCCATGCCACAGGAGGTGGCATCCGCTTGCTGGGCCAAGGGCAAACCGGAGGCTCGCGAGACACTCCGGGCCATCGTCCTGGCACGAGCAAGGCGCGGTCGCCGGGGCAGGACCCTGCTCCTTCTAACCCAGTTAGGAGTCCGAGCATATCCCGCTCCTCGCACCGCTCGCCCCCGCTCCCTTCCACTCCAGCAGAAGCGCTCGCAAGGGCGCAACTGCTCCTCGACTTCCCTCCAGCGGCAGACAAGGCCGAAGACTGGAGGGCCACCATTCAGAGCCTGATCGCCTTCGCCAACAACGACTCTCCACAGCAGCCGGCGACCTCGCGGCCACGGCAAGTTGAGAAGACGAAGGCCGACGGCGACAAGACCGCCGGGGGTGCAACCACCGTGCACTCCCCGCCACGGAAGCAAAAGACGCCGCCCCGCCGGATCAACGTCGACGACGACTCCACGGCGTCGTCGGATCCGCGGGCTCGTCGGGACCAGCGCCAAGTCCTTGATGACCGGCGACAAGAAGACGCTCGAACAACGATCGAGCGCCGCCGAGAAGCTCGGCGACAATCAGATCAGCGAGCTGGAGCCGCTGTCGACACGTGCGCGCCCGGTGAACCAGGCGACTTGCCGTACGCCGCAGGTTGCCCTGCGTTTACCCGTGAGCTGCGGCGCGTCCAGTGGCCCAGCATGAAGAACTTCAAGCCCGACGTACCGGAGAAGTACGACGGCAAGACGCACCCCTCGGAATTCCTCAGCATTTACACCATCGCGGTGCAGGCTGCCGGGGGGCGCGACGAGAAGATACTAGCGAACTACTTCCCGCTAGTGCTTAAGCCAAACGTCCGTTCTTGGCTTATGCACTTGCCGGAAGGCTCCATTTCTTCTTGGGCGGACCTTTGCCATCAGTTTGTTGGCGCCTTCACGGGTGGCCACAAACCCCACGGCCAGGAGAGCGATCTCCACATTCTGGCTCAGAAGGAAGGAGAACCCCTGCGCAAGTACATCCAACGCTCCAGTCGTGTGCAGCACAACATCCCCGACGTCCACCCTGCCGCGGTTATCAGCGCGTTCCACCAGAACGTGCGTAACCGCCGCATGCGTGAAGAAATGGCCATGACCAAGATACGGGATGTCAGCGAGCTCTATGCTCTAGCTGATAAGTGCGCACGCGCCGAAGAGGGGAGGAGACTCCCCGGGGAGGATACCGGCGCGGGGGGAAGCGACAGCGACGACGCCGCCCCGGCAAAGAAGAGCCGGCGGCGGAACAATAGTAGGAAGAACAAGAAGGAAGTGCTTGCCGTCGAGAAGTCCGGCAAGGAGGCTCCCGCCAAGCAAGCACAGGCAGGCGGCTCCGGCAAGGAGCCTGCCCCTGTAGCGGCAGCCGACAAGCAGGACGGCTCCGACAAGCAATACTGCAAAATCCACCGCACCAAGGGCCACGACCTCTCCAACTGCAAACGCGTCGAGTACCTCGTCGAGCAGCAGAAAGCTGAGTACGAGAGGCGCGACAAGGAGAAGGCTCAAGGTGGCGGAGGAGAACCAAGCAAGAAGCGGCCATTCAATGGCCGGGGAGGACGCCGCGGCAAGGCAAAGCAGCGGCAAGGTGACCGACCTCCCCGGGGCCGCGACAAGGACGAAGAAGACGACGACGACGACATGGAGGATGAAGATAACAGCGAGCGGGAGTTCCAGAAGGCCACGGAGGTCCTGTGCGTCGACGGTGGCGCCTCTCTGCATACTTCCCACCGCCAACTCAAGCAGTGGGTGCGGGAGATGAATGCAGCAGAGCCGCCCGTGGAGTCGCGCAGGCTCCTCAAATGGTCCAGCACGCCCATCATTTTTGATCTTGAGGATCACCCTGACCGCACCACCGCGGTCGGGTGTTTGCCGATGCTGGTCTCACCCACCATCCGCAACCTCAAGGTCACCAAAATGTTGGTTGACGGCGGGGCCGGGCTGAACTTGATCTCCTCTGCTTGATCAAGAAACTTCAAATCCCAGATGGCGAGCTCGAAGAGACCGGTTCTTTCCAAGGAATCAACCCGGGGAGGAGCAAGCCCAAGGGGAAGATAACTCTGCCGGTGACCTTTGGCGGGGAGCTCAACTTCAGAACTGAGCGTATAACCTTCGACGTCGCCGATATTCCATTACCATACAATGGGATACTCGGCCGTCCCGCCCTCGCCAAGTTCATGGCAGCTTCCCACTACGCCTACAACGTACTCAAGATGCCGGGGCCGATAAGCGTCATCACTGTCCATGGCGACAAGAAAGATGCGCTTGTCTGCGCCGACAAGATTTACCGGGATGCAGCAGCCGCGGCAGAGAAGGATACACTTGCCGCTGAAGCTCCCGGGGGGAAGAAGACGAAGACCAAGTCCGGCAAGTGCTCTGGGGCCCACTCCGGCAACCGCACCTCTTCGGAGTGCTGCGCTGCCGTCGAGGACGTTCCATCGAGCTCCACCGGCAAGTGTAAGAAGGGGATGGCCGCTCCACCGGCAACCAAGAAGGTGTCCGCCAAGGAGGACGGCACTGGTGGTACCTTCACCATCAGTGCCACACTTGATAGCAAATAGGAAAGCGCGCTCGTTGCCTTCCTGCGGGCGAATGTCGATGTGTTTGCCTGGCAACCATCTGACATCCCCGGTGTTCCCAGGAAGGTGATTGAGCACAAGCTTGCTGTTTGTCCTCATGCGCGGCCCGTTAAGCAAAAGGTGAGGAAGCAAGCCGTGGAGCGCCAAGAATTCATTGCTGAAGAAATCAAGAAGCTAGAGGCGGCAGGCCTAGTTAGAGGCGTGATCCATCCGACGTGGTTGGGAAACCCAGTCGTCGTGCGCAAGGCCAACGGGAAGTGGAGACTGTGTATAGACTTCACCGATGTGAATAAAGCATGTCCAAAGGATCCATTTCCCTTGCCGCGCATTGACCAGATCGTTGACTCCACTGCCGGATGTGAGATACTCTCTTTCCTTGATGCATATTCAGGCTACCATCAGATTTTCATGGCCAAGGAAGATGAAGAGAAGACTGCATTTATCACTCCATGTGGCACTTATTGCTTCATACGCATGCCATTTGGACTGAAGAATGCAGGATCAACATTTGCAAGGGTAGTGCACACTGCTTTCGAGCCACAGATCCACAGAAATGTAGAGGCTTACATGGATGACATCGTGGTGAAGAGCAAGAGCAAGGATACCCTGGTCCAAGATTTGGAAGAGACATTTCAGAACCTGCGCAAGATACAGCTCAGGTTGAACCCCGAGAAGTGCGTCTTTGGAGTCCCCTCCGGCAAGCTTCTCGGGTTCTTTGTGTCACAGAGGGGGATTGAAGCTAACCCCGACAAGATTAAAGCCATCGAGCAGATCGAAGCCCCGAAGCGCGTCAAGGATGTCAGGAGGCTTGCAGGTTGTGTGGCTGCCCTCAGTAGGTTCATTTCAAAGTCTGCAGAACGCGCCCTACCTTTCTTCAAAATCTTGAAGAAGGCAGGTCCCATGAAGTGGACTCCGGAAGCGGAGACAGCACTGCAGGACTTGAAACGGTACCTATCCTCCACTCCAATACTTGTCGCACCTAGACCACATGAGAAGTTGCTGCTATACCTAGCGGCAACCAACCAGGTGGTTAGTGCTGCGTTAGTAGCAGAGAGGGAGGCCGACGAGGAGTCTGCACCACCGGCAAGCGAATCCAGCGACAAGCAGGGGGCTGCTCCGACAAGCTCTGGCCCCGACAAGGACAACTCTACGCAGGAAAAGGAAGAAGTGCGGAAGAAAATGGTGCAGCGCCCGGTGTATTTTGTGAGTTCCCTCTTGCAGGGGGCTAGATCAAGATACTCCGGGGTGCAAAAGTTGCTTTTCGGCCTCCTCATGGCCTCGAGAAAGCTGCGCCATTACTTCCAGGCACATGAGATAACAGTGGTCACTCGCTTTCCGCTGAAGAGGATATTGCACAATCCAGAAGCAACAGGCAGGATCGTTGAGTGGGCACTGGAGCTGTCAAGATTTGGTCTCAAGTTTGAAAGTACCTCAACCATACAGAGCCGAGCTTTGGCAGAATTCGTAGCTGAGTGGACCCCAACGCCCGATGAAGAAGCCCAAGAGACAAGTGTACCCGTACAAGAAGCGACAAGTGAATGGGTAATGTACTTTGATGGTGCCTTCTCGCTGCAAGGCGCTGGAGCCGGTGTGGTACTCATAGCACCCACCGGAGAACACCTCAAGTATGTTATCCAGATGCACTTTCCCAGGGAGCAAGCAACAAACAACACTGCTGAATATGAAGGTTTGCTCGCCGGCCTCAGGATTGCGGCCGAACTTGGGATCAGAAAGCTGATTGTGCGGGGAGATTCTCAGTTGGTGGTCCGACAAGTTAACAAGAGTTACCAGAGCCCCTTGATGAAAGCTTACGTAGATGAAGTGAGGAAGCTTGAAGAGCGCTTTGAAGGTCTGCAGATGGAGCACGTCCCGAGAGGTCAGAATGAAATTGCAGATGGCCTTTCGAAGTGTGCTGCGATGAAGTTACCTGTGGAACCAGGGACCTTCTTGCTCAAGCTAACTCAACCATCCGTTACACCATCAGTTGGGCAGTCCAAGAAGAGAAAGTTGGTCTCCGTCGATTACTTGCCGGCGGATCTTCCCGAAGCCGCCGCCAAGGTCCCCAAGATCAACGATCAAAACGCTGAGGAACAGTCTGCTCCTGCAGATCCGAGGATCTGTGCAGTTGAAGCAAGTGTTCCCGACAAGCCTCGCCCCGGCGAGCTTGCCGGGGGACCATCAGCTCCGGCAGAACCAGAGGTCCTTGCCGTAGAAGCTGGGGTTCCCGCAGCGGCCCTCATGCCTTTAGTCCTTGCTGTTGAGCCTCGGGCTCCGGCATGGGCGCAGCAGATCATCCGTATTCTGCAAACTGGAGAACTTCCCGACGACCCTCAAGAGATAGAGAAGATAACCAGGCAGTCAAGTATGTACCAGTTCGTGGATAACGAGCTGTACAGAAGAAGACTCAATGGTGTCAGGTTGAAGTGCATTTCCAGAGAAGATGGACAAAAGCTGTTGGCAGAAATACATGGAGGCATATGCGGCCACCACATTGGCGCAAGGGCACTTGCCGGGAAAGCTTTCCGGCAAGGGCACTTGCCGGGGTTCTTTTGGCAAGAAGCCCTCCAAGATGCAACTGCACTAGTAACCAAGTGTGAAGCGTGCCAGTTCCATGCAAAGAAGATCCATCAGCCAGCTCAAGCTCTCCAGACGATTCCTTTGTCCTGGCCCTTCTCGGTCTGGGGGCTCGATATCCTCGGCCCCTTCCCCCGAGCTGTCGGGGGCTTTGAGTACTTGTACGTTGCAATCGACAAGTTCAAAAAGTGGCCAGAAGTGGAACCGGTGAGAAAGGTGACAGCACAGTCAGCAGTCAGGTTCTTCAGGTCGATTGTTTGCCGTTTCGGGATCCCTAACAGGATCATTACCGACAACGGTACACAATTCACTAGTCGCACCTTCATGCAGTATGTCCAAGACCTTGGCGCCAAGGTCTGTTTCGCTTCTGTTGCTCACCCGAGGAGCAATGGTCAAGCGGAGAGGGCCAATGCTGAAGTGCTGCGCGGACTCAAGACAAGGACCTTTGACAGGCTGCGTAAGTGCGGAAGAAACTGGATAGAGGAACTACCGGCGGCTCTTTGGTCAATCAGAACGACACCAAGTCGAGCCACCGGACAGACACCCTTTGCTCTAGTCTATGGAGCAGAGGCAGTTCTCCCCACGGAACTCGTATACGGATCTCCTCGAGTGCTCGCTTATGATGAGCTCGAGCAAGAGCAACTGTGACAAGATGACGCATTGCTCCTCGAGGAGGAACGTCTCCAGGCTACTGTACGAGCTGCTCGATACCAGCAAGCCTTGCGTCGCTACCATAGCCGCAAGGTTAAGGCCAGGAGTCTCGAGGAAGGCGACCTTGTTCTTCGGCGTGTTCAGTCCGCCAAGAATTCCAACAAGTTGACGCCGAAGTGGGAAGGCCCTTATCGGGTGAGACAAGTCACAAGGCCCGGCGCTGTCCGCCTTGAGACCGAAGAAGGCTTACCGGTGAGCAACTCCTGGAACATAGAGCATCTTCGCAAGTTTCACCCATAAGGCGCGGTTGCCGTGACCCGCTCCGGCAACCACCTTTTGTACAAGCTTTGCCGCTGTTGCATGTAACCCTTTGTACAAAGCCGGGCGCAGATCCCGTGCATCAGTAAAGCTTTCGTGTTTTGCGCTATTTGCCTTTTCCATGCTTTTCTTCGCTATTTGCATGCATTATTTGGCATCTTGTGCAACATACGTATCCGGTAAGCATTAGCACGCCGAAAGGCCATATACTTGTTTCCCTCTTCTTTTTCCTTGCCTCTTAAGCAGGAGGAATGTTCCTCGCGCACAAGTTTGCCGGGGGGGGAGGAGATGGAAGATGAACCAAGTGCTGTTCAAGAAAGAGAAGTCTTACCGTGAAGCAAGCGATATATGAAAGCTAAGTTATTAGAATTTGACCAGTTCAAATTTTTAAATTTTAGTTGTCTTCCTTGAACATCCACACTTTGTATGGAAAACCTGTGCGCGGAGGAACCTACCCGTAGCTAGCCGCACCCTTATCTTGTTTTCGAGTACGCTCAACGACTTAAGTGAGCTGCGACAAGTGTCGCGTCCTTGTTTCGTTTTCGAGTTCACTCAACAAGCTGAGTGCGTTGCGACTAGCTGCGGCAAGGTTGCTTGCCGGTAAAACCTTGGCCAGCAGGCTGCTCAGAGTCCAGCACTCAGCTCTCGCGGCAAAGGGCCCTTGCCGGCAAGCTCCCTGAAAGCGTAGGGTGAAAAACATACAAAGTAAAGGACCAAGACAAGGAAGATAACATTGCACTGATTGATCAAAAATAAGATAAATATCTTACAAAGGATAGCTTGTCGCAATAACTAATGAGTTCATAGCACACTATGCAGCAACAAAAGAGACAAAGGAAAAGGAGGCCTAGTCTACGCGGTCGCCTTCAATCCTGGAGATCTTGTTCACTTTGGCGATGATATGGGCGACCTGCGCCTTCAGCGCCTCCGTGTTCGCGTCGGCCGGCAAGCTCCGGAGAACGTTGACAAGGTTTATACCGGGATTGCGGTATACAATCTTTGTCAGAACGCGCTCCAAGGTTCCCGCGCAGAGCTGGCGTGACTCCTCGGCCAGTTGCGCAGGGAGCTTCTTCCGAAGATCTGCAAGAGCCGGCGCGATCCCCCTGAAGAAGAGGCTGAGCTTGGCGCTGTGGGGGAGGTTTGGATCCGGAGAGTATATAAGATGCTCAACCTTCAGCGCCAACAGCTCCTGGTCGATGTTGGATGCAGAGGCCACCAAGTCGTCGGTCCACACCTCAACGGTCCGGCGGAAGTTCTCAGCCGCAGTGGTGGCGCTCTCCACCAAGCCTCGCTCCCTGCGGAGCTCTTCCTTCAGCTTGGTTTCCCGGTCCCGGACGGTGTCGAGCGAGTCCTTCAGCGTGGAAACCTTCAGCTCCAGATCCTCAATAGAATCCTTGGCGGCCTTCAGCTCGTCGCCCTGCTTGGAGAGGCGCACCTGGAGTTCAGAGTTGGTGTGCACGTCCTTCTCGCGCTCTGAGTTGAGCGCGGTAACCCTCTCCGCGCTCGCTTTCAGGGACTCCTCCAGTTGCGCAACCTTGGCCGCGAGCTCCTCCTTGGCGGTCTCCGCGGCAGCCGCGGCGGCCTTCGCCTCCTTCAGCTCCCCGCCAAGGGCCTGCTCCCGGGCGGCAAGGTCTTCCTCGTGGGAGTCGAGGTTGACCTTCCGTTGGGTGAGCTCTCCTTCTCGCCGGGACAGCTCCTCTCCGGCGAGTCGCTGCTGCTCCTCGGCCTCGGCCTTCTCCAGGAGCCACTCCTGGTACTCCCCGGCGAGCCTCTCGCGCTCCTCCGCCACGTCGCGGAGGGCAGCCTGGTTGGCAGCGCGGAGCTCCGCCGCGCGCTTCTCCATGTCAGCGGCGGCCTTGGCGGCGAGGGCCTCCCGAGATGCGAGCTTTGCCTGCCTGGCCCGGTAAAGGGCCAGGAGCCGGTGGAGCAGTTTCTCCTCCTCGGGCTCGTCACTCCCGCCGGGCGCCTCGACAACCTTCAGACCCGCGGAGGCGAGGACCTCCCCATCAAAGGCCTCTCCCTCCGTGGGGGCTCGTGATGAAGATCCCCACGGCACCTGGATGTAGACGCCGTTGGGGGCCTCAAGATAGTAGGCAGACGGCTCCTTTTCGGTGGAGGGGTCGGCGGCTGGCGCAGCGCTCGACGCTCCTGCCGCCTCCGGGCCGGCAGTATGGCCGCCGTCCCCCTCCCCGGCCGCTGCGTCCGCAGCCGGAGCAGTCTCCTCCACAGCCGGCTCGGCGGCTCCCGCCGTGTCCTCAGCGACAGGGGCGTTGCCGCCGTCGCCCTGCGCGCCCTCCTCCACGACGATGGTTTCCGTCTCCATCTGTTCTGGGGGAGGAAGATCTAGAAGAAGAAGAAAAAGAAGAAGAAGTTCAAGCAAATATCCAAAAAAGACGAGTTCAAGAAGACGGAGTTGCAAAACATACCTTGGCGGACTTCGTCAACGGCGGGCTCCCTCGCCGGGGAGCTCTGCCTTGGCGGGGTGGCCGCCCTCGCCGGGCTGCTCGCCCTTGGCGGGGTACTCGCCCTTGGCGGAGTACCCGCCCTTGGCGGGGCACTCTCCCTTGCCGGAGAGTTCGTCCTTGGCGGGGACGGCTGGGCCTGCGGCTCTTCGGGAGCGGTCTCCGGATGCTCCTGTGGCTGCGGCTCCACCTCTGCACAAAACAATCAAGACAACAACAAGAATGACAAGGTGTTAGCATAAACAAGATCCTCAAGCGCGCCCGACGAGCGGAAAGATTGAAACCAAACTTACGCTGGGGGCTGCGCTGGGGGCTGCTCCTCGGAGCAGCGCTCGGGTCCGGCAGGCTCTTCTCCGGCGCGTCCCCTGTCGCCGCGACGGGCGAGTCGTCCGCGACCTCGACCACGGGAACCTTGGCCTTCTTCGCCACTCGCTGGGCCAGGGTCCTGAGATCAAAGCAAAAAGCAAGATCAGAATCAGCAAGAATCAAGACAAAGATAAAGAAGATACAAAGCCTCGAGTTCTTACTCCTGTTCCTCATCGTCTTCGTCGTCGCTCAGGGCGGAGAAGTCGAACGCCACCTGAGGCGCGTCTGCGCGAGGGGCGGGAGGCGAAGACTCCCTCGGGCGCTTGGCGGTCCCCGGGGCTGGGGGCTGCGAGAACCCGGCCCCTGTGGACACCGAGGCCCGAGGAGCAGGCGGAGCGGCTGCTCCGCTCTGCGAAGACCCTCCTCCGCTTGGCGCTGACGTGCGGGGCGCCTCCGCAGTGGCCTGTGTGCGGGTCGCCCCCGCCGTGGTTGGTGCGCCGGGCGCCCCCGTCGCAGCTTGACTCCCCCGGGTAGCTTGCGCCGCCCGGCGAGTTGGTTGTTGTCGGGGCGCCTGCGCCCTCGTCCCCGTCGTCGCCTTGCGGAGACGTTTCAGCGGAGACCGCTTGGGGCTTGCCCGAGGCGGGGAGGTCTCCGATGACGAGGAGACATCGTCGGCATAGAGCCCCAGAGACCCGTCGGAGTCCTCGTCGGCCCCGACGTCCTCCTCCTCCTCCTCCTCCTCGGCAGGCTTGCTGGACCCAGCGCCTTGCCCTGCGGCCGTTCTCCTTCCGGCGCCTCCGCCCCCTCCGGCGCCTCCGCTCCCTGCGGCGCCTCTGTTTCCTCCGGCAACGCCGCCTCTCGCCGCGGCCTCGGTCACGATGCCGGGGATCCCGGAGTGCCTCAAAGAGGGGACCCCGGCAAGCTCGTCGGGAGGAAGCTGCAGTAGTCTGCGGATCTCCGCCTCCTCTGCTTGGCAGGACGCATCCGCAGCCTCTGCCTCATCGAGTGTAAAGCCAAACTCTCCTGCCGCTGCGGCTGCAGCGGCCTCTTCAACCCGAGAAGCTATATAAGCAATCTCCTGGTCAGTGGTGTCCCGTGTGAGCCCCTTGATCTCATCCTTGTTCTTCGCCACCTCCACCAGGTTGTCGAAGAAGCTCATGATGACGTC
The DNA here is from genome assembly GCA_902687465.1 of Secale cereale. Lineage (NCBI taxonomy): Eukaryota > Viridiplantae > Streptophyta > Magnoliopsida > Poales > Poaceae > Secale > Secale cereale. Next base: position 343,301,744 of record LR738711.1, on the reverse strand, counting down.
TGGCTTGGGCGGAATCCATGTGCGGTCGACGCCATGTGAGTCGCATGCGGGCATCATGGCGCGAAGGGAATCCCGGGCCGTGCTGTTGCATAAGGGCACCACTCCCCGGGGAGCTCTGAACCACTCTGGGTGGGCCGGGTCGTGTTTAAAGAGTTCCCGGACCATCCCCTTCAGCTCAAGCGCCGTGAAGTTGAAGTTTAGCCCCAGGCGCAATCTCATTACGTCCGCCGCGTTGCCGTACTCCCATGCCGGCCTCTTCCTATCCTGTAGAGGGGCAATGCGGCGGCGGAGGAAATCTGCTCCTACCTCTCCGACGGACAACTTTGCTACCCGGAGACGAAGAATTCTGATGAGGGCGACGTTGAGCTTGATGTCGTCCGAATCCAGCTCACTCCAGTCCCTGCCGCGCACGATGGCTGTTGTGCGCGGCGCAGTAAAAGGTTGCGGCTCGTCCTCAACTATCCAGCACCAGTCCGCACGCCACTCCTCCCACTTGCCGCGGAGCTCCCCCGGCAAGTAGGACTCCTTCTTGTTCAAGCGGAAGACCCAAGAAATCCCCCCGTAGAGGGGGGCGCCGGCCTCTACTCTAGGGGTGAAGAAGTGCCTAAACAGCGCTACGTTCGGATAGATCCCAATATAGTTTTCGCACAGATGTGCGAAAACCGCCATCGTGAGGATGGCGTTGGGGGTGAAGTCAAGAAGGTGGAGGCCGTAGGTGTGCATGATATCACAGAAAAAGTCGGAAAAAGGGGGACAAAGGCTGCAATGAAAGAAAGCTGCGAAGAAGAAGTACCCGCCGGGATAATTGTCCTTGGCGGCGGCGGGATAGGCTCTGGTCCGAGGGTGCGCCTTGGTCTCCTTGGCCCAGAACAAGTAGTACTTGTTCCAGAGCTCCCGCGCGCTGAGCCTCGGCGAGAAGACGACGTTCCGCTTCCGCAGCAGAGTAAGCCTCGCCGCCTGCTCGGATTTCTCTTTCTTGGTCTTCTCCGCCTTCGCCTTCTCGGTCTTCGGGGCCATGGCGGAGGCGGCGAGGGAAGGGGGACGAAGAGTCCGGCGGCGCCGCAGATGCGGAAAATGGCGGAGGAGGTGTGGAGGCGGAGCGCAAGGGGGAATCTCTGGAGATGGAAGAAGAAGCAATGAATGCGTAGGAGGGGAACCGCTCCTGCTTCCTCTGCTTTTATGGGGAAGTGGGGGACGTTTCGCTCTTTCCATTAAAAGAACGTGGCCACGTCCCATCCCACGACGCCGCAATCGACGCGTGCCGTTACGGAGGGACGCGGCGGATGCGGAAGTGGATTCGGCGTGCCGTAGGCCGCGCGTGCCCGTGCACTGTTTTGGGCCTGGCCCAACAGCGCTCGGCACCGTGTGTGGCCCAGGCCCGGGGGCTCCTGTCGGTGTACTAAGGTAGGGGTACCTTAGTACCCCAACTTGTGCATGGGCAGTAGCAGCTTCCCGCGGCAGGGCCTACCACGTGCTCGCCGGAGACCTTCCTCCTCCATATAAAACCATTCAAAAACAAAGTATACAAGACAGAAGATCAAGACCCCGGCAAGTGGAGCTTGCCGGGAAGGCCGTCCCAGGCTCAAGATTACCTCACTAGCACAAGACCCTGGCAAGAGGAGCTTGCCAGGAAGGCCAGAAGATTACATTACCGAAGACATGCCTCGGCGCAACATGCGCCCCAGTAGGGCCCGGGGAGCGACAAGCTTCAGAGCCCGGCAAGTTCCCGGGCCCGGCAAGGTGCTTGTCGGGGAGAGTTACGCTGTGTGCCCGCGCTCCAGCTCATCGAACCACGCGTCGCCCTGGGGCCACTCCAGGGACGCGTGGCGGATAGCTGTGCAGCCTGGGGGACACGGTGGCACTCCACGGTGATAAAGCCATCGCCGTGGCAAACGGAGACGCAAGGGCGGGCGCTTTTGGGGTCGACGGCGACGGGCATTAAATGCTCTTGTCCCCCACTGTCAAAGTAGGTGATGACCACTGTTCACGCACTGTTCATCCACTGTTCCCGCACTGTTACAACTACCACCACTATTACATTTTTACCCTTTCTCCTACGTTGACACCTGTCGGTGACCCCTTGAGCTATAAAAGGAGGCCCATGCACAACGTAGAGAGGGTTCGGAACCTAAATCGCTCATACGCTCGGTGTAGCTAGTTCTTCAAGCTCCCGAGCTCCCCAACTCAATACAAACTAAGCAGGAGTAGGGTTTTACGCGTCCATCGCGGCCCGAACCTGGGTAAACTGCCCGCGTGCTCTCCACGATCTGCTCTTTGTGCTCCCTCCGCCCTCTTACCGCACAAACAAGGGGCTCCGGTCCCATAGGTGTTCGTGGTGGACAGTTTCCCCCGACATCATTTGACATAGCCACTGTTAGAAACCCTAATCATTTCGGTCTCACCAAAAGGGATCTCAGTCTCACCGATATGGGATTGCAAACTCTCTGTTTCCCTTCGTAACATTCCGGTCTCACCGAGATGAGCAATCTGTCCAACCGAGTCTGTAATGCAATCTCTCTGTTGCCTCTTTGTAACATTTCGGTCTCACCAAAATGAGTGAATCGATCCCACCGAGTTTGCCTGACCAACTCTCTGTGTGCTTATTACCAAAATTGGTCTCACAGAGTTTGTGTAATCGGTCTCACCGAGATTACGTTATGCCCTAACCCTAATGAAATCGTTCCCACCGAAATACCTAACAGTCACATTATGAACTAAATTGGTCTGACCGAGTTCTTCGAATCGGTCCCACCGAGTTTGGTAAATTATGTGTAACGGTTAGATTTTGTGTGGAGGCTATATATACCCCTCCACCCACTCTTCACTTGTAGAGAGAGCCATCAGAACATACCTACACTTCCATCATTCATGTTCTGAGAGAGAACCACCTACTCAAGTGTTGAGATCAAGATATTCCACTCCTACCGTATGAATCTTGTTCTCTAGCCTTCCTGCTACTTCTCGAGCTTGTGTTGTATTCCCTCAAAGAGGAAAGGGTGATGCAGCACAGTAGCCTAAGTATTTCCCTCAGTTTTTGAGAACCAAAGTATCAATCCCGTAGGAGACCATGCGCGAGTCCCTCGCACCTGCACAAACAAATAAGAACTTCGCAGCCAACGCGATAAGGGGTTTTCAATCCCTTCACGGTCACTTACGAAAGTGAGATCTGATAGATAGGATAGTATAATATATTTGGTATTTTTGGATATAAGAATAGAAAGTAAATAAAGCAAAGTAAAGTAGATGGAAGATTAATATGTTGAGAATAGACCCGGGGGGCATAGGTTTCACTAGTGGCTTCTCTCATGATAGCAAAATTCTACGGTGGGTGAACAAATTACTGTCGAGCAATTGATAGAAAAGCACATAGTTATGAGAGTATCTAGGCATGATCATTATATATAGGCATCACGTCCGTGACAAGTCGACCGGAACGATTATGCATCTACTACTATTACTCCACACATCGACCTCTATCCAGCATGCATCTAGAGTATTAAGTTCATAAGAACAGAGTAATGCTTTAAGCATGATGACATGATGTAGATGGATAAACACAAGCAATATGATATAAACCCCATCTTTTTATCCTCGATGGCAACAATACAATATGTGCCTTGCTGCCCCCGCTGTCACTGGGAAAGGACACCGGAAGATTGAACCCAAAGCCAAGCACTTCTCCCATTGCAAGAACTATAGATCTAGTAGGCCAAACCAAACCAATAATTCGAAGAGACTTGCAAGGATATTATAATCATACATAAAAGATTTCAGAAAAGAATCAAATGTTTCTCATAGATAATCTTGATCATAAACCCACAATTCATTGGATCTCGACAAACACACCGCAAAAAGATTACATCGAATAGATCTCCTCGAAGATCGAGGAGAACTTTGTATTGAGATCCAAAAAGAGAGAAGAAGCCATCTAGCTAATAACTATGGACCCGAAAGTCTGTGGTAAACTACTCACAACTCATGGGTGAGGCTATGGTGTTGATGTAGAAGCACTCCGTGGTAGACCCCCCCTCCGGCGGAGCTCCGGAACAGGCCCCAAGATGGGATCTCACGGGAACAGAAGGTTGCGGCGGTGGAATTAGGGTTTTCTCTGTTGCCTCGATGTTTTCAGGGTACATGGATATATATATATATATATATATATATATATATATATATATATATATATATATATATATATATATATATATATATATATATATATATATATATATATATATATATAGGAGAAAGGAGGGCATTGGGAGAGCCAGAGGGGGCCCACGAGGGTGGGGGTGCGCCCAGGGGGAGGGGGCGCGCCCTGGACCCTCGTGACCACCACCTTCGTTCCCTCGCATATACTCCACGTCTTCTGGGTAGATACGGTTCCAAAAATAACTCTCGAAGGTTTCATTCCGTTTGGACTCCGTTTGATATTCCTTTTCTGCGAAACCCTGAAATAGGCAAAAAACAGCAATCTGCATTGGGCCTTGGGTTAGTAGGTTAGTCCCAAAAATAATATAAAAGTGTATAATAAAGCCCATTAAACATCCAAAACAGAATATATAATAGCATGGAACAATAAAAAATTATAGATATGTTGGAGACATATCAAGCATCCCCAAGCTTAATTCCTGCTCGCCCTTGAGTAGGTAAATGATAAAAACATAATTTTTTATGTGGAATGCTAACAAAGATAATTCTCAATGTAATTCTCTTTATTGTGGCATGAATGTTCAGATCCGAATGATTCAAGATAAAAGTTCATATTGACATAAGAATAATAATACTTCAAGCATACTAACAAAGCAATCATGTCTTCTCAAAATAGCATGGCCAAAGAAAGTTCATCCCTACAAAATCATATAGTTAGGCTATACTCCAGCTTCGTCACACAAAATATTCCGATCATGCACAACCCCGATTTCAGCCTAGCACTTGTTTCATACTTCAATTTTTTCAAAATCTTTCAACTTTCATGCAATACATGAGCGTGGGTCATGGACATAGCACTATGTGGAATAAAGTGGTGGTTGTGGAGAAGACAAAAAGAGGAAGATGGTCTCACATCAACTAGGCGTATCAATGGGCTATGGAGAAGCCCATAAATAGATATCAATGTGAGTGAGTAGGGATTGTAATGCAACGGATGCACTAGAGATAAAAATGTATTAAAGCTCAACAAAAGAAACTAAGTGGGTGTGCATCCAACTTGCTTGCTTACAAAGACCTATGGCATTTGAGGAAGCCCATCATTGGAATATACAAGCCAAGTTCTATAATGAAAATTCCCACTAGTATATGAAAGTGACTAAACATGAGACTCTCTATCATGAAGATCATGGTGCTACTTTGAAGCACAAGTGTGGAAAAAGATAGTAGCATTGTCCCTTTTCTTTTCCTTTTTTCTCTTTTTTTTTCTTTTTTTTCTTTTCTTCTTTTGTTGGGCCTTTTTTTGGCCTTTCCTTCTTTTTTTTTCTTTTTTTTCTTTTGGGACAATGCTCTAATAATGATGATCATCACACTTATATTAATTTACAACTCGATATTACAACTCGATACTAGAACAAAGTATGACTCTATATGAATGCCTCCAGCGGTGTACCGGGATGTGCAATGAATCAAGAATGACATGTATGCAAAATTATGCATGGTGGCCTAGCCACAAATACGATGTCAATTACATGATCATGCATGGCAATATGACAATGATGAAGCGTTTCATAGCAAACCGAACGATGGAAAGTTGCATGGCAATAAATCTCGGAATGGCTATGGAAATGCCATGATAGGTAGGTATGGTGGCTGTTTTGAGGAAGGTATATGGTGGGTGTATGGTACCGACGAAATTTGCGCGGTACAAGAGAGGCTAGCAATGGTGGAAGGGTGAGGGTGCGTATAATCCATGGACTCAACATTAGTCATAAAGAACTCACATACTTATTGCAAAAATCTACAAGTCATCAAAACAAAGTACTACACACATTCTCCTAGGGGGGAGGTTGGTAGGAGTTAACCATCGCGCACCACCGACCTCCACACAAAGGATGACACTCAATGAAATACCTCATGCTTCAAATTTGTCACACAACGGTTACCATACGTGCATGCTACGGGACTTGCAATCCACAACACAAGTATTTCTCAAATTCACAACTACTCTACGAGCATGACTCTAATATCATCATCCTCATATCTCAAAACAATCATCAAGTATCAAACTTCTCATAGTATTCAACGCACTTTATGTGAATGTTTTTACTATACTCATCTTGGATGCCCATCATATTATGACTAGTTTTATAACAAAAGCACATTACCATGCTGTTCTAAAAGACTCTCAACAAGATTTAAGTGAAGCATTAGAGATCAACAATTTCTACAAAATAAAACCACCACAGTGCTCTAAAAGATATTAGTGAAGCACTAGAGCAAAATGTAAGTGCATCTAGTGCCCCTTCGTGATTTTGGTGTATTGAAGACTTATAGGTTAAGGGACTAATGTGTTTATGAGTGTACACATGTCTATAAGTCTATGAGGAGTTTGATTATTACAAGGAAAGTAGACCCCTAAAAATGAAGTTCTTCGACTGAAGACTTTGGATTTCTAAAGACTTTCTGAAGACTTTGAAAGTGAAGAAATTGGTGTGACCCTGAAGACTTGGTATTCATTTGAGGATCATGAAGCATGAAGACTTTCGTTTTTATAGTTTCATTTTCTCTTTCTTGAGTCATAGGAAACACCATACTGTTAAAGGGGGTCGAGGAAATACTAAGAAAAAATTTCCATGTGATGCTCAACTCAAAATCCTACACCTACCAAACCCTTCGAGTGAAGCCATTGAAAATCTCATACAATTCAGTCATATTCTTCAGTGACAGAGACGAAGTTCTTCTGGTCTCTGAGGAATTTGTTTTGACCGAGGAATTAGGAATTCGCCAGTGCGGATTACCTACATAGTGAGGAACATGATAGCCCTGAGGAATTTGATACTCAAATTACCGACCGTTGTTGTGCTACGCGCGAGCTGTCCCAAAATATCTACCTACCTAACGGTCATATCATCAAAGGGCATTTATGTCTTATCATGTCGGGCTGCTCGCTAGGCTATAAATAGCCGCCCCCTACAACCACTAGCTGGTTGGCTGCTCTGCGAGAAACTGACACTTGTCATAAGACCAACCCATCCTCTGAGGACTTTGAGCGAAAATCATCGAGTGAGGAAAACCCCAAAACCAAAACCAAAACCTTCAAACCCAAAAGTGATTGAGCATCACTGAAGAGATTGATCATGCGTGGATTCCATGCTTGTTACATTTGAAGACTGTGCTTCTTCCAGACGGTTTAGCATCATGGTTTAGAGCATCCAAGAGGAATTGTGGATGGCCGAGTGACCAAGTCTCTGAAGGTTCGAAAGTCACTTGAAGACTTACCACGAGTGATTGGGCAAGGTCTGTGTGACCTTAGCTCAAGGGGAATACGGTGAGGACTTGGTGTCTTGGACTGTGTGTCCTTGACTGGGTGTCCGGGACTGTGTGTCCTCAGGTTTAAATACCTAGCCGCCCTATCCAGATGTACAACTAAGACAGCAGTTGGAATTGGTCTAACAAATCATTGTCTTCACCAAGCTTACTGGTTCTATTTCCTCAACTCTTTCATTTCCTCATATCTGTACTGTGTGCTTGTTCATATCTGTTTGAAGACATTGACTGAAGACTTTCTCTATTTCCCCAGTTCAATTTCTTCAGTCTGTTTGTCTTCATTCTATTTTATCCTGTGATTACGCTTTCTGTACTCTGTGTTCGTATTAAAATTCTTCATGATGACCATGCTTGTATTCTACTATGTTTATTTCTGAGTACTTATTCCGCTGCAAGTAGTTCTTCGCTAAGGAATTTCCTCAACAGCAAATTCCTCAGTGATAAATTCATAAAAATCGCTTATTCACCCCCCTCTAGACGATATAACGCACTTTCAATTGGTATCAGAGCAAGGTACTCCCTTGTTCTATGTGATTTTGGTTTAACCGCCCAGAGTTTTAGTTATGTCGACCACAGGTATGATCAAGGTCTCAGTTGGGTGTCCTATCTTTGATGGGACGGACTACCCCTACTCGAAGAACAAGATGCGAATGCATCTTGAGGCAATTGATAAAGATCTCTGGTATGTTGTGGAAAATGGAGTTCCCTCGGTATCACCTTCTCTGAATGCTGCTGATGTGAAGAGATTCAAGCAACTCGATTCTTAAGCGAAGAATATCACTTCTGGCCATCTAAGAAAAGGACAGTATGGAAGAGTGAGTGCTTTGGAAACTGTGAAGCTTATCTGGGATAGGCTGTCAAAATTCAACAAAGGAGTATCAACACAGCGTGACTCTCGAGTTGACGTTCTTCGCAATCTCTTCAACCGGTTCAAAAGGCTTGACAATGAAAATGTTCAGCAAACCTTCAATCGTCTCACTGACATCTCAATTGAACTTCAAGCACTTGGTGCCACTGACATCACCGACCATGAAGTGGTGAAGAAATTGCTGAGATCGCTTGATTCCTCGTTTGATACTCCGGCATTGATGATTCAAGAGCGTGGTGATTACAAGTCACTTGATCCCGCTGATATCCTCGAAAGGCTAAGCACTCATGAGTTCCAGCTTGCTGAAAAGAGATATCTCTATGGTCCAAGCTATGGCAGATCACGTGCCCTGAAGGCCAAGGTCGTCTCTGAATCTGAAGGTGAAGATCTGGTAGTAGCCTTGGTAATCCTGAAGAATTGAGCCAGCAACTAGCATTGCTTGTGAAGAAATTCCAAAGGTTCTCAAGACGTGGTCGCTTTGGAAATTTCACTAAGAGAAATGATTCCTCATCTAGTGACTACAACAAACGGCTATGTCACAAATGCAAGAAGCCTGGTCACTACATTCAAGATTGTGCTCAGTGGGAAAAGGAATCCAAAAAGAAGAAATACAAGAATTACAGTTCTGATGATGCAAAGAAGAAGAACAAACCGTCAAAATCTTCATCATCAAAATCCTCAAAGTCTTCATTTCACAAGTAGAAGAACTCCAAAAAGGCTCGGGCATTCATTGGCAAGGACATGGACTCTGAATCTGAATCCGAGGATCATGAGGAAGAGGAGGAATCTGAGGAATCCGAATATGGTGTGGCAAGTCTAGCTCTCACTACTGCATTCGTCAACAAGTCCATCTTCAACACTTAAGAAAATGGCTTCTCCAACAAGGCTTATGAAGACAATAATGACTATGCTCCCACCTATTGCTTCATGGCAAAGGGTACTAAGGTACTCAAATATACCTCCTCTGAATCTAGTTAGGATGTATCTGATGAAAACCTTAAGCCCAGCTATTCTAAACTTGCTAAGATTGTTGTGCAACAACAAAAGGCTCTTGATAAGATTCAAAACATGCTAGATAAAAGTGATGATATGTTGGGTGAAGAAATGGATCGATCTAAAATCTTGACTGAAAATCTTCAGAGACTTCAGTACAAGTGTGATAACCTTCAAAGTCATCATAACACTCTCTTGTCTGATCATGAGAAGCTTTCTTATGAATTTCTTCAAAGAAAGCAAGATCTTGAAAAGCTAAGAGTGAGTTATGAAGATCTTCAAAAGGAGCGCGATCCATTACTTGCTCAACAAAACAGCGCTTCTCAGGAAGAATTCATTCCTCCATGCTTGAAATGCATTGAACGAGAAACTGCTAATTCTTCACCTGAATGTTCAAATGCTACAAATTCTTCAACTATCTCTGCTATCACTAATTCCTCATCTGAGGACATTGCTAGTATCACTGACAAGGCAAGGTTGAAGGAATTGTACATGACCGGCATGTACAAAGGCCTCAAAGGGCATCAGACTCTTTGTGATGTGCTTAAAAAGCAGATCCTCAACAGGAACCCTAGGAAAGAGGGAATTGCCTTTGAGAGGAAACTTAATGTTGATGGTTCATATTGGAAGCCTGAGCAGTACCCCAAAACCTCATGGGTTGCTGCAAAGGGACCTCCAGTTGATCCATCCAATTTATCTGGCTTTACATGTGAATCTCCTCATTCTTCTGATGAGTAATTTGACTCTAACTATAAACTGCTCAAAAATCAGAATGGTGAAGTGTTTGCTAGATATGTTGGAACTAACTGCGGGAATGGTCCCCCTATGAAGAAAATCTGGGTCCCTAAGAGGCACCTTGAAAATCTTCAAGCGAATGTCCTCATGACACCTCGTGTGAGGAATAGGAACCCCAGATCCAATTCTTCATATGGATCAAAATCTTTAGATGGAGTAAAATCCTCATACGGATTCAATTCCCCATATGGATAAATTCCTCAAAAGGATCAAAATCCTCATATGAATATCATTGTGCTAACAACTCTGTCTCGTAGGGAAAAGCTAAGGGCTATGAATATGAGCACTATTCTTCTTACCATTATGTTCATAAGTCCTCGAAGAATTACTCTGCTTATTCATATGCTTATCCTAACTCCTCTTATGTGAAACGAAATGGGCTGGCGTCTATGCCACGTTTTTCATATGGAGCTCGCAGAGTGATGAACTCTTTGTCACCCCTTCAGATGTGGGTGGTGAATAAAAAGAACTAATCTCTTCTGCAGGGCCAGGTCTCCACACGTACTCAAACGTCTGAAGAATTTGCTGGAGACCTGAAATGTACCTAAAAGGACGCAGGCTAATCACGAAGAAATGAACTCTCATTTCTCACGTCCCCATACTGTTTTATCTATTGCATTGCTTGATGAAATTGATCTGATGATTTGATGTCATATTCTTCACTTATGAAGTTTATGAGTTTGTAAGCTGCACTAATTCATCTGCAGGATGATCAACCCAAAGCCACTGAGTGGGTCCTGGATAGTGGATGTACAAATCACATGACTTGTGACAAGAATCTCTTGGTGGATGCTCCCTTATCACCATCTCATCTGAAACACATCATCTTCGTTGACAAAGGCAAAAGTCAGGTATTGGGTCTAGGTAAGGTTGCGATCACTAGGGATCGACACATGGACAAGGTCATGCTTGTCGAATCCTTAGGATACAACCTCATGTCTGTCTCAATGCTTTGCGATTTGGATATGGTTGTTGCTTTTAGCAAACATCGTTGTGCTGTGATCATGGAATCTGACAACTCCATAGTATTCGAAGGCTTTAGGAGAGGAGACTTCTATATTGTGGATTTTTCTACAGGACCTCAACCAGCTGTGTGTCTACTTGCAAAAGCTTCAGAAGGCTGTCTATGGCATCAATGACTTGGTCATGCAGGCATGAGGAACTTGCACACGTTTGCGAAGAAGAAGCATGTCATTGGCATTTAGAATGTCAAATTCCTCAAGGATCACTTGTGCGGTGCCTATGAAGCTAGAAAGATGACCAAGGCCAAGCATCAAGCGAAGACTATCATGACCACTACTCGGCCATTTGAATTGCTTCACATGGATCTCTTCGGTCCTAACCATTATTATGTAGTTTCAAATGATGCTTCTCAATATGGCTTTGTTATTGTTGATGATTACTCTCGATATACATGGGTACACATTGTTACTTACAAACATGAAGTGCAGAAGTCTTCAAACGATTTTCCACGAGGGCTTCAACCAACTTTGGTGTGAAGATCAAGCATATCAGAAGTGACAATGGAACTGAGTTCAAGAACTCTGGTCTTGATGACTATCTTGATGAACTTGGTATTACTCATGAGTTATCTGCTCCTTATACTCCTCGGCAGAATGGCGTCGTGTAGCGCAAGAACAGGACTCTTGCTGAGATGGCTCGCACTATGCTTGATGAATACAAAATGCCTTGTCGTTTTTGGATTGATGCAATTGATACTGCGTGCCACATCATCAACAGAGTATATCTTCACCAATTCTTCAAGAAGACTGCCTACGATCTCATCACTGACAAGAAACCCAATGTGATTTATTTCAAAGTCTTCGGTGCTAAATGTTGGATTAGAGATCCTCATCACAACTCAAAATTTGCAGCGAAAGCACATGAAGGGTTTATGCTTGGTTACGGAAAGGACTCGCACACCTACAGAGTCTTCAACAACGTTCTTCACAAGGTTGTTGAAACTGTAGATGTGCGGTTCGATGAAACTAACGGCTCGCAAAGAGAGCACCTGCCTACTGTGATATATGAACCAGCACCTGAGGAAGCTATCAAATTCAAGGCTACTGAGGATATCATTCCTATCGAAGAATCTGCTGAAGAATTCATTCCAGAACCTGAAGATTGTCGAGCTAATGCACATGACGAAAATGCTGAAGAAAATGGTGCTGAAGAAAATGCTGATCAAATTCGTCGACGACAACCAGCTCATCCTCGCGTTGTGAAATAAGTAAATATTGAGAAAATCATCAGCGACATCAATATACCAGGTCCTCTCACACGCTCAAAAGATTCACATTTATCTAACTTTTGTGGGCACTTTGCTTTTGTCTCTATCACAGAGCCCACTAAGGTAGATGAAGCATTTATGGAGCATGTGTGGATTCAAGCTATGCAAGAAGAATTACATCAGTTTGAACTCAACAACGTCTGGGAACTAGTCAATCGTCCAGATCCTCACAAGCATAATATCATTGGCACAAAGTGGATCTACCGCAACAAGCAAGATGAAAATGGCCTTGTGGTAAGAAATAAGGCACGGCTTATATATCAAGGCTACACACAGGTTGAAGGAATTGATTTCGATGAAACTTTTGCACCTGTTGCTAGACTTGAGGCTATTCGCATATTACTTGCTTATGCTAACCATCATGATATCATTCTCTATCAAATGGATGTGAAAAGTGCATTCCTTAATGGTAAGATTGAGGAAGAAGTATATGTTGCTTAACCCCCAGGTTTTGAAGATCCAAAGAATCCTAACAAAGTCTTCAAACTCAATAAGGCTCTCTATGGCCTCAAACAGGCCCCTCAGGCTTGGTATGATACTTTTAAGGAATTCCTCATGAAGAAAGGCTTCAAACCCGGTTCACTCGATCCAACTCTTTTCACTAAATCTTATGATGGTGAATTATTTGCGTGCCAAATATATGTTGATGATATTATCTTTGGCTGTACTGACCAATGCTATAATGATGAATTTTCCTATATGATGAGTGAAGAATATAAAATGTCTATGATGGGAGAGTTGAAATTCTTCCTAGGTCTTCAAATTCATCAACAATGCAATGGTATATTCATATCTCAGGAGAAATACCTCAAAGATGTACTGAGGAAATTCGTTATGCACGATTGCAAAGGTGTCAAAATTCCTATGCCCACAAATGGCCATCTCTGCACTGATGAAACATTGACTTCGATCATTAGGTATACCACTCCATGATTGCGTCTTTATTGTACTTATGTGCATCTAGGCCAGATTTAATGCTTAGTGTTTGCATGTGCGCCCGATTTCAAGCTGCACCGAAGGAATCACACCATAAGCCTGTGAAACATATTCTTCGATATCTAGCTCACACACCAACACTTGGATTATGGTACCCCAAGGGCTCGGCTTTTGATCTCATTGGATATTCAGACTCTGGCTATGATGGTGATCGTGTGGACCGCAAATCAACATCTGGTACATGTCATTTCCTCGGAATATCATTGATCTGTTGGTCCTTGAAGAAACAGAACTGTGTATCACTATCTACCGCTGAAGCTGAGTATATTGTTGCTGACTCTTGTTTTGCTCAATTGTTATGGATGAAGCAAACTCTCAAGGACTATGGTGTCAACGTGAAGAATGTGCCTCTACTCTGTGAAAACGAGAGTGCCATCAAGATTGATCACAACCCAGTTCAGCACTCGAAGACAAAGCACATTCTGATTCGTCATCATTTTCTTCGTGATCATGTGTTGAAGGGTGACATCTCTATTGAACATGTGAAGACTGAAGAACAGCTAGCCGATATCTTCACAAAACCCTTGTATGAGAAAAGATTTAGCAAGTTGTGGTGTGAGCTAAATATCTTAGAATCTTTGAATGTTCTTTGAATTGGACACTCATCCTAACACTTATGCAAAATTGATGACTTAGATGTGCAACACATGAAGAATTTGTTTTTCTTCAATCAATGAAGAATAACACTCTATGTGTGAAGAAATTAATGAAGAAATTGATTCTCAGAACCCTACGACAATTGTACGCGGTGTCTGAAATCATCATTCTTATACGGTGGGTCACGCCACCACAAAAGTTGAAAATCTTCAATTTGAGTTTTTGAAATTCCTCACTTGTTCATTTTCTTCAACTTTGCAAAATCTTCACTATTTCCGTCTCTTTTCTTCATTGGCTATATATATATATATATATATATATATATATATATATATATATATATATATATATATATATATATATATATATATATATATATATATATATATAGGAAAATGGTTGTGTACTCCTGAGAGTACGTACTCCCGCTCCTCATATACCATATAGATGAATTTTTTATACCTCTTTATTATTTTTAATATACTTTATTATTAATTATTAGATACCCCAAAATGATTTTCATGAAAAAATTCATGCGAATCTGCATATTTTAAATGTTTACGTATATACTGATGTGTTTGTACGTGAAAAAGGTATATTTAAAAAAGTACGTCGCAGATTATATTTTTTCAACAAAACTCGTATTGGGGTATCTTAGAATATTTAATGAAGTATATTGAGAATGATAAAGAGGTATAATTAATGCGTATATGGGGTATATTGAGGATGGGAGTACATACTCCTAGGAGTACAAAATAGGAGTCCTATATATATATATATATATATATATATATATATATATATATATATATATATATATATATATATATATATATATATATATATATATATATATATATATATATGAGTTTATGTCCTCTACAACATTCACTTATTGCTATTTCTTCACGTTGCCTTTTTCTGCTAAGTGAATGTGATCGGACCCTTCCCCCTCTATGCTAAACTCAACCCATTCCATTCACAAATTCTTCATATGGGTTCTATTTGAAACTTGTTCAAAATCTTCACTGTGTCCTTGTCAGCTGAAGAAATTGCGAACGCAACGTTAAAATGTATCCTTTCCAAAAATTTTGGTTTTGCCGCTCAAATCGTTCCGCATCCCACGACAATACTTATCTATTCACCCACAATCTCACACGATCTCCACTACATAGTACGTGGGTGACACATGACGTGCTAATGAGTATGATGTCTCTCAAGTGGTATTATTTATCATGAATTTGTTCTTATGTGGGATTGAATACTGGAATCATGAGGTTTCTTGAGGTGTGCTTCACAAACTGCATGGTGCCAAGGCGACATTGTGGGTGCCGTGTATGTCAATGGAAAGAGCTAATCAGGGAATATGTTGTGGTGTTTGTTTAGTACAGTCTTGGGGGCTCAAAGTGACAGCGTGGGGTGCCCTGGATAGGAACGATAGACTTTAAGGTGTGCTTTTGTAGCCCTACGCAATCTCGTCCTACATTGGTCCCTAGGAATGGGTTTGGAGAAACAATTACAATATATGCTTTGGTGAAGTAGTGTTTGATTGATTAAGTTAGCGAAGTTGAGAGAGTCCAGTAGTGAAAGTATGATCCCTATGCCTTGTTTTCATCAATTGAACACCGTTTACTTTCAGTTTTGTACATGTTTGCTTGCTGCCATTTTTATTTTAGATTTACAAATACATCTTTTGCCATACATATTTCTTGCCATTTAACATCTCTTCTCCGAACTAGTGCACCTATACATCTGACAAGTGTATTAGGTGTGTTGGGGACACAAGAGACTTCTTGTATCTTGATTGCAGGATTGCTTGAAAGGGGTACGTTCAACCTCCACTTCCCTGAGTTCGATAAACCTTGGGTTACTCACTTAAGGGAAATTTGCTGCTGTCCTACAAACCTCTGCTCTTGGAGGCCCAACACTGTCTACAGGAATAGAAGCGTGTAGTAGACATCATACGGCGTCGCAGCTCGGTACACGTCCCAGCAGGACCCTCATTCCTCGTCGAAGTGGGCAGAGACCCTCGGCGTCGTACTTGCACTAGAGGTCGGCTGCGCCCTACTTGCACCGGATGCCCGCTGCGCCGTTCGCGTGGGTGCCGCCGTTCGCCTTGTCCGCAGCCCACTGGATGCCAATGCGCGGGTCCGTAGTCTCGGCCGCCTCCTTGGCCCAGGTGTCGACCTGGGCGCAGTGGAGGAACATGGCCGTCGCATCCTCGAGCTGGTGATCTTCGATGAAATAGGAAACTTGGAGCTGGAGATCACGCTCCTGATGTACCGCGAGCGTGTCGACCGCTTGGACGAACACCTGCACGATTTCAGGCAGAGTGAAGAGCTACCCTAGGCAAGAGCTGCTGGTCATGGTCTCATGGACGCGTTTTATTTTGGAAAGTCGTTTCGACGTGGATAGTTATGTATTCACAGCAATCATAGTATTGCTTTGTTTATTGCTCTGTTTCAATGTGTGTACTCTTTTTTCCATTCTTATATGTTCTGTTTCAATGTGTGTGTATACGCTTTCCATTCTGTATATGTGGATGATAATAGCTACATTCAAATTAGTATACAAAAACAGATAGAAAATGGCATTCATAATATATATATATATATATATATATATATATATATATATATATATATATATATATATATATATATATATATATATATATATATTAATTGTTCATTAGATCATCACATTATATATATAGGGTGGGTCTATTATGATAACACCCCTTAAGAGTCTTAATCTGCTAACACTAGCTTATTCTCCTGACATTTCAAAAACCCACGGACCGAACTCCCCTCGCAAACCTCCCGCACTTAACCCACCTTCTTCCCGGTCAACCCCCACCTCCCTCCCACATCCCTCCCGCTCTTTCCCCAACCTCCACCTCCCCCACAGCCCTTGCAACCTACCCCTCCCACCACCCACCATATCCAACTACCTACATCATCGCTGCCGGACTGGACGCGCGTCGCTAGTCGCCCCCAGATCCTATCCCGCACCGCCACACCGCCTTCCTTCACCGTGGCACCACCTCCCGCCCTGCCGCTACACCACCTTTGGCCCCTCGCCCTGCCGCCACCACCATAGCCCTCCACCACCTCCAACCATTGTCGTTCCACGCCGCTAGCCCAAACCACCGCGACCCACCGCCCCTCCGCACCCCTCTGCCCTCATCCCGTGTAGCCCGACGCTAGATCCGGTGAGATCCGGTTGGCGTGCCTTGGTCCCGCTCCGCCAAGATCGGCCCCTGTCATGTGCCCTGGGTAGGAGGTGCTCCAGCCACATCGGATCTGGCCACCACGCTCCCATCTCCACAAGTAACTGGACACGACGAGATTCAGGGAAGGGAGCGACCGGGCCCCTCGTATGGCCACAGCTTCCCCCGCCCTCCCAGCTTCCCTCTTCCACCTGACGCACACCGCCAGTAGCACGCCCGCAGTCCTCCGGTGCGAGGGCTTGCAGTCCAGTCACCCACCGGCTAAGGACTCCGGCGAGGGCTGCAAGGCCATGGATGGACAGGGTAGCAGCGCGAGGGCAAGCGGGGTAGGGCCAGCGTGGAGGAGGAGTAGGGCCGAAGTGCAGTTCGGTTGCTCTCCAGGGTCATCTTCTCCTGCGCACCGGCGTCGGACCCTCCTCACAGACGCAGTGCGGGCCCGTGCAACACGCAAGCCAGTGCTCCACCACCTGCAGATCAGGGGCGCGGGGATTCCATCTCCAGGCATCGCCTCCGCCGGACGGCAGCAACACAACAGCACCGGAGGTGAGCGCCCTCTTCTCTCTCCTTTCCTACTTCCTCACCTCTCCCTCACATCTTGCTTGTCCTCTGCAGGTGGCGCCATGGGCATATCGACCTTCTCCCTGCGCCACTCCATGGATCTCGTTCGATCGTGACCTCCTCGACGACCAAGTATCACTGCCCACTTTTTTTCTTCATAGATCAGTACACTATGTTCTCTAATGCAAAAAATGGAGGAGAAACCAATTATAAAAAAATAAACACAAGACACAGTTTGCTCTCCCTTGGTGGACCTGCTCTCCTGCATATAGTTTGTTCAGGGTTTGATTGATGTCCTGAATTGTGGGTCGTGGAGTTCGATTGGGGCTCCCCTAGTAAAGTTCATAAATTTTTTGTCTTTTTAGATTTGCAGTTCAGTGCATAGTATATAAGAGTTTATTTCGTAAAAAATATTCACTAGGGTGTTCATCGGAGTGCATGGCGATGTATCTGGCCGTTGTGGGCTTGCGGTTTCCAAGTGCGGGGCTGATAATTTCCTTGTGCAGTTCGTTATGCGTATTTGTGTTTTGAGAGGCTCAATACAGCTGTTGTAGTGTGTGTGTCATGGAGATCTGTTGGGGCTCTCCTAGTGCAGTTTATAAAAAATTTATATGGTTATATTTGCAATACAATGTATAGTACACAGGAGTTCACTTTGTAAAAAAGTTGAAGTACAATGCATAGTACAGAGGTGTTCATTTTGTAGAAAATTATACAGATGAGTTCAATTTTTATTTTTTTGAAGGAATTTTTGTGTCAAATTTTTGCGGACATAGTTTATAATTTGTTTGAAAAACGATGCAGTAAATTGAGAAAACCTTGGCGGTGCACTTTGTCAATTCATGTGGTTCACTTAGCTTCGTCTCTGTGGTCCACTCTCGATTATAAACAATAATAGAAAAAGGGCAAAGAGAAATCATGTAGTTCTCTTGTCGTGTGATGCAGTACGGTTTTTGTGTGAAAGCAGTGTGATTTTCTATTTAGTATAATGCGGTTCAATTCGTCAATTCATCAAGAGTGTTGAAGTTCAATTTTGGATGTGTTGCGGTTCACTTACCCCCAAGTGTGGAGTGCAAACATAAATGTTAAGGAAATGCCAAAAAGAGTAATGCGGTACACTTTTGATATTGTTGCGGCTCACTTGCCCTCGTCTTTGTGGTCCACTCTCGTTCATAAAAAAAATGAAGAAAAGACAACAAAAAACTTGTTCGATAAAATTTACGTCGGACAAAAAGTAAATCAAGAAGTTCACTAGATTGTCTGATGCATAGCGATTTTCGACCAAAATAGTGAGGTTTTCTGTCGGTTGAAGTTCACTCGTCGAGTTGGGTGTCGCAAAAAACAGAGTATCCGCGTTTCAGTATTTCTAAAATTACTCTTAAACCATAAGGAATTTGAGATAGCGTTCTACATAAAAAAGTGGCGTCTCGATGATATATTTCCAACGGTGTATCGTTTGGATTATTTCGACGAGTGGTTTAAAAAAAAGACAAAAAAGGCCGCTGCCACTCGTCGTCCGCCGCATAATTTTCAAAATTAACTTAAAACCGTAAGAAAACACAAAACTATTTCAACATACGAAAGTTGTGCCTCGTCCATAGCTTTTCAACAGTATATTCCGACAAACGGTTAAAAAACTGGAGCGAAAACAGTAGCAACAAATTGAAAAAAAAATTGAAAAACAGAATTCCGCGATTTAGTAAATTGGAAACTGCTTTTAAACCATAACGAATTAGAGAAAATAAGTGATATCAAAAAGATGCGCCTCGACAATATCTTTCAAACGGTGTATCATTTGCTTAATTCTAACAAGCGGTTTAGAAAAAAAACACGAAAAAATGCTCGCTGCCACTCGCCATGCGCCACACCATTTTTGAAACTGCTCTTAAACCGAGAGTAATCTCGAAAAGTGGTCAACATGGCGAAGTTGCATCTAATCCATAGATTTTCAACGGTATATTACACGCCTCGTTCCTATAAAGGGTTCAAATGCTGGAGCGAAAAAGGTACCGACAAAACACCCGCGTGCAGTTTTTTGCGACGGAAGTTCACTCGCTTGAGTACTGCAGCACACTTGGTTCAAATAATGATGTGCACTTGCATTGAGCGTGCCGTGCAGAAGTGTTATCAGAATAGTTATTCTACTAATATTAGCTGAATATACCGGCTGTATATATATAATCCCTCCTGGGGCTAGTATTCCGGCAGCCCCTCGCCAGGAGCTTCCTAGTGCGCGGCTTCTTCCCAGTGCGGAGACAGTACTGCGACTCCTCCACCTCACAGCGCTTGACGTACCGATCTGCCTCTTGCTGGCGGACGCGTGCGGCCGATCTTGCCATTTCGTTAGGCACCCACCGGAGCTCCTCGTCGGTGGGACGCTGGAGCTTATCGGCCCACCTACACGCAGCGACGAGGCGCCCAGCCCCTATGACCTTCCTTGCGAAGTACCCATCTTCGTACACCTCTTCGGCACGACGACGCACCCGCCCCCAAAGCTCCGCCGCCTCCTTTTTCCAGGCGGCGTCACGGGCTTCACATGCCGCCTGGTACCTGGCTTCCTCCTCCGCCATCTCATTCTTGCCTGGCTTTCTTAGCCGGTGGCAGCGACTTCCGCAGACAAAGATTGTACTGGCCCCAAAACCAATCCAATGTTAGGGGGTCCGACGCAACCTCGTCAGGCGGCGCGTAGGGGTCCTCGTCGCTGCTAATCGAGTGAGTGTCCTCGGTGGGCGGCGACTCCTCGTCGGCGCGTGGGCAGACCGGCTGCGCCATGGCAGAGATTTGAGAGAGAGAGAGAGAGAGAGATCAAGGGGAGGATGTAGATGAGAATGCAGGATGGACGACGTGAGCAAGGTTGTATTTATTGGCGGTCGGAATCTAGATCGACGGGGACAGTACACACGCCGTTCGCCAGAATTTATGAGTACTTTAGTTTGAATTACACACAATTCACGTAGCAAATCCGTGTGTGAACATAATAGCTGACGGTTTCCAATACAGAACCGTGTCTGATTAATGATCCCCGCTCATCACCTACCAAACCTTGAGCCACGATATAGAGTGCCAATCGTGTGGGGCCGGTTGTCTTGCCAGATCTTTACATTTTCTTTTTTGAACACCAGATATTTACATCGTCTGATGATTTTTTAACTCGCACACAAGTAAACAAAAATATGATTTTTCAAACCGTTTTAGTTAGGCGTTGCATGTAGATCTAGTTCAAATTTGAATTACGGTCATTAAATGGTTAGAAAATCCCATAAATGTCTTTAAAAGGTCAAATGACCCCTGAAAATTTCCTAATTTTCACATGACAGTTGTATTAGTGCACGTTAAACGTAGGAAAAAATTCGTCCGTCAGCACACATGCATTGTTCCCTCTCGGAACCATGAACCTTCTAGTGAGTTGCTCCGGTTTGTGAAGGGTGTGTGTCCAAACTTTCGTCAAACAGGCCTTTTTTTTACCACATCATCTTGGCGGCATGACATTAAATCAAGCAAGGTTTCATGTTTTCCTGATAATTTTTTAACTTTTTGGGATTAAAATGACATGGCATGTACTCCATGCATGTGCCCATGCCTTCACACCAATATGTTTGAAAATTCCTACGGATTTACTACACATGGAATTAACTCGCACACAAGTACACAAAAATACGATTTTTCAAACCGTTGTGGTTAGGCGTTCCATGTAGATGTAGTTCAAATTTGAATAACAGTTATTAAATGGTTAGAAATCACTTAAATGTCTTTAGAAGGTCAAATGACCCCTGAAATTTACCAAATTTTCACATGAAAGTTGCACGTTAAACGTAGGAAACAATTTGAAGGCCGTACGAGGAAGCTATCTCCCGTTCGTCATCAAACATGCATTGTTCCCTCTCGGAACCATGAACCTTCTAGCGAGTTGCTCCGGTTTATGAGGGGTGTGTGTCCAAACGTTCCTCAAACATGCCAATTTCATTACCACATCATCTTGGTGGCATGACATTACATCAACCAAGGTTTAATGTATTTCTGATCATTTTTCTATTTTTTTGAATTATAATGCCATGTCACTCCATGCATACGCACTACTAGGAAAAGGGCTATAGATGATATGACCACTAATGGCGCATCGTGGATGTGGTGCGCCATTAGTATTTGGACACTAATGGTTAAACTAGTAATGGCACACCACATCCACGGTGCGCCATTACTAACTTTTGTTTCAATTTTTTTTTAGTTTTTTTTTCAAAAACTTGTAATGGCGCACCACTGGATAGTGCGCCATTAGTAGTTAAACTAGTAATGGAGCACCACTAGCACGGTGCGCCACTAGTAATTTTTTTTCAATTGTTTTTTCAAAACTAGTAATGGCGCACCACTCCCACGGTGCGCCATTACTAACTTGGCCCAAATATTCCACCGAATGCACCGCTCCCCCCCTGTGGACCGCCTTTTCAGTTTAAAAAATAAAAAAAATGTCCAAAAAATAAAAGAAAAATAAGTTTCTCATGTGATATGTGGTCTACTTGTTGGGAAAATTTACAAATATTAATTTCGACTTTATTAGCAAAATATCTCTAGAATTTGTAAAATGGGCATAACTTTTGCATACGAACTCGGATTAAAAAGTTTTTTATATGAAAAATCATCTACTCAAAAAGTTACATCCAAATTGAAAGGCGGGAACCCCGTTAAACACTTTCAAAATCCCCAAAAACCTAACAGAAAAAAGTTACGGGGTTTTTAAGATCTAGAGGCAAAAAAATCAAAAAAATTCAAACTTACTAGTGGCGCACCGTTTGCTAGGTGCACCACTAGTAACAGCAAAAAATTGGTTTCGAAAAAAAATCGATTTTTTTTCAAAATATGATACGTAATATGACCCGGAAGTTTGAAATATTTTTTCAAAATTTCAACATACTCATGAACATGAACAAAGTCCTAGACATCAAGAACGTTTAATAGGATTGATATGATAGATATATCAACAAGTGCGTGTGAAGTGAGCTGGTGCTGGGGTTGGATAGAACTGCGAAGTTAAGCATGCTGGGGCTGGAGTAGTGTGAGGATGGGTGACCTGCCGGGAAGTTTGACCACAGAGTGCAATTTCACTTGATATTAAGCATATTGACCCGAGATTAAGCCATAGTGACCTAAGATAAAAAAATCTGGAAAAAATATTCTGAATTTTTTTTAAAAAAAATTCTGAATTTTTTTTAAAAAAAATTGTTACTAATGGCGCACTTCTATGTGGTGCGCCACTAGTATACCAGATACTAATGGCGCACCGTGGGCTATACTAATGGCGCACCTGTGGTGCACCATTTGTATACCAGATACTAATGGCGCACCGCTCGTGCGCCATTAGTAAAAAATTCTAATGGCGTGGTGCTAGTGGCGCACCACTAGTGCGCCATTAGTAGGCAAAAGTGGTGCGCCACTAGCATGCCTTTTCCTAGTAGTGACGTATGCATGTGTCCATGTCGTGAGACCAATATGTTTGAAAATTCCTTCTAATTTACTGCACATGGAATTAACTCACACGCAAGTATACAGATAAGATTTTTCAAACCGTTTTGGTTAGGCGTTGCATGTAGATGTAGTTCAAATTTTAATTACGTTCATTAAATAGATAGAAAATCACTTAAATGTCTTTGAAAGGTCAAATGACCCCTAGAATTTTCCAAAATTTCACATTACAGTTGTATTAGTGCACGTTAGACGTAGAAATTTTTTGAAGGCCGTAAGAGGAAGCTATCTCCCGTTCGTCATCAAACATGCATTGTTCCCTCTCAGAACCACGAACCTTCTAGCGAGTTGCTCCGGTTTGTGATGGGTGTGTGTCCAAACTTTCGTCAAACATGCAAATTTCTTTACCACGTCATCTTGGTGGCATGGCATTAAATAAAGCAAGGTTTCATGTTTTTCTAATCATTTTTTATTTTTTTGGAATTAAAATGCCATGGCGTGCACCCATGCATGTGCCCATGCCTTGACACCAATATGTTTGAAAATTCCTTCTAATTTACTGCACATGGAATTAACTCGCACACAAGTATACAAAAATATTATTTTTCAAACCGTCATGGTTAGGAATTGCATGTAGATGTAGTTCAAATATGAATTACGCTCATTAAATGGTTAGAAAATCACTTAAATGTCTTTAAAAGGTCAAATGACCCCTGAAATTTACCAAAATTTCACATGACAGTTGTATTAGTGCACGTTAAATGTAGGAAAAAAACTGAAGGCCGTAAGAGCAAGCTATCTCCCGTTTGTCATCAAACATGCATTGTTCCCGCTCGGAACCACGAACCTTCTAGCGAGTTGCTTAGGTTTGTGAGGGGTGTGTGTCCAAACATTCATCAAACATGTCAATTTCTTTACCGCATCATCTTGGTGGCAGACATTACGTCAACTAAGGTTTCATGTGTTTCTGATCATTTTTTAATTTTTTGAATTAAAATGCCATGTCACTCCATGCATACATATGCATGTGTCCATGTCGTGATACCAATATGTTTAAAAATTCCTTCTAATTTACTGCACATGGAATTAACTCGCACACAAGTTGACAGATATGATTTTTCAAACCGTTTTGGTTAGGTGTTGCATGTAGATGTAGCTCAAATTTGAATTACGGTCATTAAATGTCTAGAAAATCACTTAAATGTCTTTAAAAGGTCAAACGAAGAAAAAAATTGAAGGCCGTAAGAGGAAGCTATCTCCCGTTCGTCATCAAACACGCATTGTTCCCTGTCGAAACCACGGGCCTTCTAGTGAGTTGCTCCGGTTTGTGAGGGGCGTGTGTCTAAACTTTGGTCAAACTTGCCAATTTTTTTACCACATCATCTTGGTGGCATGACATTACATCATCCAAGGTTTCATGTGTTTCTGTTTTTTTTTTTGGAATTAAAATGCCATGTCACTCCATGCTTAACTGTGTCATAGCCATTAGACCAATATGTTTGAAAATTCCTTCCAATTTACTACAAATGGAATTAAATCGTGCACAAGTACACAAAATATGAGTTTTCAAACCGTTCTTGTTAGCTGTTGCATGTACATGTAGTTCAAATTTCAATTACGCTCATTAAATGGCTAGAAAATCACTTAAATGTCTTAGAAGGTCAAATGACCCCTGAAATTTTCCATAAATTGACATGACAACTGTATTAGTACTACAACATTTCTCATTCATTTAAAACACCATCCATTGGCACTTTATTCCAAATTCGTCTTTCACAGCTAATAAAAAATATTTGCAACATCACACAAAGTTGTTTTCTAGGAACCGTTTGCGATGAAAATATTTGGGTCTATTTAAGTCTCCCTCCTTAAGCTTCGCTGACTCGTCTGATCTAGTGCCGGCAACCCCCGAATCCACGAATACAGATCCCCATTCCTGCACCCCCTTCTTGCAAAGAAGACGCCGTGGAAACACTTCGTGAAGGCCCGTGTGATGGCCGCGTCCCCCTCGAGCGCCGCCGCCTGCGCCGAGAGCGCGGCCGCCTACGCCGAGAGTGTCGCTGCATCCGCATTGAGCGCGGCCGCTTCCACTGAGAGGGCATCTGTGGCAGCTGACAGGGTAGCTGTAGCAGCCGAGACGGCTGTAGCTGCTACTGCGACGGCGGCAGCAAACGCCGAGAGCGCTCGAGCTGCCATCCGTGCCGCTGATGTCACCCTAGCCCGGGTCGAGGCCATCCACGCCAAGATCGAGGATGCACACGCCAAGATAATCCAGGCCACCTCGGACTCTAGCATGCAACCCACGTCTGAAAGGCGGTGGTGGCCATGGAGCACCTGCTTCCTCATGAGGTCGCCGAGCGTGAGCTGGAGATGCAGGAGGCAGCGGAGATCAAGGAGCACCAGGAAGAGGAGTTGCGCGTGGCCGAGGTCGAGGTAGACAAGAGTTCGACTGTCGAGGAACCGGCGATGGAGTACCAATGCGAGCTCTGGCGCATCCACTACTATGAGTACTACAACCTTGAGGGCGGCGCCGAGGACAAGGACGAGGACGCGGTCGACTTCAGCAGGGCGGACGCGGAGTCCACCAATGGCTGCATGTCGCCAGGACAAGTCATCGACGTCTCAACTCACACCGGCGATGCATAGGCCGGTGCGGCGGCGGATTTTTAATTATGAGTACTTAGGCTTTGTTTTTAATGCTGGTCTTTTGTTAGAGCAATGTTTAGGTCAACTGGCTCTGTGTAATTACTAAAATTGCTCGATTCTGTAAGTGTGGTCTGTCTGCTGTATGTTCTTTTGTGTGCCTAAATTAGCAAGCAATGTTAAATTATGCAATGACGTACCCGGGGAAATTTCCACCAAAATTTGAATTATCAAACTCATCCCATGCGCGTAAAGCAGAAGAATCATTTGCCATGCACAAAATCATTCAAAGTGAATGGTTCGGCGGCACTGCGCGCGTTCAAAGTGATTGTGCCCATGCCTTGAGACCAAAATTTGAATTATCAAACTCATCACATGCGCGTAAAGCAGAAGAATCATTTGCGATGCACACAATCGTTAAAAGTGAATGGTCCGGCGGTACCACGCGCAAAGTTTTCCACCACATTTCCAAAATTTTGGCCTACCGCCAAAATTTCTACCCCCGCCCCCTTCCCCCTTCCCCACCCCCTTTAGTCCCAACCACAAGTCACATTTCCCATGTTTCCTCCTTCCTTCCTTCCTTGCGAAGCTATATCCACTAACTCGCTCTCGCCGTCTCGCATCCTACCGCCGGGGTCGCCACGGTCTTCTTCAAAGACATCTCTAGAGGTTCCTCCTCCAGCGACTACTCCTTCACCACCCGGGTATGCCTCTCTTCTATCTCTCGGGCTATGACTTGGAATGAAGAATTTTTACCCGGAGGTCAATTTGAGTCGTTTCTTCCTCTTGTAGCTCCCTAAGACCATCAGTGGCAACGAATGGAGCGGGGTGGCTGAAGATCTATCTGCTCGTTGTCACCATCAATCTCCATGCGTTTGATTCTGTGGACACTAGGAGGAAGTTTCTGGCATGTGGAGAGAAGGTTAGACCCTCTTCCATTGTTACAAATCATTTGTTAGATGTGATTCAGACACTGTCACGGTCCCAACCCATTCATACCACACCTTCAACCAAACGCATCCTAAGACAGTGTCATAGTTTGTACCTAGTATCTTAAATTGTTGCCATCTCATCAGCGGTGCGAATAGAAAATTATTTGGCACCGATTCAGCAGTTTGTGCAGCCAACTTTAGTCCACACATCCGAGCAGCCAAGAAATAACATACTAAATCTTTATGGCACGGAGGAACTGGGCATCGGAGCAACTACGTGGTCCGGAGTCCGGGTCCCTGATTTTTTTCCGCTGCATCGGCTCGCAAGTTCAGGGCACCGGTGCGAGATGTAGCAACAGTTGTCTTTACACCAGTTTTGGCATACATAGTGGACGACCTTAGTGCTATTTGTTCTATGTTACTAAATTTGTGCATGTACACACCTGTTAGTATCAATTTGCTGTCATCCAAACACCGTCTCTATGCTGTTGCAGTTATATTTACCTTCCTCATAAAATGTTCAATTTGTTATTTATTGTACTTGAGTAAGAACTTGTAGCGTCGTTGTAGTTAATTATAGCTTCTGATGTTCCAGAATTTGGTTGTTGTCTCAATACCAATTATTTCATTTGCACATTGATCTTTTTGAGAAGATATGTTATAATTAACGTGTTTATTTAGTTTTTCAAAATAAGTATTAGTGATATTCTATGTTAAACCCATTTCCCCTACAATTGTAACTGATCTAGTTTTAAATATTATAGGATGAACGGAAGTGTTCTTACTTGGAGTGGGTTGATCAAGAGTGGCCAGAGTCTTCGAAGATGTGCCTAACGAAGCTCTGGAGCATGTATGAGGAAGTGAACACATGTAAGCTTAGAGAAAGTCTTTTCAAAGTTGAAGCATATGCCAAGATGCGGGATAAAAAGTTGAAGGTGGAGAATGAGCTCAGATTTTTTAAATCAGACATTGCTAAAATGGTGTTGGGAAGGAGGAGGCACTTTCCCAGTTGGCCCGTGCAAAAAGGGTTATTACTGAGCTGAAAGCATAGGTTGATAAGACGATCCTGGATGATCTTGATTAGGGAAATGAATATATTGTTCTTATGAAGTTGAACTAGCTATATGTTGTACTGTGATGTTTTCATGTAGCTACCGTAGTGTGATGTTATAATATATTTATGTGCCTGGTATGAAATTGGCAAACAGCTATTCGATATGAAATGTGAATTTGCGTAATCCTGGAATTATTAATTGTAAACTAATAAACCTGCTAAATGCGTCATGGACCTTTGCAAACGGTTCTAGCAGTAAAAGCGCTTGCGATGGATAGCCCAATGCCACATAGTTTTCTTCATCAAATCGTGTGTGATATTGTTGATAAAAGCAAACAGTTAACCAAGGAACACCGTGTGTGTGATAGTTACACCTTTCACACACGCGCCTACACATAAAATTGTTTGGGATTTACGTACGAACTGAAACGTTTTCCCTGGATTGACTGTGTGAGATGTACATAAGAACGGAAACCTATTCCTTGGATTGACTGTGTGTGATATATTTATGGAAATGATTGTGTTTCCATGCCTCGCCCGATCGCACACGGCCCCAGCCTGGGTCCCAGGAGGGCCTATCCCCAACGATTTCTGGGTCATGTGGGAAGGACACCCTATCACACACACTCACTTGGCGACTGTTCCAAATGCCGTCGAGGAAAGGGGTAAAAAACCGTTTGTTTAGGACCGATGCGCATTACTGCTAATTAAAACACCAAAAGACAGTTACTAAGGAAGTAATACTGTGAAAACTTGCAAAACAGAACCAAAAAGTAAAAAAGCAAAAATAAAATTGGGTTGCCTCCCAACAAGCACTATTGTTTAATGCACTTAGCTAGGCATAAAAACCGAATAGATCTATGTATTATCGTAATAGTTGTATGGCATATCACGAAAACTCATCTTATATTCCCTTCTTTCAGCAGCAAGTTTCCTTTAAGGCAAACAAAAATAATCAAAAGGGCTAAATTTATAGGGTAAGAATCCCCAAGATCGATCGCGGGAGGAATTGGTTCCTACTTCGGCCCTTCCCATTGTATGACTTACTCATCATTATAAGCTTTCTTTTGGCAAAAAGTCATGAGCTTATTTCATAAAAAGAATCCCAAGTCGTTGTTTTGTATAGGAAAATCATCATTAAGTTCGGAAATCCTATCAATCAAAACTTCAGTGGGGACCTTCTTCCTGAAATGTTCATTATAAGCAACAAGATCAAGAGACCGCAAACACATTATTCCTCTTGAGTAAATAGACTACTTTCTATGGGAGGACGACCACCATCTACTTTATAATGTGCAAAAATTTCACTAGCTTCTTTCATAATAAATCTATATTCATGGGCTAGAAATATAGTAGCGGCACGCTTGACAAAAGAATGCTCAATATTGGAAATTCTAGAAAAATCATTTGGATGCATGGATGCATATGAATAAATTTCTTCAACTATAAGCAAAGAGATAGCATCCGTGAAGCTATTGGTTCTATGAAGCATATATCCTCCTAAAGTAGGGAGTGATCCGGCACAAGTGAAAAAAATCTTGAATAACCCCTTTTCCAATAATGTTGCCGCTACCTATGTGGAGTTTTTTCGTATGTAAGATGGTAGGTTCTTTAAGTATATCGACGGAATCATCAAGGTTTCCTCCATCGTTACTATTATCTTCACTAACTAAAATTCCCTCAAATTCAGACATGGCGGAATAGAAAAAGGGCGAAGAAAAGGCAAATCTTTTTGAAAATCGTTTTAGAAGTGAGGGAGAGGAAAATGAGAGGCGAATGGCAAATAATGTAAATACGAGAGATGCGAGTATAATGAAGAGTACTTGGTGGGTCTTGACTTGGCGTAGATCTCACCGGCAACGGCACCAGAAATCTTGCTTCCTCGCTACTTCTCGGGTTTGCATTGGTATTTCCCTTGAAGAGGATAGGGAGATGCAGCAAAGTGAAGTAAGTATTTCCCTCAGTTTTGAGAACCAAGGTATCAATCCAGTAGGGGATTACACACAAGTTGCCACCTACACAAACAATCAAACAACTTGCACCCAACGCTATAAAGGGGTTGTCAATCCCTTCTAGATTATTTGCAAAAGTGAGATCCGATAGAGATAGATAAACACGTAAAGTAAATATATTTGGGTTTTTGTCTATAGATTGAAAAGTAAAAGATAGCAAAATAGTAGATCTGAAACTTATAAGATGTAAAATAGACCGGGGGGGCATAGGTTTCACTTGAGGCTTCTCTCATGATAGCAAACATTACGGTGGGTGAATAAATTACTGCCAAATTGATAGAAAAGCGAATAATTATGAAGACATCTAAGGAAATGATCATGAACATAGGCAAAACGTCCGAGACAATTAGACCGACTCCTGCCTCCATCTACTACTATTACTCCACACATCGACCGAAATGATTCTTCATCTAGAGTATTAAGTTCATAAGAATTGAGTAACGCCTTAAGCAAGATGACATAATGTAGATGAATTAACTCATGCAGTATGATGAAAACCCCTTCTTTTTATCCTCGATGGCAACAATACAATACATGTCATGTACCCTACTGTCACTGGGATTGAGTACCGCAAGATTGAACCCAAAGCAAAGCAGTTCTACCATTGCAAGAAATATCAATCTAGTTGGCCAAACAAAACCGATAGTTCGAAGAGAATTACTAAGATATTAGATCGTGCATATAAGAATTCAGAACATACTCAAATAATATACATAGATAATCTTATCATAAACCCACAATTCATGGGATCTTGGCAAACACACCACAACAGAATATTACAACGGATAGATCTCCAAGAACAACGAGGAGAACATGGTATTGAGGATCCAAGAGAGAGAAGAAGCCATCTAGGTACTAGCTATGGACCCGTAGGTCTGTGGTGAACTACTAACGCTTCATCAAAAGGGCAATGGTGATGGTGTAGATGCACTCAATGGTCGATTCCCCCTCCGACAGAGTACTGGAAAAGGCCTCCAGATGGGATCATGAGGGAACAGAGGGTTACAACGGCAGAAAAGTGGTTTCGATGGATTGTCTGATGTTTCTATAATATATGTGAATTTATAGACGGAAGAAGTAGGTCAGGGGAGCACGAGGGGCCCACAAGGTAGGGGGCACGCCCTACACCCCTGGGCGTGCCCTCCACCCTTGCGGCCGCCTCGTAGACCCCCTGGCGTGTACTCCAAGTCCATCTGGTGTCTTCTAGTCCAAGACAAATCTCCACAAAGTTTCGTTCCGTCTGGACTCCGTTTGATAATCCTTTTCTGCTAATTTCAAAGACAAGGAAAAACAGAAACTAGCACTGGGCTCTGGGCTCTGGGTTTATAGGTTAGTCCCAAAAATCATACAAAGTAGCATATAAAAGCATATAATACATCCATGATAGATAAAATAATAGCTTGGAACAATCAAAAATTATAGATACGTTGGAGACACATCAATTATACATTAATTGAATTTCCAAGAATTTAATGCACATATTTCAAATTTGAATTACAAGCACATGCTCTAGTGCGCCAAAGTTAGTTGAAAAACATTTATGTATACTTGGGCGAATTTCTAGGTCCCATGCAAGAAATGGGAATGGGATTCAAATATCTAGGCATCTTGGCTCGGCTGGAAACATCGAGAAACTTGGTTTTAAAATTCCTATAAATCCAAAACTCGCCTGAAAATCATGAAACTTGGCATGGTGTCATGACATGGCGCCAACATGTTGTGGTAAATATTTTTTCCAATTTGCAAAGGCGCACACATTAACAATCAACAAAGTCATTTTGGAACAAGTGTTGTCATGTTACAAATCAGAAACACAAGTATTATTGAAACCCTGGGTGTTATACTTACCATTTACGTGCCGCCACATATCCCCTTTTTTGTTGGCTAGGAGGTGCAGTGCGGCTTAGTCCCTCCGTTTCAGTTTACATGTCCTGCACGTATACCTAGGTTGCTGATGCTTGCTAGAACTACGTCAGTATTTCTC
Organism: Secale cereale; assembly: GCA_902687465.1. NCBI lineage: Eukaryota > Viridiplantae > Streptophyta > Magnoliopsida > Poales > Poaceae > Secale > Secale cereale. The sequence continues at coordinate 343,269,854 of LR738711.1, read as the reverse complement.
CAAAGAGGAAGGGATGATGCAGCACATCAACGGTAGGTATTCCCCTCAGTGATTAGACATAGGTTATCGAACCAGTAGGAGAACCAAGCAACACAACATAAACGCAACCTGGACACAAATAACAAATACTCGCAACCCGACGTGTAAAAGGGGTTGTCAATCCCTTTCAGGTAACGGCACCTAAAGATAGGATAATAGACATGAGAGAGTTGTATATATTGATAGATCGAACGCCAAATAAGATAAATTGCAGCAAGGTATTTTTGTATTTTTGGTTTAATAGATTTGAAAATAAAAGCAAGGGAAAAGTAGATCGCAAAGACAAATGATATGAGAAAGAAACCCGGGGGCCGTAAGTTTCACTAGTCGCTTCTGTCGAGAAAATAGCAAACGGTGGGTGAACAAATTAATGTTTGGCAATTGATAGAACTTCAAATAATCATGACGATATCCAGGCAATGATCATTATATAGGCATCACGTCCAAGATTAGTAGACCGACTCCTGCCTGCATCTACTACTATTACTCCACACATCGACCGCTATCCAGCATGCATCTAGTGCATTAAGTTCATGGAATAACGGAGTAATGCAATAAGAATGATCACATGATGTAGACAAGATCTATTTATGTAGAAATAGACCCCATTGTTTTATCCTTAGTAGAAATGATACATACGTGTCGGTTCCCCTTCCGTCACTTGGTCAAGCACCGTAATATCGAACCCACTACAAAGCACCTCTTCCCATTGCAAGATAAATAGATCAAGTTGGCCAAACAAAACCCAAATATCGGCGAAGAAATACGAGGCTATAAGAAATCATGCATATAAGAGATCAAAGAAGACTCAAATAACTTTCATGGATATAAAAAGATAGATCTGATCATACTCAAAGTTCATCGGATCCCAAAAAACACACCGCAAAAAGAATTACATCATACGCATCTCCAAGAGACCATTGTATTGATAATCAAAAGAGAGAGAGGAAGCCATCTAGCTACTAACTACGGACCCGTAGGTCTACAAAGGACACTCACGCATCATCAGAGAGGCACCAATGGGAGTGGTGAAGCCCTCCGTGATGGTGTCCAGATTGGATCTGGTGGTTCTGGACTCTGCAACAGCTAGAATTTATTTTCGTCGACTCCTTTAGGGTTTATGGAATATTTGGGTATTTATAGAGCAAAGAGGCGGTCCGGGGCCACCCGAGGTGGTCACAACCCACCAGGGCGCGCCTGGGCCTCCTGGTGCACCCTGGTGGGTTGTGCTCCCCTCAGAGCGCCCTCCCAAGCACTTCTACTGCCCACTGGATGTCTTCTGGTCCAAAACAAATCCGCAAAAAGTTTCGCTGTGTTTGGACTCCGTTTGGTATTGATTTCCTGCAATGTAAAAAACATGAAGAAAATAACAACTGGCACTTGGCACTATGTCAATAGGTTAGTACCAATAAATGATATAAAATGACTATAAAACATCCAAGAATGATAATATAACAGCATGGAACAATAAAAAATTATAGATACGTTCGAGACGTATCAGTTGCCAATTTTATCACCGTAATATAAACTATATAACACAAACATTATACCGTTTAAAAGTAAAATATCTGAAGTTTCCAATGGTATGTTGAGAGAGAGGGAGTAGCTATTTCAGTACGGGAGGCTTGCGATCAGACGTGTGAGCATGCTCATCGGGAGGAGAGCCCTTTGACCTCTATCCGTCGCCCACCTCCCTCCCAACGTCTCCAGTAATGGCGCCCGAGCCCCTATTTCATGGCATGGCTATCTCTCACTCGCTGAGATTTAAGAGAGAAAAAAGAAAATCTGAAAATAAAGTTTTGCACGGATCTTGATGTAAGATCCGACGGACCTATATAGCGTCGACTGAGACTTATAGCAAGACAGATGAGTATAAGGACATTAACAGTGGATAATAATTGTCTCACATATTTAGGAAGATAACTAAAAAATCTACATGCGGCAACGCCCGAAATACGCAAGGGCAAAAGAAGAAGTAAGACATAGACAACGATCTGGCTCGATGATTTATACTTTCTTGATGAGTTGTTGCAGGTCGCGGAGAGTAGTGCTCGCGGAGCGAGGCGATGAGCTCTTTCGTGTCCTCAACAAGCTGCTTGAGAAGACCCATGTATTCCTCCACTAGCCTTTGGCGCTCGATGCGGAGCATGGCATTCTCGTCCATAAGTTTCTTGGAGATGACATCGGTCCTCTTCAAAAAGGCAGTGGTCTCCTCATGCTGCTTCGTCGTTCCGGCGATCTTCGCCCCCAGTAGGTCACACTCGGTGCGGAGCTTTGCCTTGTCCTCCCCTAGTCCCCGGATGACGTTGAAGCATTTTCAAACAAGGAATTCATCTCGTCCTGCAGCTTCTTCCAGTCGGAGATCCGACCCATCAGGTCATCGAGCATAGCATGCATGCGCCTGTGAGAGTCCTCGTCTGCCCGCGAGACATTTTCCCATGCCTCCGCGACACGGGAGGACATCTCTGCTACATTCGCAGCGCGGCAACACATCTCTACTACTTTTGCGGCACGGCCGAACCAGTCTGCTGCATCGACGGTGCGGCGGGACCTCTGTGCTGCTTCAGCGGAGTGGCGGGACCTCTGTGTTGCTACGGCCGCGTGGCAGTACATCTCTCGTGCTTCTGCTTCCATGCTCGCCTCTTCCTGGTAGTAATCTCTCGACCCAGAACTCATGCGGGCAGTTGAAGAGGCAAGGGAATGACGATGAATCACTTGTTTGTTTTTGTGGATGAGGAGTTGAGGAGGAATAGCAGTCATCTTGGAGTAGGTAGTATTTATAACCGAGTACTGATATCCTCCTAAGTGGGAAACCATTTACATTTTGATCGATGTGAACAAGTTTGCAATTTGGAATGTGACGGTACGCGGGCTCAAAATTTATTGAGTATTCTATAATTTCTAAGTGCGGCACTATTCCCGGACAGCGTAACGTGGGGACGCGTTCTCGGCCGCGTACGTGGCGTCTGCACCATAGGGTGGACCGCAATAGGCGATGTTAGCACACATCTTGTTCCATCAATCATGCGCGCTTGTTATTACCATCGCGCACTGATACGTCTCCAACATATCTATAATTTATGAAGTATTCATACTGTTATAATATCATTCTTGGATGTTTTACAATCATTTTTGTAATGCCCAGGATGGGACTATACCTCTTACGTGTCGAGGCATGACTTAAAGGTATAAGCCCATTCTGGAATGATCTCAAGTTCGGTATCTTTGCACGACTCATGTAAAAATAGGGATGAAATTGCAAAAGGATAGTTGGCTTACACTCGCCCCGTCACACAATACATTACATAAGAAAATCATCAGCCAAATAACATCACAACCCGACTACGGGTGAAGATCCAAATGCAAGATACCAAATACATAAAGCCACAGGTCCGAATCGCCCCTAGTAGAAACCACTACTGATCATCGGGATAGTGCACATAGTATCGACTACGTTCTTCATCGTACTCCCAGTACAGCTCTGTGCCGTCACCTAAGTAGTTCACCATGGTACCTGCATCTGGTGTGGTGTAGAATCTGTGAGCCACGGAGAACTCTGCAATCCCGTTCCCGGGTAGCAGAACTATCTAAGCCTTGGGTGTGGAACAAGGCTGAAGAAAGATAAAAGGTTGCAGCTGCACTAGCACTTGCTTACGTGTTTAGAGCGAGAAGAGAAGTGCCATGAGCGTCAAAGTGATCACGAAGAGTGTGTTTGGTAGCCTGCACAGAGGGTGCATGAGGCTAAGAATTCCCTATCCAACCCACTTTCAGCTGTTTGGCAGGGTGCATGGGCTCTTTTGGACATAGCCCACCTGATGCAAAAAAGGCCCAGAGCTAAGCTCGCTGGAGCACCCGCAGACAGGCGAGCTGGGCTCAGCGAGGCTGCATCGAACCATCGAACAAATCCCCTCCCGACCCACCACGCTCGTCCCACCCTTCTCCCTAACCTAGCCGCCACCCCTCGCCCCCCTCTCCTCTCTCCCGCGACTGCCTCCTGATCTGCATCCCCGTCGGCCCCTCCACCTCGCCGCCTCACCGCCGCCCCGGTCTACCTCAACGCCGCCCCGGTCTACCTCGCCGCCGTCAACACCGCCCCGTTCTACCTCACCGCCGCCCCGGTCTTCCTCGCCGCCGTCAACACCGCCCCGGTCTACCTCACCGCCGCCCCGGTCTTCAAAACGCGCCCGCTGCAATCGTTGCCGCTGGAGAGGTATCTTCTCTGCCTTGTTCCCCTTCGCCCTCTCCACCCCTTCCTTCCTGCATCGCCCTCTGCAAGCCGCTGTTGCTCCTTTGTTCCATTATGATTATCATGTATAGGTGGTCGAAAAAATTACAGTAGATGTATAACTTTTCATTGTTGTACCCATTATGCTCAACCCATTATGCTCATATTTAACTTTGTGCATTGCTTGTCATGCTGGAATAAATCTTTTGTGCTAAGTATGGATTTGTTTGTATTGTCATAGAATGGATGAATTGGCAAGAAAACGAAGGCAATTAATTGTGAGAGGAGCAGGTCTAGTGGCTGGATTGTATGCATACAAGATGCTCATGTTTAGAAGAGCTAGGCAATAAACAGCTAGGATAAGCGTGGGTAGCATGGCCGATCGTGCCATATCTAGAGAGTCAAACTTGAGATATATTTATCACTCTAGTGACATAAATTGTTCAAATCAATTAAGAATGAGAAAAGCTCCTTTTTTCCGTTTGTGTGGTATATTTAGAGAGAGAAATTTGTTGTTGGATAGCATCCATACTTCTATCGAGGAACAAGTAGCCATGTTTCTTCTAGTAGTTGGCCATAACCAAAGGTATAGGACACTACAACCGATCTTTAGAAGATCTACCGAAGTCATTAGTAGGTATTTTAAGGCAGTGCTTTATGCTATTGGGGAGTTGAGAGATGAGATGATTCGGCCTCCCTCCAACCATTGTCATCATAAAATACAAGAAAGCACTCGCTTCAATCCATATTTCAAGGTAATTATTTTTGCAATCAAATACAAACAATCAATGGGACTTATGAATAACAAGCATTTGCCTTTATTAATTAGGATTGTGTTGGAGCAATTGATGGGACTCACGTGATGGCTAGAGTCCCAAAAAGTATCTCAGCTGCCTTTAGGGGTAGAAAGGTGGGGACTACCCAAAATGTCATGGCTACGGTAGACTTTGATCTAAAGTTTACCTATGTACTTGCGGGTTGGGAGGGGTCAGCTCATGATGCCCTTATACTTCCAAATGCATTGGAGAGGGAAGATGGGTTGAAAGTTCCTACAGGTAATAATTTAGGGCGTACTACCTAAATATATTAATATTTCTACACATAGCTAATAGTTGCTATTTCATAGGAAAATTCTTCCTTGTTGATGCGGGGTATGCTGTGAGGCCGGGTTTTCTTCCACCATACCGTTGCACGAGGTACCACTTGAAAGAGTATGGACGAGGGAACCATCCTCAAAATGCTAAAGAGTTGTTCAACTTAAGACACTCTTCTTTGAGGACAACTGTTGAAAGGGCTTTTGCCGCGTACAAAAATCGTTGGAAGTTTGTCTACAATAAGCCATTCCATGGTTACAAGACCCAAGTAAAAGTAGTGATAGCTTGTGCAATTCTTCACAATTGGGTACTTCAATATGGTGAGGATGAGTATTTCCCACCTGAGGAAACATGGGATCCGGAACCCAATGATGAAGATCACAATGATATTGTCCATGACAATATTTCTTGGGCTCATAAGAGAGATGAATTTGCAAATCAGATGTGGGCGAATAGAGGGCTAGCAAACATTTGATGTATCATGCGTCTTGGTGTTGTAAAACAATCGATGTGCTCCTTGGTGTTGTAAAACTATTATATTTATGTGCTGAAACATGATTTTGTGTGCTGGAATTCATGTTTATGAGCTGAAAACATGATTTTGAGCTGCCGAAATATGCTTTTTATGTGCTGAAATGTGTTTTATGTGCTGAAATGTGTTTTTGAGCTGCTGATATATGCTGGAATTCATGTTTTAGTGTGCTGTAATTCAGGTTTATGAGCTGAAACATAATTATCAGCTGCTGAATTATGCTTATTTATGTGCTGAAATATGTTATTAACTTCTGGATTGTTTATGTTGTAGATGGATGATGAGGTCCAGGAGGTTCCAACTCTTGGTGCTCTTCCCAAGAAGGCCCCCAAGGTCATGAATTGGACTCCACCTATGTCGGCGTTGATGTTGAAAGGCCTTTCAGAGGTGGCAGCAAGAGGTGCCAAGACTGACAAAGGATTCAAAGAGGTTGAAAAATTGAAAGTTGTCAAGCGTATATCTTCTTTCGTTGGTTATGACGTGTCTATTACCCAAGTGCACAATCATATTCGCAAGTGGAGGAATAGGTGGACAAGGCTTGTCTATTTGAAGGGTTTAAGTGGGGCACTTTGGGATGATGACAAGAAGATGGTATTGCTAGAAGAACAGCACTATTTGGGCCACACTCAGGTATGCATGTACATGTACCAGCCCTTTTTGCATGTTGAAATGAGTTATCTTAAAATGATATAGGTTTGCCGAAAATGAAGATGTTTCATAGCTGAAATGATGTCCTAGTTAATTTTTTTCTTTCAAATGGTGTTGTAGGATCATCCAACAGATGCCGAATTGCTCAATTCTCCACTAGAGAACTACGACTATATGGAACTTTGCTTTGATAATAAGCATGCCACTGGGAATTATTCAATGGGCCCCGGTGTGCCCCTAGGAACGCCTATTGTTGTGGAAGACAAGGATAAACCGAATGTCATGGAGGGGGAAGGAACAACAGATGAGGTATTGCAACATCTTCCTGGGTCTAACTTTGTACTTCCTACTGCTAGTGCCACTCAGGACCCTTCTCCTACTTCAAATAAGAAGAGAAAGAGGGCATCTGGCTTGACTGAGGAGGACTCAATCCAGTGTAGCAACATGACTGATGCTATGCGTGAGATTGCAAGTGCTATCAACAACACTTGCCATGCTGAAACACACCCTGACTTGTACAACGCTGTCATGGACCTTCTTCTATTTGATCAAGATGAGCGCTTGGCTGTTTTAGATTATCTCACAGAACATAAGGCAAAAGGCCTTAACTTTGTGAAGATGAGTGATGAAGTCCGAAAAGCATCGTTCAAGCGAATCTTGAAAGCCAATCCCGATCTTCTTTGAGTTGTTGTTAGTTGGTGCTTGATGAGACTATCCCTTTTGTAATGCCTATTATAAAGTGTACCTCAAATGAGACTATGTAATATGAATCCAGTGATGCACTGCTACCAATTATGGTTATTACATCTTATGTAATATGAATCTAGTGATGCATCGCTTCAAATTAAGGTTATCATGTGTTATGTTAATTGTTGATTATTTTATTTATATTATCATTGTTCAGATTATGTTGGCATGGCAACATTTTATTGCTCGAACTGTTTGTCTAGGCGGCAAAAAAAATCGTTCATGCAGCATACCTCACATACATGCTACCAAACACAGTCTCAGTGCAACATGTCTTGTCTGATGCAGCCTACCAAACACAGTCTCAGTTCAGCATGCATCAGTACACACACTGCTACCAAACAACTGTAGTTGCATGTACTGAGCATGTCTAGACTAAGCATGTCTCATATGGGAACTACTATGCTAGGGTGGGAACAGCTGCCAAACACACCCGAAGTGATCCTATCTAAACACGTCAATCATAACCCCACCGTGTTCACTTCCCGAACCCCTATCGGAAAATGACTGTCACGGTTACTCACGCTGGTAGTGTGTTCTGAACATGGTGTCAAGTTTTCTACAACCGGATATTAACAAATTCCCATCTGCCACATAACCGCGGGCACGGCTTTCGAAAGTTCAAAACCCTGCAAGGGTGTCCCAACTTAGCCCATGACAAGCTCACGATCTGCGGAGTCGCAACTCCAAGGTGGGAAGGCCCGAGTATTATCGGAATCCCGTGCTCAAGATATTCTGACATAGGTAAAACTAATCCAGCAAGACCTACCGGCGTGCCGACACCCTGACAGTAGTCGCGTGTATCTAGTCTCAGGCCACGACCGTATGAGACATCCTACAGGTGAATACCAAATACCTCGGGTTTCCCCCAAGACGGCCCCGCAGTCTGCTCAGTTCGGACCTACACTCATGTGGAGCACTGGCCCGAGGGTTGTTAATTAAGATCACGGGATAGCTAGTCCCTATGCAAGTTTTTAGTTATTAGGCAAATGGAGTACCAATGTTGGGCCTTGCTGGAAAAGGTTTAGCGCTAAGCGGGTTATCGAGGGGGTCCCATAACCCCAACCGTGTTAGGAACGCATAATCAAGGAACATAACACCGGTTTATGCGGTTCCTAGGGAGGCATGAGTGGAACAAATCACCAAGCAAGAGGCTTAGCCTTCCACCCATTACCAATATATAGATGATTTAATTTAAGAGTTTATATAGTGTGATATCCCAACAAGCTTCAACAAGAAGCAAGAATCTTCAAATCTTCTCCTGCAACTAGCAATGCTATAAGAGGGGCTGAGCGAAGCTTACGTAGCCAAACAAAGGTTTGCTAGGTTGGGTGGTTAGAAAGATTCATGGTTACAATAGGAGGCTGACAAACAAACATGGTCATCGAGGCAATAAGCTAAAGAGCGAGACATCTAGCAATAGGCAAAGATAGTAATGATATCTGGGTCAGGTCATCTTGCCTGTCGAGTCGTCGATGGGATCGTAAGATGGCTCCTCGTACTCAACCTCGGTAGTAACCTCGTTCTCGTTCTCGGTCTCGACTTCCGGCTCTACTCAACACAAGAACACACGAGGCACGAAATCAAACAATGTGCAATGCACAAGCAACATGATGCAAGTATGAAGCACTTATGATGCATGACAAGTCTATATATGATGCAATACATGGCAAGGTAGGAAGCACAGAGAAACAACACAAGAACATGACAATATGCTCAAGCAAGTATGATGCAAGACAAGTCTATAAATGATGCAAAACATGGCAAGGCAGGAAGCACAGAAAAACAACACAAGAACAACAAGTTTAAATGATGCCGGAATCCACATATAGCGAATCCGATAAGTCCTCATATGCATAAGTTGAAAATGGTCCAGATCTGAACAAACCTTAAGTTAGAGTTGTTAAACAGCAAGTTAACATGCACCATGATGATCTACACGAAATTCTAGTCAAGTTTCATATAAAGTTTGTTTAATTCGGAGCTACGGTTTAGAAGATATGAGCAAAACAAGTTAAGCATGGCAACAGTGGAAGATGCACCCAAACATCAAGCAAACATACTCCAAACATGTAAACAAGATGATATTATGAATCTACATGCAAAATCACAAAAGTTTCATGTAGGGCACGCTCAAAACAGAGCAACGGTTCAACACATACACTCGAAACAAGAAACAATGCAAAGCTGCAATTAACAGCCACATAGCAACTTTGGAGCAAGAAATATATACTCTACGGCACTCAAACATGGTGACAAGAAGCATGGACATGAAGTAGACATATCCTACAGCAAACAATTCCATTGGAGCAACTCCATAGGAGGCATGGATCAATAGCAACAAGCTACAACATTTTGATCATGACGTTAAAAACCTGACAGTAATATTTTTATAGCAACTTGGGAGCAAGAATTAAATAAGCTACAACAAGCCAAATGAACAAGTGAGGGCATGGATGGATAGACAATAACATGTACAACAAGTAATGATCAAAGGCCACCCCAAAACTAACATGGATTTGCCTAAGGCATCAAGCAAACATAGCATCAGGATATGACAGATTCCAGACTTAGTAGGATTTCACTAAGTGATAAAACAGTTAAGTTGGCATGGCATGTTTGCAAGCTTGTTTAAGTCACCTCAAGGCATATCATGGAAAATGGTTTGCACCACAGCAAAGACCACATGATGAAGATTCCAAAACATATTAACATGTGACATGGGGACAAACACATCAATAGCAACGAGCTCTTCAAATCAGCATCTCATAACATGTTAGAAAACTTAACAGCCACATGCACTTTTGCAACAGATATTAACATGGCAATAAGGACCCTAACATGCATGCTACAACACCCAACATGTAGAGCATCTCATGATGAACATTTTGACATCTCATTTGCTTCATTTGGATAAACATGCACCAAGTTATCACATCTCAAACATGGCGTGAAAATAACAAGTAGCAGCAGTTTATATCAAGTAGCACTCTTGTCACGAAGATTAAGACATCTAGATGATCTCAAGCAAGCATGGCACAATGGAACAAATTGCAGTGCACATCACCACGATCATTTTGACATATTATTTGCATCATTTGGATAAGCACACAATTAGTTACAGATGGTCAAACATGCAACATAATTAACACATGTCAGGGACTAATATGTAAATATGCAATTAAACGGGAAAAAGAAAAAACAACGCCGGCGGGAAAAAAACACTTGGGCCAGATCTGGGGTTACTGGGCTCACCGGAGGCCCACACGGGGTAGGGTTTCGCGGCCCACGGGGAAGGAAGAAGGCCCACGAGGCCTATGCGACGGTGGCGTCGTGCTCGACCTCCCCAGGAGATTGAGCGAGGCGGCGGTGGCGGACCACCGCTCCGGCGACGGCGGGGTTGCCCGGAGGAGCCTTCCGGCGGCTGGGGAGACTGGACCCCGGCTGATCTTGGCGGCGGCGGCCGAATCCGGGAGGACGAGGAGTGCGGCGGCTGGATCTGCGGCTACCGGCGGCGGAGGCGCGGCGAGATCCGGCAGTGGCCAGCGGGATCAGCGAGGGGGCGCGGCCCAGTGGCGGCAACCGGCGACGTGCTGGGCGAGCGGAGGCGGTCGGGGCGGAGAGGCCCGGCGAGCGGGCGAGGGGCGCGGCCCGGATGGCGGCTGCGGCGGGCCTGCGTCGGGCCTGCGGGCCGGCGCGGCGGGAGGCCGGAGGACGACACGTGTCTGGCTCGGGTTGGTCCGGCGCGTCTGGGCGGACGTGTCCGGCGGCGGCGGTTGCGGTGAACTAGGGTTTTGGACGAAAAATGGACATGAGGGGACATTTTTATAGGCACAAGGAGCTAGGAGACTCCAAATGGGGAGCGGTTTTCGGCCACGCGATCACAATTCGACGACCGAGGTGATGGGAAGGGTTGTGCTGGGTTGGTGGGCTGTTGTGGAGGGGGTCTTGGGCCTCAAAGAAGAGGTTCTTTTAGCCCACTGGGTTAACTGTTGGAGTATCAAACGAACTCCAAACGCGATGAAACTTGACAGGCGGCCTACACGTACCAAAACAACATCGCACGACAAGTCTCACGCCATTCCGGAAATGTTACATGGCCACACATGAGAGAAGGACTCGGGGATGCCACGGGCACGTGTGTTACATGGTCAAACTCCAAACGCGATGAAACGGACAACGGGAAGAGACGAGTGGGACCGGATGCAAGTGACAACACAAATGCAATGCAATGCAGATGACAACATGACATGGATGAAATGCACACACGCACACAACAAAACGCAGAAACCCGAAATGAAAGAAGAGCCCGGAAAGGAATTGATGAAGCCAAAGTTTATATATTGCCATATTGGGAAAGTGTTACATCTGGGGCATTACAATTTTATAGCAACTTTATATCATTTTTGGGACTAACCTATTGACATAGTGCACATTGCCAGTTGTTATTTTTTGCTTTTTTTACATCGTAGAAAAACAATATCAAACGGATTCCAAATGCAATGAAACTTTTTGGATATTTTTTTAGGACCAGAAGACATCAAGTGGACAAAAGAAGCGCCTAGGGGGTTCCTCGAGGGGGGGGGGCACAACCCACCAGGATGTGCTTGAGGGCCCAGGCGCGCCCAGGTGGGTTGTGCCCACCTCGGTGGCCTGCCGCACCGCCTCTTCCCCCTATAAATTCCCAAATATTCCAAAAACCCTAGGGGAGTCGACGAAATCTTGTTCCAGCCGCCGCCAGTTAAAGAACCACGAGATCCAATCTAGATCCCTTCTCTCGGGCACTCCCCCAGAGGGGGAAATCATCATCGATGGCCACCTTCATCATCCCGGCGGCCACCATGATGAGGAGGGAGGTGTCCACCCTCGGGGTTGGGTGTTTAATCTCTCTCTCTCTCTCTTATGTTCTTGAGATGTCACGATCTTGATGTATCACGGGCTTTGTTAATATAGTTGGATCATATGGTGTTTTCCCCTCTCTATCTTGTTGTGATGAATTGAGTTTTCCCTTTGTGATTTCTTTGGATTGAATACCTTTATGGATTTGACAACACTTGATGTATGTCTTTCTATGAAATATAGCACATGACAATGGTGTATCATAATGATTCACTTGATATGTGTTTTGGCACTCAAATTGCGGATTCCCAAGGTGACATTGGGTAATCTACGCATAGGGGTTGATGCACGTTCTTGTCTTTGTTTCTTCGGTAGAAATCATGGGGCACTATTTGAGGTTCTTTGTGTTGGATTGAGTATTATGATTCTGAAATTGTTTGATGCATATTGTATAATTAACTAACGGATACTCGCGGTGAGATTGGAATATCTAGGCGACATTAGAGTTGGTTGATGTGTATCATATGGTGTTGTTTTAGTATGAACTCTTGACACACCGACTGGAAAGGATAGCTTGGTGTTATTTTAGTATGAAATCTTGATAGATCAATCAGAAATAATAACTTTGAGGTGGTTTCGTACCCTACAAACAATTTCTTGCTATGTTCTCCGCTATATAGGAACTTTGGAGTGATTCTTCATTGCATGTTGAGTGATGGTTATGTGACCCAATTATATTAGCATTGTTGAGAGATTGCACTAGCGAAAGTACAGACCCTAGGCCTCATTTTCAAGCAATTAAATAATGTTTGTGCTCACTTTTGTTACTTGCTAACTTGCTATTTTTTATTGTTACTATTACAAAATCAATATCTACTATCCATATTACACTTGTATCACCATCTCTTTGATGAACTAGTGCACATATATAATTTACCATTGTATTTGGTGTGTTGGGGACACAAGAGACTCTTTGTCATTTGGTTGCAGGGTTGTTTGAGAGAGGCCATATTCATCCTACACCTCCCATAGATTAATAAACCTTAGGTCATCAACTTGACGGGAAATTGCTACTGTCCTACAAAAACTCTGCACTTGGAGGCCCATCACGAGTCTACAAGAATAAAGTTGCGTAGTAGACATCAAGATCTTTTCTGGCGCCTTTGCCGGGGAGGTGAGTGCTTGAAGGTATATCTTTTGATCTTGAAATAAAATCTTTTAGTTTCTTCTTTTATAAATAGTTTGGTTTATAAAAGAAAACTAGAAAATATGGAATTGAGTTGCCTCATATTATTCGTCTTTATCATGTCTTTCTTGAAAATAATGGAAAGGAAAATTGTGCTCAATTGATAGAAGAAGAATTCAATAAAATGGTTGGTATAAATTATGAGCATGATTGCAATGTTGTTATTATGAATTCTTTGAATATCCATGTTGCTAATGATATGCAAAACAACAAGCTTGGGATGCTATGTTTGATGAAGATGATATTTTTAGTCCCCCAAGACTTGATGTGCAAATTAGTTAGAATGGTAGCGTGCCTCCTATTTATGATGATTATGATGATGACATGTATGCTATAGAGAATAATGATAGCCATGAAACTAGTCATCATGATTTTAATGCTCAAATTGATCATGCCAATGAAGTGTCTCATGATAGTTATTTTGTTGAGTATGCTCCCACTACTATTCATGAGAATAAATTTGCTTATGTGGAGAGTAGCAAACTTTCTATTCTTATGCATCATGAAAATAATGCTTTATGTGATATATATTGTTGAATTCATTCACAGTGCTATTGAAAATTATTATGAGAGGGGAACACATGCTTTCACATATCTCAATAATATCAAGTTTCCTCTCTATGTGTTGAAAGTTTTGGACTATTGCTTGTTTTGACTTCCTATGCTAGTTGATTCTTATTACCATAAATTGTTTGCCCACAAAATACCTATGCATAGGAAGTGGGTTAGGCTTAAATGTGCTTGCCATGTGATTCATGATGCTCTCATGCATGTTTCAATTCTTATCTTCTATGTGAGCATCATTGAAATCATCATGCCTAGCTTAAAAGGCATCAAAGAAAAGCACTTGTTTGGAGACAACCCAACATTTACCTCTGCTATTTTTGTGTGTTAACATGATTATGCTACTGTATTAATCATGTTTTACATGTTTTGTTTCAATAAAGTGCCAAGTAAAGCATTTGGGATAGTGTGGATGATAGTTGACTTGATTCTGTGCAAAAACAGAAACTTTTGCGGCCAGTGCTGGAATTTTTGTGCTTCACTGGAATGTGATAAAATTCTGAAATTTGTACAGATTATTGATATACAAATGTTCTACGTTGTCCTAATTTTTCATAATTTTGGGAGTTGAATACATGTGAGATCAATTCAGATCTTTACAGATTGTTCTGTTTTTGACATATTCTATTTTCAATGCATAGTTTGCTTGTTTTCTAGTATATATGGATTATATTGATCAATATAAATTGTAGAAATGATATGGTACAATCGGAATTGTGTGAGAACAATTATGAATCTTGTATTTGGCAGTACCCAAAGTGAGTGATTTGTTTTATCATACTAACCCATCTCACAAAGTTCCGTTAAGTTTTTTGTGACTAAAGTTTTCAAGTTTTGGGTGAGATGTCGATATGAGGAGAATAATGAGTGGAAAGACCCTAAGCTTAGGGATGCGCAAGGCACCCCAAGGTAATATTCAAGGAACAACCTATCAACTAAAGTTGGGGATTCCCCGGAAGGCATCCCATCTTTCGTCTCCAACATTATCGGTAACCTCACTTGAAGCTATATTTTTATTCGTCACATGATATGAGTTTTGCTTGGAGCGTCATTTTATTTTGTTTTGATTTTCTTTATATTATTTCGGATAATGTTTTGTATCTTTTATTTCAATAAAAGTGTCAAGGATAGCCTTTACCATGCTTATTTTGCAAGTCTACATGTTGCTGTCTGAAAACCAAATGTTTTCTATCATTGTCTAAATTCTTCTGGATAGTCAGAATGTGATAAAATCTTGAAATTTTTACACAGTGAGCATTAATTAGCTATGTGTAACGTGGTAATTTTCAGAATTTTTTGAGCTAGGGAAATATGAGGAAAATTGCACTCCTTGCAGACAGTCATGTTTAGACAGATTGTTGTTATGTTTGCACTAGTCATCAACCCGTGCATCTGCACGGGCTAGAACTTGTAATATTAAATTATCCTCTTGTCTCTTTTACTCCGCATATAATATTTGTCAGAAGTAAAACTTCGTAAAGTTTTGACCAACTTCATTGAAAAAAATCAACATTCATAATGCAAAATCAATACCATTAGATGCATAACAAATTTAATTTTCAGGTTGTATAACTTTAGTATTGTAGAGGTTGAGATCTTTCATATAAATATGGTCAAAGATATGATCTTTAAAATCAGGAAAATCTTATATACGGTCTAAATACGATCATTTCGAGTAGTAGTACAATTCCTAGAGTAGACCATGATATTGTAGCAAAAAAATTGATTACTACATTTTTAATCATTTGAAGGACCATTTGTTATTTGTATTTTATATTCTTGCATTAACCAATAAATTCTTAAAGAAGATGTTGTATGACTGGATGAGAACTATGTGATAGATAATTCAGATTTCAAGATCTTCTTTGTACCAAATTTGTTTTCTTCAAAGAATTTTTCATGCTTAATGTGCTTGAACATTTAGAGTACTTTCTATATCCCTACTACACATATGCATATCACATACATAATCATTTGTTTAGATGAGATCTTTGTGTTGCATGGTAACATCAAGATTACTGTAGAAATTTATGTGTAGTAAAGATACTTTAATAGCTATATATTTTTTCTTATCAGGCCAAAATGGAAACATGCATAGACGTACTATATGGGTAAATAATAAGCATTAGCAATCTGCACATGTGAAGAAAGATGTGAATCCACATGGAATTCTTCAATCGCAGGTATCCATGCATGTTAGTCAAAGTAGTTTAATTTTCTAGAGAATAGTATTTTGTGCGTTTATAATAATAATCACCACCGACCAGATTTAGCATATAGATTCACCACTACATTGCATCCAGAGACATCAGATGCAATCATCGCCCGACAGTGTACATGGAGAGCTCGTAGCCTCTCCATCCAATGTAATTTATCTTTGTCATGCAAGAAGTGCTCATCGACTTCCAATGCTGACAATTAATTAGCAAGCATGATCAACCTTCCCCTGCACAACTGCATGCTCCCTTATTCGGATGGTTTATTAGGAGTAGGAAGCAATGAAGTACAAATTTGGACTCGAGTTAAATTTGAAAAAAGACTTACGGATGTGCAAGATAGATCTAATTTTATTTATCACATGGATATCCTTTTCTTTTGAATAAAATGGGAAAAATTAATACAATAGTACTACATAGTATATATCAAACACATGATGTGATGGGAATACCCATTACCGGATATATTGATCGGCTGCCCCTATGCTATCTGGACAAACAGAATTGCGTCAATGAAAAGTAATTCACAATTTATGTGGCCCAATATGACCAACGCAAGAAATCAAAACTGTAGTCTCATAGTGTGAATCCTCAAAAATAATTCTCTTCCGCAAAATAAAATATTGAAAATAACATATAAGTTAGTTCTAATCTAATTTCCTAGGTTTTCATCTCCTAGATTATATCAAGTAGTCTTGAGTTTGGCGTGATGCAAGTCTTTCCATGCCGCGCGCAGCCGGTGTCATCTAGCCGCCAGTCTCGACCAACTCCACAACCGTGGTTGACAAACGTTGGCTCCAATCTCCCTTGAAACAAATATACTGATCGACAAAACATGGGAGGTATTTTAAGCAAGCATCTAGAAAAATAAATTGTATGTATGATATGGGCATGACCCAGCCGGTGGTACGCTTTGTGAAGGGAGCTCCTCATCTCTTCCTGCACCTGGCTTTCGGGGTCCTTTGTGGTTCTTCGACAGCCATGCAGGTGGGAGAGCGGACTCAGTACGAAAAATCACCACCGCCGGCCATAGGGAGGAGAGCAGGATCGAAGTAGAGGAGGAGACAGCAGCCATAAAGAGGATTCCACGTAGATTTAAATCGAGGGAATAGTTGATTGACGGAGCCATGGATGCTTATTATTATTTCACGGGCAATCAGCTGGATATCGAATTGTTCTCCATTATATTGTTGGAGCTTTGCAACGGAGGAATTCCTTCTGAACGGAAGAAGTGTTTTATTAATGGACGTGAGGCTTTTCTTTTTAATTGATGTGAGGCTTTTTCTTGGGAGAATTACTTGAGGCTTTCCTTTTTTTTGCTTTTTAGACGTGAGGCTTTTCTTTTTTGTTTGAGAAAAGTTGGACGTGTCGCATGTGTTTAGTTTTTCTTATAGGACGGGATGATCAGCGTTATGCAATTTTTCCTTTAGTCGTGAATCATAAATTTTAGAATCTAACGGTTAACTTATTTTTTTATGTGGATTAATGGAGACATATTTATATTTCACGGGCAATCAACCGGACCGTCGATTCTTTTCCTTTTTATCATTGGATTTGTTTTTGTATTTTATTATCATTATAATTTTTTATGGACTCTTTCCTTCTTTATTTGTGGGAACAGATGGACGCTTTCCTTGTTTTCCTTACGTGAGGATTTCTTGTTTGTCTGTTTTTTTCAGTGGCAATCAGCCTGATCGTGGATTTTTTTTCCTTTCTATGTTTGGATTTGTTTTGGTACGTTATCATTAGCGTTTTTAACGGCAGCTTTCCTTCTTAATTTGTGGGAACATGTGGAGTTTTTTTATTTTACGTGAGGATTTCCTTGTTTGTTTCTTTTTTACGTGAGGCTTTTTATTTGTGGGTGGAGTTTGTTTGTTTCGTTTGACTATAAGTTGGACGTGTCAGGTGCGTTTTCCATAGGATTGGATTATCTACGTTACGCAAGTTGTCTTTTCATCCTGATCGTAAATTTTATAATCTAACGGTTTAATTAATTTTGATGATGTGGATTAAAGAGAGATCAAGAAAGGTGCCTCCAATTAGTAAATATAAGATTGTTTGCATATGTTTGCATGTTTAATGATTCTATTTGAGGATAGGACTATTAAATATGTAGAGGCATTTAGTATGCAATGTTAAATAATAATTTTAGAGATTTTCTACAGTACAGAATGATAAGGTTATGCATTGTTTTATAGTAACTTATCTCCTGAGTTTTTGTTTAGTTTTCTGCGGATGAAGTTGTTGAGATTAGGAAACCATGATATGAGAGGAATTAAGGAGACACAAAATCTCAAGCTTGGGGATGTACAAGGCATCCCTAGATAATATTTCAAAAATTCTCAAGCATCTAAGCTTGGGGATGCCCCGGCAGGCATCCCACCTTTCTTCATCAATGATTATCGGTTAGTAACGGTTGAGCCTAAGCTTTTGCTTCTTCACATGAGTTGTGCTATTGTTAGAATATCATTTTACTTTGTTTTGTTTGCTGTTTGAATAAAATACATAGATGTGAAAGTATTTAAATGAGACAAAGTCTTCAAATACCTACCCTTTTACTTAACTACTCATGTGAACTTCACTTATATCTTCTTGGAGTAGTTTGTCATTTACTCTTGTGCTTCACTTATATTATTTTGAGAGTTGCTAACGGTGATGAAAACTTGCACAAGCTATGAAACTGGTCCTAATATGATGAATATCCAAGAAGGAAATAATAAAAACTTGCATGCAGATCATTGGGTATGATAAGTTGGATTCCTTGCATAGTTTTGCGATATGGAGATAAAAATATGTCAGTCATGTTAGTGATGGTTTAGTAAGAATATTGGTGCTAAGGTTTGTGATTCCCTATGCATGCACATTAAGTCAATATTTATGCAATGAAATTATATCCTACTTGTGTTCCATTATTCGGTATTAGTTGTGTTTAATGTTCGTTTATGATGGTTTTCGTTCCTTGGTTGGTCGCTACTCAATCTATTTGCTAGACTTCACCTTGTACTAAGTAGAAATACTACTTGTGCATCGAAATCCTAAAATCCAAGCTGTGCCAAATGAGCCCACCATACCGACCTATATGTGGTATTTCCATGCCATCCTAAGCAAATTTGTATGTGCCAACTCTAATTTCAAAATAAGCTTCTCTTTTGTGTGCCCGTACCGCTCATGAAGCGGCGACGGGTGGCCGATATTTTTTCATGCTAGAATTTTTATTCTCAAGATGATTGTTTATTCAATTTTCATTGCACGAGAGTACGGCGGTAGTAGGGATTCCTAGTTCCGAAATTAAAAAGAAATTTACTTTATGTTATCAAATAATAAATTCCTTGGAAAGTGTTGGTATGGAGGGCACCCGTGGATACGGTTAGCCATGGATTGTGAAAGTATGGTGAAAAAAGGAATACACTTTATTTTACGTTTGGGAACAGCCTATGATGTATCTAGCATGGAAAGTATTGGGAACTCCTAGTCTTTCTCGTTGACAAGAAAAGAATGCCACCCAAAATAATTTTATCTATCAATTTAAACTTTGAGCTCTGGCACCTCTACAAATCCCTACTTCCCTCTGCGAAGGGCCTATCTATTTACTTTGTGCAATTTTTATTTTTATTTGAGTCTCGTCTTCTCTTATAAAGAACCAACTAGAGAACACTATTATCACACTTGAGCATTAGATGTAGCTAATATTTGAGTGTGTATCATGAATGGATCAATGATTGAGCATAATGGGGTAGGGATAGCTTTCTTTAGCATTGATATATTGGAAGACATGGTTTCTTGTTAGTATGCTTGAGTATTGATGTATTTATGTCAAATTATAGACTATTGCTTTGAATCATTGAAGTCCAAATGTCCATGCTATAAAAGAAAAGAGTACACGATGAATATAGTAAGTAGCATTCCAAATAAAAAATTCCATTTCAATTGCTAATTTTTCATGATGATTTTTTTGAGAAAGAGTTGATGTTATGATTCTAGGAAAAGTGATTGAAATTATCATTGATCAAACTTGTGCACTTTTCTAGCATTCACAATTCATAAATTATTAATTTTATAATTTGCCTACTCGAGGACGAGTAGAGATTAAGCTTGGGGATGCTGATACGTCTCCAATGTATCTATAATTTATGAAGTGTTCATGCTGTTATATTACCATTCTTGCATGTTTTACAATCATTTTACAACAACTTTATATCATTTTTGGGACTAACACATTGACATAGTGCCCACTGCCAGTTAATGTTTTTTGCTTGTTTTTTACATCGTAGAAAATCATTATCAAACGGAGTCCCAATGCAGCGAAACTTTTTGGAGAAATTTTTTGGACCAGAAGACATCCAGTGGGCTAGAGAAGCACCTGGGGGTGCCTCGAGGGGGGCACAACCAACCAGGGCGCACTTGTGAGGCGCGCCCTGGTGGGTTGTGCCCACATTAGTGGCCTCCCGCACCGCCTCTTCGCCCTATAAATTCCCAAATATTCCAAAAACCCAAGGGGAGTCGAAGAAATTTTGTTCCAACCGCCGCCAGTTCCAGAACTACGAAATCCAATCTAGAGCCCTTCTCCGGCACTCCGCCGGATGGGGAAATCATCACCGGTGGCTATCTTCATCATCCCGACGGCTACCATGGTGAGGAGGGAGTAGTCCACCCTCGGGGCTAAGGGTTTGTACCAGTAGCTATGTGTTTAATCTCTTTCTTCTCTCTCGTGTTCTTGGTATGTCACGATCTTGATGTATCGCGGGCTTTGTTAATAAGTTGGATCATATGGTGTTTTCCCCTCTCTATCTTTTTGTGATGAATTGAGTTTTCCCTTTGAGATTTCTTTGGTGAATACTTTTATGTATTTGAGAACACTTGATGTATGTCTTGCTATGAATACCCGTGGCGACAATGGGGTATCAAATTGATTGACTTGATATGTGTTTCGGCACTCAACTTGCAGATTCCTGTGGTGACATTGGGGTAATCTATGCATAGGGGTTGATGCTCGTTCTCATCTTTGTTTCTCCGGTAGAAATATTGGGGCCCTCTTTGAGGTTCTTTGTGTTGGATTGAATATTATCAATCTGAAATTGTTTGATGCATATCCTATAATTAACTCACGGATACTCGTAGTGACATTGGAGTATCTAGGTGACATAAGAGTTGGTTTGCGTGTAACATATGGTGTTATTTTAGTGCGATTTCTTGATAGATCGATTGGAAATGATAACTTGATGTTATTTAGTACGAACTCTTGTTAGATCGATCAGAAATAATAACTTTGAGGTGGTTTTCTACCCTACAAACAATTTCTTCTTATGTTCTCCGCTAGATAAGAACTTTGGAGTGATTCTTCATCGCACATTAAGGGATGGTTATGTGATTCAATTATATTAGCAATGTTGAGAGACTGCACTAGCGAAAGTACGAACCCTAGGCCTCATTTTCAAGCATTGCAACACCATTTGGGCTCACTTTTGTTACTTGCTACCTTGTTGTTTTCTATTGTTACTATTACAAAAATCAATATCTACTATCCATATTACACTTGTATCACCATCTCTTCATCGAACTAGTGCACCTATACAATTTACCATTGTATTAGGTGTGTTGGGGAAAAGAGAGACTCTTTGTCATTTGGTTGCAGGGTTATTCGAGGGAGACCATCTTCATCCTACACCTCCCACGCATTGATAGACCTTAGGTCATCCACTTGAGGGGAAATTGCTATTGTCCCACAAAACACTACGCTTGGAGGCCCAACACGAGTCTACAAGAGTAAAGTTGCATATTAGACATCACACACACTTCTTTAATTAGAATGTGTGCCCGTCTAGCGCACACATGTTGATCTGTCTAATTGTTTATGTTGTGTTGTGGCTAACCGCAAACAGTTCATCCATGTGAAGTGTACGTCGTCAATCGCAGACACATTGATCTGGCTGACCGTTTCTGTTGTGTTGCCTAATCACAAATAGTTCATCCGTTTGAAGTGTATGCCCTCAATCGCACACACCTTTATCTAGATGCCAGTTTCTGTTGTTCCGCCTTATCGCAAACAGTTAATCTGACTGAACTGTATGTCATATATCAAACACACCTTCATATGGCTACCCGTTTCTTTTCTTCTGCCTCAGTGCAAACAGTTTGCTCAACTGAACCGTATGCCCTGCAACACACACGCGATTAAAATCTGAACCATGTTTGATGTATTCACCATCGCAAATGTTTTGAGTATCTTTTGATGGGTTTTTTACATCACCATTTGCAATTAATGCATCACACATAGTTTCTTCGAAGGGTCTTTGATTGTAGTGTCACATTAGCAACATCCCGCAGTAGTGCTGGAAGCAGAAATAGTGGCATCAAGCAGTATCTTTCCTTTGCCAATGTCCTTCACAATCCAGAGTGTGTCGTGGAATGGTGGCATATAAACTTTCGGAACATGTGGGCAGAAAAACTTTTCTTCAATAAGCTGCTCAATGGCAAACATGACCCAAGGTGCACATGGCTTCAAAGCTTGAGGGTTATCAGCCGCATAGGCCAGGTAGCGAATGAAATCATCTAGAATATCAAAGTGTATACCATGAGCTGTGGCTAGAAGAGCATTTTCCATGATGCCATGAATGGTTTCTGGTCTGTTTGTTGGCGTGAGGGAGTTGTAGAAGATATAGAACATCACTTTATTCTCACAAGCCAGATTCTTGGGATTTGCCACTGTACATTCATCACCAACAAGTTTGGGGTCCATCATCATATGAAGTTGAGCTTCGGATACATCCCAATATCTATGTTCACAAGCAGCTTCAAATTCACAACGAGGAAGATTCAACATTGCTAAGAACTGGTCAGCTGAACATTTGATCTTTTCTTCTCCTGTCTTCCATTCGAGGATCCAAGTACTACAATCTGCAAGGTCTCTTGAGATACAAAGAGTGGCATAGAACAAAAGAATTACTTCACGATTCCATCCGTGATTGAAACGAAGGAAGCTCTTCAGGAAGACTTGTTCAATCTGCTCGATGGTACGATGGAAACAGGGTAGACTTCCGAGTTCTGGGAAATCTGAATCTTGTGCCTGAAGATGTGATTCTTATCATACAGAATACGAGCATAGTACACGGCATGTTCCTTTGTCCAAAATCTTGTTGACAAGGAAGTTATTTCTCCATCATATGGGCTACTTCCAAAGAATGCATGTTTCGAATGACGAAACTGCTCGTTAAAGGCAGGACCATCCGGGCCATCTTCGACAGGAAATAAAGGAAAGGTTTCCAATGGGGTTTTCAAATGTTCCTATTCACCCATAATCTGGGTCTGAATGTCATCAGGTGCTGGCACACCTTCCTCAATAGGCTTTAGAGGAGCACGAGGCATCCTTGATTTCTATTGTACATATTTCTTTGAGGAACTTAACTGTTTATCATTTTTTCTTGCTTGAACTCCTTCAACAGCTTTCTGTCTTTCGAGCACTAGGACCTTTTCTGTCAATGTATTTCCTTTGGTTGGAGGCACAACAACCTCTTTCTCAGACGCTTGAGGCATAACTGGTGGAGCAATTACTTCTTGAGCCATCGTCTAATCAAGCTTCTTTTATTCCTTTTCCAACTGTGGTGTAGTGGAATGAGGAGTAGGATCAACATCCATCTAGGTAGGAGCACCAGATGATGCGATCAGGATGAATTTGTCTCGGGAAGCATTTGGCTCCCCCTCATTCTTGGAAGTCTCCTCCTTATTTGATTTGGGGGGCTCAACTTGCAATGTTCTCGGAGGCGATTGATCTTCCATCTCAACTTCAATTTGACTCAGGCTTGCTGATTAGGCGGAGCATTATCTTCGTCAGTCTTTTCCGGAAAGATATCAACAATATCAGGTTGTTCTTGGGTTGTTGGAGTAGGAATGATAACCTCCACATGGTTAGCTTGCTGCATAGGTTCGTCCTCATGCGTTCGAGATGTTGGAATCTGCCGCAAGGGAGTCATCAGCAACAACAGTTTGAAGGTGGTGATATTTGTTTTCTTTCGGTTCGCTAACTCTCGCTTTAGCCTTTTGATGTTTTTCTTCTTTGATTCTTATTCGAGCAAGATTTGCCTTGCGGTCAATCTCCTCGTTTCTTCTGTCACACAACTGAGATACCTCCATTTGCAACCGCGATTGCCAATCAATTTTCTCGTTCCGCATGAGACCGAGAGCCTTGGTGAGTTCAACAATCTCTTTGTTCAGATTATTTCTTTTGGATTCAGATTTGGATTCTCTCCTCATTTGCTCGATGGCTTGCTGATTTGTAACGACCCGAACCTGATAAGTTTCGATGTCTCTGTGCTTATTATGCTAGTCCCTAGATCGATTCGCTAGCACACATAGTACATAGGAATATCAAAGTGACAAGTGCATCATTTACTACAACATATGATCTAGAAATTTTCATGTATTACAATCTCATAGCACATAGCTAACTTTATTCAATAATAACATCAGAAATGTAGCATAATAAATGATGAGTCCCATCACTGCCCATTGGCGAAAATGCTGAGTGAATGCTCGCAACCCTACTATATCTCACCGACCATCTGAAAATCCTGCAACATGATAAGTTGTAGCCACAAGGGTAAGTACATTGAATGTATTGATAAATCACACATAATGATATACAAAACCTACCTCCACAAGCATGGTATGACAAACCGAACACTCAAGTTTGATTTTGCAAAAACAACGTTCACCTACCTCCATTACATAGGTAAGGTGCACACAACATAGATGACAAAGGTCTTCAAGATGTCTCAAGGGCGCTTAGTCTTGGGACAATAGAGCGCTCAGCCAGTGACGCATTCATATGAGAAAAAGTCCGGACAACTCAAGTGTGCTCAGTCATGGCGCATTCTCTAGGGACAGTATATCGCTGAGCCAGTGATGCATTCACATGAGGAAAAGTCCCGAGCCTACAACTATAAGAGCTCAGCACTTTCCTGAATCATGCAACACATGCCCACGTCTACCATAGCAAATTTAAGCACACAATTGCATAATACAAACAATCCACGAATATCACGACATGGAAAACAAGGAGAAGCCAAACATATATCATCACACGACAACACATGCATAGAAGAAATATGTAATTAACTATTCGATGAAGTATTAATATCTTATTGACACGACAACACTCTCCGAAAATTACTCGCTATGGTATATATATGAAGCTTGTTGAGTTGAATCGACAATGTAGATAATATCCGGTTGACAAAAGAGAAGAAGAAATAATTATGCCGGAAAAGTCAGGCGCCGGTCCTCCAGTTTGGAGATGCGCCTCGTCAAATGGAACGAGGGAACATTTGTGGTTTCATTGAAGAATCACCCAAAGTGCATCGTCTTCGAGATTTAGATAGCTCCAACGTAGCTTGACTCGAACTAGATAAATCCAACTGCCCAAAATAGAAAAGTTTCAATACAAAAATTGTGCGGAACAATGTGCTGCAGTAGCCAATAAAATAAATTTGAAAGAGAATAAATGAGTGTGGCGAATTTGATGAATTCATGCAAGAATACCTCTGAACTAGATTGAAAAATTGGAGATGTACGATGGACGAAACTTGGATTTCTTTCCTTGAATGGATTCATCGTGGCAAGGAGAAAATTTTCCGTGTTGAAGCCTTCGGGGTTCATTCCAGGATTTGAAATATATCTGTCGAAACGTTACAACAGAACTACGTGGGAGTGTCTTCTGTTTACGGGAGAGGCAGGAGACTACGGTTCGGCTTGAGGCATATACTAGAACATTGGTGCCGCGCGTTGCTGCGCCCATTCATTTTTACACTATAGTGTTAGGGATGCAATGTCCAGTTTAAATTCAACTACATCATCAAATAGTTCTCAACAGTTTATTTTCTACTCGGTTCCATATTTAATGGATTTCAGAATTCAAGATAGTGCACCAGTGAACTACTACTAAACAATTAAGTAGAATAGTTCTAGAAATTAAATCATCACTCATGTCTATGCAATCATCAATACAACCATAAAATATTTCTGAAGTTGTATACACAGTCTATCGTTAGTGATCTTTATCAAGGTGTACAACGCTTGTCTTCAGTTGTGCAATATATGAACCTAAACAAATAAAAGACACACCAAGTTGCTAAAAGAGTATACATACAAGAGGATGAATTCATCTTACCATGCGGGCACACAACTAAGTGGAGGGCAGGAGCGCGCCAGAGAACTGATTTATAGGCCAGTGACTAGAGCAGAGGGGCATCGAGGTGAGCTAGTAGTATAGATGACGCAACTGCTGATCCAGAAACCAATACTAACCGAGTCAAAGGTTGAAAGAATACAAATTTCACGCATCTCTATCCAAGTGAGGCAGAAAATACATCTTCTTTTCATTTCCCCAGAGCAAGTGACTATGATTTTTATTTTTTTCTGCTCACAAAGACTCATTTTTGTGTCCAAATTCTTAAGGAAGAAATGTTGACAAGGGGCTTCGCCTGGCACTACAAAACATGCAACAAACGTCCTGAATTTGCTCTAGTATGCTATTTCATTTCAATCCATTTTTTACGCCAAAACAGAATGAACATAGCACCTTCAGGATCATTCTTACCAGCTAAATCATAATGCCGGCTCGATAGTAATCAATGGTCAAACTCCAAGGCGACCCTTCTAGGTTCACTGTTACATACACTCCACGGATAATATTTTCCATTATATTACCCACCTCCTCATACACAGTTAACAATCTAATAAAATTTTCCTAGGTGCGAGGAAGCATAGATGGCTAAATCTACCATTTAATGGCGCATCCAGCAATGGACTACAACAATGAAGTTCAGGTAGTTGGACAGGAACGAATTGCAAACTAACTACTTCTAAAAAATCCGCAAGATCATTCATAATGCCCCTGCAACATCAAAAAGGGGGAGCGTGTTATCTCGGCACAAATCTCTTAGTCCTACCCGCTTAGGGATTTTCTTCCGTGTTGACTACTTTGACCATGTGGCAAGCTCGCCCATCCTCAAACCGTCAAGGCTTCCTCCTCAACTATCTATGTTTTTGTATTCTCACCTGATGCCGATGGTGCCTCGCCACTACATATGCTAGCAAATAGTAAGTGCCTAATTAAATCTATACGTTTACAACAATGAGCTGCTATTCTACCTAGTCTGTACTCTGCTAATTGCAACCAATCACATACTCCTCCGGATATGTATTTGCTGAACCATATTTGCATTATTAATTTTTTGAATTGAATATTTTGATACCTAACATACATGTGTACCCGTCGTGGAGCTCTTGAATCCATCCTCCCTACGGACTGTGCCAAAGCTTATGGTGAAACCCCGTGTCTGTTATGCAACCGCTGTCTCCACCAAACGAATCTGACAGTCAAAGCTTTCCGCACGGGGTTGATTCCAACTGCAGTTTGTGCCATCCAACTATAGCTAACTGCAGTATGTGATCACCATATTTCCTCCATATTTTCAGATCATTACACTTCACAAATCCATATTGCAAAAGGCCTAGATTATCGAAGGAAACAACATGAACACCAACCATGTAATTGCAAAAATCATTCGTGGGGCCAGAAAGTTGACTACGGGGCACCGAAATCAGATCAAGGCAAGACCTGGCAATCCTGTCTCCTCGAGGGGCTTGTCCTCCTGCGCCTGCAAGTGGTCAGGCAGGCATGCATTGTTGGCGCTGAAGAACACCATGACGGCCGTCGGGTTAGCCTCTTCCTCACAGGCGGGTCACCCGGGCCGGATGGATCGACCTCCGTTCGATTGTCCCGCATCCCACGCCTAGGGTGGATCCCCTCGAGCGCTGGATCCCTCGCGCGGCTCGCGTCGACTGGATCCACTCGACCGCCGGCTTCCTTGCGTGCAGCCCGTCGGCTTCATTCCCTCCCGCTCCGGATCTAGCGCGATGACGGTCGGGATGGTGAGTGCGGTGGCTAAGGGAAGAACGCATTAGAACGGGATGGACGCGCACGGGTTGCTCCTCTGCATCCCCTCGTCAGCTTTTTTTTGGACAAACATCCCCTCGTCGGCTGGAATGGGTTGTCGGGCGGGCGATGGCCCAGTTAACCACATGGCTTCCTTTCGGCCTCCGAAGCAGCTGCCCATACGATAGCTGGGCCAGGTGAAGAAGAGGTGGCTTTAAACACGAGATCCAACGGCCAGAAACGGCTAGATCGTGAAAACGGACGGCTAGAAACTCAAATCGCTGTGGGAGCTCGGTTTAGGTGCGGTTATTCTATCCTTAATAGGCAAAAGGAGAAAAGAAGTACGGGGTGAAGTATTAATCGATACAGGAACATGTCGTTGTCCTTGTCCTTGTCTTGCAAGAAAGAAAACAGGGAGATAGCGAAATCACTAATTGAGGAGTACCCGTTGCAAAGATCACCCCAAACCCTCATGTTGCGACAAATGGCGCGCTGCATGTGCCCCACTTGTCGCAACCTGAGCGTTTTCCCTTTTTCGTAGATTCGTTTATTCGAAACGTTTTATCTGTTAAACCGTGCGTCCAAATCTCGAACCGTTGACACTGTTGAATTCCTCGCGTCGAGATCTTCAAAACTAGATCCCCTGTTGATAGGTTTTGATGAACTTTTCCTTACGAAAAAAACCGGACGAAAAAACCGAACCGGGCGCACTGGTTTTTCCCCTTTCCAAAAGAGGCACGGCCGTGACTCTCGCGAAAGCACAACCGTGCCTCTCGCGAAAGCAAAACCGTGACTCTCGCGAAAGGAAAAAAAATAGAAAATACGTTTTTTTTCATTTCCGAAAGAGGCACGGCCGTGACTCTCGCGAAAGCACAACCGTGCCTCTTGCGGAAGCAAAACCGTGACTCTCGCGAAAGAGAAAAAAAAAACAGAAAACGCGCTTTTTCCCTTTCCGAGAGGCACGGCCGTGACTCTCGCGAAAGCACAACAGTGTCTCTTGCGGAAGCAAAACCATGACTCACGCGAAAGAAAAAAATAAAAAAAATACGCGTTTTTTCCATTCCGAAAAAGCCACGGCCGTGACTCTCGTGAAAGCACAACCGTGCCTCTCGTGGAAGCAAAACCGTGACTCTCGCGGAAGAAAAAAAACGTGTTTTTTTTCCTTTCCGAGAGGCACGGCCGTAACTCTCGCGAAAGCACAACCGTGCCTCTCGCGGAAGCAAAACCGTGAGTTTCGCGAAAAAAAACTTGTTTTTTTGCATAAATTTTTTTAGAAATTTTTTTCGTCGAAAAGTTAAGGAAGACCAGTGAAAAACCAAAATGTCGAAAAAAACTAGGAAAAAAATGTTTCAATAAGCCGAAACGCGTGCGGAAAATAAAAAAATAAATCCGAAAAGAGCGCCCAGAGCGCGACACGTGGTGAATGGCTGAGAGCGCGCCAAGTGACGCTGATTGCTACGATCCTCCCGAAGGAGCGCTTGTTAACTAGTTGGTCGCGGGAGATAGAGGTTGTGTACGTACAGGATAAGGCAAAACAATGAACGAACGAGAGCGTACAAAGTAAATGTATTGCATGGGCCCGTCTCCATTGCCCAATCTATATTTATATGTATATCTATACCTATTAATAAAGCAAATTAATATTTTTGGTTTCGTCCCGCTTGCGTGATTTTTTACTATCGGAGGAGGAAATTGGCCAGTACCAGGAATCGAACTCTGAACTTACTGGTCAGTCTGGACAGCAAAGTCCAACCGGACAATCTCATGCTTCTCTTAAAGCTTGAGCATTAATTCATACTCTCTCCGTTTGGAATTACTTGTCTCGAAAATGGATGTATCTAGAACTAAAATACGTCTAGATACATCCATTTCCGTGACAAGTAATTACGTACGGAGGGAGTATTAAATAATACAATCTCGCTTCTCTACATTTATGATATGAAATCAGCAAGCCGCCTCAACGCTTAATAATAAGAGGGTAGAGGAGAGAAGCGATCAAATAATTAACAGAAAAGAGGCGGCTTGAGTTATCCAAATTTAATGGGTATGTACATGCATGGGTTCTGTCCATTTGCTTTTTCAGTGTTCATTTTATTAGTGATTTGCCTTCGTATTTCTATTTTTACCGATATGTCATTCTGCTTCTATTTTCATTTTTCACTGATATGTCGCACTATTGCATTAAATCATCTCCAAAGGAAAAAATACAAATTATTAGCTAAATTTCTATTAAAAAAATACAATTTGTCAAAGACTAATAAATACTTCTAATTGCCTTGATATTTTCATCTCCGAGTGCTTCAAGCAAAAATAATAATGTTACTAATATTAAATTCTTGCATGAGTCACTCTTAATAATTAATCTATAAAATTGATGGATATTGGTGCAATTTGACTGAATTTGAATTGTTTTATTTGGAGGCTATATTTTTTGATCACCCGTTGCAATGCACGGGCACTTTTGCTAGTACACATACAAAGAAAACTGGACAGTGGTCGGCTTGATGGGCTTGGGCTCCTATGCTACGCTGGTCCAGCGCACTGAGCAAGGAAAAAGAAACGGGCTCTACTAGGTTGCTACGGTGCAGACCATAGGAATAGTAAAATTGGCAATAAGTATATACAGTACCTATAACAGTCGAAGTAAATACCAAAGTTATTCAAAAAAAATTAGCATAAGTCACAAAAATATATTATTTATAGTATAAAAAGCAATTAACATTTTTCTCCAGCTCCAAAGTCAAGTAAAAGACACATTATATTTTTATAAAATTAATTTTCAACTTTATAAATACTTCCTTAAATAAATTAAGTTTCTATTTTGAAAAATATTTTTTAAGCTCCAACAAATAACCAAACAATATTTTGAACACTTCAACTCCTTTTATATTGAAGGAGGTCATACTTCCTTCTCTCATTTTGTTTTCTTTTGAATCGGTAATTGTTTTGAAAACTTTAAATATTCTGAAACTCGAATATATGCGACAAATAAATATTTGGGAAAGTCATCTTATTCCCTCTCAATTGAATATTCAATTAAAACCTAAAAGTTTCAAATCCTACTAAATTTGAACAAAGAAAAAGCAACACAAGCAAGTTTAAATCAATTCTATTAACATTCCAAGTTTGAAAATTTCGGATGTTAGAAATCTACCACCCTTAAAATGTATCTTGTCCTCGAGATTCGAAGAGGCTAAAAAGAAAGGATTAGGGTTGGGGTATCCTTCAATATCTGTTGTTCATCCGAGAGTGTGGAGTACTACCACCCTTAGACTAAGAGTCACTCGTCTTCAAAATTCTTACTTCATCGTGGAAATCCTTCACACATATGTCTTACACTACTTTGAAATTATGAATCCCTTATCAAAAGAGCAGTCGTCCATAAATGGAAACTTCATGGCTCACAGGTCTTGTGCCAATGCTAAACAAATATCGATGCTCTCATGGCGGTCATCAAGAATGGTTCTTGCAGAAAAGGGTCTTAGTTTATTCTCACCATATTACCTACTATTGGCAACGACTGCCTTCTACAAGGGTCAAACGACATATCATTCTAAGATTGCGGCTTAACAATGACATCTCTCTACTATAGGTAGGTCACTCTAGATTTACCATCCCATATATCAAGAGCGAATAATAATGAGAGTAAGTCGGCATGGTGATCAATCCATTTCGCACCTAAATCATTACCTTGTACATGGTTTAGTAAATGTTGTATTCTAACACTCGGGCATCCTCGCAAGCATTGCAGAAAATTCTCTTGTTCACGAATCAGGTTCGGATAAATCTATTTGTTCTGCATGGCAAACAAACAACTATCATTCATGTCAACTCCGAGCTTTGTGTCAACTACTATAAAACATATGTCGATGAATTGTAGCTCCCTCCAGATTTCTTCCTTCAACAAGATTGTGCTTGCTTCTTGTCAGATCCTGGCACATGTGGTTTAACTTGAACTCATCACTGGGTTGCAGCATGTATTAGGATATAGACAGAATAAAGACCTAAGGGGAAACACTACCTGTATGCTAGCAACAAACTCCAAATCAAACAAATCACACAAGTCACACAACACAAGCAAAACCTACAGTTAAGGTCATATCCACAAGTGATATGATCTCATCATACTACCACAAATCGCTTATCGATCACAACTTCGTAATGGTGGTCTGTCAACTAAAACTCCTTAAATAACACTAATATAATTCCAGGCGTCATCTGCATTTGAAAAGAGAAGGCAATTAGCAAAAGATATGAACACGGCAATGAAGTCTACTAAGTAGACAAAAGTTGTACCATAATTTTTTCACTCCTGTGGCTTTTCTAATCCGTTTTCTAGGGTCACGACCTACAGTCAAAAGACTACTCTGATACCATCTGTAACGACCCGAACCTGATAAGATTCGATGTCTCTATGCTGACTGTGATAGTCCCTGGATCTATTTGCTAGCACAAATAGTACATCGGAATATCAAAGTAACAAGTGCATCATTTACTACAACGTATGATCCTGAAATTATAATATATGTCATAACACATAGTTAACTTTATTCAATAATAACAACGGAAATGTAGCATTGCAGCCACAAAGGTCAATACATTGAATGTATTGGAAAATCGCACGTAATGATATAGAAAACCTACCCCCACAAGCAAGGTATGACAAACAAAACACTGAAGTTTAATTTTGCATAAAACTACATTCACCTACCTCCGCTACATAGGTAAGGTGCGTAGAACACAGATAACAAAGATCTTCAAGATGTCTCAACTGCACTCTGTCATGGCGCATTCTCTAGGGACAATAGAGCACTCGGCCGGTTACACATTCACCTGAGAAAAAGCCCCGACAACTCAAGTGTGCTCAGTCATAGCGCATTCTCTAGGGATAGTAGAGCGCTCAGCCTGTGATGCATTCACACGAGGAAAGGTCCCGAACCTAGAGCTATAACTGCTCACCACTTCCATGAATCACGCGACACATGCCCACGTCAACCATAGCAAATTTAAGCACACAATGGCATAATACAAACAATCCACGAATATGATGACACGGAAAACAAGGACCAACCAAACATATATCATAACACAACAACACATGCATAGAAGAAATATACAATTAACTATAATAAAAAGTGCAACTTGCTTGGTATTCGATGAAGTATTAATATCTCGTTGACACGACAACACTCTCCAAAAATTACTCGCTATGGTATAGATATGAAGCTTGTTGAGTAGAATCGGCAATGTAGACAATCTCGGGTTGACAAAACATAAGAAGAAATAATTTTGCCAGGAAAGTTGGGCGCCGGTCCTTCAATTTGGATCAGCGGTTGAAAAATGTCTGCTTACAACAAATCATATAAGTAGATGCGCTTTGTCAAATGAACCCCGGGAACATTTGTGGTTTCGTCGGAGGATCACCGAAACGGCATCGTCTTCGAGATTTAGATAGCTCTAGCGTAGGTTGACTCAAACTAGATAAATCCAACTGCCCGAAACAAAAAAATCAATAAGAAAATTGTGCGGAACAATGTGCTGCAGTCGGCAATAAAAGGAATTTGAAAAAGAATAAACGAGTGTGGCGAATTTGATGAATTCCTGCAAGAATACCTCTGAACTAGACTGAAAATTGGAGACGAACGATGGACGAAACTTGGATTTCTTTCCCGGAATGGATTCGTCGTGGCAAGGAGAAAATTTTCCGTGTTAAACCTTCACAATTCATTGAAGGTTTTGAAATAGATGTGATAAATCTTTATAGCAGAACTACGTGGGAGTGTCTTCCATTTACGGGAGAGGTAGGAGCTGCGTGGGAGTCTTTGTTTCGGCTTCAGGCGTATATAGGCAAAATGAGAAAAGAAGTACGGGGTGAAGTATTTATCGATACAGGAACTGGTCGTTGTCCTTGTCTGTGTCTTACACGAAAGAAAATAGGGAGATAGAGGTTGTGTACGTATAGGACAAGGCAACACAATGAACAAAGTAAAGATGTTGTCTAGGCCCGTGTGATGGCCCAATACACATACAAAAAAACTGGACAGTGCACTACAAAAAAAATACACTTCCGTGATGATACATGTTTGTCACAGTAGGTCATGTTTTTTGTCAGGCATATACATCCATGACAAATTTATGACAGATCAAGATAGTCATACTTGTGATGTCGTAGAAGTGTTCCATGACATTACCAAAATTATCATCACGGAAGTTTCCACTTCCATGACGATAAATCGCGCGTCACAGAAGTGCTTTCGTCAAGGGTGACCGACACATGGCATCCACCGTAACGGACCGCCGTTAAGCTATCGGGTCCGGTTTTGGATCCGATAACCCGTTAACAGCCCCAACCAATGGGGATTTTCCACATGTAAAATCATCATTGGCTGGAGGAAACACGTGTCGGCTCACCGTTGGGACAGATGTCATCCACTCATTGGACCCAAAGCGCCTATGATAGGTTGACACGTGGCACGGCCCAACAGAGGCCCATATAGGTTAAAACAGCTGGCCCAGTCAAAGGCCCGTAGTACATACTCAGGTACTAGTGGTCTAGCCCAATAACGGCCTGCTTAATAAAGGCCCATTTACGACCCAAAGCTAGATCTGGCCCGTTAATTGTTCGCCGAATATTTGGGCCCATTTACGGCCCGAATCCAGATCTGGCCCATTAATTGTTCACCAAATATTTGGGCCCAATTACAGCCCAGTGACTTTCGGCCTGTTAAAGGCCTGATGTAGACATGGGCCCATTTCAGCCCGGTGTGACTTTCGGCCTGGGAATGGCCCGTGCTGCCCATGGGCCATATATGGTCCGACAGGACATCGGGCCCAACGGCCCGTGATAAAGGTGGCAACAGTTAAGCTCATCGTAACTTTGGGCATGTTAAAGGGCTGTCGCATAATTCGGCCCGTTGACGTCTGTACTAAGCTTTCGGCCTCTAACAGGCCCATGATATCAGTGGGCCAACTAAGGCTTCGGGCAGTCGACGTGGGAGTGGACATTTTGCCGCTTCTTTCGAATTTCGGGACAATAAGCATCCATGTTTACCCTGGCAACTAAATTTGAATCCATTTTGTATTCCTATATGAATCTTTATAAATCATTCTATGTGTTGTTATATATCTTCAAAAGGACGACAAAGATGTATTCCAGTGTCATATATGAATATGGTTTACAAATGCCGATACTCAAATTCATAAGCTAGAATCCAGTTTAAGGTGAATTCAAATATTTGGAACACTTCATGTCCAACTCAAATGTCACACGCAGCATAATGTGTACTCCCATTTAGATATGTACACAAGCGATGTATCAAGATTCAAATACCGAGTCAATCAACCTAGAATGTACAGAAACACACATATAAACACTTATAGAGTATATGGATCAATAATATCAACTAACATACATAAGTCAGGCCGCTGTACTTTTCTTTGCTACAACAACATCCTTTTTTTAGCCAAGCTACTACAACATCTTGGCCCTTTCCGATGCGTGCCACTTATGGTCCATGTATACTACTATTATTGCTGAATGCACATTCAGCCCGATTGGCATATTTGTAGGTCTCGAACAACAATCAAAATGAAATGTCTCCGAGTCTTATCAATTAATACAGACTTGTGCTCAAATAAAATTACAAACCAAAAAACAAAAAACAAAAAACAATTATTACATGATCTCTAAAACAAATGGTTTGATTGATTACATGAACAAACAACACAAAGGTTATTCAACGATGGAAAGAACATTTCACCTATGATTTACCAAGTGGGAATTTAATTTCCATTTTTCCTTCAAGACCTTAACAATGTGGTCAGTCTCAGCTTGCTTCGTTTTGAAATCCACCAAATATTTAATGGTTGTCTTGAGTAATGCTACTGATTGTGTTATTTGCTTCCTCAACATGCAACTTCATATCTAAGTGCAGAAGCAGAATCTCTTTCTACCACTAGTTTAGCCTCTAGAGCATCAGCAGTTGGCAATTCATAATGCACGATTGGGCCGGTGCCACTGCTGTGGGATGATACAACATCCATGGGGACCTCGCTCTTTGATCTTGGACTAACCTGTTTTTCCATTAAAGTTCCGATTGGATTCAGAAAAGTTGAAGTTAGCAAAACATCTCAACTGGGAGTTATAACAGCAAACCAGCTAAACAAACAAGGAATTAAAGAGTTTCAATTCGATGCTGAAAAGTAGTTATTAACATCATTGTAACCCGTTGTTGCAGTAGCTAAGCAGTTAAAGAAACAAGTAGCTATTTAAGTTCAGGCAAACATGTAATTCTTAACAGTAAATATCAAACACATAGATAGGCGTAGTGTATAATAGGATTAATAGGCTGTGGCATTATGTAATCAGTAGCAAACTAAATTAAGCCAAGCAACGTAATTGATTTTTTTCCAATAAGTGGCTAACTAAAATTCCGATAAGCAGGTAACTGAACTTACGCTAGTTCTTTGTACAGGCACACTTCAACTTCTTTTTCGCTTACAAGGTTGTAAGAAGGAGTCCATGGCATCAATTGCTTGGATACGCAATCCCAATACTTCTTTTTTCCCACACTGCATTGGTAAGTCGAATGGTTAATCTGGTAAGATGGTGCATCCTTGATATGTTATATGAGGACGTGTAGTTAGACTAGTTGTAGCCACACACATCACACTGGCTTTTAATGTATATTTCATGCGATTACTTTTGGCATATCAAGATCTAAGCAATCTACAATAGGATGAAAAGACTGGCATCCTTCACATTATTGGCAAACTCAGTTCATAGAAACAAGCAATTCAACCATTTTGTGGGTAAATCAAAAGGGGCAAAAAGGGGCGACGCCACCATAGGGGCTGGTATGGGCGGCCGCCTCGGGTGGCTCGAAAGTGTGCACCTAGTTTGAGTCGTCCAGGTTGGCCCAGGCTAATTTTGTTCGTCCCAATGCACGAGCAGGCAATGTAAAAAATGAAGAAAAATGTTTCAATTTGGATAGGCCAATAACATAAGTGCAAGGCAGGACCTATAGCAGGCTCGCGGCCCAAACGAGCGCCTCCCATATTGATCGACAGCAGGAAAAATCCCAATTCATCCGATCCAGCCTCCAGTCTGGTTCGCTCCTAACCTAGCCGCCGCTGGACAGACCAACACATCACTTCCTCGTGCCCTCGTTGGATAGCGGTCGTTGGGCTTCAAGCGAATGGGAGGACAAGATGATGAAGATCCAACCCTGGGTGTAGCCTGCGAGGGAGGCAACGACGGGAGCACGGGCATGGTATCGAGCTTGCGCAAACGGACAGTCGCAGCTTCCAAGAATAGCATGCGCATCCAGCAGGTACATCACATCCCTGATTATATCTAATTCAACTCTTCAATTTCTGGCCAATAGTTAAACCTGACAGTGTTGTAAAACTGCTTGTATGTAGAGAATCTATGAGAAAATGAAACCAATTTCTACTTATTTTATAACTCCCACAATCAATACTGAACTAACTGAATCTGATGAATCTAATCAAGTTTCCGGTGCAAACATCCAAGCCCATGTTGTTCTTGAGCTTGAAGTGTCTAATGAACAGACTGGTAATGAAGGATTTGATGCAAACATTTTACATGCTCCTGGTGATGAACATATAGTGTCTAATGAGGCATCTAATGCAAGCATTCTTCAATCTCCCATTGAAGGATTTAGTGTCTAATGGTGATCTGATATGTTGAGAGAGACATAGAGATTTGCAGGCATTGATGACAAGCAAATTATAGTGCATTTTCATGGCTTGAGGAAACGTCGAGGCCATCTACCAGAAAGTCCCCGTATCATGACAATGTAGCATAAATACTTTTCTAATCTATTGTTTGAAACTATTGGCATACTTGTGCAGGATAGATATATTGATATGCAGTTTGCGCACTGGTTATAGGTGCAATTATACTTCGATATTTTCAGCCAGAGAACGAATAATTCAAGTAGGTACAGATCATGTTTGTAGTCCTTGTACACCATGTTGCATTTTGTGTTTTTTGGCTTGCCTCAATTAGTGTTTATAATCTGAACTACTTTGGATAATTAAATGGATTTCATTGTGCATGTAGCTTCACATTTCCCAAGTTATGTTGATTTCCGGAGTGCAAGTGCCTTCGTAATTTTGAAGTTAAATGTTCGCCCCTGGAAACTTGAATTTGTGGATCCGCCACTTCATACAAATCATACACGAATGCCAGTACAATTAAATGAAATGCAGGGACTTACGCTAGCTCGTTGTACAGGCTCACTGCAGCTCTGCTTGCGCTTGGGATGTTCCATGTACAATTCCATGTTACCACTTGCTTAGATGTGTAGGCCTTGTGCTCCTTGCATCCCCCTTTGCATTTTTGACACGACGAATGGCTGATCAAATAAGAGGAATCGACCATGCTGTTGTACCGGAGGACAGATACTTACAAGGTTATATGGGCGTGCAGGATGTGTACCAGATTCCGTAGCGCCGTCATGCTTTGCTTAAAAATGGATTTGCTTGTTTTAGATGATTTCCCCAAAAGAAATAAGAGTTAAAGTCAGAGTTGGATAGGCGTGTAAGCTAAGAGAGCAGTTAAAGAATATCCAAACATCGTCGGAACAATGCACAAGGGAGTGATGTGTGGATACCTAGT
Source organism: Secale cereale (assembly GCA_902687465.1). Taxonomy (NCBI): domain Eukaryota; kingdom Viridiplantae; phylum Streptophyta; class Magnoliopsida; order Poales; family Poaceae; genus Secale; species Secale cereale. The sequence goes on along the minus strand of LR738711.1, from coordinate 343,231,127 downwards.
TCGGGCCGGTATTGGGCATGCTCGCTTAGCTAGAGTGCGGGTCACTTCAGAGCCGTTGAGGGTGACGCGTTGGCATTGGCTGGCCGCGCATGGATGCAGATCTTCTGTGGCAGCGGAGCGCTACGATGCGGTGGACGAGACCGTTGGTGAAGCCCCAGCGGCCTCGGGGCGGAGGCGCGATGATGTGCTCGGTGAAGTAGCCCCGGTGATCTGGGAGACGACTTCGATGAAGCGCACCTGATGCGGTGGAAGTCAGTGTTTGTGAGGCACGTCGGTTGCGGCAGCCGACGTTTTCGGTGGACCACCCGGTGCGGTGGACGAGGGCATAGATGAGGTAGCTCCGGTGCGGTGGTGAAGCGCGACCATCGTCTTTGTCGTCGTCATCCAACACAGAGGTGGGGAAAGAGACAAGACGAGGGGCGATTCAAACTTTGCTTGGGTTGGCGGCAAATTAGGGCTTTGAGCAATCTGGGCGCGGAAGGGGACGGTGGAGAAGGGAGATTTTGCAGGGCTGGAATTGGGGCCGCCAGATATTTCAATCCGAAATGTGGAAGCGCGAACTTATTTTGTCATCGTCCTGTTTCTGGGGGGTGGGGAGGGGGAGGGAGGAAGGGGGTGGGTGGCTGGGTGCTAAGAGTCCGTCTGACACACGCGACCACCACGACACGACCCTGGTCTACCTGGTGCGCCTACATTTGAGAATGCAAACGAATCTTGTTTCATTTGCAAGCGAATCTGTATGTATTACCATGCCCGTGTTTTCCTTGCAACAATTAGTCATTCGAAACGAGATACTATAAATTAATTAATGAGGAGTTATTTGAAAAAAAATCGAAATGGTATCCATGGTATCCACGCTAACGTGGATTAGAGTGTGTGTCACATAATTAGTTATTTGAATTAGAGTGTGTGTCACATAGCGATCTCCAATTCTAATGTGGATTTCACATTTCACTGTATCCACGCTGATTTTTAATACAAATTCATATGTATATGATGAACACCATGGTAATGAGAAAACTTTTGGATGGATTCAAACATATGACCTACAAAATATCACAACAAATCGAGTCAATGTCAACTTTCCAAAACCTAATATGGCACGAATTCGAAATAATTACCCATATGCATGGTCATCAGTTCAAATCTTAAAATGTACACCGAATTGAAACATCGATATTAAGTCTCGTACTACATACATTCAAATGTTGTTTTTAGCCCCCCCCCACCCGCACACACGCTACATACTTTCTGTATCGGTCAATCTTCCTCTCCTAACCACCTTGGATAGCTATCGGTTTCCAACACACATCCATTCTTTTCTCCATGTTTCGATCTCTAACTCTCTCAACTACATAACCCCCTTTTTCCACTCTGTTACGAAATGTGTTTACCTCACACACCCGCCATTGCACCCCATGCCGACCTCTCTCTCTCTCCCTCTCTCTCTCACCCTCTCACGCTAAATACATGCATTGCCTATCAAGCTCCCCAACCTCTCGTGCGCACGCACACACGTTGTCTATCTAGGTCACTCCCTCGAGACTGTCTCACTCTTTCTTTCGCACGATGGGCCACACTCGCTCAATATCTCTCTCTTTATTTGAGTCTCGTTTAACCTCGTTTTCTTTCACACACAAATGATATATCTCCCTATTCGGGCCTCGATCGACACACTCTAGACTCTCTCACGCAAATTGTCTATCTAGGACAGTCCATCGAAGCCGCCCCCACTCTTTCGACCTCATGGTGGTATGTCTCGATTGACCTCGCTCTTTCTCGAACAAAAACGATATATCACCATATTTGAGCCCAATTCGACTTATTCACATTGTATACTCTCTCACGCGCATTGTCTATCTAGGTCACTCTCTCCAACCCGTCTCACTCTTTCGATCGCACGACGACCCTATGTGATCGATTGACCTTGCTTCCTCACACGCACAAAATATATGTACACGTCTATGACTGGATCATCTCTCGAGCTCTATCTTACAGCCCTCACGCTTGCCAAAAGCTTAATCGGACAATATCTCTCCAAAGCACATATATATTTGTTCAATGAATGTCGAACCAAACTCACTTTGTCTCTCTATCTATTTTTCTCTCGATTGGCCTCGCTTTCTCACGCTGTTGGTGTATTTGGATCGACACCTATGGGATCACAAGAATCCCTACTATGGTTGCGGGGCGCGGGGTTGAGAGAAGAGCGAATCTAACGGTCAGGACACAGTTCCTTTACCCAGGTTCGGGCCGCAAAGATGCGTAAAACCCTACTCCTGCTTTGGTGGATTATATGTTGGTGTTCTTCAGCTAGCGAGGAGCTCCAAGAGAGTCGTGAGGAGTTCTAAAAAGCCGAATCCTCCTCTTGGTCGCCTCGGGCCTCCTTTTATAGGGAAAAGGGGTTGCCACAGTGGCACACAGGAGGTAGAAAGGGTACAGTGATGTGAGGTTATCCCTCGCATTACAGGACAAGGTGCATTTAAAGCGCCCAGCTTAGGTGTCCTTGCTTTATCGGGGACGGGGGGGGGATACGTCCGTATCGGTTGACACGCGCCCTGGCCAGCGGTGCCCGAGGTGCCACGTAGGTAGACATGCAGCTGAGGTGGCGCAATGGCTGTTCTCCACGAAGATTTGTGGGATGCCACGCAGGAGCCTGTCCAGCTGGTTGGGTCGGCAGCTGCGTGAGTCGGTGGAAACCCAGTCGGTGCGGGCCTAATGGTGGCCCCGTGGATGTCCTTGGCAAGGGCCTTGCCGGGGGCCCCGGCAAGGGTCTTGCCGTGGCGCATGCTGTCATCCCCGGCAAGGTGCTTGCCGGGGGCCTTCTAGTCTTCCTTGGCTGGAATCCCGCCAATGGTTGTCTTCTTCTTAACTTGCATCTGATCTTGGATGTCTTCACAAAGATTTGCATGCCACCACGGGGATATCTCCCGAATCCTCGCCCCATGGGGGCGGTGGACTCAAGGGTGATTCGCTTCGTAGGCACGGGGCGAGCTGCCACGGCAAGGGCCTTGCCGGGGCTGGCCCCAGCAAGGATCTTGCCGGGGGAAGCCGCTTCATCCCTTTGATCTTTGTGGTCTTGTTCTTGGCGTCGCTCCATACTCCATCGAGCTTCAGTCTTGCCCCGGCTTGCCCCCCTTGCCATGCTTGGTGTGGTGGCGCCGTGGCTCAGACTGCCCGTGTACAGTCATAGGGGTACAAAAAGTGTACCCCTCTTTTTGTACACCGACAGGAGCCCGAGGGCCTGGGCCACACATAAGCGTGACACGTTGTTGGGCCAGGCTCAGAACGGTGCGCGAGCAGGCGGGGTGGTTTTCACCGTGGCAAAATTTCCGCGCGCTGTGCCTCCCACGACCCGCGCGCGCGGTGCGGGGTGGACGGGCGTGCGTGACGTGGGCGGCATGCGTGGGGCGGTTTCCACAGGAATGCGTCACGTCGCAGTAAATGTGAAAGGAGGCAGTCCGTGCCTTCCCCATAAACGGGGGGAGGTGCGGGGGCGTGGCCCGCTGACTGGATGGGGCCGAGGCGCGGTCTCCTAGGCGTCCACTCCCCATGATCACGGGGTGGGGAGAGGTCGCCTCACCCGTCCCTTCGGTCCTGCGGGTTCGCCACGTGCCTTCCATGCGTTTGAGGTGGCGAACGGTGGAGGCGGGAAACCGAGCCGTCGCTGGTTGGGGCGGCGGGTCGGTCCCAGCCGCCCTCCGCCTTTTGTGTCTTGATTGGCTGAGCGGGGCGGTCGAGCTCCAGCCCCGCCCCCTTTATAAAGGGCGGAGGGAGGGGACAGCGCCCCGCACTCCTCCATCTTCTTTCTCCTTCAGCTTCTGCTCCTTTCTTCCGTCCGCCATGAAGAAGGAAAACCCCGGCTCCTCAACGGTGGCAGCGAGGGTCGTTGCTCGACAGCGCGTCCCCCCTTCTCCTGCACCCGCTGTGGCCGAACCAGCCACGAGGGGAAGAGGGAGGGGGTGGGGCCGTGGGCGAGGCCGGGGTGCTCGGGGAAGAGGAAGACGGGGCGGCTCGCTGGCCTCGCCCCCGCCAGCAGCTCCTCCTCCAGTGGAAGGTTATATTGGAGATGACCCCTGTGAGTTCTTCATTAGGATGCGGGGGTCGCCGCGCCGTCGCCTTCGTCTCCCGACTCCATTTGCACGGGAGATGGAGGTGAACCCGCCGGAGTCGCTGCGGCTGCACATGAGGGGTTGTGGGATCAGTGGCACGCGGGCCCGCGTCGACTTCCCTGCCCCTCATGTGATGTATCTTCGCCAAGGATGGAAGAGGTTCGCTCGCATCCACAGCCTGACGGATGGGCTCACCCTCCACTTCAAGTTGATGGGGGATGGCCACCTCTATGTCAAGGTCTTCGGGTACCTCGGGACTCGCGCGAGGTGCTGCATGGAGAGCTCCTCTGATGAAGAAGACTCTTCCTCGAACGAGGGTGACGAGGAGGACAGCGACAGCGACGACGAGAGCGGGGGACGGCAGGATGACGGGTCCGACTAGGTGTCGGGCGCCGCCCCTGGTGGCACCGGTGACCCTATCATCCGCTTCGCCGGCTCCTTGAACTTCTCGGGGCCGTCTCCTTGGCGGCTGGCGTAGGGAGGCTGCGGAAGAGGAAGAGGAAGAAGGCGGGCGGCAAGGTCGTCATGTCGGAGTATGCGGGTATCGAAGCCTTCGTCTCCTACTGACGTCCTGTCGCCTCGTCTTCGAGCTCAGCCTCCTGCGCCGTCATCACCGTCCAGCCTTGGGGAGGCCGTCGAGATGCCTTCTCGGTGTCTTCTGTCACCCGTAGCTCGCCTAGGCGCCCCTTTTGCCCTTCTCGCCTCCTTGACCTACCTCCTGAGGAGAGGGACAAGAAAGGCATTACGGGCATCTTATCTCTTTTTAGTCTGTAAGCCTTAGGGCATCTGTTAAGTTTAAAACTTGTAATCTCCTTATTCATGTTTTTCATTCCCTATGGACTGTACCTGAATGGAATGTTTTTAATGAAAAAGGAATGTTTGCCGGGTCATTTGTTCGTAGGTAAAAACCCACAACAGGGAATAAATCCCTGATATCCTTAAGATCAACATTTCCTCACCCGGCAACAGGCCCTGCCGTTTCCCTACTTCGCTCGACCTTTCTCACGCCCTTGGCGGAGGTAGGGATGAAGCGGGCTCAGGCTTCTCGTTTTATCCTTCTGCTGTCGCGACTACGACCGAACCTAGCCCCAGGAACGAGTCTCAGGGCCTAGAGTTACGGGAGCACGGTAGCTTTAAGGAAAAGAACGAGGTTTCACATACCTCAGTCCATAATGGAATGCATGATAAGGATAAAGGACTTATCTGAAGCTGCAACCCTCGGCAACCCTGTCCTGCCGTGGGCGAATTCTTGCCCTTGCAGCCTCCGGCAATACTGGCTTGCCGGGGCCTAGGCACTAATATGTTCTTCTTTCCTCCCTCCAGGTGGCTTCGGCAAGGATGTCCGCGTGTCCTGCGAACCAAGGAAGACAGAGGAAAGACAAAGACCCGACCTCTAAGCTAGGGGTTAGCCTTTGCTAAGCACTATCAACCCTAACCAAGGACGAGACTCGACTCAGCATGCATGCTAAAACTTAGGGCGCCAGCGCTTCACTTATTTATGCTCAGGGTCTGCGCCTGGCTTTGTACAAAGGGTTACATGCCTTGCCGGCAAGGCTCGTACAAAAGGGTGGCTTGCCGGGAGGCCCGGCAAGCCGCGCCTTATGGGTAAAACTTGCGAAGATGCTCGATGTTCCAGGAGTTACTCACCGGAACGGCATCCTCGGTCTCCAGGCGGACTGCGCCAGGCCTGGTGACTCGTATTACCCGATAAGGGCCCTCCCACTTTGGCGTCAACTTGTTCGTATTCCTGGCCGATTGAACGCGCCGGAGAACAAGGTCACCTTCCTCAAAGCTTCGGGCATCAACCTTGCAGCTATGGTAGCGACACAAGGCCTGCTGGTAGCGCGCTGCTCTCACAGCCGCCCGAAGACGATCTTCCTCAAGGAGCATTGCGTTGTCTTGTCACAATTGCTCTTGCTCAAGCTCATCATAAGCGAGCACTCGAGGCGACCCGTATATGAGTTCCGTGGGGAGAACTGCTTCTGCCCCATATACCAGGGCAAAGGGCGTCTGGCCGGTGGCTCGATTTGGCGTCGTCCTGATCGACCAAAGAACCGCCGACAATTCATCAATCCAGCGCCTCCCGCTCTTGTGCAGCCTGTCAAAGGTCTTTGTCCTTAATCCTCGCAGCACTTCATCATTTGCCCTCTCTGCTTGACCATTGCTTCGGGGGTGAGCAATGGAAGCAAAACAGACCTTGCTGCCGAGGTCTTGGGTATATTGCATGAAGGTGCGGCTTGTGAACTACGTGCCGTTGTCAGTGATGATCCTGTTGGGTACACCAAAACGGCACACTAGCCCCTTGAAGAACTTGACGGCTGACTGTGCTGTGACCTTCCTCACTGCCTCCACTTCTGGCCACTTTGTGAACTTGTCGATTGCAACGTACAAGTACTCAAAGCCCCCGACGGCGCGGGGGAAAGGGCCCAGTATGTCGAGCCCCCAGGCTGAGAAGGGCCAGGAGAGAGGAATGGTTTGAAGGGCTTGAGCTGGTTGATGAAGTTTCTTCGAATGGAATTGGCACGCTTCACACCTGGTGACCAGCGCCGCCGCATCCTGGAGGGCAGTGGGCCAGAAGAAGCCTTGCCGGAATGGCTTGCCGGCAAGGGCTCTTGACTCTACGTGGGATCCACATATGCCCCCATGTATCTCTGCCAACAGCTCCAGTCCTTCCTCTCGAGGGGTGCACTTCAATTTCACACCGTTCGGTCTCCTCCTGTACAGGACGTCATCGACGAACTGGTACATGGCGGACCGACGGGCTACTTTCTCCGCTTCTTCCTGCTCCTCAGGAAGTTCCCCAGTCTGAAGGAACCGGACGGTATGCTGCGCCCACGCTGGAGCCTGGGGCTCGACGGCGAGGACTAAAGGCATTTCCTCCGCCAAGGGAGTGGCCATCTCGACGGCAAAAGCTTGACGCTCCGCCGGAGTTAGACCTCCGGTGGCGGGCTCAGTGTCTTCGGCAACATCTTTGCCGGCGGCTCCGGGGAGCTCGGCGGGGAAGTACTTGCCGGGCCCTGACTTCCTCCTCTTGTTCTGCTCTGTTGATGGATCAACGGATGGCTGAGAAAGCTGAAGCACAAAGGTACCTGGTTCCACAGGTAGTTTGAGGGCAGCGCGCTTTGACAGGTAATCGGCGATGTCGTTCTCCGCTCGGGGAACGTGTTCTGCCTGTACAAAGTGCTCTTCCAACTTTCTCACTTCATCGACGTAGGCCCTCATCAACGGGCTCTGGTAATCCTTGTTGACTTGTTTGACGACAAGCTGCGAGTCGCCCCTGACAATGAGCTTCTTGATTCCGAGGTCCGCCGCGATCCTAAGACCAGCAAGCATCCCCTCGTACTCGGCAGTGTTGTTCGTTGATACCTCCCTAGGGAAGTGCATCTGGACCACGTACTTGAGGTGCTCTCCAGTGGGCGCGACCAGCAGTACGCCGGCCCCGGCGCCCTGCAAGGAGAAAGCCCCATCAAAGTACATGATCCAGTTGCAACTTGCCTCTTTCCCGGTGAGAGCAGTTACTTGGACTTCTTCATCAGGCGTTGCTGTCCATTCTGCGACGAACTCTGCCAGGACTAGGCTCTAAATTGTCGAGGTACTTTCAAACTTGAGGCCAAAGCTGGACAGCTCCAGTGCCCACTCCACAATTCTTCCTGTTGCATCTGGGTTGTGCAATATCCGTTGCAGAGGGAGGCGAGTGACGACAGTGATCTCGTGTGCCTGGAAATAGTGACGCAGCTTCGTCGAGGCCATAAGAAGGCCGAAGAGCAATTTCTGCACACCGGAGTACCTTGACCTAGCCCCCTGCAAGAGGGAGCTAAAAAAGTAGACCGGGTGCTGCAACATCTTCTTCTTCGGCTGCACTCCAATCGGCTGTGTCGCTTCTGCGCCAGTGGCACCAGGCTCCGTTGCTGCTATCACCTCATCATCGATTTCTCTCTGCGCCACTAGTGCAGCGCTGACCACCTGGTTTGTTGCCGCTAAGTATAGCAGCAACGATTCCTGTGGTCGAGGCGCAACCAGTATTGGCGTGGAGGAAAGATACTTCTTCAGATCCTGTAACGCTGGTTCGGCTTCCGGCGTCCACTCCATTGGGCCTACCTTTTTCAAAATCTTGAAAAAGGGGAGGGCGCGCTCAGCAGACTTGGAAATGAATCTGCTCATGGCGGCAATGCAGCCAGCAAGCCGACGCACATCCTTGACCCGTTTGGGTGCTTCAATCTACTCTATGGCTTTGATCTTGTCCGGATTGGCTTCTATCCCACGCTGCGATACAAAGAATGCGAGAAGTCTGCCAGACGGAACGCCGAAGACGCACTTCTCAGGGTTCAGCTTGAGGTTGATCTTGCGCAGGTTCACAAATGTTTCTTGCAAATCTGGTATAAGGGTTGTCTTGTTCTTGGTTTTGACCACTATATCATCCATATAAGCCTCCATATTTCTATGGAGCCGGGGTTCAAAACCAATCTGGACTACCCTTGCAAACATCGAGCCGGCACTCTTCAACCCGAAAGGCATTCGTACGAAGCAGTACATGCCACATGGGGTGATGAATGCTGTCTTCTCTTCGTCTTCTCTCACCATGCAGATCTGGTGGTAGCCGGAGTAGGCATCGAGGAATGACAGCAGGTCACACCCTGCCGTGGAGTCGACAATCTGGTCTATGCGCGGCAACGGGAAGGGGTCCTCGGGACAAGCTTTATTGATATCTGTGTAATCAATACACAACCTCCACTTCCCATTTTTCTTGCGCACTACCACTGGATTGGCCAACCATGTTGGGTGGAGCACTCCTCTCACCAAACCCGCAGCTTCCAGTTTCCGGATCTCCTCGGTGATGAACTCTTGCCGTTCCAAAGCTTGCTTCCTGACCTTTTGCTTGACGGGCCGCGCATGAGGGCAGACATCAAGGTGGTGCTCAATCTCCTCCCTGGGAACGCCGGGGATGTCGGATGTTTGCCACGCAAACACGTTGACATTTGCCCGCAGGAAGGTGACGAGTGCGTCTTCCTATTTTTTGTCAAGGGCGGAGCTTATGGTAAAAGCCCCTCCCGTGCCGTCCTCTTTGACAGAAGCCTTCTTGGTCCCTGGCGGCGTAGCCCGGGATCTCTTGTTTCTGCCGGTGGAGCTCTCTGGCACGTCCTCGACGGGAGCGCGACACTCCGAAGAGGTGCGCTTGCCGGAGTGGGTGTCTTAGGTCTGGCCGGCCTTTTTCTTTCCGGTGGAGCTCTCAGGCACGTCCTCGATGGGAGCACAGCACTCCGAAGAGGTGCGCTTGCCGGAGTGGGCGCCCGAGGTCTCGCTGGTCTTCTTCTTCTTCCCTCCCGGGGCTCTAGTGGCAGGAGCAAGTGCCCCTATAGCGGCAGTTGCTGCAATTGCTTGCTGGTACAATTGGTCGGCGCAAATCAGCGCATCTTTCTTGTCGGAGGGGATGGTGATGATCGTCACGGGCCCTGGCATCTTTAGGGTGTTGTAGGCATAGTGTGATGCTGCCATGAACTTGGCCAGCGCTGGGCGGCCAAGGATCCCGTTGTAAGGTAGGCGGATCTCGGCAACATCGAACACGATCCTCTCTGTCCTGTAGCTCAGATCACTCGCAAAAGTCACGAGAAGCGTAACTTTCCCCTTCGGTTGACTCCTCCCTGGGCTGACCCCCTGAAACGTGCCCATCTCCTCGAGGTATCCATCAGAAACTTGCAGGTTCTTGATCACGGTGGGCGAAAGTAGGTTTAGACCGGCCCCGCCATCTACTAGCATCTTCGTCACCTTGAGGTTGCGTATTGTCGGTGAAACCAACAATGGCAAGCACCCGACCGCAGTAGCGCGATTGGGGTGATCCTCGGCGTCAAAGATGATAGGTGTGCTGGACCATTTCAGCGGCTTTTGGGCACCGTGCGATGGCTCTGCCGCGATAATCTCTCGCGCCCACTGTTTAAGCTGGCGGTGAGAAGCATTCAGCGAGGCGCCACCATCGACGCACATGGCGTTCGTAGCCTTCTGAAACTCTTGGTCGCCGGACTCGTCGTCCTCTTCGTGATCGTCATCTTCAGGTCTTCTATTGCGGCCCCGGGCGGGCCTTTCTTGCTATTTCTCCTTGCCGCGATGGCCTTCTTGGCCGTCACGCTTCTTGCTGGATCCCTCAGCACCGTCTTGGCCCTTCTCCTTGTCCTACCTCTCGTATTCAGCTCTTTGCTTCTCAGCAAGGAGCTCAACCTGGTGGCAGTCCTGGAGATCATGGCCCTTGGTGCGATGGATCTTGCAGTATCGTTTGCCGGAGTTTCTTGGCTTCTCGGCAGCCGCCAAGGCCCGGCAGGCGACACACCCGGCAATTTCTTTGCTAGGATCACCCGCCTTGGTTTTCTTGGCAGAGCCGGTGTCATCAGATCCCTCGACGGCAAGCACGGCCTTCCCGTTGTGCTTCCTGTTACGGTTCCGGCCCTTCTTCGCTGGAGCGGCGGTATCCTTGTTCGAGGAGTCGGTTTCCGCACCGGCGCTTTCGCCGGGGTACTTCCTTCCCTCTTCAGCCGGGGCACATCTGTCGGCAAGAACGTAGAGTTCCACCACATCCTTCACCTTGGTCATTGCCAGTTCTTCGCGCATCTTGCGGTTGCACACGTTCTGGTGGAACGCGCTGATGATGGCGGCAGGGTGAACATCGGGGATATTGTACTGTACCCGGCTGAATCTCTGTATGTACTTGCGCAGAGTCTCGCCTTCCTTCTGGGGTATGACATGCAGGTCACTTGCTTGGCCATGGGCTTGATGGCCTCCGGTAAAGGCGCCAACAAACTCATGGCACAAGTTGGACCAGGAGGAAATAGAGTCTATTGCCATGTGCATCAACCACGACATGGCGTTAGGTTTAAGAGCTAACGGAAAGTAATTCGCAAGCACCTTATCGTCGCGGGCCCCGGCAGCTTGCATCGCGATGGTGTAGATGCTGAGGAACTCCGACGGGTGGGTCTTGCCGTTGTACTTCTCGCCAACATCAGGCTTGAAGGTGCGGTGAGAGGGCCACTGGAACTGCCGCAGCTCACGAGTGAAAGCTGGACAACCTACCTCGTAGGGTAGACCTCCAGGGCTTTCCTGTGCTAGGCGGTCGGCAGCAGGCCCTGCTCGCCTGTTTGACTAGTGGCGCGTTCCGCGCCAGCGCTCGATGGTGGTTCGAGCGTCCTCATGAGCTCGCTCCTGAAGAACTTGACGCTGGTCGCCGCGGGTCCGTGGGTCGGACGACGCTATGGAGATGGCATCGCCCGCGACGTCTCGGCGGGTCGACGCACGCTGCACTGGACGAGGAGGAGGCGAATGTACCGTAGCCACGGCGCTGCCAGCTCTCCCGCCGCCGGTGCGTGGGACCCCATCGGAGCGTCAGCCTGGGAGCTCCGCTGGATTTAGGTCATCCCTGTTGGCGACTGCGACAAGGCTTCGGATGGTGGCTGTCCATTCGTCGAGTTTCCCCGTAACGGGAGGAAAGTCGAGGAGCAACTGCGCGCGCGCCAAAGCTTCGGCTGGTGTCAACGGTAGTGAAACCTGCGCGGACCGTCACGCGCTTCGACCCCTGACCATGTCAGGGGGAGCTCCATCATGGTCCCGCGGTTGCCTAACGTCTCCACCAGCGCTTCGGCGGGCGGGCAGGTCTTCTACGTCCCGGGAGTGGCGCTCGGGGCCCTTCCCGTGGCGACGCCCGAGATCTTCGGGGTGACGACGCCGTTCGTCACGTGCTACTTGAGAAAAGCGCGCTATTGGCGCCGGCATGGGAGTTCTGGAGGCCCTTTTGCCGCCTTCAGGTGATGCGGCCGTGACCCTAGAAGGCCCCGCACCACCCGCGGAGGGTCGGGCTCCATCTTTGGAACCGGCGGTGTGTGGCCTGTTACCAGGCGCACAAACGTCGCCACCTCCGACACTCCGGCTGTCGGGATCGCGTTGGAGTTCGCGAGCAGCGCCCCGAGTCCTTTCCGCGAATGGTCCACTGCTCGCCCCCGTCGGGAGGGCTGTCCGGCTTCCGACTGGCCAACCGCCACCGTCGTCTTCTTCTTGGGCGCCATGACGATGCAGAAACGCCGAACTAACCGCTAAAGCCGATTCTCACAACTGCGCCCCCTACCTGGCGGGCCAAAGATGTCGGTGTATTTGGATCGACACCTATGGGATCACAAGAAGCCCTACTACGGTTGCGGGGCGTGGGGTTGAGAGAAGAGCGGATCTAACGGTCAGGACACAGTTCCTTTACCCAGATTCGGGCCGCAAAGATGCGTAAAACCCTACTCCTGCTTTGGTGGATTATATGTTGGTGTTCTTCAGCTAGTGAGGAGCTCCAAGAGAGTCGTGAGGAGTTCTAAAAAGCCGAATCCTCCTCCTGGTCGCCTCGGGCCTCCTTTTATAGGGAAAAGGGGTTGCCACAGTGGCACACAGGAGGTGGAAAGGGTACAGTGATGTGAGGTTATCCCTCGCATTACAGGACAAGGTGCATTTAATGCGCCCAGCTTAGGTGTCCTTGCTTTATCGGGGACGGGGGGGGGGGATACGTCTGTCTTGTCCGTCGCCGCCCCTCCTCGTGTTGACGCGCACCCTGGCCAGCGGTGCCCGAGGTGCCACGTAGGCAGATAGGCAGCTGAGGTGGCGCAACAGCGGGTCTCCACGAAGATCTGTGGGATGCCACGCAGGAGCCTGTCCAGCTGGTTGGGTCGGCAGCTGCGTGGGTCGGTGGAAACCCAGTCGGTGCGGGCCTGATGGTGGCCCCGTGGATGTCATTGGCAAGGGCCTTGCGGGGGGGCCCGGCAAAGGTCTTGCCATGGCGCATGTTGTCATCTCCGGCAAGGTGCTTGCCGGGGGCCTTCTAGTCCTCCTTGGCTGGAATCCCGCCAAGGGTTGTCTTCTTCTTAACTTGCATCTGATCTTGGATTTCTTCACAAAGATCTGCATGCCACCACAGGGATATCTCCTGAATCCTCGCCCCATGGGGGCGGTGGACTCAAGGGTGATTCGCTCCGTAGGCGCGGGGCGAGCTGCCGTGGCAAGTGCCTTGCCGGGGCTGCCAGGGCTGGCCCCGGCAAGGATCTTGCCGGGGGAAGCCGCTTCGTCCCTTTGCCCTTTGTGGTCTTGTTCTTGGCGTCGCTCCATCCTCCATCGAGCTTCAGTCTTGCCCCGGCATGCCCCCCTTGCAATGCTTGGTGCGGTGGCGCCGTGGCTCAGACTGCCCGTGTACAGTCATAGGGGTACAAAAAGTGTACCCCTCTTTTTGTACACCGACACACGCCGTATCTTCCACACATTGAAGCTACCTCTCCAACCCTCGCAAAGCCAGAGCTATTCACATTGCGAGGGGCACTCCAACCATGGATTAATTTGTGTAGGCATTTATTCCGGTCGGTTTAGATTATATTTTCGTAGCACTCGTCCCACAACTACTCGAAACACCGTTGCAACCCCCGCAACTCCCCTAGTTGATTTCCCTCTGGCTCGGTCATCGCACTCTCGCACGTCCTTTCTCGCCTTCAACGTCGCACCATGGTATTATTGCAAAAAACTCTTATGTTCTCTTTAATTATTATAAATAAGCTACAAAACTACACACCGATAGTCCACTTGGAATAGAACAAATTTCGACCCACAAATTCAAGTGCTACAAACTACACACCGAGGGGCCCACTTGTCATGAAACAAATTTGGACCCATATACAAATTAAAAAATAAAGAACAAGGATCAAACATGCTACCAGGGCCTTCAAGCCGCACGTCAATAGGCAACATACATAGAACAACAATGTTTGTTGTACCTCTCTTCGTTCACATAATGTTTTTATATTACCACAGCCTATTTAATTGATAACATGTAATATTATTTCAGTACTATTCGCCTTCACTTACTGGTGGGTTCCATTTGTGCTCTCTCTCTCTCCTCTCCTTCTGATTTTAGACGCACGGGCAAACACGAAGAACTCATGGGCGATGTTGCCGTTGACCATATCTGGACACGTTCATAAGTTACGGCACCAGTTTCACGTGCTAGCAGCACTAGTCAGTGTGTACGTGCAATGCACGTTAATTTGGAAGTATATTAAGTGCATGCGGATATTAAGTAGGATATTATTTGCGTGTTATTATGTGATTAGCACTATTTTTGGCATGAAATTAACTGCACGCTAAACGTGTTGAGCGCTTGACATTGAAGCAGTTTAGGTTGTTGGATGACAAGGAATACATGTGGCTTGATGACGTTTTATACTCAATTTGATACGACTCTAGCAGAACATTCAATCGATCAAACCATATATTTCGTTCATTCTGACTCTGACTTTAAATTATACGACGAGCGATCTAAAATAAACGGAAATGATAAACTTCAGTGCACGCACAGGCGCATGCGCTGGCAGGTGCACGGGCGCGTGAAAGTTGGCGGGGACCTCGTGGAACCCCGTGGCATCAAGCTCGGTGACAATGTGCGGCTCCCAGCCCATCAATGCCATGGGGATGGGCGCTGGCGTAGTCGGGGCGACGGGAGCCGAAACAGGAGCGGGGACAGGCGCAGTGTCTTCCCGCAAGGCCAGTTCAAGCTCGTCCCAAAGAGCCTTATGTTCTTGAGACTCCGGCTGGGTGTCTTCCTCAGGAAACTGGAAGACTAAGGGCAGACCATCGTGATGCGGCATGGCGTACGTTTAGGTCAGGCTGGTTGGAGGTAGACGACAGGAGAATCGGAGAGGAAGAGAGAAGATTGTAGTGATACCGGGTATTGTGGGGTTGATTTTAAACTGCGGCACCGACGACATTAAAAGTGGGAGCACTTGGGACGAAGGTGGGCGGAGGAGCCTGGTCCATGGGCTCGCCTCCCGGTGAGCCCGCACATCGGTCTGCTCGCACGCCTCCCTATCAGTCGATGCAGCGGTCTGCTCGCACGCCTCCCGTCGACTCACACGCTTGCTGGGACGGGACATGCCGATGAAAAGCGCAACTCGTGGCGGCACGTAAATGCCCACGGTTTCAATAGTGAAAGCGTTCACCTTAACGTGACAGGTCTTTGTACCAAAATACCTTGGCTCTTCATTTGTGGAACTTGTCATAAGCAGCTTGTCTCAAATTGAAGAGAAAAATTACTAAGTAATATTTGTGCCATATCACATGACCATGCTCAGTTTCAAGAATTTATGGTCACTTTTGGATTTTCTGAAATTTAAGATCCAAGATTCAAAACAATATCATAACCTGCATCATGCAATAAATTTTCAAGCCATACATCTATCCTGTTGTATTTCTAAAGAAAGGATTTGGTCAAACATTTTGCTTAGTTAGACTTTTCACAAGTTATAATGCAAAGCTAAAGGATAATCCCTCCGTTCTAGTGCATTGCCTGATATATTAACTCAAGTACTAGGCACGAACAAACGGGCTCAATTCTGTTCTCATCCTGGTGTTGTAGTAGTAGTACTAGGCAATGCAGTTGACGGGTGACCTTGGCGAGCGGCAACCGAGGGAATTGAACCATGCTCGGCACGGTAGGTAACGTTGTCTAGTTACTAAAGCATCCCTCCGTTGTTCATCGGTAGTCATTATGGACCTGAGACATGAGGGGAATTTCCTAGGGCTGGAATTCTGGCCGCTAGATATTTCGACTCGAAACGCGGAGGCTCGACTGGTTGGGGTTGCCTAATGTGCGTACCACGCACGCCACTAGAAGGACACGAGCCCGGTTTTTTTATTTTTTATTTTTTAGGATCAACACGAGCCAAGGTCTGGCTGGTACACCGTTGGGTCCTACCATTCAAGAAGAAGAAAGGAACCTTTTAAATTACCGAATGAATCTATGTGTATTACAATGCCCGTATTTTCCTTGCAAATACTAATCTCAACGTGGTAATTGATTTCGAGTTGTTGAATTAGAGTGAGTTTGTGATATAGTGATCTCAACGTGGATTTCACATTTCATGGTATCCCTGGTAAGTTTTTCAATGCAAATTCAAATTAAGAACATTAACAATATGGATGTGACAAAACTTTGCATGTATCAAGCATATGACCACACACACACACACACACACACACCCACACCCACACACGAGCACAAGAACAATCCAATAAGTATAGTGCATCTATTTTTACAAACCATGCATGTACGACACAAATTCAAAAATACTCCTTCTGTTCCTAAATATTAGTGTTTTAGAGATTTCAACAAGCGACTACATACGGAGCAAAATGAGTGAATCTACACTCTAACTTATGTCTATATACATCCGTATGTGCCAGTCCACTTGAAATCTCTAAAAAGACTAATATTTAGGAACGAAGGGAGTAAAATGTAAGACATGCATGGTCCTCAATTCAATATTTAAAACGAACATGAAACTGAAACATGAATATTAAGTCTAGTACTACAGTACATGCAAATGTTGTGCTTAATTAGGCGGAGCTATGATTGTCAGGGGTCACCCCCTCAACCTTAGATAAAATTGTGACGCTCTGTTTAGGGTTGTTTAGATTATATTTGTCCCCATCCTCCCAATCACCGATTGGTTGTGCACCCCTACCCCTCCTCCCCGGGAGAATATCATGTGCCCCAATAGCTTAGATATGCCGATACGAGTTGCTTGGAGCTTGTAGATCAGAGATATAGCAGCTCACATGATGTCTTAATATTTTTATAGGAAACCTTGATGAGTTTGAGAATTGCACAAAATTTGTACAAAAACTACTCAGATGCCCTTGGATCCTATATCCAACAACCTCGAAGCTCGTATCACCGTAGCATCTAAGATGAAGGAGGACATCATATTCTCCTGTATGTAAGAATATCATGTGCTACCACACCTTAGATGCTTTGGTGATACAAGCTCTTCGGAGCCTTTGGATTTGTGACCCAACACCTCCTCGGTGGTTCGAATGGTTTTTTGGAGAAAAGCCCCCAAAGAGTTCAGCCACTGCTTACAAGCACAAAGACTGCTCAGACGCCATTGGATCTCAGATCAATCAACCTTGAAGCTCGTATCACCGTAGCATCCAAGCTGCAAGAGCACCTTATGTTTTCTCGCACGGGAGAATATGAGGTGCTCCCGCACTGTAGATTCTTTGGAGATACGAGTTCACGGAGATCTAACGGCCCACAGTATGAGGTTTAAGTATTTTGGCAATATACGGCTGACAGAGTTTGGGAATTGCGCAGAAAGTACAAGTACTACGCATGTGCCATCTGATCACTAATCATATGACCTAGATGCTCATATCATCGTTGCGGGTAATTTAGCTACGGGGAACACCTAATATGAGCAACGGGCGGCCGTTGGATCCAAGATGCAGTGGCACACACGAGGCCTGAATGTTTTATTTGGAAAAAAAAACCTTTGGAGAATTTGGAAATTGCGCATAATTAGAAAGACTACTCCCAAGCCGTTGGATCTCACTTCCAATGGTGTAAAAACTCGTATCACCATAGCATCTAAGCTGCAGGGTGGATGTGATATTCTATGATGCTGTCATTTTTGTTTGTAAACTTGCAAAATACGTGTAACTTGTGCCATTACTTGTCTAACCGCCCAAAGTGTTTGTTCAAAAAACCATCCTATCCTGAAATATCAGAACAACACACGGGGGTCCCACTTGTCATTAATCAAATTTGGACCTAAAACTAACAAATATGAAAGACGAGATTCGAACTGGCAACCTGGACTACAAAGTGTAAGTCGATAGCCTGAAACAACAACGGTTGTTGGCTTTGTCACATAACTTGATTTTATACAGTATTACGTTGAGTAGAGTAGAGGGAGTGCCTCGTCAAGACGTGCATGTCCATTGACTAACTTACTGGTGGGTCCCAGGTCTGCGATCTCTCTCTTCTCTCCATCGTCTAACCTTTGCACTGGCACACACGAAGAGCGGCGCTAGCTTGCCGTGGTGTTATTACAACTAAAAAAAGCTTGGAAAATAGAAGAATTGCCTAGAACAAGAGACATTGTGGTTGGTCGAGACAGAGCTAACCACACCTATCCTCCGTGCCATGTTAGCATGATGAAGCTGTGTGGCTAGTGGTGTGTTTTTGACCGACTGGCTGGGTCCCGAGGTCGAACCATAGGTACTACGTCTGATACAGATTTTTTTACACACACATTTTTCCTCCGTGCCGAGACATGGCACACCCTACCATGCGGTTTCGGGGTCCTCCCGGCTGGTGCACGCATATATTCTTCCTGACGTGGGATGCCCTACAGCGCGTTTTTGCCGAAGCAAGTAAATGAGTCATCAAATCACGAAAGACCACTTTTCCCGCCGAGTACATCAGTGAAGCACGGTGGCTAGCTAGTTGGGCTAGTTCGACCGATTAGCTAGGCCGCCGCCTCATTTTTTTTCACCTTTTTTATCTACTTGCCGGCAGGTAAATTTAAATATCCACCGCGGCGTTGCTCTGGTGTTTGAGTGTGGCCGGATTTTTAATTTTTTGATTGACGGGAGCAGGCGCAACAGGATTTTAATTTGTTGATTGACGGGAGCAGGCGCGGCAACAATTAGTCATGATGACTCCGCCTGTAAAACCCACTGCTCCCTGATGTGAGAAGTCGTCGACTAGTGTTTAAACATGGTGAAAACCAAAAGAGTCCCCGCTCCTCGGCTCGCTCCCTCCGCCTTCCCGTAGATTGCATTGCCTTTCAGCCGTTTTGCCCCCTGCATCACCAACGTCGTGCGCCTTGAGAAGCAGAGGGACTTCGGTGGTGTTTAGGCGCCCTCTGCATGGGCATGTCCATGTCTCGGCGCAACATGACCGTTGGATCAAACAAAGATGGTGCAGCTTAGTCACTGTAGCACAAAGCGTGTGGGTGTGTTTGGTTGCATTCTCATCTCAATATACTCCTCTGTCTAGGTGTGTAAGACACCTTACGAAAACCAAATAATCCCAAAACACTTAGGCACCGTACATTAACTCCCTCCCCGTTTCTTGTTTTGTGACATATCAACCAACAAGAGACGTGGGACGTGCATGCTTTCAGTGAGTTGAGACTTATAAACATGACATGTAGTGGTTAGTTCATTGCATGCAATGCTATTAATTAGCAAAAAGACATTAAGTTTTCTCGTTTTCCTCTCCGCCTTGGTCGCAGTGCACAACGTAATATGACTTACACACCTAGGCGGAGGGAGTAGTTGTTTCCTCTTCGTGTATTTGTGTTAACCTACTAGTGTGGACTTATGCACCCTTCATGCACTCTGCGAAACACCCAAAAGTGGGTCGAGAAGGGAACTTTTGCTCCCATCTCGTGCACGCTTCATACACCCTGCCTAACACTATTCGTGCTTCATATGGTTCATGTTTTGTGGAGTACTGTAGCACCGTACTCTCCGTGCGCTGTAGACCTAGTTCTGTTAACATTGATCTTACCGTTCATTCTTGACCGGATAGTCGAAAAAGCGGTACTATGTTACTACATTACTGTTCATATAGTAGACATGCGCACAACATCATTTGTTGTCGTCATATCTTACCACACTAGCAACAAGATTATGTAGTACTGACGTATGAACCACTGCACATGCCTAGTAGTAGGAGCACTATGTATGTTCAAGTGCCTGCCGTGTTTCGCACTCCTCCGTCGTAAGAGTGGAAACACTTGCTGTAATCATTTTTCTTCTTCAAAAAAACAGTGGACATGCTCTACTGTGCGGATCCTCCTCCAGCCATGCACTAAATTACTCACTTTCGCCGACGTGTGGGACAACCAGCATCGAGGTCCACCAGCCATGCACTAAATTACTCCGTAGTAGAGTGACGGTAGACTACCTCGATTGAAGCGCCGCAGTAATGCCCAATGAGCCGTCAAATCACAAAACCTCCTCCTTTCCAGCAGTAAGTTGGACAGACGAAGCAACCATCATTTCACTCTTCTCTCTCAGCTTCCTCTCTACCCAACTCGCTTCTCCCTCATCTTGTTCCTCATTTCTTCAAGAAAACACCGACCTGCTTTTTCCATTGTTCTTCTCTCCCAAAGAAGGAAAGGTGAGCGCATCGATGGTGTTGATTCTGGCCAAGGCCTGGTCTTGCAACCCCGAGACTGATCCTATAACTCCCTTTCTTTTCTTCTTTTGGGTTTGTGATTATGGTTTATTTTATTTTATTTGTATTTGACAGTTTCTTGATGGACGCTGGAGCACCGGCCAAAGTGATGTCTATGGCTCTGGCCAAAACCATCGAGGCTCATGGTACGAAGAAGTGCAAGCACCCCGCAGAGACTACCGCAGACAAGCTCAAAGCCATCGCCCTGTCCAAGCTCCCCTCTCCGGGATCCCTCATTAAGCAAGTCCAGGTAATATCTCTTCTTCACGATCTTTTTCTCAATCTTGATCGTGTTTTTTCATCTAACATGCAGTAATAGTACTAGTAGTACAACTTTCTAGGTGATCTTGCATGTGATTTTTGTGTGCCAAATGACGGTTCTAAGTTCATCTTTTGACCAAAACATGCGAGAGGTTGACACTCTTTCTTATAGATTACTTTCAACTACTCCCTCTGTCCCAAATTTCTTGTCTTAGATTTGTCTAGATATGGATGTATCTAATACTAAAATGTGGCTTGATACATCCGTATCTAGACAAATATAAGACAAGAATTTTGGGATGGAGGGAGTACTTTATGAACATCAATGCTACCTTTGAAGAGGGTATATTTGCCTCAGTAACTTGTCTTATGGATATTGCAAGTAATCCCTCTGCTCTCATGCCTTTGAAGACATGTTCTAGTGTCTTTGTTCACTCATTTCTGTGCGTATATGTAGTCATATATGGAGTATAATATCCAAAATCATCTTATATTTCTGAAAGGAGGTAGTAATAAAATATGGTTTCTATTTGAATTAGAACCAGGTCCGTGGTGGAGATGAAGTTCTCAAAGTCATGCCGTGTGAACTGGAAGACATGAGGATGAGTTCTACTGATAAACTATCCAGCTGCTGTGTCCTTGTCGCCACGTGTCCCGAACAAGTGTTTTCCTGTAGCATTGTTGTCAGATGTGTTCTCGAGGCTGTACTTGACCACAACAATTTCCTGGCTGTGCCTTCGATTACGAAGGTGTGGTTCTTGTAAAGCTTCCCAACAAATCTGATGCGGCATGTCTTCATGATCATGTTTATGAGTGGAAAGACCACTCTGTTAGGTTCTGCAAGGTTGACGAGATGGTGATGGTGGATGTAGACATCTCTCACAAAGTCCATGGCCTAGTCAGTTATGCGGGGTTCATCCCGTAGGTCGGTGGCAAGAAATAGTCTGCATAGTTTAATTAGTGCAAGTTTGCTTATCTGTAGTAAGTACTATTGTTCAGTACTTGATTTGTGTTTGTGAACCCTGTATTGTTTATTAGTACTACCGCTTTTGGTGTGTGGTCAGTCATGAGAACGGTCTATGTTAATGTCTGTCCACTCAATTCGGTCTATACATTTTGAAGTATCCATATCTTCTTTTTTGTGAGGACGGTTTATCAATTATGGTTACACTCCAATATCTGTATGCATTGCAGGGTTTATCGCACCCATCAGGATTTCCAGTCCCATGGATGTTCCGTCCATATGATTTGTCACGCCCTTTGGACTGTCCAGCTTGTGGGAGTAGGCGGGGCCCCTGCATGCCACCTGTAGTTGGACGATCAATCTTCTGCTTAGTACTTCAACATAGTGATTTCCTGGTAAGGATTCACTCGTGTCACATCAAGTAAATCTTATTGATTTACTGTCTAAATCTTATTGATTTAATGTCATGTTTTCTTTCTTTTCCTGTAATTTTACGATGCAGGTTTTGCCATGTGACATTCATCATAGAATAAACAGTTTGGTTTACTCTACGATGGCTATTTTTGCAGGTTTCACTTCTTATGGCGTGTCAGTAACGAAGGCACTGTCCATCACTTGTATTACTAGAAAAAATTGGATCAGTCTATTGTCTGAGTACAAGCTGAATTCCTATGAACAGAAAAGCAAACTTGCACGATCAGTCTATTGTCGGTGGCAAGAAATACTCCGCAGTTCATCCAGACACGATCCCCGCTGTTTCGCACATCGGTACCACCTTCAGCAACGGATCAAGCACCGGCAGTTGCTCTAGCACTAACAGCAGCAACAACTCAGTCTGATCCAACTAAGGATTGGGCACCGGCCACGTCAGTGGATCAGGCTGATCTACCAGAGGATCGGGCATCGACACCGGCACCTGCTCCGACACTGGCACTAGCTCTACAAGGGGCACCATCTCTGGCAGTAGCAGCGGCTTCGGCACCTGCACCAACACTTGCACTTGCATCTGCTCCGGCCCGTGCAGTGGCAATCGAATGAGCAGCTGCACCGGCAACTGGCTGGGCTACAGTTCGCACTTCATATACCAAAGTCCTTACAAAAACCGACATGTCCACCTTCTTCGTAAGCATTGGCCGCCCAAGTGTTTCATTCTTTTTTCTTTCCATGTTCTTTCCATGTCGATCTAACTGTTTGGGTATGTTTTCTTGTTTGCAAACAGAGAATTCCTAGAGCAACGAGGGAGTCGTTCAACAATCCAGGCGACAGCGGCCAAGTTTCTCCTACCATGCGCAGCCTTGGTGTGAATGAACCTGCTCAATATACCATAAGTACAAAGGATGGTCGCATAATTATTGATGCTAAAGGATGGTCCAGGTTCAAATTTAAATCATATCTTGCGGTAGGGGATGATTTCAGAATCGAACTTTCTCGGCAAGGAGAGCTGGTGCAAATCAACTTTGAAATTCTTCAGTAGCAGCACGCAACTGCCGAACTGATCTATCCTACGAGAGATTCTGATATAATAATCTAGCATGGTGAAACAAGTGTCATGTGTGTATAAGTAATACGACAGTATTATTTATCATAGGGTATATCATTGATAGAAATGGAACTCTCATTGCTTATTAGGAACTGTCGTCTGATTTCATTCCAACAACTGTCGTGCTTTATTCAATTTTGTGTATTCACCTTGCGACAGCATCTAAAACCAGCACCGTACCGATCGCTTGCAATGTGAAAAGCGCTGAGGTAGAACACATGGCCCCCCAAACATGCAGGGTGGACCTGCGGCCCAAAGTCAAGAACCGTGAGCCTGTCTGAGTATTATATTCTCAGCTGAACCCCCATAATGCCCGTGCATTGGAAGTAACATCAAGATGCATTTGTATGAGTATTTTATCTTGTGAGCGAAAAGGATGAACGAGGGAAGGCCTTATTTGCAAATGTGGAGAGGTGTGTGGGTACCTTTTTGCAAAATTGCCATAGTTTCCTTCCTATCCGTCAAATATAAATTTGTATGTATAAAGTTGTGATATAAAAGATTTGTATATTTCTTTACAGAGGGAGTATCTCTCTGTCCAAAATATTTTTTTGTGTAACTAGTTACTCATGTCTTTCTACTTCCTTTCGCTGATATGTGGGGCATCCGGCAACGGGGTCCACGTGCCATATGCACAAATTAGAGTGCACAACTGCACGGTAGACACACCGCGGTCGTAGCACCGCAGTAATGCCCAATGAGCCGTCAAATCACAAACCCCCCCTTTCCAGCTTTAGCAGTAAGGTGGACGGACGAAGGGAGAATATTTCACTGGGCCTGAATCCCCTTCTCCCTCGTCTGATTGTTCAGAGAAAACCCCCTCTCGGCGATTGCATATAGTTTTCTGATGGAGAACCAGGTACGAATTCTTCATCCATCCCCAATAAATCCATGTCCCTTGGTCGTGGATAATCATAGGATGGCAGCCGCCGCCGTTGATGCATTCTTCCTACTGAATCTAGTGTGTTTCATTTGCAGTGCCCAAAGTGCGAGGACCCTATAGGTTTCTGCGCCCTCGGCGAGACGCCACACTTGTTCCTTCTCATCCTAAAATAGGATTTTAAAATGCGCACAATATGTTCCTAGAATCCTCTTTTCTATCCAGGAGGGTGGGTTTTTTATGAACATGCTGTCCACTAATTTGGAAATTTGGATTGCTATATTTGGATAAAAGGTACTACCAGTACGATGGTCAACACTGACGTGAAGAAGGAAGTTATTTCTAGATTTGGATAGGGAATACATTGTGTTCTCATATTATTTTTCCTGCAATGCATTATTTGCTCTGCCAGAACACATGTACTCAAGATGCTCGGCCTTGCCATAACTGAATACACCAGTTTAATGGTCATAGTGAAGACAAGCCATGGATATAAGTTCCGAGTTGGGTTCATGGACCAAGAAGATCGTTCCTTTTTATGGCCGAACTTGGATAAACTTTCTCAAGTGTTGCGGACTGAAAGTTGGCGCACAAATGTTGATGGAAATAGCAGAACCTGGTCTCATCTTCACTACGATCTTCCACCCCGACGTTGTTCCAATTGTTCATCCATGTTAGTTTTCTATCTGTTTCTTGTTTGTTACCTCGATTACTTCTTAATCCACCTATTCTATCTAACTAATCACAATTTAACTTTAGATGTAGCAACGAATCTCTCACGAAGATGCTACTTCTAACTACTATTTTCTTATAATTGGTGGCACGTGTAGGTTTTTTCAGAGTTAAGTAGGCTGCTCATTTGTTATTCTATAACAACTCGACTGTTACTGATGGCACTGAAGTTGACTGGGACGACATCCAGAAGTTCCTACACTTTATTGATCGTGTTGAGGTCCTTGTGGGGCGTTTCAATGGTGGAAGGCCACGTGGGATATGTGTGCCACTGCTGCACTCGTTGAACAGGTCCAACTGTGTCGAGAAACTTATGGTACGAGTTGTTTTCTGTTATATATGTTGTTCATAAACTATTGCTTATACACAGTTTTACAGCTGTGATCTTCTTAAAACAGAAACTACCCAGTTCTATTGTTCCTATACAGATGCCTGACCATGGTCGGGCCAGACTTGTGCTTGGTCACAACATGATGTTTATGTCGACCTACACTATTCCCCTTGGAGGTGAAATGATACTTATTCATGGGTGGTCTCAAATAATGAAGGCCCATCCATCTTGGAGAATAGGACAGAAAATTATGTTCCTGCTTTTCCATGGCTCTAAAGAGAATATCCTGATTATTGACAACATTGCGAGATGAAGCTGCTTTTAGAAGGTTGTGGATGCGCGGGGTGGCGCCTGGGCCTTGTCCTGGGGCTTGGCGGCCTCACCCTTGGTTAACTGTAGGCAAAGTAGCACTGTTCGAGGCGTGCTTTGTACGATTGAACCTGTATAAGTACTCATACTGCTTTTAGCTATGGTTGTTAAGCGCCCCTGCTGGTTTCAGTTAAGGTTGTTAAGTACTCCTGCTGCTTTTACACTCTGTCGTGTTTATTCAGTCAGGTCTTCCTCCAGCCACTAAAACCAAACCAGCGCCAGCGGGGCCGCCTGCTTCCGCCTCCCACGGCTGGCTGCGCCTCATCGCACGCATCGCCGCGCCACCGTCTCCTAAATCGTTAACTCCGACGTCCGAGGCCTTGTCGTCGTCCTCGGCGCGCTTTGGTGCGCTCACTGTGGCGCCGCCTTCTTGCGTTGTCAACATGGTCAACAACCAACAGGAATCGGCAAAAGTACGTGGAGAGGATGACAGTACGGGCCCACCATGTCAGCGTATGGAAAAATAAATGCTTCCTCCTAGTGTTTTCCTGACATCTGGGACCCACGACATTGTGAGCGTATATAGCCAATAGACAAGAGAACAACACAAGATCGGCTGACAGCTGGGACGTAGCTGCTCGAGCAGTATTTTTTGTTATTGTTGAGACGGAGCAAGGTTTGAACTGGGCTGTGGCCCGTCTAGCCCAGGCTTATATTTTATGTTCACCATGTGACCAGCCCAGCTATTTTTTCTTTGTGAAAATGAGCCCAGTTTATTTTTTCTGAAGAATACCCAATCTAGGCCTATTTATTCTTCTATGCCCTGATGGGCTGTAACTCTTTCAAGATGCCTCAAATCTTGAAGGTAAGATGAAATTGGTTGTAAATATAAATACATATGACAAATTGGCAATTACTTTATAATTTCTGATTTTTTCACATTTTTAGATTCCTATTTCACTGGGCATTAACCTAATTTAAATATATCTTCAAACTACTTTAAATCTGGCTCGACATTTCGGTATTAAGAATAGTTTGCAACCCACAAAAATATGCAAAATTGGCCCAGGCCAACAAAAAAATGGACTGCAATAAATTACATAAGAAGTCACAGTGAGCTATATATAAATTATTAGAAAAAGAGGGAATGGTCTGACTTATGGGCCTTTTAAGTTGACGCATATGCAAGATTTTTTTAGTTATTATATATGTCAACAAAAGATTCTAGCAGACGCTATTGGACGTCAACCCAACGACCGTCGTGTTTCTTCAATCTCTGATCTTCTTGCTCCAGCCCCCAAATCCAGCGCCGGCGGGACCGCCTGCTCCAGCCTCCCGTGCAGGCCTCACCGCCCCCTACTTCTCCCACCGCTGGCCAGCGTATCCCTCTACTCACCCACACCCCCTGTTATTCTACGGCGACGGCAGCCTCACACCGCAGCCGAACTAGTGAACCCTCGTTCTCCTCTCCGCGTGGGCATCCACTGCCGTGTCTTCCCCGGCTCCGCGTCGTTCCCTTCCTAGGCCTCGCCGTCGTCCACTACCCTGGTGCTCTCGGCGCGGTGTGGTCCACGTGGTCAAGGTACGACTTCCATGGGAAGAGTACTATCATGGAGAGGTTGATAGTTGGATCCACGGCAGCCACAAGGAAGTGCCTCCTTATTACGCGGAAAATAATTATTCCTCCACCTGACAGTAGGGACCCACCGGACGGGCCACCGTATTTTGCGAAAAAATGTTTCCCCCTAACTGCTGGGACCCACCGGATGGGCAACCGTACTTCGCGAAAAAAACGTTCCCCCCGCTGTCAGCTCGGACCCACATGAAGTGCCTCCTTATTACGCACAAAAAAATGAATACTCCCCCTGCTAGCTGGGACCCAGTATAGTGGGAGGCTGACTTGTGGGCCTACTAAGTTGACGGGGACGGAGGGCTTTGTCAACTTAGTCAATATGCACGATTCTAGCTCCATTGACCGTATGATGTCCATCCAACGACCGTAGTGCTTCTTTAACCTCTGGTCCTCTTGCTCCAGCCGCCCAAACCAGCGCCGGTCGTGCCTCGTGCTCCCGCCTCCCGTGGCTGGCTGCGATGCCGCGGAGGCCTCACCACCCCTACTACTCCCACCGCTGGCCAGACCATCCCTCTACTCACCCACACCCCCTGTTATTCTGCGGCTACGACAGCCTCACACCACAGCGAACCAGTGAACCCTCATACTCCTCTACGCGTGGGCATCCACTACCGCGTCTTCCACAGCTTCGCATCGTCCCCTTCCTAGGCCTCGCCGTCGTCCACCGCCTTGGTGCTCTCGGTGCAGCGTTGTCAACATGGTCAAGGAACGACTTCCATCGGACGTGGACTGTACGTGGAGAGGCTGACAGCTGGGTCCACGGCCACAGCAAGGAAGTGCCTCCTTATTACGCGCAAAATAATTATTCCTCCACCTAACAGCGGGGACCCACCTTACGGGCTACCGTATTTTGCGAAAAAACATTTCCCCCCAAACTGCTGGGACCCACTGGATGGGTCACCGTATTTCGCGAAAAAACGTCCCCCCCGCTGTCAGCTCGGACCCATTGGAAGTGTCTCCTTATTACGCACAAATAAAATGAATACTCCCCCTGCTAGTTGGGACCCACCTTCGTGGGTGGCTGACTTGTGGTCCTACTAAGTTGATGTGGACGGAGTGCTTTGTCAACTTAGTCAATATGAACGATTCTAGCTCCAGTGACCGTACGATGTCCATCCAACGGCCATAGTGCTTCTTCAACCTCTGATCTTCTTGCTCTAGCCGCCCAAACTAGCGCCGGTCGTGCCGTATGCTCCTGCCTCTCGTGGTCGGCTGTGCTATTGCAGAGGCCTCACCGCCCCTACTATTCTCACCGTTGGCCAGGCCCTGCGGCGACGACAGCCTCACACCACAGCCGAACCAGTGAACCCTCGTACTCCTCTCCGTGTGGGCTTCCACTGCCGCGTCTTCCCGGGCTCCGTGTCGTCCCCTTCCTAGGCCTTGCCGTCGTGCACCGCCCTGGTGCTCTCGGCGTGGCGTCGTCAACGTTGTCATGGAACGACTTCGATCAGAAGAGTACTGTACATGGAGAGGCTGACAGCTGGGTCCACGGCAGCAGCAAGGAAGTGCCTCCTTATTACGCGCAAAATAATTATTCCTCCACCTGACAACGGGGACCCACTGGACAGGCCATCGTATTTTGCGAAAAAACATTTCCCCTGACTACTGGGACCTACCTGCTACATCTTCGCATGCAAGGAAGTGCGTCTGGGAAAAAAAAAACGATTCGCCCCCCTGACTGCTGGGACCCACCAGCTATATCTCCACAGGCAAGGAAGTGCCTGATAGTCTGGACTTACCTGGTCGAAGCATATGTACCGTTCTCATTCTGATCGCGAACGTGTACGTACATACTGGTCGATGTAGAGGCACGCACGTGTCGTAGTAGAGGTGCGCACGTAGCATGTACACGTACGTACAGCGGCAAGTGTGCATGAAAGAAAATACGGCCACATACGTACATACGGGCAGGGTCTCGAACGCCTATTCACGCATACGTACGGCCAGGGCTCGTGTACATGGCTGGGTCAGAATGGAGAAACAACGTCGTCATCGTGTTCATGGGGAGCCAACCGGCTGGGTCGGAACGGAATGCGTCGTCGTGTTCATCGGGAGAGCTTGGACGGAACAATCGATGGAAACGAGGCCTGGAGTACCGCAGAACGGATGAAACGGCCTTGTGTTGGACCGGCCACGGTCGAAACGGGATCCTGTTCATCGGGATGGGTCTGGCGTACCACAAAATGGAGGAAACGGACCTCCTATGGTCAAAACGGGGGTCCTGTTGATCGGGAGGGGTGTGGTGTACCGCAAAAAAGAGGAAATAGACTTGTGTTGGAGCGCTACGATCAAAACGGGGGTCCTGTTCATCGGGAGGGGTGTGGCGTACCGCAAAACGGGACTCCACGGGATGCTGTTCATCTCCACCGTCGACCCCCTCCAGCCTCCACGGGCTACTGTTCATCCACCGTCGACCTCCTCCTGCCTCCACCTGCGACTGTTCATCCACGGGCTCCTGTTCATCCAGTCTCCACCGCGCGCTACTCCACCGGCTACTGTTCAACCAGCCGTCTCCACGGGCTCATGTTCAACCACCCCTCCACGGGCTACTGTTCATCTAGCCCTCCACCGTCTACTGTTCATCCTTCCCTCCACGGTGTGGTCCTATTCATCCAGCCCACCACGGGGTCATGTTCATCCAGCCCCAACCAGCTCGATCGATCGGGGTCCCGTTCATCCAGAGGCAACACCATGGGGTCCTGTTCATCCACACCCACCTGGAACTATTCATCCAACCCCCCCCCCCCCC
>LR738711.1:343109771-343201396 GCA_902687465.1 Secale cereale | reverse complement strand
CCCCCCCGAGAAACGCTCACTGTTCATCTAGAGGCAGTATCGATCGGTTTCAGTTAGCAACAGTAGCGAAGGAATCACTCGATCTTGTTCACTTAACAGCCATCAATCGATCGCTCGGGTTCAGTAACGTGTAGCCTACAGTGCACTCACTCGGGTTCAGTTAGAGCCCAGCGCCTCGCTCGGGTTCAGTTAGATCCCAATGCCTCGCTCCCACGCGCGTCCGTGTACGAGAGAAACGCGCATCGCTCGGCCTCGACCACCCACCGTAACCGGGAACACCCTGATAATTTCCTCGCCCTCGCTTCTACCATGGTTTTTTCCATCATGGACGGCCCAAAGAATGTCATGCAGCTGCGTCTCTGGCCCACCCAGGACAAAAAGCCCATTTTCTGTCATGATTTCTTGTCATAGAAGTAGGACCCCACCTCATCTATGATAATACCGTGTTTTGTCACAATTATTATCATAGGAGTGTCATAAGTATGACATAATTTTTGTTCGTTCGGCCCAAAATGTCATGGATATGTCTTTTTTTTGTAGTGGTGTTCGACTTGATGGCCTTGGGCTCCTTTGCTGCGCTGGTCCATCGCACTGAGCGAGGAACAAGAAGCAGGTTGTGTGGGTTGCTATGGTGCTGACCATAGGAGCAATAAAACTTGCAATAAGTATATACCGTACCTATAATTGTCGAAGTAAATACCAAAGTTATTCAAAAAAGTTACCATAAGTACCAAAATATATATTATTTATAGTATAAAAGACAGTTAACATTTTTCTCCCACTCCAAAATCAAGTAAAACACACACATAATATTTTTATAATATTTATTTTCGACTTTATAAATACTTCTTAAAATAAATAAGTTTCTAAATAATTCAAAAAATATTTTTTAAGCTCCAATAAGTAACCACATAATATTTGTACACTTCAACTCCCTCTATATTGAAGGAGGTTATACTGCTTTCTCTCATTTTGTTCTCTTCTGAATCGGTAATCGTTTTGAATACTTTAAATATTCCCTCTCAATTGAATATTCAATTAAAACCCAAAAGTTTCAAATCCTACTAAATTTGAGCAAAGAGAAAGCAACACAAGCAAGTTTAAATCAATTCTATTAACATTCCAAGTTTGAAAATTTGGGATGTTACATTGTCCTTAACAGTTTGATTGAGGTTCTTGGAGATTTTTCTCAGAGCAATGAAATGCTTTGTTACCATTTTGGTAACATCATCAGGTAGTCCTAGACTACTTATGTCATCAGATTTTGCATCATATGCAGCACTTTCAATCACATCAATCATGAGAATGAAATCATACTTCTGTTCCTATGTGGAAGCATGAACACTAGGCCTGGCCTTCTTAGCAGATACATCAGCTTTTCCTTCAGACTGCTGCTTTCTCTTTGCAGCAGGGTTAGTCAAAGATTTCGGAGATGCAGAACAAGAAGGTTTGTCTGTGATGGGAATGTGCGCGCGCCTTGGTGATTTCCTTGGAGAGGGTAAAACTTTCACTTGAGAGGGGCTCTTGTATGGCTTGTTGAGATTGTCACGTTGATCATACATTGAAATTTCATCAGGAGCATCTTCGTTTAATGACTTATCAGAAGAGTCAGAAACGACCTTCTTTCATTTCCTGACGAAGGTTTTGTTTTGGGGAGCATGAGGGGAAACATATCTCCTGGACTTCCTTCCTTTGGATACAGAAGCACGATCCTTCTTCTTCTAGATGTCCTATTGAGTTAGCGCGACATTTTTCGCTTCAACTTGGTTTTTCTTTTCTTCCCTAGCATCATGCTTGGCTTTGGTCTTTGCCCTCTTTGGGAATCCTTTGAAACCTATTGTTGTGATCAGTTGTTGATTCACCCTCCAGTGGAGGTCTGTAACTATCTTCATCAGACATTCTAGCTGTGGTGTTCTTTTCCCTGCCACGACCACCCTTTTTAGGGTTACCGTACGAGAAGAAGGTTAGGGCGTCTGTGACCGAAGAGAGGGAATCTCATCATCAACTTCTTCGGATTCAGACTCCTGTTTGTTTTTCAGTGCTCTGGGAGGCTTCAAAGATTTTCCTCCTCTAGTTATTCTCATTCGATCAGACCTTGGTGGATACTGAGGCAATTCTCCTTCAGACTCTGAGTACTTTTCCGAACTATATGCCATGACCAACTTGTGAAAAGAATAGATACGAGGGAAAGTGGGGTAGGGTCATAAGCATGCACATAAGGTATTTTGAATAAAAAAGAAAGTTTTTGGAAGAAACATAGGGATTCATGCTAGACTTGGGAAATATATCATCGATAGATTTCAACCGAGGCATTGAATGTTCAAAGCTGATTAAAGGATATCTAATCTTTCAGGCAACCACACATGAACCCTAGGCCGAGGAGAACAAGTACGAGGAAGATTTACAAACCCTTCTAGTCAATCTCTAGTGAATCCTAAAGATCTACCACAATGAAATAAAGCATGGAAAATAGCATCGGTAAGAACTGCCATAAGAACAGAGGTAAGGAAAGGAGTAGTTCCTGATCTAAGCACCCTAACTTGGCAACTTGGATCAACTATGGCAACGCGGGAGGAAGAATTACCGCACCGGTGTGAGCAACTACGATGAAGTTTCACCGAAGTAGCACAGAGAGGCTCCTCGCCGGAGTTGCTTTGAGCAAGGGCTCAGAGGAGGTGGACGAGGGTTTGAGGAACGGGGAGGAAGAAGACACGGTGAGCGGTATTTATAGGTATGAGCTGAACCTCCGTTCCAATATCTATGGCCCTCAGCTACGGTAGGTATTTCCCACAGTGATGAGACCAAGGTTATCGAACTAGTAGGAGAACCACGCAACACTATGTAGATGGTAACTGCACAGAGAGAATAGATACTTGCAACCTGACGTGTTAAAGGGGTTGTCAATCCCTTTCGGGTAACGGTGCCAGAAATTGTCAAGTTGATGGGATAAAATTGTAGTAGATTGAAAGATGCAAATAAAAGCAAATAAAACACAGCAAGGTATTTTTGTGTTTTTGATAATTTGGATCTGAAAATAAAAGTTGCAAATAAAGGAAAAGGAAAATAGCAATATAGATCTGAAAGTATATGATAGGAAAATAGACCCGAGGGCCGAAGATTCACTAGTGGCTTCTCTCGAAAAATAGCAACGGTGGGTAGACAAATTACTATTGGTTAATTGATAGAAAAGCAAATAATTAAGACGATATCAAGACAATGATCATGTATATTGGCATCACGTCGAAGATTAGTAGACCGACTCCTGCCTGCATCTACTACTATTACTCCACAAATAGACTGCTATCCAGCATCCATCTAGTGTATTAAGTTCATGAAAAAATGGAGTAATGCA
This sequence comes from Secale cereale, assembly GCA_902687465.1. Taxonomy (NCBI): domain Eukaryota; kingdom Viridiplantae; phylum Streptophyta; class Magnoliopsida; order Poales; family Poaceae; genus Secale; species Secale cereale. Next base: position 343,198,044 of record LR738711.1, on the reverse strand, counting down.
ATTAACATGATGTAGACAAGATCTATTCATGTAGGAATAGACCCTATCTTTTTATCCTTAATAGCAACGATACATGCTTGCCTTACTGCCCCTTGTGTCACTGGGAAAGGACACCGCAAGATCGAACCAATTACAATGCACCTCTTACCATTGCAAGATAAATATATCAAGTTGGTGAAAAAAACCAAATATCGGGGAAGAAATATGAGACTAAAATAATCAAGAATGGATATTAAATCAGGGCAAATCTGATCATAAACTCACAATTCATCGGATCCCAACAAACACACCGCACAAAGTCATTACATCAAATAGATCTCCACGAGACCATTGTATTGAGATATAAAGAGACGAGAAGCCATCTAGCTACGGCCGATGGACCTGTAGGTCTGTGGTAAACTACTCACGCATCATCATAGAGGCGCCAATGAGGATTATGAACCCCTCCGTGATTGTGTTCCCCTCCGACGGAGTGCCAGAAAAGCCTCTAGATTGGATCTCGTGGTTCTAGAACTTCCGGCGGTTGGAATAAAATTTCGTCAACTCCCCTAGGGTTTGTAGAATATTGGGGTATTTATAGAGCGAAGAGGTGGTGCGGGAGGCCACCGAGGTGGGCACAACCCACCAGGGCGCGCATGGGCCCCCAGGGGTGCCCAGGTGGGTTGTGTCCCCCTCGGGGCACCCCACTGGTACTTCTCTGGCTTACATGATCTCTTCTGGTCTGAAATAATTTCCAAAAAGTTTTGTTGTATTTGGACTACGTTTGGTATTTATTTTCTGCAATGTAAAAACAAGCAAAAAACAACAACTGGCACTAGGCACTATGTCAATAGGTTAGTCCCAAAAATGATATAAAATGATTATAAAAACATCCAATAATGATAATATAACAACAATGAACAATCAAAAATTATAGATACATTTGAGACGTATCAGCATCTCCAAGCTTAATTCCGGCTCGTCCTCGAGTAGGCAAATGATAAAAACAAAACTTTTGATGTGGAATGCTACCTATCACATTCATCGCATATTCTTTTCTTTTGTAGCATGGACATTTGGACTTTTATATGATTCAAAGCAAGTCTAGTTTTGACACAAGGACTTTAATACTCAAGCATACCAAGAAATAATCATGTCTTTTCAAAATATCAATACTAAAGAAAGTTATCCCTAGCCCATTATGCTCAACCATTGATCCATTCATGCAACACATCCAAATATTAACTACATCCAATGCTCAAGTGTGATACTAGTGTTCCATAGTTGTTGCTTTATAAGAGAAAATGGAGACTCAAATAACAATAAAAGTTGCATAAAGTAAAAGATCATCTCTTTGCAAAGGGAAGTAGAAATTTGTAGAGGTGCCTGAGCTCAAATCTTAAAAATTGAGAGATAATTTTTTTGGGAGGCATACTTTTCACGTCAACGAAAACGACTTAGAGTTCCCAACACTTTCCATGCTAGATATATCATAGGCGGTTCCCAAACATAAAATAATGTTTATTCATTTTTCCACCATACTTTCACAATCCATGGCTATCCGTATCCATGGGGGCCCTCCATACCAAGACTTTCCAAGGAATTTATTATTTGACAACATAAAGTAAATTTCCTTTTTCATTTTGGTACTGGGAATCCCTATTACCACCATACTCTCGTGCAATGACAAGTGAATAAGCACTCATCCTGGTAATAACACATCTAGCATGCAAAATATTAGCCACCCCTCGACGCTTCATGACCTGTACGGGCACACAAAAGAGAAATTTATTATGAAATTAGAGTTGGCACATACAAATTTGCTTAGAACGGCATGGAAATGCCGCAGATATGTAGGTATGGTGGACTCATTTGGCACAACTTGGGTTTTAGGATTTGGACGCACAAGTAGTATTTCTACTTAGTACAAGGTGGAGGCTAGCCAGAGATTCAGAAGCGACCAACCAAGGAACGAAAACCATCATAAGAGAACATTAAACACAACTAACACCGAATAATGCAACACAAGTAGGATGTGATTTCATTGCGTTACTATTGACTTTCGTGCTTGCATAGGGAATCACGAACCTTAACATCAATATTCTTACTAAAACATAATTACTCATCAATATGGGTCACATATCACTATCATCATATCTCAAAACTATTACAAAGAATCAAGTTTATTTTGTACAATGATCTTCATGAAAGTTTTTATCATATCCCCCTTGGATATCTATCATACTGGGACTAGTTTCATGCGTTGCTTTTGATAAGCTCAAACAAATATAAGGGAAGGACATGAGAATAAAATTTCCTTCTCTCAAATTAATCTAAGTGAAGCATGAGAGAATTTCTTGAAAATTTTACTAACTCTCAAATAAATCTAAGTGAACCATGAGAGCATTTCTTAAAAAATAATAGAGGAACCCTGCTCTAAAAGATATAACTGAAGCTCTAGAGCAATTCCATAGCTCTGAAAAATTTAAGTGAAGCATAAAGAGCAATTCTAACAAATCATAGCACAATTTTGGATCTCTCAAATGGGTATGTACATCAAGGATGATTGTGACAAAATAGCAAACAAAACAAGCAAAGACTCATATCCTACAAGACACTCCAAGAAAAACTCCTAATATGTGATGACTAAAAATATAGTCTCAAATAATATACCGATGGTCGTTAGAAGAAAGACGGGATGCCACTGGGGGCATCACAAAGCTTATTTGCTTGATACTTCTTGAAGATTATCTTGGGGTACCTCGGACATCCCCAAGCTTAGCCTTTTGCTAATCTTTATTCCTTCATCCACCATGGTCTCACCAAAAACTTGAAAACTTCAATCACACAAAACTCAACAAAACCTCATGAGATCCGTTAGTATAACAAAACTAATCTTTACTTTAAGTACTGTAGAAAACCAAATCATATTTTGGAATTGTATTATATCTACTGTATTCTATCTTTTTCATGGCAAAAACTCTTCAAAAGAACCATAGATTATTCAAAACAAGCACATAACACAACAAAAACTGAATCTGTCAAAAATAGAAAAGTCTGTAAAGACGCAATTTTTGGTCATACTTCTGTAACTCTAAAAATTCTGAAAAATTAGGACAACGTTGGAAATTTGTATCCATATAACGTGAGAACAATTCAAGAATTTATCGCGCTCCAACATTCTTCAGAAATTCTAAATCTCGACGCAAAAGTTTCTGAATTTCAATGCAATCAAATCAACTATCAACCAAATCATCCCAAGGGCTTTGCTTGGCACGAACACTAATTTAAACCACAAAAACACATCAAACCAGAGGTATAATTGGGTAATTTATTGAAAATAGCAAGAAAACCAAAAAGAAAAAATGTAAAAGTTGGGTTGCCTTCGAATGAGCGCTATCGTTATACGCTCTTAGCTAGGAAGAACACATAGATCTCAAGTGTTATCATCCTTACTTTCCGTAGATGTGTTCTTGTCAGGGGGGTTTTGCAAAAATAACTTGAAACACATTATCCATAGAAGTTTTAGCATTATCAAGTTGCCCGTCCGCATATCCCCGTTGATTCATAGCCACAATCCAAGAATAATGTTGATTGACATCATTAAAAACTTGTTGGATTATATCTAAGACGGGGATTTCCTTTTTAAGATTCTCATAAAATATTGATTATTACCAAGCAAATGTCTCAACCTATAATCACTATTGTAAAGGATCTCATCTATTACCGGTTTTTCACGGCTCATGCCATAAAAATCGAATATTTCCCTATCTTCCCATAGTATGTGATCAAATTCATTCATGAGAACTCGGGTATCTATCTTTTTGGCTTTAAGATCCTTTATAGTGGGAAGCTCATAAAACAATGTTTGCAAGGTAGGATGGGTACGGATAAATCTATTTTCAAGTTTCAAAACTAGTGTCGAGATTGTCGGGGTTATGTACCCATGGTAAGATCATCCACACCCTATGACATTTGAAGACATCGGGGCTGGCAAAGCCCCTCCGGCTAGCTAGCCGCATGGCCGTCTCCCTGGTACGGTTAGGACCACATGACCTGCTTCAATAAGATGGCACTCTAGAACAAGACGGCTTCGGGGGCGGGGCGGCTCCTTGCAGCCGCCCCCTCCTCCTCGTAGTCTGCACTCACCTACAATGACAAGATGGGGCATGGCTATAGAGCCACGCGCTCCACCGAATCCTGAAAGGTCACGGTTAGAGTACGCGCTGACCAGGCGGCCACCTACCCACACGGCATGGGATTGTAGCCATACGACGCATGACGCAACCCTCGTAAGCAAGGATGATGCTACAATGAAAGACAATCAGCATGGCCCGCAGGCGGCGGGCCTACCTATGGGTTGGATTCTCGATAGCCGGCAACGCCCTCTAGAGGCGGGCCCCAATAGCCGGCGGAGAAACTAGCGACAATAGACACTGACATCCGGGTCCTACACCTGGCCGTATTACTATTGTACCCCTGGGAGGTCGGCCTATAAGATACCCCAGGCTCACCCATTCAAAGGGTTCACATTCATGTTCAGCTCTCATTCCACACACACACCATAGCTAGGAGAAGAGGGATAGCTCTACCCTTCTTCCTCATCTAGCAACACAGCTCTAGGAGGAACTCTGTATACTCTTGATCATAGTCATCATAGCAGGACTACGGGTGTTATCTCTCTGGAGAGCCCCTAACCTGGGTACGTCTCGTGTGCTCCCGAGCTCGTGCTCACTCCCGCTTCCAGATCCCGACTACGTCCTCATGGCTCCACCCATGACAAGCCACCCCCTAGCATGTGCCGTGATATTATCATGAGAATTGGCACCCACCATGGGGCCGTCTGCGGCGTTGGCCGGAGTTGTGTTCCGGACGGGAACCACCCTTCCCTCTAGCGAGCGCGTCGCGCCTGGCCTAATCAGCCAGCCTGATACAATCATTTACGCTTGCACCAACGCATGACCTGGCACGGGCCTGCCTGCCTCGTGAGCTACCTCATTGACCCCTTCTCGAAGCTCAGCCTCTCCGACGTGGTTGCCAACGACTAGTGCCCCGGCAACATGGTGATCATCGACAACCCGCTCCCTCCTTTCGGCTGCGACGCTTCTGCTGGCGGGCTCGACGCTGGCGTCTTCGTGGAGGCGATGGTCATTGGCGACAGCCAACCCGTTGACGGGGCTGCCGAGGACCCGTTGTCACATCCCTAGCTCTGTCTTGCCCTTGGGTTGGTCTTGCTTGAGCATCATGTTTAAATTTTGTTAAACTTGAATTGGGGATGTTCAAACACTAGCACCTTGAAATCCAAATAGGTCCAGCTTTAAAAATTTGCATTCAATAAACCCAAAATGCCTTCATCAATGTTTGATAATTTTGGCAAGGCTTTTAGACCAAACCAAAATTTAGGGACATTTTTAAGGATTTATTTTTGGGACTTTGAATTTAAATCATTAGCTATTTGAATTTGAATTATATTCATATAATTAGAATATAATTTCAAATACCCTTGAAATGTTTTATGAGCTTCTGGAAAAGTCCATCTAGCAAAATAAAAATATTCAGAGGAGTTTTTGGCATTGTTTGAAATTGTTTAATTTCAAAACAGTGGCAAAAGAAAATAAACAAAGAAAGAAAAAAAAACAGAAACAGAAATTAAAATAGAAAACAGAGAGAGAGGAAGCCCACCTGAGACACTTACCTGGTCTCCCTGTAGCCTGGCCCAGCTTCTGCCGGCCCAGCCCACCCTCCTCTCTCCTACTGTCTTCAACCTCCTGCCAGTGGGCAGGAGGGCGCGTGGCCACCGTGCGCCGGCCACCTCCACCTTGCCTGCCTGCCTCCTCGCCGCCCCGAAGCCCCTAGAGGACGCCACGACACCCTGGAACCCCCTCGACCTCTCCCCGTGTTCCTCTTCCTCCTCTCTCTCTCTTCCCCGCTTCCCTCGCTCGCGTTCGTCGCCGCCGCTCGTCACCACCGCGGCCACCGTCCACCTCTCGCCTCGCCGGAGTGCCCAGTAGCTCCGCCTCGTTCCTCTCTTCCTCCACGCCGAGCTGCCCGACGCCAGAAGCCCTGGAGCACCGTCGTCGACCTCGTCTTCTTCCTCGGCCACAGGAGATCGCCGTCGGGATTCCGACGCCGTCCGGCCCCCGTTGAACCTGCTGAGACCTCCGACCGACCCCCTGTGAGCCCCTCCGTCGATCCCCTCTCTCCCCTCCATCGATTTCGACCCCTAACCACGTCAGCCACCATGCCCGCGAACTCCACGCCGCCGGCGATGTTACCGCCGACGCTGCAGCCACCGGGGCTTGAAAACGAGCCCGGCACCGTGCTCCGCACCCTTCCACAAGTCGAAAACCCCCACCTGCTCGTCCTACGGTGCACCTCATCGCCGTTCCCGAGCACGCCCGAACTCCGGCCACCGCACTTCCCTCGCCGCCGTCGATCTGGTCCTCGCCGGCGCGAGCTGATGGCTCCGTTGGATGAGGACGAGGACCAGCATCACGCCAAGCCCCTCCGCCGCTCTTTTCGTCGCCGGAGGCGGATTTCCGACGCCCTCCACCGCGCTCAGCCTCGCCGGCGGCTAGCCGCCGGTCGTTTGGCCTCTCTGACCGGGGGTTTGACCTCCCCCGAGTCGCTGACAAGTGGGCCCTGGCCCCTGCTAATTTAAATTAAGTTTTATGTTAAACTAAATTAACCCTTCTGACACTGACGTGTGTGCCCTCGCGCCCAATTAGGTTAGTCTAATTTTCCTGTTTAGATTAGTACTAATCATGTGGACCCCACGTGCCAGTTTTGACTTTGGTCAAGTCAATGTTGACTGGTCCCACCTGTCATGCACACAAACCATCCCAGAGCCACTAACGTGTGGACCCCACACGTCAGGTTTGACCTGGACCAGCCCTGTTGACTGCTGACATCACAGTGACGTCATGCTGATGTAGTAACTATTTTCTGGAATTTTAAATAAATCAGAAATGATTTATTTATTTCAGAAAATAGCCAAAACTTCTAAAAATCATATAAAATCAACCGTAGCTCAGATGAAAATAATTTATATATGAAAAATGATAAGAAAAATCCAAGGAATCTGTTTATGGCACTTTCATGCATGTTTGAACAAGCTAAGCCTGCTGATCAGGTCAAATCAATTAAATGACAATTAAATAATCACATATGGAGTTTGAATTTGAATCTTTGGTTCAAACCAACTTCATTTAATATGGTTACTAGTTGCATTAGCTCAATCAACAACATATTGCCATGTCATGATCATGCATCATATTGTTGCATTGCATTGATTGTGTTCTTTCTCTGTTTGTCGGTTTTGTCCCCTCTCAGTAGACGATGTTCCGACGATGAGTTCGATGACCCCGATGAAGTCTCATTGATATCTTCAGAAGTGCCAGGCAAGCAAACCCCATTGAACATTCCGATACAATCCCACTCTCTCGCTCTTGCTCTCTTTTAATGCATTAGGACAACAACGCTTCAATTGTTACCTGCTGCGGTAGTTGAACCCCTTTCCACTGCATGACCTGTCATTGCCACAGTAAATAGTTGAAACCCACCAGTATGAATAGGAGTTGTTTGAGCCATGTTGTGCCTACTCAATCATGCTTTCTGGTTATGCCTGCTATTGCTTAGAGTTGTGTCAGGTCTGATTCATCGGGGATGAATTGGAATGGTGTTGAACATGTCCTAATGTGTGTAAGCTAAGTTTGTGAACACGATTTGGTAAAGGTAGCGATGAGAGGCCATGTAGGAGTACATGGTGGGTTGTCTCATTGAAACCGTCCTCAGGAACTGAGTTCTGTGTTGGTTGATCCATGAAACTACTACTACCAAACATTGGGCCCTGAAATATGACCACGCTCGACTTATTGACTGCCCATGTTCTCTGTCTTGGAGTTGCAACTAGTTGCTGGTGTTTGTAGTTTACTGGAGGTCGTGCGCAGTGCTGACCCTCGGGGTGGGCTGTGACACGACAGGTACGTGGCACGGTGTACCGGTCGCCCGTTTGGTGACGCGGGAACCCTGTACACATCGTTTGGGGCCGTGAGTGACACCCCGGCCGGATCTCCCCACGGATGGAACCCAAATAGGCGATAAACCTGGACGAGAGACTTGAGTGGTTGGTTAGGTCGTGGTCTACACCCACGTCGGCTTTCGCTTGAAGTCTGCCGAGCACATGTCGTGTGCAGACGCTAAGTGGTGGAAACATGTGTGAAGAAGTACACCCCTGCAGGGTTATATATGATCTATTCGAATAGCCGTGTCCGCGGAAATGGACTTCTGGGTTGCCTATTACAGTTCATAGACAAGTGAAAGTGGATACTCTAAAACACGCAAGATAAGCGTGAGTGCTATGGATGGCCTTCTCGCAGGGAGACGGGAGCGGATCCATAGTGGTGTATTGATTGGTAAATATGTGGACTCGTGTGCGCCACCTCAAAAGAGTTACTTGCAGTCGTAGTTTAGGATAGCCACCGGTCAAAGCTGGCTTGCTGCAGTCAAACTCCACCACCCCCTTTGTTGATACTGATGCATATGTAGCTAGTTCTGATGTAAGTCTTGCTGAGTACCTTTGTACTCACGTTTGCTTAATTTATGTTTTGCAGAGAGACTTCAGTCTCGCTAGTGGTTCCGTGTGGACTTCGACGTTTAGCTTGTTACCTCAGCTACGATCTTGTACCCTCGGGAGGGTCTTGTAGATAGTCAAGCTTTTTCAGCCTTCTTCATTTGTAGTTGTCTGTACTCAGACATGTTATGCTTCCGTTGCCTGTATGCTCTGTATGTTGGGTCATGTGACCTCTGTTTGTAATAAATGCTATGATGGCTCTTCTGGGCCTTATCTATATGAGTTGTTGAGTTATGTTGTGATGCCATGTTGTACAACACATACTTGCATGTTATGCGTACGTGTAATGTGTATTTCTATGTGTGGCATCCGACACCTAGTTGTTTACCTTTGGTAGCCTATCTTACAGGGAAATGTCTCCTAGTGCTTCCACCGAGCCTTGGTAGCTTGCTACTGCTCCGGAACACTTAGGCTGGCCGGCATGTGTCCTTCTTCGTTCCTGTGTCTGTCCCTTAGGGGAAATGTCACGCGCTGTTCCTTTAAGTCCTTGTAGCTTGCTACGACTTGGGTTCATACGTTGATGACCGACACGTTCGTTGCTGGGTCATGTATGCCTATCTCTGTAATTTAGTGCCACTTTTGGTTTATAACTAGTCATGTCGGCCCGGGTTCTCTGTCATATGGATGCTAGCGACACTATCATATACGTGTGCCAAAATGCGCAAACGGTCCCGGGCCAGGTAAGGTGGCACCCGTGGGGATACCGTGCGTGAGGCCGCAAAGTGATATGATGTGTTACAGGCTAGACCTGTGTGACTTAGGATCGGGGTCCTGACAGCTTTGGTATCAGAGCCTGAATGCCTGTAGGATTAGTAAGCCAAACTGGTCGAAGTTGTGTCTAGAAACTCTTGAGTTATATAAGGGAATTGATTGTGGAAGGGAACGTAAGGCTCTTTTTACTCCTTTCCCTTATGACCTTCTGATCTGAGTCACCTTCTTCTTTCTACGGGGATTAAGAACTAGGATTCTCATTCTAATTATCAGGATCACGTTAATTGTGGTTTCAACCCTCAGTTCAGTTTCTACTACTTCTACTGCTCAACTGTTGATCTCAGAACCTTGACATTATGATGTTGAGTGGTTATGCTATCTTTGTGCACGAGTATCAAAAGTATTTTCAAGCATTTACGACCGTTATGCTGTCCGAGTCATTCCAGGTTTCTAAATAATCTGATGCATTTGCAAATCTTTTCTTCCTGTTCCCGATGCTCCTTTGGGCCAGATTAACCACACTAGTCGTTGTGTTGAGGTACTTTGTTGCCTCGACATACATGTTGGAGCTATTATTATGACCCTAGGTGTCTTAGAAGATCACCAGTAATCTAGCAATGCTTTATATTCCCAGTGTGATGATTCTGGCCATCATTCTCGAAAGCATCCTGTGATGCCATTTAGTTAGTAGGCCTTCTATTTCTGGGTTCTTGAACCCAAGATTCACTCTACTTACTTCATGTTGATAGTATTGCTCGTCCCTATAGGATATTAGTAACCTTGTGATAGTCCTCGAGGTCCGTGGTATATCCTTCTTCCAAATACCATGAACCATCATGGCAGAAGTTCTTCTGAACCAAAAGATCACAACCCGAGTGCTCTTGAGTAGTACTCCATTCATATAGTGACTCTGCCAATTCTACTTTCCGCATGGGCTATCCGGAAGACATATGTTGAACTCGTTTGACATGTTAATCTATGCATCCAGAACTCAGAAGTTATATGTTCCTTGAGTTGTCTCCTTTTAGTTGTATTATGACCCTCGTCTATCAATTGATAGTCAGGAGTAGTTGTGCACTCGTGTTCATCGAGGCCTTTTACTCTTGTGGTCTGTCAAGCCATTCTATTCTGGAATGACTAGGAGAAACACACTCCAGTACCTTATCCATATCCAGGATTTGGTCAAAGAAGTTGTACTTCGCAGATGAAGAATGCTAATGCAGCTTCTAAACTGTTCTATCCTGGAGTATTACCATCTTTATGTCAAGAATGTCGTGAGAATTGCACTATCTCTTATGAATTCTTGAAGTAGTAATATTTCTTGCCATCATTGTTCATCCCTCGGTTTCCGTGTTATTGTAGCCAGAATGCTGACAAGTGAATTGTGATGTGTGAAATTAATACTCCTAGCAACTTCGTTGCTTGGTAGTTAAAGGACAACAATCTCATTCTTAGCGTGTTGATTACTGATTCACCATTCTAAGATTGATCGTGCTACCTAGTCCACTTCCCTGGTGCACTCCTTGGTTGATGAGTTAGGATTGTGTTAAGTCCTTGCTCTTTTGATCATATCATCTTGCCCTGAAAAGAGAGATTGATCTCGGGCTTAGTAACATATCGGTGGTTCGTGGTTTTCCGAATATCTTCTCGGAAGTATTACCAGGTTGTTTCCTGACCGCTATGTTGAGTTCGTGATCAAGTTGGTTCCTCATAAACCACCACTTCTCCAAGAATCTGTATTGGATACCCTAAACTAGTTGGTTAAGCTAAACAACAACTTGGAGAGTTGGAAGATAAAAGTTTGCCAGCTTAGTTCATCTCAAGGGGTATGTTTGCGGGTGTTGAAGATAGATGACATCTTCATCAGTTGGTCCCTGTGATCAGTTGTTGGACCTATTGTCATATCAAAACTTTGATTTGAGTATGGGCTATCATCAAATCAAATCAGAACCAATGATATTCATAATGTTGTCTTACTCGTGGGTGTCCCTCGAGCATACCTCATTATATCTCTTGGTCTGACCAATGCTACCACCTTGTTCATATAAATTGTGGAATTCCATCTTCATGGATATCTCGATGACCCGTTGTTGAGCCCATCAACATCGTTATCTTGACCACGATTCATGCTGAACATTTAAGTTAGTATTGGAAACTTCTCAAGCATGGCCTTCGTGTTCCGTTCATGAGGTATATGTTGGATGAGAGGAGAGACTTTCCCTAATTCATGTGCATTTGGTGCAAGTTGCTGCCGTGAGTTCGAGAAAGTTTGTTTTGCTTCCTGTGGAATCATCCCAAGTCAGTCATGCATACGTGCGAAGTATTCTGTGGTTTGGAGATTTGCAACCTTCACTCTATAGGTGTCCCTAGCACACCAAGCCACTGGTTGATTTGTTCAAGGAGAAAAGTTCCATCATAAGAGCTAATCATATGACTTATGTAAGGACTTCGATATCCTAGACGATGGTTCCCCACCAGAACCCGGTAGTGTTTTATCATAAGACTGCTATGTGGCCATGCTTGTCTTGGACAACGTGTTCACAGGTTTGTAGCAGAACCAGCTCATGTTTTGGAGCTTGCTATCGTGGTTCACTCCTCGAGAATCTCGCAACGCCTTCTCATCGAATTGTGTTGCAAACATTCATTCTTTCTAGACTCGATGAGTCTGGAATATCCTGACACCAATCAGAACTGAATCTTAGGCAGATATGATGGTTGGTGCATTTCCCAAGAACTATAATATTGGTCTCTCAATAACCGGTAAAGTGGATGTCGTGGCCAACACACCCAGCCGGAAGACCTATTGTTGTAGAATCTTGATTGAAGAAGTTGGCCACCTCCCCATAGGGATTTTGTAGGATTTACTCCCTAATTGTTCCTTATGGACTTTTTGTGCTCCCGAAGTCCGACCTTTACTTGATGGCCATGTTGATGCTTTTAAGCATTGACCGTGGTACCTAGTACATCAAGGAGAACATTAGAAGCGGAGTGCTAAATGTCTCTCGGTCGATCATCCGGATTTTGCCCGTTGACTCCGCTAAGGTGAAATCTGAGAAAGTGTTATCTTCCTTTGCATTTGCATCGTCCATAGCTATACATCATGGTCGTATGTTGTGTTGCCAGGATCCTTGACACGGATATTGGTAAAACCTTGATGAATATGGGAATGCTCAAGTTCTTGAGAGAACACACAAGCACTAGGTGTTATCCTCGACACTAACCGGGATTGCTTCCAGTGTTCTTGGTTATACTATAACCTCTCAAAGACTAGTTTCACTCTCTACTGTTGGGTTTCTTCCCAGTTACCAGAATCATTCCCAGCATTTGCATTTTGTTCCCAGCTTGCACCGCCAATGTGCCAATTTTCCATGTGTTGCCCTTCTCAGCATCTGCTGTTCAGGATTATCTTCAAAAGTGGTCCTACCATGGGTCCCATCCATTTCCGGTGATAAGCAAAATCAACCTTGGAATTGTCCTTTACAAGGTAGTCCACATCATCCATTCTGGCCGAGTATGTCATTCTTTCGGACTCCGTCAAACGATCGATTGTGATTTGCCTCCGACTGGTATAGGGAATTTCAATGATCTCTATATCAAAAGTAGTTCTTTTTGCCACTTAAGGGGATAACTCTATGAGTCACCTTCTCTAAGGTGCCCCGTCTGGTGACCTCGATCACCCTCTTCTCAGGTGTGGAATTATTGCCTACCGAGTGAACCTTCATTGTTTATTTCACTCCATCCCCCTGGAGGTGTACCCCGTGTCACAGCTCAAGAGATGTTTCAATGTCTCACTCCATGAGTTGATCTTGAGTTGCCCGATCTTTCACAAGATCAACTATTGCGGAGTTTCTTTCGTCGTCACCGTGTTGGACAAAGACCTCAAAAGCAAGGGTTTCAAGATCAACATGATGCCAGCAATCAACATTCATATGAAGGGCCCTTGGATCATGAAGATTGTGTTAGCTAGTGTCCCCTCTGATTTCTTACCCTACGCTTGAATCTCAGGACGAGATTCTTGTTTTAGTGGGGGTGAGTTGTCACATCCCTAGCTCTGTCTTGCCCTTGGGTTGGTCTTGCTTGAGCATCATGTTTAAATTTTGTTAAACTTGAATTGGGGATGTTCAAACCCTAGCACCTTGAAATCCAAATAGGTCCAGCTTTAAAAATTTGCATTCAATAAACCCAAAATGCCTTCATTAATGTTTGATAATTTTGGCAAGGCTTTTAGACCAAACCAAAATTTAGGGACATTTCTTAGGATTTATTTTTGGGACTTTGAATTTAAATCATTAGCTATTTGAATTTGAATTATATTCATATAATTATAATATAATTTCAAATACCCTTGGAATGTTTTATGAGCTTCTGGAAAAGTCCATCTAGCAAAATAAAAATATTCTGAGGAGTTTTTGGCATTGTTTGAAATTGTTTAATTTCAAAACAGTGGCAAAAGAAAAAAAACAAAGAAAGAAAAAATACAGAAACATAAATTAAAATAGAAAACAGAGAGAGAGGAAGCCCACCTGAGCCACTTACCTAGTCTCCCTGTAGCCTGGCCCAGCTTCTGCCGGCCCAGCCCACCCTCCTCCCTCCTACTGTCTTCAACCTCCTGCCAGTGGGCAGGAGGGCGCGTGGCCACCGTGTGCCGGCCACCTCCACCTTGCCTGCCTGCCTCCTCGCCGCCCCGACGCCCCTAGAGGACGCCACGACACCCTGGAACCCCCTCGACCTCTCCCCGTGTTCCTCTCCCTCCTCTGTCTCTCTTCCCCGCTTCCCTCGCTCGCGTCCGTCGCCGCCGCTCGTCACCACCGCGGCCACCGTCCACCTCTCGCCTCGCCGGAGTGCCCGGTAGCTCCGCCTCGTTCCTCTCTTCCTCCTCGCCGAGCTGCCCGACGCCAGAAGCCCTGGAGCGCCATCGTCGACCTTGTCTTCTTCCTCGGCCACAGGAGATCGCCGTCGGGATTCCGACGCCATCCGGCCCCGGTTGAGCCTGCTGAGACCGCCGACCGACCCTCTGTGAGCCCCTCCGTCGATCCCCTCTCTCCCCTCCGTCAGTTTCGACCCCTAACCACGTCAGCCACCATGCCCGCGAACTCCACGCCGCCGGCGATGTCACCGCCGACGCTGCAGCCACCGGGGCTTGAAAACGAGCCCGGCATCGTGCTCCGCACCCTTCCACGAGTCGAAAACCCCCACCTGCTCGTCCTACGGTGCACCTCATCGTCGTTCCCGAGCATGCCCGAACTCCGGCCACCGCACTTCCCTCGCCGCCGTTGATCTGGTCCTCCCCAGCGCGAGCTGATGGCTCCGTTGGATGCGGACGAGGACCAGCATCACGCCAAGCCCCTCCGCCGCTCTTTTCGTCGCCGGAGGCGGATTTGCGACGCCCTCCGCCGTGCTCAGCCTCGCCGGCGGCTAGCCGCCGGTCGTTTGGCCTCTCTGGCCAGGGGTTTGACCTCCCCCGAGTCGCTGACAAGTGGGCCCTGGCCCCTGCTAATTTAAATTAAGTTTTCTGTTAAACGTAATTAACCCTTCTGACACTGACGTGTGGGCCCTCGCGCCTAATTAGGTTATTCTAATTTTCCTGTTTAGATTAGTACTAATCCTGTGGACCCCACGTGCCAGTTTTGACTTTGGTCAAGTCAATGTTGACTGGTCCCACCTGTCATGCACACAAACCATCCCAGAGCCACTGACGTGTGGACCCCACACATCAGGTTTGACTTGGACCAGCCCTGTTGACTGCTGACATCACAGTGACGTCATGCTGACACAGTAACTATTTTCTGGAATTTTAAATAAATCAGAGATGATTTATTTATTTCAGAAAATAGCCAAAACTTCTAAAAATCATATAAAATCAACCGTAGCTCAGATGAAAATAATTTATATATGAAAAATGATCAGAAAAATCCAAGGAATCTGTTTATGGCACTTTCATGCATGTTTGAACAAGCTAAGCCTGCTGATCAGGTCAAATCAATTAAATGACAATTAAATAATCACATATGGAGTTTGAATTTGAATCTTTAGTTCAAACCAACTTCATTTAATATGGTTACTAGTTGCATTAGCTCAATCAACAGCATATTGCCATGTCATGATCATGCATCAGATTGTTGCATTGCATTGATTGTGTTCTTTCTCTGTTTGTCGGTTTTGTCCCCTCTCAGTAGACGACGTTCCGACGATGAGTTCGAGGACACCGATGAAGACTCATTGATATCTTCAGAAGTGCCAGGCAATCAAACCCCATTGAACATTCCGATACAATCCCACTCTCTCGCTCTTGCTCTCTTTTAATGCATTAGGACAACAACGCTTCAATTGTTACCTGCTTCGGTAGTTGAACCCCTTTCCACTGCATGACATGTCATTGCCACAGTAAATAGTTGAAACCCACTAGTATGAGTAGGAGTTGTTTGAGCCATGTTGTGCCTACTCATTCATGCTTTCTGGTTATGCCTGCTATTGCTTAGAGTTGTGTCAGGTCAAATTCATCGGGGATGAATTGGAATGGTGTTGAACATGTCCTAATGTGTGTAAGCTAAGTGTGTGAACACGATTTGGTAAAGGTAGCGACGAGAGGCCATGTAGGAGTACATGGTGGGTTGTCTCATTGAAACCGTCCTCAGGAACTGAGTTCTGTGTTGGTTGATCCATGAAACAGCTACTACCACACATTGGGCCCTGAAATATGACCCCGCTCGACTTATTGACTGCCCTTGTTCTCTGTCCAGGAGTTGCAACTAGTTTCTGGTGTTTGTAGTTTACTGGAGGTCGTGCGCAGTGCTGGCCCTCGGGGTGGGCTGTGACACGGCAGGTACGTGGCACGGTGTACCGGTCGCCCGTTTGGTGACCCGGGAACCTGTACACATCGTTTGGGGCCGTGAGCGACACCCCGGCCGGATCTCCCCATGGATGGAACCCAAATAGGCGATAAACCTGGACGAGAGACTTGAGTGGTTGGTTAGGTCGTGGTCTACACCCACGTCGGCTTTCGCTTGAAGTCTGCCGAGCACATGTCGTGTGCAGACGCTAAGTGGTGGAAACATGTGTGAAGAAGTACACCCCTGCAGGGTTATATATGATCTATTCGAATAGTCGTGTCCGCGGAAATGGACTTCTGGGTTGCCTATTATAGTTCATAGACAAGTGAAAGTGGATACTCTAAAACACGCAAGATAAGCGTGAGTGCTATGGATGGCCTTCTCGTAGGGAGACGGGAGCGGATCCATAGTGGTGTATTGATTGGTGAATATGTGGACTCGTGTGCGCCACCTCAAAAGAGTTACTTGCAGTCGTAGTTTAGGATAGCCACCGGTCAAAGCTGACTTGCTGCAGTCAAACTCCACCACCCCCTTTGTTGATACTGATGCATATGTAGCTAGTTCTGATGTAAGTCTTGCTGAGTACCTTTGTACTCACGTTTGCTTAATTTATGTTTTGCAGAGAGACTTCAGTCTCGCTAGTGGTTCCGTGTGGACTTCGACGTTTAGCTTGTTACCTCAGCTACGATCTTGTACCCTTGGGAGGGTCTTGTAGATAGTCAGGCTTTTTCAGCCTTCTTCATTTGTAGTTGTCTGTACTCAGACATGTTATGCTTCCGTTGCCTGTATGCTCTGTATGTTGGGTCATGTGACCTCTGTTTGTAATAAATGCTATGATGGCTCTTCTGGGCCTTATCTATATGAGTTGTTGAGTTATGTTGTGATGCCATGTTGTACATCACATACTTGCATGTTATGCGTATGTGTAATGTGTATTGCTATGTGTGGGATCCGACACCTAGTTGTTTACCTTTGGTAGCCTATCTTACAGGGAAATGTCTCCTACTGCTTCCACCGAGCCTTGGTAGCTTGCTACTACTCCGGAACACTTAGGCTGGCCGGCATCTGTCCTTCTTCGTTCCTGTGTCTGTCCCTTAGGGGAAATGTCACGCGTTCTTCCTTTAAGTCCTTGTAGCTTGCTACGACTTGGGTTCATACGTTGATGACCGACACGTTCGTTGCTGGGTCATGTATGCCTGTCTCTGTAATTTAGTGCCACTTTTGGTTTATAACTAGTCATGTCTGCCCGGGTTCTCTGTCATATGGATGCTAGCGACACTATCATATACGTGTGCCAAAATGCGCAAACGGTCCCGGGCCAGGTAAGGTGGCACCCGTGGGGATACCGTGCGTGAGGCCGCAAAGTGATATGATGTGTTACAGGCTAGACCTGTGTGACTTAGGATCGGGGTCCTGACACCCGTTACGAGCGGCAATGACGGAACTGGCCGCTCCCGTCAATGATGACGCCGACCCAATGGAGCAAGAAGAAATCTGCGTCAAGCTCCTTGACAGCGCCACAAAGATGGTGGCTATAAAGGGCCGTGCTAAGGCTAACCAGCACGAGATCGACCGCATAACGGGCGGCACGCCGGCTACAGGCGAGCCCAGGCGAGCCGGTGCCGTCCGGCAATGCGGCATGACTATAACCAATATGCTGGGAGTCAGACATTCGATCTACGACACCCCAGTGCAGAACCTGTGTGCTGCGCAGGCGGCGGCGGAAGAACTTGAGACCCTGGAGGGCGATGAGCAGCACAGCCAGTTGGAGCGCCTCCGGGAGCTCCTCAATGCCACGAACGCGTAGCAAGCAGGCCTGTTGGGAAACGTAGCATGCAATTTCAAAAAATTCCTACGTTCACACAAGATCTATCTAGGAGATACATAGCAATGAGAGGGGGAGAGTATGTCCGCGTACCCTCGTAGACCGAAAGCGGGAACGTTTTGCAATGCGGTTGATGTAGTCGAACTTCTTCAGGCTTCAACCGATCTAGTACCAAACGCACGGCACCTCCGTGTTGTGCACACGTTCAGCTCGATTACGTCCCTCGTTCCTTCGATCCAGCAAGGCGTTGAGGAAGTAGATGAGATCCATTGGCACGATGGTGTGGTGATGGTGATGGTGATGTGATCGGCGAAGGGCTTCGCCTAAGCACTACGAGAATATGACTGGAGGCGTAAACTATGGATGGGGGTGCCGCACACGGCCAACAATTATTGGTCTGTGTTCTAGGCGCCCACCCTCATGTATATATAGGTTTGAGGGGAGGAGAGGCAGCCAAGGGGGCGCACCAAGTAGAAGGAATCCTACTTGGGGTCCTCCCCAATTTGGCCAAACCTCCCTTTCCTATTCCTAATCAAATTAGGAAGGGAAGAGTGGGAAGCAGGAATCCTATTTGCTTTTCTCCTTTCCTCCTTCCCCTTCCCTTCTCCAATTTGGCCAGCCCATATGTGGGGGGTGCACCAGCCCCTTTGTGGCTGGTGTGTTTCCCTTCTTGGCCCACAAGGCCCATATCTTTTTCCGGGGGATCCAAGAACCCCTTCTGGTGACCGGATATCACCCAGAACACATCCGGTGTCCAAATACCATCGTCCTATATATCAATCTTTACCTCTCGACTATTTCGAGACTCCTCGTCATGTCCGTGTTCTCATATGGGACTCTGAACAACATCCGGTCACCAAATCACATACCTCATATAATACAATGTCGTCATCGAACATTAAGCATGCGGATCCTACGGGTCCAATTATGTTATCATTGTTGAGAGAACTTTCACTAGTGAAATTATGAACCCTAGGCGTTTGTTCGAAGCATTGCAATGCCGTTTGTGCTCACTTTTATCATTAGTTACCTTGCAGATTTTATATTTTTAGATTACAAAAACCTATATCTACCATCCATATAGCACTTGTATCACCATCTCTTCGCCGAGCTAGTGCACCTATACAATTTGCCATTTTATTGGGTGTGTTGGGGACACAAGAGACTCTTTGTTATTTGGTTGCAGGGTTGTTTGAGAGAGACCATCTTCATCCTACGCCTCCCACGGATTAATAAACCTTAGGTCATCCACTTGAGGGAAATTTGCTACTCTCCTACAAAACTCTTCACTTGGAGGCCCAACAACGTTTACAAGAAGAAGGTTGCATCGTAGACATCAAGTATCCCACGCAAGACATACATCAAGTGTTCTTAAACCCTTAAAGACTCAATTCGATAAGATAACTTCAAAGGGAAAACTAAATCAGTTACCAGAAGGTAGAGGGGGAGAAACATCATATGATCCAACTTCAGTAGAAAAGCTCGCGGTACATCAAGATTGTGCCAAATCAAGAACACGAGAGACACACATCAAACACATAGCTACTGGTACATACCCTGAGCCCCGAGGGTGAACTACTCCCTCCTCGTCATGGGGAGCACCGGGATGATGAAGATGGCCACCGGTGATGGATCCCCGCTTCGACAGGGTGCCGGAATAGGGCCCCGATTGGTTTTTGGTAGCTACAGCGGCTTGCGGCGGCGGAACTCTCGATCTAGGTTATTTTGTGGAAGTTCGGGTATATATAAGAGATCTTGGAGTCGGGAACAGGTCAGGGGGGTCCCAGAGGCAGCCACGAGGTAGGGGGCCCGCCCAGGGGGTAGGGCACGCCCCCACCCTCATGGTGGCCTAGGGACTCTTCTGGTCCATCTCCGGTACTCCGTGGGCTTCTTCTGGTCCAAAAACAATCTCTGTGAAATTTCAGGTCAATTGCACTCTGTTTGGTATTCCTTTTCTGCGATACTCAAAAACAAGGAAAAAACAGAAACTGGCACTTGGCTTTGGGTTAATAGGTTAGTCCCAAAAATAATATAGAAGTGCATATTAAAGGCCATTAAACAACCAAAACAGATAATATAATAGCATGGAACAATTAAAAATTATGGGTACGTTGGACACGTATCAAGCATCCTTAAGCTTAATTCCTGCTCGTCCTCGAGTAGGTAAATGATAAAAATAGATTTTTTGATGTGGAATTCTGCCTAACATAATTATCAATGTAATTCTCTTTATTGTGGCATGAATGTTCAGATCCGAAAGATTTAAGACAAAATTTTAATATTGACATAAGAATAATAATACTTCAGGAATACGAACAAAGCAATTATGTCTTCTCAAAATAACAAGGACAAAGAATGTTCATCCCTACAAAGTCATATAGTTTGTCTATGCTCCATCTTCGTCACACAAAATACCCAAATCATGCACAACCCTGGTATCAGCCAAGAAATTGTTTCATACTTTAATTTTTTCAAACTTTTTCAACTTTCACGCAATACATGAGCATGAGCCATGGACATAACACTCTAGGTGGAACATAATGGCGGTTGTGGAAAAGACAAAAAGGAGGAAGATGGTCTCACATCACCTAGGCGTATCAATGGGCTATGGAGATGCCCATCAATAGATATCCATGTGAGTGAGTAGGTATTGCCATGCAACGGATGCACTAGAGCTATAATTGTATGAAAGCTCAACAAAAGAAACTAATTGGGTGTGCATCCAACTTGCTTGCTCACGAAGACCTAGGGCATTTGAGGAAGCCCATTGTTGGAATATACAAGCCAAGTTATGTAATGAAAAATTCCCATTAGTATATGAAAGTGACAAAATAAGAGACTCTCTATCATAAAGATCATGGTGCTACATTGAAGCACAAGTTTGGAAAAAAGATAGTACCATTGTCCCCCTTTTTTTGGCCTTCCTTTTTTTATTTGGCCTTTCTCTTTTTTTGGACTTTCTTTTTTTGTTTTTTTTGGCCTTTTTTCCTGGACAATGCTCTAATAATGATGATGATCACACTTCTATTTAATTACAACTCAAAGATTACAACTCAATGCTAGAACAAAATATGACTCCATATGGATGCCTCCGGCGGTGTACCGGGATGTGCAATGAATCAAGAGTGACATGTATGAAAAAATTATGCATGGTGGCCTTGCCACAAATACGATGTCAACTACATGTTCATGCAAGGCAATATGACAATGATGAAGCATGTCATAATGTAACGGTGGAAAGTTGCATGTCAATATATCTCGGAAAGCCTATGGAAATGCCGTAATAGGTAGGTATGGTGGCTATTTTGAGGATGATATATGGTGGGTGTATGGTATGGGCGAAAGTTGCACGGTACTAGAGAGGCTAGCAACTGTGGAAGGGTGAGAGTGAGTATAATCCATGGACTCAACATTAGTCATAAAGAACACACATACTTATTGCAAAAATCTACAAGTCATCAAAACCAAGTACTACACGCATTCTCCTAGGGGATGGGTTGGTAGGAGTTAACCATTGCGCGATCCCGACCTCCACACAAAGGATGACAATCAAAGAAATACCTCATGCTTCAAATTTGTCACACAACGGTTACCATACCTGAATGCTACGGGACTTGCACACCTCAACACAAGTATTTATAAAATTTACAACTACTCTACTAGCATGACTCTAATATCACCATCCTCATGTCTCCAAACGATCATAAAGTATCAAACTTCTCATAGTATTCAATGCACTTTATATGAAAGTTTTTCTTATATCCCTCTTGGATGCCCATCATATAAGGACTAAATTCATAACCTAAGCAAATTGCCATGCTGTTCTAAAGACTCTCAAAATAATATAAGTGAAGGACAGGTCATCTATTTCTTCAAAATAAAACCACCGACGTGCTTTAAAAAGATATAAGTTAAGCACTAGAGCAAACGACAAACTACTCCGAAAGATATAAGTGAAGATCAATGAGTAGTTGAATAATTATGTAACTATGTGAAGACTCTCTAACATTTAAGAAATTCAGATATTGGGATATTATTCAAAAAGCAAGCAAAGAAAAATAAAATAAATTGACGCTCCAAGCAAAGCATATATCATGTGGTGAATAAAAATATAGCTCCAAGAAAAGTTACCGATGAACAAAGACGAAATAGGGGATGCCTTCCCCGGGCATCCCCAAGCTGAGGCTTTTGGTTGTCCTTGAGTTTTACATTGGGGTTCCTTGGGCATCACCAAGCTTAGGCTCTTACCACTCCTTATTCCATAGTCCATCGAATCTTTACCCAAAACTTGAAAACTTCACAACACAAAACTCAACAGAAAACTCGTAAGCTCCGTTAGTATAAGAAAATGAAACTACCACTTAGGTACTGTTGTGAACTCATTATAAATTCATATTGATGTAATATCTACTGTATTAAAACTTCTCTATGGTTCATACCCTCTGATACTACTCATAGATTCATCAAAATAAGCAAACAACACAAAGAAAACAGAATCTGTCAAAAACAGAATAGTCTGTAGCAATCTGTAACTTTCGAATACTTCTATAACTCAAAAAATTCTGAAATAAATTGGTGGACGTGAGTAATTTGTCTATTAATCTTCTACAAAAAGAATCAAGTTAAAAGCACTCTCCAGTAAAAAAAAAGGCAACTAATCTCGCGAGCGCAAAGTTTCTGTTTTTTATAGCAAGATCACATTAACATTCACCCAAGTCTTCCCAAAGGTTCTACTTGGCACTTTATTGAAACAAAAGCTATAAAACATGATTACTACAGTATCTTGATCATGTGTACACACAAAAACAGTAGGGGTAAATATTGGGTTGTCTCCCAACAAGCGCTTTTCTTTAATGCCATTTAGCTAGGCATGATGATTTCAATGATGCTCGCATAAAAGATAAATTCTGAAACATAAAGAGAGCATCAAGAAGAATATGACTAACACATTTAAGCCTAACCCACTTCCTATTCATAGGGATTTTGTGAGCAAACAATTTATGGAAACAAAAATCAACTAGCATAGGAAGGAAAAACAAGCATCACTTCAAGATTTTCAACACATAGAGAAGAAATGTTATATTATTGCAATAGGTAGAAGCATATGTTCCTCTCTCATAATAATTTTCAGTAGCATCATGAATAAATTCAATAATATAACCATCACATAAAGCATTCTTGTCATGATCCCCAAGCATATAATTTTTTTTACACTCCACATAAACGAATTTTTTCTCATGAATAATAGTGGGAGTAAACTCAACAAAATAATTATCATGTGAGGTATAATCCAATTGAAAACTAAAATCATGATGATAAGTTTCATGGTTATCATTATTCTTAATAGCATACAAGTAATCACAATAATCAACATAGATACCAAATTTATTCTCGTAATCAATTGGAACTTCTTCCAAAATAGTGTACACATCACTAAATAAAGGCATGGCCTCTCCAAATCCACTTTCATCAATATAATCATCATAAATAAGAGGCATGCTTTCATCATATTAAATATTCTCATCAAAATATGGGGGACTAAAAATATCAGCTTCATTAAACATAGCATCCCCAAGCTTGTGGCTTTGCATATCATTAGTGTCACATCCCTAACTTTACTTTGCCCTAGGATAGTTTTGCCAGTGCATCATGTTTAAAATTTTGTTAAACTAGAAATGGGGATGACTAAACCCTAGCACCTAATCAAAGCAATTAGGTTTAACCTAAAAATATTCTCATTAAACCCAAAAATTGCCTTCAGTAATGTTTGATAATTTTGGCAAGGGTTTTGGTCCAAACCAAAAATATTGAACATTTATGGGGAATTGTTTGGGCTGTGATTAATTCACTAATGTATTTGAATTGGAGCAAATAAATCCTATAATTATTTTTAATGCTCCAATTATTCTGAAAACATTTTGTGGAGTTTTGTAATAATCCATATTGCATCCACAAATAATTTCAGAAGCAACAAAAATGGTTTAGTATTAGTACTAAATCAAAAACATACAAAAAAATAGAAAACAGTAATTAAAATGAGAAAAGCAGAGAGAGAGAGAGACTCACCTAGGCTTTACCTCGCAGCCCAAGTACATGGCAAGCCCACCAGGGGCAGCCTCGTCTTCTACCTCTTGCCAGTAGGCAGAGGAGAAGCTGGGCACGGCGCGCGCCGGCACGCAGCTGCCTGCCTGGCCCTCCACTAGCCAGCGTGACGCCACCGACAACCTGCGGCAGACGTCTGGAACCCGCCCGACCTCTCGCACTCTCCTCCTTCGCTCTCCCCTGCTTCTCCTCGCCATGGCCGAAACCACCGCAGCCGCGCCGGCGAGCACCACCGTGGCCACAGCTACCCCCTCGTCCCTCCTTTGTGCCCACGAGCCCCGCGACGTCGCCCTCTTCCTCCTCGCTGAGCCACGCTTCGCCGGAAGCTCTGCATCGTCTTTCCTGACCCCATATTCAACCTCCGGCCGCCGACAACCTCGCCGTCGATTCAACGGCTCCGATGCCTCCCCGAGCCCTTTGAGCTACCCTACCGCCTCCCTGTGAGCTCCTACTTCGATTCCCCCTCTCCCTCGACCTCCCCGCACTCTCTAGCTACGGCCCTACCTCCTGTCGGAGCTGTGGTCCGCCGGCCATGTCGCCGCCGTGGCCACAGCTGCTGCCGCCCTCGTCCGAGCGCATAAGCACACTCAGCGCACCCCCAGGAGCACGCCGCACCCATTAGCTCACCTCCATGTTCCCCGCAGCGCCTAACTCGACGGTGCCCGAACTCCAGCGCCGCTGCGAGCTCGTTTCCGACGAGCTCCGGCCACCCCAGCTCCTCACACCTGCGTGGATGGATGCGGGCGAGTCCCAACTCCATGTAGAGCCCTTCCGCCGCTCGTTTGGTCGCCTGAGGGCGAAACCCGACGCCCTCCGCCGTCTCTGGCTCCGCCGGCGAACAGCCACGGGTCAACTCCGGCGAGTTTGACCCGGGCTGACCCAGTTGACCCCCTGGGTCACTGACGCGTGGGCCCCCTCCGCCTATAATTAGCTAAGATAATTAAGTTAATTGCTAACTAATCTAGTTAGTTAGGTTAGTCAGTGACAGGTGGGCCCAGTGCCCTGCTAATTATAGGTTAGTGCTAATTTGTAATTAGTTAACCCTGTGACTCACTGACATGTGGTCCCCGCCCGGCTAATTAAACTAGGTTAGTATTAAATAAGTTAGTTTAGTTAGTTGTGTCACTGACCAGTGGGCCCCACTGGTCAGGTTTGACTAGACCAGCCCCTGTAGACTTGCTGATGTCAGCATGACCTAGTGCTGATGCAATAAGTGTTTTCTGGAATTTTAAATAAATCATAAATGATTTATTTATTTCAGAAAATAGCCAAAACTTCTAAAAATCATAGAAAATAAACTATAACTCAGATGAAAATAATTTTATATATGAAAAATGATCAGAAAAATTCAAGGAATCTGTTTATGGCATTTTCATGCATGTCTGAAGAAGTTAAACCTGCTGATCAGGTCAAATCAATTAAATGGCATTTAAATAATCACATATGGAGTTTGAATTCGAATCTTGGGTTCAAACCAACTTCATTTAATTGTGTTGATAGTTGCATTAGCTCAAATCACAACATAATGCCATATAATGATCATGCATCATATTGTGCATTGCATTGATTCTGTTCTTTCTTTGTTGCCGGTGTTTGTTCCCTCTCAGTAGACGACGTTCCGACGATGAGTTTGATGACACCGATGAAGTCCCATTGTTATCTTCAGAAGTGCCAGGCAAGCAAAACCCCATTAAGTATTCCGATACAATCCCACTCTCTCGCTCTTGCTCTCTTTAAATGCATTAGGACAACAACGCTTCAACTGTTACCTGCTGCGGTAGTTGAACCCCTTTCCACTGCATGACCTGTCATTGCCAAAGTAAATAGTTGAAACCCACTAGTATGAGTAGGAGTTGTTTGAGCCATGTTGTGCCTACTCTTTCATGATTTCTGGTTATGCCTACTATTGCTTAGAGTTGTGTGAGGTCTGATTCATCGGGGATGAATTGTAATGTGGTGAACATGTCTTACTATTGAGAGCTAAGTGTGTGAACACGATTTGGTAAAGGTAGCGATGAGAGGCCATGTAGGAGTACATGGTGGGTTGTCTCATTGCAGCCGTCCTCAGGAACTGAGTTCTGTGTTGGTTGGTCCATGAAACAGCTACTACCACACATTGGGATCCTTAATTGATTCTCTCGACTTATTAATCAACATGATCTCTGTCCAGGAGTTGCAACTAGTTTCTGGTGTTTGTAGTTTACTTTTGGTCATGCGCAGCGCTGACCCTCGGGGTGGGCTGTGATGCGGCAGGTACGTGGCACGGTGTACCGATCGCCCGTTTGGTGATGCGGGAACCCTGTACACATCGTTTGGGGCCGTGTGCGACACCCCGACCGGATCTCCCCACGGATGGAACCCAAATAGGCGATAAACCTGGACGAGAGACTTGTGTGGTTAGTCAGTTCGTGGCCGACACCCTCGCTGGGCCTCCGCTTGAAGGTTGCCGAGTACATGTCGTGTAAACGGCGGTAAGTGGTGAGAGCGTGTGTGAAGAAGTACACCCCTGCAGGGTTATATATAATCTATTCGAATAGCCGTGTCCGCGGAAATGGACTTCTGGGTTACCTCTACAGTTCATAGACAAGTGGAAGTGGATACTCTTAAACGCGCAAGATAAGCGTGAGTGCTATGGATGGCCTTCTCATAGGGAGACGGGAGCGGATCCATAGTGGTGTATTGATTGGTGAATATGTGGACTCGTGTGCGCCACCTTAAAAGAATTGCTTGTAGTCGTAGTTTAGGATAGCCACCGAGTCAAAGCTGGCTTGCTGCAGTCAAACTCCACCACCTCTTTGTTGATACTGATGCATATGTAGCTAGTTCTGATGTAAGTCTTGCTGAGTACCTTTGTACTCACGTTTGCTTAATTTATGTTTTGCAGAGAGACTTCAGTCTCACTAGTGGTTCCGCGTGGACTTCGACGTTTAGCTTGTTACCTCAGCTACGATCTTGTACCCTTGTAGGATCTTGTAGATAGTCAGGCTTCTCAGCCCTTTTCATTTGTAGTTGTCTATACTCAGACATGTTATGCTTCCGTTGCCTGTATGCTCTGTATGTTGGGTCATGTGACCTCTGTTTGTAATAAATGCTATGATGGCTCTTCTGGGCCTTATCTATATGAGTTGTTGAGTTATGTTGTGATGCCATGTTGTACATCACATACTTGCATGTTATGTGTACGTGTAATGTGTATTGCTATGTGTGGGATCTGACACGTAGTTGTTTACCCTTGGTAGCCTATCTTACAGGGAAATGTCTCCTAGTGCTTCCAGTGAGTCTTGGTAGCTTGCTACTGCTCCGGAACACTTAGGCTGGCTGACATGTGTCCTTCTTCGTTCCTATGTCTGTCCCTTAGGGAAAATGTCACGCGTTGTTCCTTTAAGTCCTTGTAGCTTGCTACGACTTGGGTTCATACGTTGATGACCGACACGTTCGTTGCTGGGTCATGTATGCCTGTCTCTGTAATTTAGTGCCACTTTTGGTTTATAACTGGTCATGTCGGCCCGGGTTCTCTGTCATATGGATGCTAGCGACACTATCATATATGTGTGCCAAAATGCGCAAACGGTCCCTGGCCAGGTAAGGTGGCACCCGTGGGGATACCGTGCGTGAGGCCGCAAAGTGATATGGTGTGTTACAGGCTAGACCTGTGTGACTTAGGATCGGGGTCCTGACAGTTTTGGTATCAGAGCCTGACTGCCTGTAGGATTAGTAAGCCAAACTGGTCGAAGTTGTGTCTAGAAACTCTTTTGTTATATAAGGGAATTGATTGTGGAAGGGAACGTAAGGCTCTTTTACTCCTTTACCTTATGACCTTCTGATCTGAGTCACCTTCTTCTTCTACGGGGATTAAGAAACTAGGATTCTCATTCTATTTATCAGGATCTCGTTATTGTGGATTCAACCCTCAGTTTAGTTTCTACTACTTCTGTTGCTCAACTATTGGTCTCAGAACCTTGACATGATAATGTTAAGTGGTTATGCTACCCTTTTGCTTGGATCTCAAAAGTATTTTCGAGCAACTACAGCCGTTATGCTGTCCGAGTCATCCCAGGTTTCTAATAGTCTGATGCATTTGCAAATCTCTTCTTCCTGTCCTGATGCTCCGATGGGCCAGATTAACCACACTAGTCGTTATGTTGAGATACTTTTTTACCTCGACAAATGGTTGGACTTATTATTATGACCCTAGGTGTCTTAGAAGATCACCCAGTAATGCAACCATACCTGGTATCCTCAGTGTGATGATTCTGGCCGTCATTCTCGAAAGCATCCCATGATGCCATTTAGTTAGTAGGCATTATATTTCTGGGTTCTTGAACCCAAGATTCTTTCTACCTACTTCATGTTGGTAGTATTTGCTCGTTCCTTTAGGATATTAGTAACCTTGTGATAGTCCTCGAGGTCCGTGGTTATCGTTCTTCCAATACCATGAACCATCATGGCAGAAGTTATCCCGAATCAAAAGATCACAACCAGAGTGCTCCTGAGTAGTACTCCATTCATATTGTGACTCTGCCAATTCTACTTTCTGCATGGGTTATCCGGAAGAAATATGTTGAACTCGTTCGACATGTTAATCTATGCATCCACAACTCAGAAGTTATATGTTCCTTGAGTTGTCTCCTTTTAGTTGTATTATGACCCTCGTCTATCAGTTGATAGTCAGGAGTAGTCGTGCACTTGTGTTCATCGATGCCTTTTACTCTTGTGGTCTGTCAAGCCATTCTATTCTGGAATGACTAGGAGAAACGAACTCCAGTACCTTATCCATATCCAGGATTGGGTCAAAGAAGTTGTACTCCGCAGATGAGGAATGTTAATCCAGTTTCTAATCTGTTCTATCTTGGAATATTACCATCTTTATGTTAAGAATGTAATGGGAATTGCACATCATCCTATGAACTCTTGATACAGTTATACTTCTCACCATCGTCGTTCATTCCTCGGTCTCCGTGTTATGGTAACCGGAATACCGACAAGTAAATTGTGATGTGTGAAAACAATACTCCTAGCAACTCTGTTGCTTGGTAGTTAAATGGACAATAACCTCATCCTTAGCGAGTTGATTATTGAATCATCACCCTAAGGTTGATCGTGCTACCTAGTCCATTTTCCTGGTGCACTCCTTGATTGATGAGTTAGGATTTTGTTAAGTCCTTGCTCATTTGATCATATTGTCTTGCCTTGAAAAGCAAGATTGTTCTCGAGCTTAGTAACATATCGGTGGTTCGTGATTTTCCGAATATCTTCTCGGAAGTATTACCAGGTTGTTCCCTGACCGCTATGTTGAATTCGTGATCAAGTTGGTTCCTTATAAACCACCACTTCTCCAAGAATCTGTGTTGGATACCCTGAACTGGTTGGTTAAGCTAAAACAATAACTTGGAGAGTTGGAAGATAAAAGCTTGACAGCTTAGTTCATCTCAAGGGGTATGTTTGCGTGTGTTGAAGATAGATGACATCTTCATCAATTGGTCCCTGTGATCAGTTGTTGGACCTATTGTCATATCAAAAATTTGATTTGAGTATGGGCTATCATCAAATCAAATCAGAACCAACGATGTTCATAATGTTGTCTTACTCGTGGATAATCCCTCGAGCATACACCATTATATCTTCTGGGTCTGACCAATACTATCACTTGTTCACATAATTATGGAATTCTATCTCCATGGAAATCTGGATGGATTATGGTGGAGCCCATCGACAACATCCCTACCTTCTCCATGATTTTGTAGGACATTAAGCTAGTGTTGGAAACTTTGTAAGCATTGCCTTCGTGTCCCGTTCATGAGGTATATGTTGGATGAGAGAAGAGACTTTCCCTAATTCATTTGTAGTTGATTTAAGTTGCCACCGTGAGTTTGGGAAAGTTGTTTTGCTTCCTTTGGAATCATCTCAAGTCAGTCATGCATACGTGCGAAGTATTCTGTGGTTTGGAGACTTGCAACCTTCACTCTATACGTATCCCTAGCACACTAAGCCACTGATTGATTTGTTCAAGAAAATGAAGTCTGTTGCGCTAATCATAGGTCATGCACATGACTTCGCTATCCTCGATGATGGTTCCCAACCAGAACTTGGTAGTGTTTTATTATAAGACAACTATGTGGTCATTCTCGTCTGCGACAGCGTGTTCACATGTGTGTAGCAGAACCATCTCATGTTTTGGAGCTGCTATCGTAGTTCATTCCCGACAATCTCGCAACGCCGTCTCGTCGAATTGTGTTGCAAACATTCATTCTTTCTAGACTCGATATGTCTGAAATATCCTGACACCAACCAGAACTGAATCTCAGGCAGATATGATGGTTGGAGCATTTCCCAAGAACTATAATATTGGTCTCTCGATAACCGGTAAAGTGGATGTCGTGGCCAACACACCTAGCCGGAAGACCTATTGTTGTAGTATCTTGATTGAAGAAATTGGCCACCTCCCTATAAGGACTTCGTAGGATTTACTCCCTAGTTGTTTCTTATTGATTTTTGTGCTCCTGAAGTCCGACCTTTTACTTGACGTTCTAGGTACAAAACCATTTTAATAAATGGGTTACGCTAGCACATCAAGGAGAACATTAGAAGCGGAGTGCTAAATGTCTCTCGGTCGAACATCCAGATTTTGCCCTTGAAACCGCTAAGGTGAAATCTGAGAAAGTGATATCTTCCTTTGCATTTGCATCATCCATCGCTATTCATCATGGTCGTATGTTATGTTACCAGGATCCTTGACACGGATATTGGTAAAACCTTGATGAATATGGGAATTCTCAAGTTCTTGAGAGCACGCACAAGCACCAGGTGTTATCCTCGACACTAACCGGGATTGCTTCCAGTGTTCTTGATTATATTATACACTCTCAAAGAGTAGATTTACTCTCTACTGTTGGCTTTCTTCCCAGTTACCAGAATCATTCCCAGCATTTGCCTCTTGTTCCCAGCTTGCCCCGCCAATGTGCCAATTTTCCATGGGTTGCCATTCTCAGCATCTGCTATTCAGGATTATCTTCAAAAGTGGTCCTACCATGGGTCCCATTCATTTCCGATGATAAGCAAAATCAACCTTGTCATTGTCTTTTACAAGGCAGTCCACATCATCCATCCTAGATGGAGAATGTCATTCTTTCGGATTCCGTCAAACGATCGATTGTGTTTGCCTTAGGCTGGTAATGGGAATTTCAATGATATCTATATCAAAAGTAATTCTTTTTGACACTTAAGGGAATAACTCTACGAGTCATCTTCTTTAAAGGTGCCCCGTCTAGTGACATCGATCACCATCTTCTTAGGTGTGGAATTTTGCCTGCCAAGTGAACTTTCATCATTTATTTCACTCCATTCCCCTAGAGGTTTACCCCGTGTCTCAGCTCAAGAGATGTTTCGACGTCTCAATCCATGAGTTGATCTTGAATTGCTCGATCTTCGAGAAGACCAAATCCTGTAGAACTCATGTTCTTTTGTTGTCGTGTTGGATGAAGCTTTGAAATCAAAGATGCCAAGATCTACATGATGCAATGAATCAACAATTTCGAGGAGGGAAACTGGATCGAGAAGATTGTGTTAGATAGTGTCCCCTCTGATTTCTTATCTCACGTCTTGAATCTCGAGACGAGATTCTTGTTTAGTGGGGGTGAGTTGTCACATCCCTAGCTTTACTTTGCCCTAGGATAGTTTTGCCAGTGCATCATGTTTAAAATTTTGTTAAACTTGAAATGGGGATGACTAAACCCTAGCACCTAATCAAAGCAATTAGGTTTAACCTAAAAATATTTTCATTAAACCCAAAAATTGCCTTCAGTAATGTTTGATAATTTTGGCAAGGGTTTTGGTCCAAACCAAAAATATTGAACATTTATGGGGAATTGTTTGGGCTGTGATTAATTCACTAATGTATTTGAGTTGGAGCAAATAAATCCTATAATTATTTTTAATGCTCCAATTATTCTGAAAACATTTTGTGGAGTTTTGGAATAATCTATATTGCATCCACAAATAATTTCAGAAGCAACAAAAATGGTTTACTATTAGTACTAAATCAAAAACATACAAAAAATAGAAAACAGTAATTAAAATGAGAAAAGCAGAGAGAGAGAGACTCACCTAGGCTTTACCTGGCAGCCCAAGTAGATGGCCAGCCCACCAGGGGCAGCCTAGTCTTCTACCTCTTGCCAGTAGGCAGAGGAGAAGCTGGGCACGGCGCGCGTCAGCACGCAGCTGCCTGCCTGGCCCTCCCCTAGCCAGCGCGACGCCACCGACGACCTGCGGCAGACGTCTGGAACCCGCCCGACCTCTCGCACTCTCCTCCTTCGCTCTCCCCTGCTTCTCCTCGCCATGGCCGAAACCACCGCAGCCGCGCTGGCGAGCACCACCGCGGCCACAGCTACCCCCTCGTCCCTCCTTTGTGCCCACGAGCCCCGCGACGTCGCCCTCTTCCTCCTCGCTGAGCCACGCTTCGCCGGAAGCTCTGCATCGTCTTCCCTGACCCCATCTTCAACCTCCGGCCGCCGACAACCTCGTCGTCGATTCACCGGCTCCGATGCCTCCCCGAGCCCTTTGAGCTACCCTACCGCCTCCCTGTGAGCTCCTACTTCGATTCCCCCTCTCCCCCGACCTCCCCGCACTCTCTAGCTACGGCCCCACCTCCGGCCGGAGCTGTGGTCCGCCGGCCATGTCGCCGCCGTGGCCATAGCTGCTGCCGCCCTTGTCCGAGCGCATAAGCACACTCAGCGCACCCCCAGGAGCACGCCGCACCCATCAGCTCACCTCCCCGTGCCCCGCAGCGCCTAACTCGACGGTGCCCGAACTCCGGCGCCGCCGCGAGCTCGTTTCCGACGAGCTCCGGCCACCCCAGCTCCTCCCACCTGCGTGGATGGATGCGGGCGAGTCCCAGCTCCACGTAGAGCCCTTCCGCCGCTCGTTTGGTCGCCTGAGGGCGAAACCCGACGCCCTCCGCCGTCTCTAGCTCCGCCGGCGACGAGCCACGGGTCAACTCCGGCGAGTTTGACCCGGGCTGACCCAGTTGACCCCCTAGGTCACTGACGCGTGGGCCCCCTCCGCCTCTAATTAGCTAAGATAATTAAGTTAATTCCTAATTAATCTAGTTAGTTAGGTTAGTCAGTGACAGGTGGGCCGAGTGCCCTGCTAATTATAGGTTAGTGCTAATTTGTAATTAGTTAACCCTGTGACTCACTGACATGTGGGCCCCGCCCGGCTAATTAAACTAGGTTAGTATTAAATAAGTTAGTTTAGTTAGTTGTGTCACTGACCAGTGGGCCCCACTGGTCAGGTTTGACTGGACCAGCCCCTGTTGACTTGCTGATGTCAGCATGACCTAGTGCTGACGCAATAAGTGTTTTCTGGAATTTTAAATAAATCATAAATGATTTATTTATTTCAGAAAATAGCCAAAACTTCTAAAAATCACAGAAAATAAACTATAACTCAGATGAAAATAATTTATATATGAAAAATGATCAGAAAAATTCAAGGAATCTGTTTATTGCATTTTCATGCATGTTTGAAGAAGTTTAACCTGCTGATCAGGTCAAATCTATTAAATGGCATTTAAATAATCACATATGGAGTTTGAATTTGAATCTTGGGTTCAAACCAACTTCATTTAATTGTGTTGCTAGTTGCATTAGCTCAAATCACAACATAATGCCATGTCAAGATCATGCATCATATTGTGCATTGCATTGATTCTGTTCTTTCTTTGTTGCCGGTGTTTGTTCCCTCTCAGTAGACGACGTTCCGACGATGAGTTTGATGACACCGATGAAGACCCATTGTTATCTTCAGAAGTGCCAGGCAAGCAAAACCCCATTGAGCATTCCGATATAATCCCACTCTCTCGCTCTTGCTCTCTTTAAATGCATTAGGACAACAACGCTTCAACTGTTACCTGCTGCGGTAGTTGAACCCCTTTCCACTGGATGACCTGTCATTGCCACAGTAAATAGTTGAAACCCACTAGTATGAGTAGGAGTTGTTTGAGCCATGTTGTGCCTACTTTTTCATGCTTTTTGGTTATGCCTGCTATTGCTTAGAGTTGTGTCAGGTCTGATTCATCGGGGATGAATTGCAATGTGGTGAACATGTCTTACTGTCGAGAGCTAAGTGTGTGAACACGATTTGGTAAAGGTAGCGATGAGAGGCCATGTAGGAGTACATGGTGGGTTGTCTCATTGCAGCCGTCCTCAGGAACTGAGTTCTGTGTTGGTCGGTCCATGAAACAGCTACTACCACACATTGGGATCCTTAATTGACTCTCTCGACTTATTAATCAACATGATCTCCATCCAGGAGTTGCAACTAGTTTTTGGTGTTTGTTGTTTACTAGAGGTCGTGCGCAGGGCTGACCCTCGGGGTGGGCTGTGACACGGCAGGTACGTGGCACGGTGTACCGATCGCCCGTTTGGTGATGCGGGAACCCTGTACACATCGTTTGGGGCCGTGAGCGACACCCCGGCCGGATCTCTCCACGGATGGAACCCAAATAGGCGATAAACCTGGACGAGAGACTTGTGTGGTTAGTCAGGTCGTGGCCGACACTCTCGCCGGGCCTCCGCTTGAAGGTTGCCGAGTACATGTCGTGTAAACGGCGGTAAGTGGTGAGAGCGTGTGTGAAGAAGTAAACCGCTGCAGGGTTATATATAATCTATTCGAATAGCCGTGTCCGCGGAAATTGACTTCTGGGTTACCTCTACAGTTCAAAGACAAGTGGAAGTGGATACTCTAAACGCGCAAGATAAGCGTGAGTGCTATGGATGGCCTTCTCGTAGGGAGACGGGAGCGGATCCATAGTGGTGTATTGATTGGTGAATATGTGGACTCGTGTGCGCCATCTCAAAAGAGTTGCTTGCAGTCGTAGTTTAGGATAGCCACTGAGTCAAAGCTGGCTTGCTGCAGTCAAACTCCACCACCTCTTTGTTGATACTGATGCATATGTAGCTAGTTCTGATGTCAGTCTTGTTGAGTACCTTTGTACTCATGTTTCCTTAATTTATGTTTTGCAGAGAGACTTCAGTCTCGCTAGTGGTTCCGCGTGGACTTCGACGTTTAGCTTGTTACCTCAGCTACAATCTTGTACCCTTGTAGGATCTTGTAGATAGTCAGGCTTCTCAGCCATTTTTATTTGTAGTTGTCTCTACTCAGACATGTTATGCTTCCGTTGCCTGTATGCTCTGTATGTTGGGTCATGTGACCTCTGTTTGTAATAAATGCTATGATGGCTCTTCTGGGCCTTATCTATATGAGTTGTTGAGTTATGTTGTGATGCCATGTTGTACAGCACATACTTGCATGTTATGCGTACGTGTAATGTGTATTGCTATGTGTGGGATCCGACACCTAGGTGTTTACCGTTGGTAGCCTATCTTATAGGGAAATGTCTCCTAGTGCTTCCAGTGAGCTTTGGTAGCTTGCTACTGCTCCGGAACACTTAGGCTGGCCGGCATGTGTCCTTCTTCGTTCCTGTGTCTGTCCCTTAGGGGAAATGTCACGAAATGTTCCTTTAAGTCCTTGTAGCTTGCTACGATTTGGGTTCATACGTTGATGACCGACACGTTCGTTGCTGGGTCATGTATGCCTGTCTCTGTAATTTAGTGCCACTTTTGGTTTATAACTGGTCATGTCGGCCCTGGTTCTCTGTCATATGGATGCTATCGACACTATCATATACGTGTGCCAAAATGCGCAAACGGTCCCGGGCCAGGTAAGGTGGCACCCGTGGGGATACCGTGCGTGAGGCCGCAAAGTGATATGGTGTGTTACAGGCTAGACCTGTGTGACTTAGGATCGGGGTCCTGACAATTAGCATCATGGATATTCGAAGAATTCACACTAACAACATTGCAGTCATGCTCATCATTCAAAGATTTAGTGCCAAACATTTTAATGCATTCATCTTCTAGCACTTGAGCACAATTTTCCTTTCCATCATTTTCACGAAAGATATTAAAAAGATGAAGCATATGAGATAACCTCAATTCCATTTTTTGTAGTTTTCTTTTATAAACTAAACTAGTGATAAAACAAGAAACTAAAAGATTTGATTGCACTCACCTCCCCATAAAGAGCTTCGTTGACGGGATGTGAATGTCGCTTACGTAGCCTCCCCGGCAACGGCGCCAGAAAATAGCTTGATGTCTACTACACAACCTTCTTCTTGTAGACGTCGTTGGGACTCCAAGTGCATAGGTTTGTAGGACAGTAGAAAATTTCCCTCAAGTGGATGACCTAAGGTTTATAAATCCATGGGAGGCGTAAGGTGAAGATGGTCTCTCTCGAGTAACCCTGCAACCTAATAACAAAGAGTCTATTGTGTCCCCAACACACCCAATACAATGGTAAATTGTATAGGTGCACTAGTTCGGCGAAGAGATGGTTATACATGTGCAATATGGATGTTAGATATAGGTTTTTGTAATCTAAAAACATAAAAACACCAAGGTAGCAAGTGGTTAAAGTATGCGTAAACGGTCTTGCAATGCTAGGAAACAAGGCCTAGGGTTCATACTTTCACTAGTGCAAGTTCTGTCAACAATAATAACATAACCAGATCATATAACTATCCCTCAACATGCAACAAAGAGTCACTCCTAAGTCACTAATAGAGGAGAACAAACGAAAAGATTATTGTAGGGTACGAAATCACCTCAAAGTTATTCTTTCTGATCGATCTATTCATGAGTCCGTAGTAAAATAACATGAAGCTATTATTTCCATTCAATCTATCCTAGAGTTCGTACTAGAATAACACCTTAAGATACACATCAACCAAAACCCTAATGTCTCCTAGATACTCCATTGTCACCTTAAGTATCCGTGCGCACGATTATACGATATGCATCACACAATCTCAGATTCATCTATTCAACCAACACAAAGAACTTGAAAGGGTGCCCCAAAGTTTCTCCCGAGACAAAAACGTGTGTCAACCCCTATGCATAGATTCCCAAAGTCACGGAACCCGCAAGTTGATCGCCAAAACATACATCAAGTAAATCAATAGAATATACCATTGTCACCACGGGTATCCCACGCAAGACATACAAAAAGTGTTCTCAAACCCTTAAAGACTCAATCCGATAAGATAACTTCTAAGGGAAAACTCAATCCATTACAAGAAGGTAGAGGGGGAGAAACATCATAAGATCCAACTATAGTAGCAAAGCACGCGGTACATCAAGATCGTGCCAAATCAAGAACACGAGAGAGAGAGAGATCAAACACATAGCTACTGGTACATACCCTCAGCCCAAGGGTGAACTACTCCCTCCTCGTCATGGAGAGCGCCGGGATGATGAAGATGGCCACAGGTGATGGATCCCCCTCCGGCAGGGTGCCGGAATAGGGTCTTGATTGGTTTTTGGTGGCTACAGAGGCTTGCAGCAACGGAACTCCCGATATAGGTTATGTTCTGGAAGTTTGGGTGTATATAAGAGTTGTTGGAGTCGGGAACTAGTCAGGGGGGTCCTCGAGGCGGCCATGAGGTAGGGGGCGCGCCCAGGGGGTAGGGCGCACCCCCACCCTCGTGGTGGCCTCAAGAATCTTCTGGTCCATCTCCGGTACTCCGTGGGCTTCTTCTGGTCCAAAAGCAATCTCCGTGAAATTTCAGGTCAATTAGAATCCGTTTGGTATTTCTTTTCTGCGATACTCAAAAACAAGGAAAAACATAAACTGGCACTGGGCTCTAGGTTAATAGTTTAGTCCCAAAAATAATATAAAATTGCATATTAAAGCCCATTAAACATCCAAAACAGATAATATAATAGCATGGAACAATCAAAAATTATAGATACATTGGAGACGTATCAGCCGGCCTTCTCCTTTGAACAGACCCTCGACGCTCCTTGCAAGTTCCACATCGGCGTGAAGTTGTCCATCCACTCAACCCAGCACTGCAGCTGGTTCACCCCAATCTCTAAGGGTGAGGGCTTGCCACCTCCTCAAGCCGGCCCGGCGGCTCGGGCTCCTTAGCACCTGGCCCGCCCTGTCGGCATGCTCCAAGAAGAATTCCCAAATGAGAACACCGCTTACGTCGTCTTCAAAAGTGAAGCCAGCGACAAACATAGTAGGCGTCAGTAGCACCGCGAGGTGAATACTGTCATTCCTGAGGTCCCCCAACTCATGCACTGGTCCGAGAGGCGCACCTCCTAGAGCTGTTATGACCATTCGGCCGTTATGCCTTTGCCGGGTGCTTACGCCATGGTGTTGGACCCCACCTTCTCAACCGAGAGGTGGATATGCCACTGCTCCTGAGCCTCGATAGACGGTTGCAGCAGCATCAATATCCTCTACCACGATACCATGGAAAAGCTGGGCATCAAGGAGAAGCAACTCCAACCCAGCCGGACCGTGTTCCATGGCATCGTCCCTAAGCTTTACTGCTCTCCAATCGGTAAGATCAAGAGCGACGTCCTCTTCGATGACAAGACCCACTTCAGTCGTGAACCAATCTGGTTCGAGGTTGCCGACTTGGACAGCCCCTACCACACGCTCTTGGGCCAGCCAGCGATGGCCAAGTTCATGATGGTTTCGTACTATGCGTACCTAAGGATGATGACGCCGGGTCCCAAGGGCACCATCTCTATTGCCGGTGACTACAAGAAGTCGCTCGAGTGCGCCACTCCTAGCACACGGCTGGCTGAGTCCCTCGTCATCGCCAAAGAGAAATGCCTCCTTGACCGGGTTGTGGCCATGGACCACGAGCAGCCGGACATGCGGGTTGACCCTAATGTGGCTGATGGCAAAGGGTATTTCTAGCCAGCTAAGGAAACCAAGAAGATCATCATGGACCCGGTGCACCCATAGCAGTACGCTATCATGGGGTCCAACCTCGAGAGAAAATAGGAAAGTGAGCTTGTCAACTTCCTCTATGTGAATCGGGATATCTTTGCATCGTCTCCCAAGGATATGTCGGGTGTTCCGAGGAAGTTTGCTGAGCACAAGCTACATGTGCGTTCGGATACTAAGTCGTACATGCAACCCCTTTGCCGCCTATCAGAAGAGAAGAGAAGGATTGTTGGTGAAGAGATCACCCGACTTCTGGTAGCCGGCTTCATCATGGAAATGTTCTACCCAGAGTGGCTCGCCAACCCAGTCCACGTGTTGAAGAAAAACAAAAATTGGCGCATGTGTATCGACTACACAAGCCTAAACAAGGCCTGCACGAAAGATCCGTTTGCCTTGCCCCAGATTAATCAAGTGATCAACTCCATGGCCGGTTGAGAGCTGATATCCTTTTTGGACGCCTATTTCGGCTACGACCAGATCAAGCTGGACCCGGCCGAGCAACTAAAGATCGCCTTCATCACCCCTTTCGGCGCATTCTGCTACCTCACCATGACGTTCGGCTTGAGGAATGCCGACGCCACATTTCAATGATGCCTGCAGAAGTGCATCCTGCCACAACTTGGCACGAATGCCCATGTCTACGTGGACGACATAGTGATGAAGATGGAGAAGCGTCGCACTCCCTTGTAGGATCTCGAGGAGACCATCACCAACTTACGTCGTTTTCAAATCAAGCTCAACCCGGAGAAGTGTGTCTTTGGAGTGCCAGACGGCCAGCTCCTTGGCTTCCTTGTTTACGAGTGCGTGATAGAGTGCAACCCTGTGAAGATCAAGGCCATCGAGCGGATGAAGAAACTGACCAAGCTGCAGGACATCCAGCAGTTCACCGGGTGCCTGGCGTCTCTCAGCCGGTTCATCAGTCGGTTGGGCGAGAAGGCCCTCCCTGTGTACCTACTAATAAAGAAAACCATGAGCTTTGAGTTGATCGACCGGGCGGATGAGGCATTCCTGCAGCTCAAGCGGATGCTATCGATGCCGCCTGTTTAGGCCACTCCAACTGCCAAAGAGCCAATGCTCCTCTACATTGCCGCCACCAACCGGGTCGTCAGTACGGTGATTCTTGTCGAGCGCCAAGAAGCCGGCGGGGCGCATCCGAACTATTACTTGTGCGAGGTGTTGTCCGCCTCCAACCAGAACTACCCCCACTACTAGAAGATGTGCTATGTCGTGAACTTTGCCGCCAAGAAGCTGAAGCAGTACTTCTAGGAGCACTCCATCACTGTCATCTACACCGCGCCTCATGCCGAGATCATTGGCGACCGAGATGCCTCGGGCTGGGTGGCCAAGTGGGCCATCGAGGTGGCCCCCCTACACCATCATCTACTAGCCCCGCACTGCCATCAAGTCCCAAGCGCTAGCCGACTTCCTTGTCGATTGGGCCGAGACCCAGTACCGCCTGCCAGTGCTGGATTCAACGCATTGGCAGATGCATTTCAATGGCTCCAAGATGCGCACCGGTTTTGGGAGACAACATCATCCTCACATCTCCCAAAGGCGACAAGCTTAAGTACACGCTCCAGATCCACATTCCCGCCTCCAGCAACGTGGTCGAGTACCAGGCACTCATCCACGGGCTCCGGCTGGCCAAGGAGATCGATATCCTCCGCATCCAGTGCTACGGCAACTTCGACCATATGGTCCAACAATCTTCTGGTGACTGGGATGCCAAGGACACCAACATCACCAGCTACCACTCCCTCGTCCAGCAGATCAGCGAGTACTTGGATGGGTGAGAGTTCATCCATGTACCACGGGCCGACAACGAAGCAACCGACACCATGGCACGGATTGGCTCTACTCGGCAGGCCATTCCAGCCGGCGTCACCCTCGAATACCTGCGCAAGCCGTTTATCAAACCTTTGCTGGAAACAG
This sequence comes from Secale cereale, assembly GCA_902687465.1. Taxonomy (NCBI): domain Eukaryota; kingdom Viridiplantae; phylum Streptophyta; class Magnoliopsida; order Poales; family Poaceae; genus Secale; species Secale cereale. The sequence goes on along the minus strand of LR738711.1, from coordinate 343,157,231 downwards.
AATCCATCTTCGTGACGGCTGACCCTCGAGCAGCCGAATCTAGCTCGGGGACTTCAACATCTGGCACAGGGACTTCTGCCGGCGGCCCGGGGGCTACATCACCTAAATCCGAACCGGGGACTCCAGAACCCGACCCTGGGACTGCTGTTGCCGGCCTCGACACTTCCATTATGAAACAAGGAGCAGCTGGCTCCAACCCGGCCACCCTAACGCCGGCTGCTGTCAAGACGGGGGTGGAAGCCCCGTCTTGGACGCAACCCATGCTCAACTTTCTGGTGAGCCGCGAGCTCCTAGCCGATCAGGTATCTGCCCGGAAGGTGGAATGTCGGTTGGCTGCATACGCGATCATCAATAGAGAGCTCGTTAAGCATAGCGTGACTGGTGTCTTCTAGCACTGTGTTGAGCCGGAGAAGGGCACTGCCATACTCAAGGATGTCCATCAAGATGAATGTGGCCACCACGCCGCCTCCAGAGCCCTCTTTGCCAAAGCTTTTCACCATGGTTTCTTCTGGCCGATTGCTTTGGCGGATGCAAAGGAGCAAGTCCGGAAAGTGCACTGGTTGCTAGTGTTTCAGCGCCAGGCAGCACCAGCCGGCTTCATCCCTGAAGACAATTGCCATTGCCTGTCCATTTGCTGTATGAGGATTGGACATGGTGGGCCCATTCAAAACAGCACGCGACGGCATGACCCACCAACTTGTTTCCGTAGACAAGTTCACGAAGTGGATCGAGGCAAGGTCGATCAAGAAGCTGGATGGCCCCACGGCCGTCGCATTCATCAAGGATATCGTCATTCGATATGGCATCCCGCACATCATCATCACCGACAATGTCACAAACTTCTCCAAAGGTGCCTTGGTTTGTTCCTGCGTGGCAAAGGGCATCCGACTGGACCTCGCGTCTGTTGCTCACCCATAGTCAAACGACCAAGTTTAGCGGGCAAGAGGCCTCATTATATCTAGTATCAAGGCACGGCTGGTCAAGCCAATGGAGCGCTCGGCCAGCTCCTGGATCGAGGAGCTGCCGGTCGTCCTTTGGATTCTCTGGACCACGCCAAACCGTTCAACTGGCTTCACACCTTTCTTCCTCGTGTATGATACCGAGGCCATCATCCCAACGGATGTCGAGTTCCACTCTCCTTGCATCACCCTATACACGGAGGCGGAAGCAAAGGAGACACGTGAAGACGGCGTCGATCTACTCAAAGAGGCCTGGCTGCTAGAACTCAGCCGGTCCGCCATCTACCTACCACAGCAAGAAGATCAAGCCACTTGCTTTGTGCGAGGGTGAACTTGTGCTCCGACTGAGCCAGTGATCAGCCAGCCAGCACAAGCTCTCGTCTCTGTGGGAGGGGCCCTTCGTCACCAGCATGGCCCTGGGCAATGAATCCTACTACCTAATCTACACACAGTAGCCCAGGGCACGCAAGAAAAAGGCAGCCGTCGAAGAGTCAGAACGCCCATGGAACATGAACCTTCTCCTCCCGTTTTACAGTTGATGTACTGTATGTACCACGCAATATTTTGTACTAAGTAATGACAACAGGTACCCCGAGGCGCACTCGGGGCTACCTTTTTATCTCTATGATAAATTTCTCTTATGCATCAGTATTTGTTCATTCACCCTACCCGGGTCCGGTCAGCCGGCCCCGGGGCTTGCCGACTTGGCCCAAGCCAGCATCGTCCAAAGCTGATTCAGTAATGTGCCGACACCAAAGCCCTCTCTTCGCTCTAGCCATAGCTCGCAACGTGACTGTCCAGCTAGCAGGAGCTAAAGGCTAGAAACGATGCCCACACGAAAAGACGACTAAGGAAGAACGTCGATTTTGGACCAAGCCGGCCTTTTGCCTTCCCCATCCAGCTGCTCAGCAGTCGGCCAACCGGCTTCTTGCTCGACTAGCATACTCTTTAAGTAGCCAAAGTAATTTGCCTATTCTGGCGGCCAAGTCCCTGTCCCGGCCATAGACCACAGCGCAGCAGCAAAAGGAACACGACAAAGGAAAAAGCCAAAGAAAGCTAAGGCGAAATCGAGTCAGAACTTGGCAAAGCGCACAAGCATGTGGGAAAAGTAAATTCATTTACATTCCAAAAGGCCCGCGGCTGGGTTTCACCGAAGTTTAAAGTACACCCCGAGTGGGTGGAACTACACATAACTAACATTGTTCTTGAGCACAAGATAGAAAAAACTTAAGCAGATAAGGACCACCTAGGTCGGAGGCGCTTCTGGCTGCTCGGACGAGTTGGTGGTGGCCGTAGTGCTGCCTGGCGGGGCCTCCGGCTGGTTGGTCCTGGTCTGGTCGGCGGCGGCGGCCGACGTGGTCTCCAGATGCTCGCCGACTATGGTCGGACTAGGCAGATTCCGGCTGGTCGCTCTATCATCCGGCGCGATGCCCTCGCCTTCCACGTCCTCGTCCTCTTCCACATCCTCTTCATTGGAGGCGATCTCCTCTGCCGGGTTCTCCGCGTCGTCCGGGTTCGACCCAAACCAAGATGGTGGCACCTCGGTGATGTCTTGTGCATGCTGGTGTACTAGTTGATGGCCGAAGCGTGAATGGCAATCCCTTCATGCTCCAGGTCCAACTCTGGCTCCGCCTCCTAGCAGAAGGTGGCTAGCTGTGCCACGCTCATCCCCGAATACCATGCCTTCATGAACTCTAGCGCCACCTTGGCACTGGCCCATGCCACGGCGCCCTTCCAGGCATCAAGCCGCTCCCATGCCACCTCCAGCCAGTCGGCAATCCGGCTGGGAGTCCAGGGGATCTGTACGCCCGACAAGAGCCCTTCCAAGACCTGCGGTCCTGCATGCTAAAACCGGCGGATCAGCGGACGCACCGGCATAAGACGCAATTGAACGGCCCGAAACTGCTCGCCCGTGTTCCGGGGCCAGTCCGGCACAATCTCCACGCCCTCCTGCCTCCACCGCTCATGCTGAGCCTCGATCGCCTGGCCGATTGCACCGGTGGGGTCCGGGAAGTACTCTTCATAAATGAAAACAAGATAATAAGGGGCCGGCTTCACCCAATAGTCGGCAACCATCCAATCAAGAAAGAAAGAAGATTTACCTTCGAGCAGCTTCTCAATGACCTCATAGCGCTCCGCCAGGTAATTCTCCCTATCGGACCAGCTCGAGCGCTCGGAGTAGAACTCAGCTTTAGGAGCTCCTCCTCGCCCTTCAGCCGCTGGACCTCCTCCGCATGCCGGGCCGTCTGGTCGGCCAGCTCCTTCTCAAGGCACTAACGCTCTGCAACCACCTGGCTGCGCTCCAGCTCCTTTGCCTGAATCTGGCGCTCGAGCTCCTGCAAGCGGCCCTACAGCTGGTAGGCGGTTTCTGTGCAAACAAATAAGAATCGTCGGCAATGGTGTGAGCAAAGAAAAGAAGCTACCGGGATGTTTCGGCCCAACTTCTCAGCAATCAGCCCGAATCTCGGGGGCTACACCTTGTGGGTGTGCTTGCGCGCCTCCACAGAAAGCCGACCAATGTACCTCAGATCCTCCGCAACTCGGCGGTCCGGGGGGTGAGCCCCTGGTTCTGGGAGTTGTAGAAGGCCGCACACAGGTTGTGGTAGTCTTGCATCAAGAGCAACGTCTCGACATTCAAAGACATGCCTGAAAGTTCCAACCCGCCTGCTCAGCAGCCCACTCGGAACTCGGGGGCTACACCAAGTGGGTGCGCTGGCGCGCCCCCGCTGAAGATCACAAAATACAAAAAAGAAAATCAAGGGTTTACCTGGATGGACATCGGCATCTCTGCCGTGTCACCCCCACCTTCCTGAGGGTGGCGTAGTGGGCGGCGAACTTGTCCAGGACATCCCGCACCACGAGGTTCAGGGCAGCCATGGTCACCGTTGACGTCCAGCTCGACAGGGCAGAGCTCGCAGCCCCGGTCTCCACCGGCCTTGGCTCTGAGGATGCTCGCGTCTACCGTAGGCGCAAGGGGATGCGCGCCGTCAGGTCCTATCCCATGTCCGTCCCAGCGCTGGCCAGTGGAATCTCCGGCACCCTAGGATGGCCGTCACCGTGCTTACCGGCATCCGGCGCACGCCGAGTCGCCTCCAACTCCAAGGCTGCCGAGAAACTACCACCTACACTCCCACCGTATGGTCCACTCCGGCTGCTCCAGTCGGCACCTGGGTCTCCACCACCGGTGGCTCCGGATGCTCCAGATTGGTGGCCTCTGGGATACAGCCGCCAACCGGGTCCTCCGGGGACTTGTTGTCGACCACCGCATGCTCCTTGGCCATCGCCACCGCCTGTGCCGACGACGCGTCTTGGGCCTCCGCCTGTGGTGACGCAGCGGCCTGGGCATCGGCCTCCGGCCGTGCCGCGGCATCAACCCTCGCCTCCCGCGAGTTCCTCTCCGTCGCCTCCCGGAGGGCAGCGGCAGGGTCCACACGGCGGGCCTCCTAAGAGCCGCCTGCTGATTCGATCAGCTAGGCGGATGGAGCACGGGATATGGAGATGGCGGCCCTGCGTAGCAAAGCATGAGAAGATGAGAACTTCATGAAAGGAAAGAATGATTAGGAGAGTGCAGCAAATGCACTTACCCAGACAACATTAGGCGCTCCTTTGGGACCCTCTAGGTTGGCCCCTTGTTGGTAGCCACTTTCGTGGCCTCTTGCGGTCTAGTCGCGGCCGCCTGTTTGGCCTTCTTTGGTGGCCGACTGCCAAACATCCCCTCGGCGCGATGCTTAGACACGCCAAGGGCATCAGCCGGCACTCCGCTGGACGGCCGCGCCATCGAAGTTCCGGCGCCCGTCTTCTCGGTGTCTTCGGGACGTCGTTGCCCCTTGTCGTCTTTATAATCATCTTGCCAAGATCGGACATCGCCGTCTCCTCCTGCGCCTCCTTCTCACGCAGTGCCTCCACAGGCGGTGGCGTCCCCGGCTCGGTCCTCCAACGTGGCCGCCCCCAGCTCGCGGTCACCCACGTCTCTCTCCTCGCTGCCCGGCATCCATTTATAGCATGGAGCCGGCGTGTTGGCTACCGCCTGGCCAGGAAAGAGCTGCCTAGTGTCCGGGTGTTCTGGTCAGATAAGCAGCACTGCATGAGCAAAGAATGGATACCAGACACAAACCGGCGGTGGCAACTCAACACGATTGTACGGTAGCTTGCTGAATCTCCAGTCGGTCTCACTGAGTTTGCTGTCATAGAAGAAGTTGACGTGGCGGACCTCGACCATCGGCAGCTCCTTGGACGACATCCGGCATGGATCCCGGTGGCTGCTTATTTCGCAGATCCGGTCTATCCGGGCCTGGTGAGGCAAAACCCAACAGTAGACGATGGCCGCGAGCATATCAGCCTCCTTAAGGCCCTCCGCGTTCGTCATCACCTGGGGTCGGTTCGGGACGTTCGCAATGATGGCTGGCACCGGCTTCGGTTGCTACCCCCAGTTGCCACGCGGCCCAGCCGGCGGGCCGACTGCCATGTCCGGTAGGTTGATGTAGTCCCGAGTTTGGTGGAGGTTGCACGGCACGGCGACACAGGATCCGCATTGGGCCGGCTCACACTTAGCTCGGGTCCCCAGCTTCAAGTAGAAGAACCTACCCCACAGATCGAGGTTGTGTAGGAAGGCCAAGTAGCCTTCACAGAGGGTTATGAAAGCAGACAAGAGAACGATGGTGTTGGGGGTGAGGTGATGCGGCTAGAGGCAGTAAAAGTCGAGGAAGTTGCGGAGGAAACCACACCGTGGGATGGCCAAACCCGTGAAGGAAATGGCTCCGGAAGGCGACGAACTCACAGACCCTTGGCAACAATGAGATCTCCCTCTCGTCGGAGATGCGTACCCCCACAACCGCCTCGACTGGCATCCTCTGCATCACGCGGAGGAACTTGATGTGGCCGTCATGGACGTTGGATCCATCCCAGTCGCTTCACGCCATGGCTCATGGTGGTTCGGCGGTGGCTCGACGGGGCGAGGCGATGGTGAGGTCGCAGTGGCGCTCTGGTGGCGCGTGGCGCAGAAGTTTAGCGGCGATGAGGAGGCGAAGAGGCTAAGGGGGAAGAGAGAGTGGGAGCGGGCGCGCGTGCGTCTGCACCACCCCATCCACTCTATTTATACGGCGACAGTGTGGTCGTGGGATTAACTGCTCCCACGTCTCACGCGTCCCTCCGATCTTTGCACATTATGGCGTGCATTTAATGCGGCCCGGAAGGGCAACGGTTTGCCTCGGCCGCAGCAGATCCGTACGTGCTGAGGCCATGTTATGGCGGGCCTGGGCTTGCGGCAGCGTCTCATCGCGCGTGTGGGCTAGCATGTCGGTCTGGCCTGCTGGCAACGCGTGGCGTGCGTGCAATGGGAGGCTGGCGCGCTACCCGGTGGCATACCACCCGACACCCACACGACAATATGAATTCACTAGTCGGCTGGCATAGCCTCGGCCAGCTCCAGGCACACGGCTTCTTCAAGTCAAACGAGAGAAGACGCGGGATCTCCCAGAGGAGGAAACTGCTGAGGCACTCCGGCTTCAAGAGGTGGAGCCTCACCAACTTCGGGGACTACTGTCGGGGTTATGTACCCCGGGTAGCCTCAGCCGCACCCTATGACATTTCAAGACATCGGGGCTGGCAAAGCCCCTCAAGCTAGCTAGCCGTGTGGCCGGCTCCCTCAAATGGTTAGGACCTCAGGGCCGGATTCCAGAAGATGGTGCTCTAGAAGAAGACAGCTTCGAGGGCGGGCCGACTCCCAGCATCCGCCCCCTCCTCCTCGGTGTCTGCACTCACCTACCATGACGAGACGAGGTGTGGCTACAGAGTCACCTGCTCCCCCAAATCCCAGAAAGGCGTGGCTACAGTACGGGCTGACTAGGCGGTGACCTACCCGCATGGCGCGGGACCGTAGCCATACGACCCATGACGCGAACCACGTAGGCAAGGACGATGCTACAGTGAAAGGCAATCAGCATGGCCCGCAGGCGGACGGCCATACCTGTCGACCGGATTCTTGGCAGTCGACGGGGCCGTCCGGGTCCTACACCTGGCCGTATTACCAATGTACCCCAAGGAGGTCGGCTTATAAGACCCCCGGGCTCACCCATGCAAATGGTTCACATTCATGTTCAGCTCTAATTCCACACACATGCACACCATAGCTTGGAGAAGAGGGATAGCTCTTCCCTTCTTCCTCCTCTAGCAAAACATCTCTAGGAGCACCTCTGTATACTCTTGATCATAGTCATCATAGTAGGACTAGGGGTGTTATCTTTCCGGAGAGCCCCGAACCTGCGTACGTCTCGTGTGCTCCCGAGCTCGTGCTCACTCCCGCTTCTGGAACCCGACGACATCCTCATGGCTCCACCCACAACAAGCCACCCCCGGGCATCTGCCGTGAGATTACCACGACAGAGATAGCTTCCGCATAAGATTTAGTTCTTTTGAGTATAGGGGTGTCGCCAAGAGTCAAATTCCAAACATAATTGAAAAACTCTTGGATATGTTCTTTCCCATAATATTTCCTTGTCCCAAAACAATGGTTTTAGCATCCATATTGCATGATCGTCTAATTTTAGGAGTCAAGCAATCATTTGTTTCTGCATACCAAAATCACTCATGGTGACAAGCAACATAAGAGATCCAACTGAAAAATGGCAAACGAAATAGAGGGCGAATAAAAACGACAAATTTTTGTGAAGTGGGGGAGATGAAAACGAGAGGCAAATGGAAAATAATGTAAATTACAAGGAGATGAGATTTATGATTAGGAACCTGATAGATGTTAATGATGTCTCCCCGGCAACGGCGCCAAAAATTCATTTTTATGTCGCTTGAAGCTACATCGGTATTTTCCCAAAGAGGAAGGGATGATGCAACACCGCTACGGTAGGTATTTCCCTCAGCGATGAGACAAAGGTTATCAAACCAGTAGGAGAACCACGCACCACTATGTAAATGGTACCTGCACACAAAGAACAAATACTTGGAACCCGACGTGTTAAAGGGGTTTTCAAGCCCTTTCGGGTAACAGTGCCAGAAATTTTCAAGTTGACGGGATAAAGTTGTAGCAGATTGAAAGATGCAAATAAAAGCAAATAAAACACAGCAAGGTATTTTGTGTTTTTTATAATATAGATATGAAAATAAATGTTGCAAATAAAGGAAAAGGCAAATAGCAATATAGATATGAAAGTATATGATTGCAAAATAGACCCTGGAGCCGTAGATTTTGTCGTGGAAACCTATCTCACAATAGAGATGGGGGGTACGTAGGAGGAGGCAGTGTCTAGCAACGGCAAGGTTGTACACTCGGATTTTATGAGTTCAATCCTCTCTCGGAGGAGGTAATAGGCCTACGTCTCGATGCCACGGTGGCTTGCTGATTGGAGTGTTGAGTTACAGGGGGTGCGAACCCTTGTGCCCAAGGGGAGGTGTGGCTTATATAGAGTGCACCAACCCCTTGCAGCCTTCAGTTAGACAAGCATCCAATGAGGGAGTAAATGCCACAAACGTTACTAGTAACCCCTCTATTTAATGGAATTTCAGGCTATGGAGTGAATGTCCGACCGTTGCCATCCAACGAATAATTTAGGCCTTCTAACTTCCGAGTGATTTCTTGTGTTCCGAGTGGATAATGACAGTCGAGTGGAATTGGGGTATCCGAGTGGTTCTTAAGTTGAGTGGATCTTACTCTTTGATTATTTTAGGCGGTATCACTTTTCTTCCTTTTTAGGCCATGGACTCCTGCGTAATGTCCTTGGGTAAGGCGTATAGGTCAGCCCTAGGACCCTACCCTAGGTACATTTCCTTGTCATGAGCCCTCGAATGGATCGATGACCGACTAAGGAGGGGTTGAAGTTAACCTCAATCTAACTCAGTGTCTCAAGGGATCTTTCTTGGGGTGATTCGGAAGCGTGTCGGCAATTTAACTCCTCATCAATCTCCTTGATCTATTCTGGCCTCTTGAAAGCCCAAGTGAAGTGGGACGTCCGAGTGCTTACTCCATGGTGTTGGACCCCACCTTCTCAACCGAGAGGCGGATGTGCCGCTTCTCAAGAGTCCTGATAGACAGTGGCAGCAGCATCAACATCTTTTACCGCGATACCACGGAAAAGTTGGGCATCAAGGAGAAGCAACTCCAGCCCAGCCGGACCATGTTCTATGGCATCGGCCCTACGCTTTCCTGCTCTCCAATCGGCAAGATCAAGAGCGACGTCCTCTTCGGTGACAAGACCCACTTCCGCCATGAAACGATCTGGTTCAAGGTGGCCGACTTGGATAGTCCCTACCACACGATCTTGGGCCGGCTAGCGATGGCCAAGTTCATGATGGTTTCGCACTATGTGTACCTGACGATGATGATGCCGGGTCCCAAGGGCATCATCTCCGTTGCCGTTAACTACAAGAAGTAACTCGAGTGTGCCGCTCCTAGCTCCCGGCTAGCCGAGTCCCTAATCATCGCCAAAGAGAAGTGCCTCCTTGAACGGGCTATGGTCATGGCCCGCGAGTAGCCGGCCATGCCGGCTGACCCCAATATGGTTGATGGCGAAGGCTCCTTCCCGTCGGCTAAGGAAAAAAAGAAGATTATCATGGACCCGGCGCACCCAGAGCAGTATGCTGTCGTGGGGTCCAACCTCGACAGCAAATAGGAAATCGAGCTCGTCGACTTCCTTCGTGAAAATCGAGATATCTTTGCATGGTCTCCCAAGGACATCTCGGGTGTTCCGAGGAAATTCGTCGAGCACAAGCTGCATGTGCGGCCGGATGCTAAGCCGGAAAAGCAACCCCTTCACCGCCTATCAAAAGAGAAGAGAAGTATCGTTGGTGAAGAGATCACTCGGCTGCTGGCAACCGGCTATATCATGGAAGTGTTCAACCCAGACTCGCTCGCCAACCCAGTCCTCGTCTTGAAGAAAAACAACAACTGGCGCATGTGTATCTACTACACAATCCAGAACAAGGCTAGCACAAAAGATCCCTTTGCCTTGCCTCGGATTGATCAAGTGATCAACTCCACGGCCGACTGCGACTTGCTGTCCTTTTTGGATGCCTATTCCGGCTACCACCAGATCAAGCTAGACCTGGCCGATCAACTAAAGACCGCCTTCATCACCCCTTTCGACGCGTTCTGCTACCTCACCATGACGTTCGGCTTGAGGAATGCCGGTGCCACCTTTCAATGATGCATGCTGAAGTGCCTCCTGCCACAACTCGGCAGGAATGCCCATGTCTACGTGGACGATATAGTGGTGAAGACGAAGAAGTGTGGCACTGTCTTCGAGAATCTCGAGAAGACCATCACCAACTTACGATGTTTTAAGTCAAGCTCAACCTAGAGAAGTGTGTTTTTGGAGTGCCAGCAGGCCAGCTCCTTGGCTTCCTTGTTGTCGAGCACAGGATATATGCAAACCCGTGAAGATCAAGGCCATAGAGCGCATGAAGAAACTGACCAAGCTGTGGGACTTCCAGAAGTTTACCGGGTGCCTAGCGTCTCTCAGTCGGTTCATCAGCCGGATGGGCGAGAAGGCCCTAACTCTATACCTACTGATAAAGAAAACCAAGAGCTTCGAGTGGACCGACCAGGCGGACGAGGCATTCCTGCAGCTCAAGCGGATGGTTTCCATGCCGCTTGTTCAGCCCACTCCAACTGCCAAAGAGCCAATGCTTCTGTACATCACTGCCACCAACTGGGTTGTCAGCACCGTGATTGTTGTCGAGCGCCTAGAAGCCGGCCGGGCACAGCCAGACTATTACTTGCGGTACCTGCCGCCAGTGATGGAAGCATTTCAGTGGCTCCAAGATGCACACCAGTTTGGGAGCCGACATCGCCCTCACCTCTCCCAAAGGCGACAAGCTGAAATTGTAAGTGCAACTATCCCCGGGTGGTTTTGGTAATTACTAACAACATATAACTCACTAAACTAATGCTTTCTAAAGATGACAATTCAGGAGAGTTCAATGATTGGCATGGCATGGACTAGGAATGTGGACCCCTCAAAATGCTAAGGAAAAAGGATTGGCTCAAGCTCAAGACTCTACATTTTCCATTTTAGTGATCCAAGATCACATTGAGTCCATAGGAAAGCCAATACTATTAATAGGGGATGAGGTGTTGCCTAATGGGTTTCTTGCTCAAAATGCTTAGTGATATGCTCCAAAACCCTCAAACACTTCTCCACATTCACATATGTCCCAAACCAGAAGTCAAACTCGGCCCCACCGAAAAGATCTATCCGACGCCATCGAGTTCATTTGACATAGCCACAACCATTAAACCCTAATCACTTCGGTCAAACCGAAAGGGATCTCGATCTCACTGAGATGGGATTGCAAACTCTCTATTTCCCATCGTAACATTTCGGTCTCACCGAGATGAGCAATCGGTCCCACCGAGTTCGCAATGCAAACTCTTTGTTTCCTCTTCATAACGTTTCGGTCCCACCGAATTTGCTTGACCAACTCTGTGTGTGCTTATTACCAAAATCGGTCCCACCGAGTTTGTGTAATCGGTCTCACCAAGATTACGTTATGCCCTAACCCTAATGAAATCAGTCCTACCGAGTTGATCATATCGGTCCCACCGAAATGCCTAACGGTCAATTAATGAACTAAATCGATCTGACTGAGTTCTCTCAATCGGTCCCATCGAGTTTGGTAAATTGTGTGTAATGGTTAGATTTGGTGTGTAGGCTATATATACCCCTCCACCCACTCTTCACTCGTGGAGAGAGCCATCAGAACATACCTACACTTCCATCATACATGTGCTGAGAGAGAACCACCTACTCAAGTGTTGAGATCAAGTTATTCCATTCCTTCCATATGAATCTTGTTCTCTAGCCTTCCCAAGTTGCTTTCCACTCAAATCTTGTTCTCTAGACTGGTTAGGTGTTACTTGGGAACCTCCGACAAGATTGTGGAGTTGAACCAAGGAGTTTGTAAGGGCAAGGAGATTGCCTACTTCGTGAAGATCTACCCTAGTGAGGCAAGTCCTTCGTGGGCGATGGCCATGGTGGGATAGACAAGGTTGCTTCTTCGTGGACCCTTCGTGGGTGGAGCCCTCCGTGGAGATTGACTCACGCAGCCGTTACCCTTCATGGGTTGAAGTCTCCATAAGCTTGGATGTACGATAGCACCACCTATCAGAACCAAGACAAAAACATCCGTGTCTACACTTGCGTTTGCTCCCTCAAAACTCCTCCGTTTACCTTCATATGCAATTGTTTTACTTTTCACTGCTATACTCTTAGGCATTTGTAGGTTGATTGCTTGACTTGTGCTAAGTTGCTAAAATCTGCCAAGAATTAAAATTGGGAAAATGCTAGATTTTTATTTGGTCAAGTAGTCTAATCACCCCCTCTAGACATACTTTCTATCCTAAAAGTGGTGTCAGAGCTTTGTATCCATTTGCCTTGATTTCTATAGCTTTGGTGACTATAGCCTTGGTTTCACAACCTAGGAGAATATGGCGTCTAGCGAGGGAAGTTACCATCGTAGAGGTCCTTACTTTGATGGTACTAATTTTGCTAGTCGGAAAAATAAGATGAAAATGCATATTCTTTGACATAACCCCGCCGTTTGGGCTATTGTGTGTATTGGTTTGCAAGGTGAATTCTTCGATGGGAAGCAACATTAATCGCGTAGCTACTTCAGAAGAGTTGAAGATACCGCAATACAATGCTCAAGCTTGTGATATCCTATTCAACGGATTGTGCCCCGAATAATTCAACAAAATCAGCCGTCTTGAGAATGCAAAGGAAATTTGGGATACTTTGATTAATATACACCAAGGTGCCGACTCCATCAAGGAATCCAAGTTGGATGTGCTTCAAAGTCAACTTGACAAGTTCATGATGAAGGATGGTGAAGGTATCACTGAAATGTACTCTAGGCTTGCTCTCATCACAAATGAGATTGCCGGCTTAAGAAGTGAAGAGATGACCGACAGATTCATCATCAAGAAGATCCTAATAGCCTTGGATGGAAAATATGACACCGTGTGCACATTGATCCAAATGATGCCCAATTACAAAGATCTCAAGCCAACGGAAGTCATTGGAAGAATTGTTGCTCATGAGATGTCACTCAAAGATAAAGAAGAGCTTCACAACAAGTATAGTAGTGCTTACAAAGCCTCATGTGACGCTCCTACATCATCAAGTGTGAAACAAGTCTTCAATGAAGAATTGAGCTTAATGGTGAAGAACTTCAACAAGTTCTACAAGAGTAGAAGCAAAGAGAGAAGTTCCAAGTCAAGGTGCTACAATGACAAGAGATCTTCAAGTCGTGATCGAAATTGCTACAATTGTGGAAGACCCGGACACTACTCCAATAAGTGTACGGCTCCCCGCAAGAGAAGAGAAGACTCACCTAAAAGGAGAAGTAGAAGAGAAGATTCACCACCAAGAGAGAGAAGGAGTAGAGATGATCGTTATGAACGAAGACCTTCTCGGAGAAGCAAAGATTCGGACAGGAAGGACAAATCATCAAGGAGCTATACAATACAAAGAAATCAAGCTCATGTTGGTGAACGGGCATCCGGTTCCGACTCCGATAACCACTCCGAGAGAAGCTACTACTCGGAATCCGAAGATACTCAAGATGAAAGTGTTGCCGGAATTGCTCTTGTGTCAACCAGCTCCTACGACATGTTAGCTCATGTCTAAAGGCCCTAAGGTATCACACCCTGAGTATCTTGATTTCAATAGTGATGAAGATGACTTGCTAGGAGATGATGATTTACTTGTTGGTAGTAATAGTGATAAAACTTTTGATGAAAACTATGATGTAATTGCTATTAATTAACCTAATCAAGATAAAACGAATGACAATGATAAGGATAAGATTGAGCGTCTAACTAAAGAACAAAATACTCTTAAGTTAGCTCATGAAGCTACCTTGGAAGATCATCGATAACTTTTAAAGACTCATGAGAAGTTATGCTTTGAAAAGCTCAACCTCGAGCAAGAGCATGAGTTCTTAAAAGCAATCAATGATGATCTTCGCAAGAAAAGTTCTTCTTACATTGCCAACCGTTTAGTCTTGTTTACCTACATGCCACAAGTTAAATCTAGCAACAAGAACAAGAAAGATTCTTCCTTTAGTAGTAACAATAATCATGCTAAATACAATGATGTTGCTTCTAGTAGTTCTCTTGATTCCACTAATGACTCTCTTAGCCAAGTTACACTTGAGCAAGAAAAGTTTGTTCCTCAACAAGAGAAGTATGATCCTACTTCTTAGCAAGGGACACAAGCATAAGATGATCTTCCACCACAAGACCACAAGCTAAAGGGCAAGGACAAGCTTCAAGAAGTTATTGATGCATTTGAAGAAGTTCCTAAGGCCTTGGTCAAGTGGGTTCCAAAGACTACATCAAGTTCTACTTCATCAAGTACTACTACAACTCCAAGGATTCCCATCAAGATGGTGTGGATCCCGAAGAAGAAGAACTAGAGAGTTCTTGAGGGTGACTCCGCCAACATACTTCACTCATATCATTTTGGCGAGGACAAGTGCAAACAACTTCCATATCTTGCACTAGTTCAAGGAGCCACAAACCATCTTGTTGGTAACACAAGGGACAAGGTAACCTAATTCTTTCATGGACATCATCATGTGTGTAATTCACTCTATGACTATGGATATCCTTGTTTGTTCCTTGTGGGACGAACCCGTGTAGGTATTGAAAGTGCAACTCACTCCAATGGATTGCTCCAAATGATCTACATCAACATTTAGCATCTACATCATCAACACCTACACGAAGTCATCATCGACAAAACCGAAGGTTAGTTCATCCCTCTTAGGGGGGATATCACATCTAGGATGAGCTTTACTCCAACAATTGAGCTAAAGCAACTCTAATGATGTGAACACAACAATGCTTTATGTAAAAGTGTAACCCCACTTGTGCTTAAACGATGAGTACGACCTATGATCAAATGTTCTCATTTGACTCCTAAGTCAATATACCCATACATATATGACCTATTCATCGCCAATTGCTTGATAGATGCTAGAATGGTTTTGCATGCTTTGTCACATGTTTCATTTGCTATATTATTGTGTGAGGATGTTGAATGCATATTTTTCTCTTTCGAGGACATCCATTTGTTGCTTTGATTGTTTGGCTCTTTTCTTTTTGACAGATGGATGGACAAGAATGCCTAAGAACACCCTCTACCTATCTATGCTTTTCTTGTCTCAAACTCTATTCATTCTACATCACAAAGCTTGATCAAGTCAGATTCGAACCACTCTGTGTGAGGAGCACTCGGAGTCCCCGATTTGTCATAGACTTAAACTTCCAAAATCTCTTTGTGCATTTTGGTATGACCGAGTCATCCACTTCGGTCATACTGAGTTCACTAAGTTGATCTAGGTTTTCAATCTCGGTGCAACTGATTTGAACTTTTCGGTCACACCGAGTTGCAGTAACTTCTAGCAGTTTTGCATCTCGGTGCCACCGAGTTGTTCCACTCGGTCACACCGACAGGGTCAGGTTATATATATCGACGGGTTGAATTTAGGAAAACTTCCCAAAATCTTTCACCCGCGCGTGACCTGCTCTGCCTCCTCGGGTCTCCGGATCATCTCCTCGCCGCCAGCAACCTCCCGCCACTAGACTCCTCCACCGTCAATGGCAATCTCCGCCGCCATTGCCGCTGTAGCAAGTTCACCACCGAGTTAGGGTATGAACTTGATCCTTTGTGCTGCTCTTTAACTCCGATTTTTAGCACATTGCTTTGCCATGTTTCTTGCCACGTATGAAATCTTCCTATCTAGTAGAAACTCCGTAGAAAGTAGTTTTGATTCGAAAAATTTAGGGTTAGGTCTCCGCCGAACCCATCTCGGACCGACCGAGTTGTAGAAATCGGTCCCACCGATTTGGCTTAGGCCATTGCACTTGCTCTTTTCGTTCCGACAGAAAATTGCAAATCGGTGCGACCGAGTTCAATTCCTTGTGAAACCCTAGTAACATCGGTGCCACCGAACTGTGACTCCGTCTGACCGAGTTCACTAGTTTAGTCTCCAGAATTGCTTCAGTATCATCGTGTTTAACAAATCGGTAGCTCCGAAAAGCTTTTTGTAGAGAACTAAAACTAAGTTTTTCTCATCACCTGTTTTGCAAAAACTCTATGTTTTGTGATGCTCATCCACTCTACCACATCTATATCTATTCACAGGGTCAGCTTTCAGTTTGCAGTGCCAAAATGTCTGAGGGTAGTGACAGTCAGAACAGGTCGGAGGAGCAAGTCAACTTGAGTGAGGGCTCTAGTCCCAATAACTCCAGCTATTATGAGAGTGGCAGAAGCACTCCCAGTGACCTTCCAAAGGCTACTACGATGACCAAATATAAGAAAACTTCAGATTCTGAGGATGAGGACTTTGTGGCTGATGAGGCCACTTCAAAGAAGAAGGTGCTTAGGAAGGAGTATGGCACAGCTGAGGCAACTAAGCCAAGATTGAACAAGAAGGCTCCAAAAAGAAGAGTTTCTATGTCAAAGGACAGTGCATCAACTCAAGAGACTATGGTTTTCACACTTGAAACCAGAGATGATGAGCCAGGAGGAACTAAGAAGAGAGCAAGAAAAACCATAGCTAGGGTGATTGGCAAGCAATCCATGAGGGATGATGAGGAAGCTGCAGAATATGAAGAAGAGGTTGCTGCAGTAGCTCCTAAAGCTCAGAAGCTTATGGGAGATGCTATCAAGTCTGGGGCTGCTCCTTCAAAGCCCAAGACTGCTCCCAAAGCTACTCAAGCCACCAAGTCTACACCCAAGAGGAGCACAAGAAACATTCCAGCTCCAGAGAAGAACAAGGCCCCAGTGCGTGAGGTTGCTAAAGAAGCTGAGGCCCAAGTGCTCAGAAAGTTGAAGCCCAAGATCACTGATCACAATGATGCTCATCTAGTAGCAGAAGAGATGAAGTTGAGGAAGGATGCAGGTCTCAGATTATGGAGAAAGACTGATCCATATGCAGTGAGGAGAAGGACTACTGTGGACTACATATTCCATACCAGAGAACAACAAGACTTCTATGAGACAGTTCTGCTCGACAAGAAGCCCATAGTGTGTGATATGAGGAGAGTGGACTGGAAATTCATTGATGACAATGCAGATTATTTCCCCAATGTGCATGAAAGCTTCAAAGCATGTGGAGTTGACAAGCTTGTGGCTCACAAGTTGAAAAACTGGAACGATAAACTCATCATGCAATTGTACTCCACATCTCACTTCTATCCTGATGGTAGAATTGTATGGATGTCTGAAGGTACAAGGTACCAATCAACTGTAGATGAGTGGGCAAAGCTGATCACAGCCCATGAAGAGCATGAGGATGATTTGGATTTGTATGCCAAGAAGAAGCAATACCACAACTCTATGGCAAACATGTACTAGGTGATCCCTGATGATCCGTACATCATTGGTTGTCTGGTCTAGCCACTATCAACACAATCTTGAGGCATACATTGTTGCCCAAATCTAGTGATGCAAAGATGATAAGAGGACATTCAATCAACTTGTTGCATCTATTTGATGTGCCTCATAAGTTCAAAGTCATGAGTCTCATTGTTGAAACAATCAAGAGGACTGTTGCAGGCCAGAAGAGATCATGTGGTTATGCTCCACACATCCAGATGCTCATCAACTCCAAGATGGGCACATGCACATACCTATTGGACAGAGAATATCTACCCTTGGTGCCTGACTATGAGGTCAACACAGTTGCCATGGATGAGAATGAGCCATCTTCAGTGCAAGCACATGAAAGGAGAGAGAAAGCCAAAGCAGAGAAAGTTGCCAAGATGCCAAGTGTTGAAGAAGAATCTCAAATGACTCTCAAGTCCAAGCAAGACCAAATGGCATATCTGATTCAAGCAACCATGAGGATTGAGAAGGGCTTGGCCACCCTGACTCAGAATCAGGAGATCTTGGAGAGGATCATTGAGACTAAGTTCTATGGTCTTAATCTGAAGGTGACAGAGATCTAGTCTGAAGTTGAGCAGAGAGGAAGCAGAGGAGAGGAGAGGACATGCTACCATAGATGCATTTCAGCGAGTGCCTCGAGGTTAGAGATCTGCTGCAGTGCCAGTTCCAAACACTAGAGCTACTACATCAGCACCAGCAGCCACAGCTTCAGTGCCACCTCCAGCAGCCACTCCACCAGCTCAAGCTACATCGTCTGAAGCCTTCGTACTTAGAGTTCACTCTACACCGCCTCCCGAAGACCGAGCCTGAGAGACGCATATCACTATGCATTTTCGAACTTTTTGGTAACTTGTTGCCAAAGGGGGAGAAATATGTATAGATCATAGGCTACGAGAGAGAGAGTGTTTCGCCTCTTTGGTCTCTCTTGCTTTTGGTTGAACTTTATTGTGTGTTTGCTTGATACTCTATGTCCGTGTGTGAGATACTTGTTTGATCATGTGATTGATCATATGCTACTTTAATGCTTGCTTGGATGATACTATCTTTTATATCCTTATATTATCATTCACTTTGCTTGGTGACGAGTGCATTGTTTTTCAGTTTATATCATTTTGAGCGCACCACCAAGATGTATGTGACATATAAGAGTAACCCATGATCCTAATCGATTGTGCATTTGCATTCAAACACAAATTTTAAATAATGCACAAATTTAGGGGGAGCTCTTGTTTATCACATACTTCTCAAAGCGACGATGTATTTCAATATTATTCATTTGTCAAAGCTTTGATCTATATGTTGTCACCAATTATCAAAAAGGGGGAGATTGTAAGTGCAACTATCCCCGGGTGGTTTTGGTAATTACTAACAACATATAGCTCATTGAACTAATGCTATCTCAAGATGACATTTCAGGAAAGTTCAATGATTGGCATGGCATGGACTAGGAATGTGGACCCCTCAAAATGCTAAGGACAAAGGATTGGCTCAAGCTCAAGACTCTATATTTTCCATTTTAGTGATCCAAGATCACATGGAGTCCATAGGAAAGCCAATACTATTAAAAGGGGATGAGGTGTTGCCTAATGGGTTTCTTGCTCAAAATGCTTAGTGATATGCTCCAAAACCCTCAAACACTTCTCCACATCCACATATGTCCCAAACCAAAAGTCAAACTCGGCCCCGCTGAAAAGATCTATCCGGGGCCACCGAGTTCATTTGACATAGCCGCTGCCACTAAACCCTAATCACTTCGGCCTCACCGAAAGGGATCTCGGTCTCACCGAGATGGGATTGCAAACTCTCTGTTTCCCTTTGTAACATTTTGATCTAACCAAGATGAGCGATCAGTCCCACCGAGGAAGCAATGCAAACTCTATGTTTCCTCTTCGTAACATTTCGGTCCCACCGAAACGAGCGAATCGGTCCCACCGAGTTTGCCTGACCAACTCTCTGTGTGCTTATTACCAAAATCAGTCCCACCGAGTTTGTGTAATCGGTCTCACCGAGATTACGTTATCCCTAACCCTAATGAAATCGGTCCTACCGAGTTGATCATATCGGTCCCACTGAAATGCCTAATAGTCACATAATGAACTAAATCGGTCTGACTTAGTTCTCTGAATCGTTCCCACCGAGTTTGGTAAATTGTGTGTAAAGATTAGATTTTTTGTGGAGGCTATATATACACCTCCACCCACTTTTCACTCGTGGAGAGAGCCATTAGAACATACCAACACTTCCATCATACATGTTCTGAGAGAGAACCACCTACTCAAGTGTTGAGATCAAGATATTCCATTCCTATCATATGAATCTTGTTCTCTAGCCTTCCCAAGTTGCTTTCCACTCAAATCTTTCTTCCACCATATCGAAATCTGTGAGGAGCTGTTTGAGTGTTGCGCATACTATCATTTAAAGCATTTGAGCAAGGAGTTCATCATCAACACATCGTCTATTACATTTTGGAGACTGGTCTCTCCTAGATTGGTTAGGTATTACTTGGGAGCCTCTGACAAGATTGTGGAGTTGAACCAAGGAGTTTGTAAGATCAAAGAGATCGCCTACATCGTGAAGATCTACCCTAGTGAGGCAAGTCCTTCGTGGGCAACGGCCATGGTGGGATAGACAAGGTTGCTTCTTCGTGAACCCTTCGTGGGTGGAGCCTTCCGTGGACTCGCGCAGGCGTTACCCTTCGTGGGTTGAAGTCTCCATCAACTTGGATGTACGATAGCACCACCTATCGGAACCAAGACAAAAACATCCGTGTCTACACTTGTGTTTGCTGCCTCAAAAGTCCTCCCTTTACCTTCATATGCAATTGTTTTACTTTCTGCTGCTATAGTCTTAGAATTACATGTGTAGGTTGATTGCTTGACTTGTGCTAAGTTTCTAAAATGTGCCAAGAATTAAAATTGGGAAAGGCTAGATTTTTATTTGGTCAAGTAGTCTAATCAACCCCCTCTAGACATACTTTCTATCCTACAGAAGTACTCACTGCAGACCCACATTGCCGCCTCCACCAAGGTGGCCGAGTACGAGGCACTCGTCCCCGGGCTCCGGTTGGCCAAGGAGATCGGAATCCATCGCATCCTATGCTACGGAGACTCGAACCTTATGGTCCAACAATCTTCTGGTGACTGGGGCGCCAAGGATGCCAACATGACCAGCTACCGCTCCCTCGTCTAGCAGATCAGCGGGTACTTCGATGGGTGCGAGTTCATCCATGTACCTCGGGCCAACATGAAGCAGCTACCGCCATGGCACGGATTGGTTCTACTCGGCAGGCCATTCCACTTGACGTCTCCCTCGAATGCCTGCACAAGACGTCTATTAAACCTTTGCGGGAATCACAATCAATCTTTGTGCCGGCTGAACCTAGAGCAGCCGAATCCAGCTAGGGAATTTCAACAGCCGGCCCAGGGACTTCTGCAGGTGGCCTGGGGGCTACATCACCTAAACCCGGCCCGGGGAATCCAGAACACGGCCCTGGGACTTGTCACAGCCTGATTTTTGGCCCTTTCTTTTTCTTTGGATTTTCTGAGATTCTTGCCTCAATTTTCTTTTTCCGTGGCTATGTGGTCTTCAAACTGAAGAAGCTGACCTCTTCTTTCTTTCCAGAGTGGCATGTCATCCTCATATCTATCCCTAGACCCTGTCATTTTCATCCTTGACCTAACCCAATATTCTTTTTCCAAGGAATATTCCTTTTCTATTGAAGGAATAATTCTTTTTGCCCTAGGTTGTGAAGCAACCTATATCTCTGTCATTCTAAACATTCCCAACTAATTCCCATAAATTGTTTGGGTCATATCTTGATCAAATATGGCAAAAAACTTCATTGCCATGTTAAAAAATAATCCTCCAATAATCATTTTCCTATTCTTCCCTAAATGGCAGTTTGTGAAGCAAGTGCTATTTATATTTGCCCAATTGCCCCCAAACTTGGTGGACATCTTTTCATGTCCATATCATTGTCTTGTGCCAATTTTCAAACTCATTTGCCTAGTAATTATTTTCCAGTGATTTTCCAAAGTTTTTGTCCAGAAAGAAACTTTTTGAAGGAAGTATATTCTAGGCATGTCCAAATGAGATGAGACTTGGTCACATCCTTCATCTGATCAAATCTTGCATCTCCACTCAGTTTGAGATCATGGAGATCATCTATGTGAGCTCAGCTCCAAATCTTGGTTTCTGGTAAAATTTTCACTTTGTGCAGCAACACTATTTTACCTTGCTTCATTTGAGCTGGCAATTTACTAGGCCATTCTTACATCTACCTATAGTCACTCCACCAAGTTATGGCTGAATCCAATTATCCATTTACCCTCAGTAAATTCTCCAAGATTCTGTCCAGATTGGAGCTTTGTGAAGCAAGTGCCACTTTGGTAAATCCAAATGGCATGAGGTTTTTACAGAAGCTCCAAATGGTCAAATAATTTAACTACACCAAATTGCAGCTCGTGACACTCAAGTATGTGAGTGAAACATCTTAATCTCTAATTTTGGCCAGTTTTGCACTTTCTACAGCAATCCTAAGCTAAACTCCTCTTCTTAGTCTGGTTTTTGGTGATCTATATCATCTTAGTGTAAGATCATTGCCAGACAAACTTTTTACCAAGTTACCCAGCTGGTTTAACCACAGGAAGTTACAAACACCTTCCTTTTGATTTACCATGGAGCCATCTGCAAATCTCTTCTTTGCCCCTAGATCAATTTATTTCTGCATTTCTACTAAGGGCACTGAGGTACATCTACTGGACATGGTTGGCCACACCAAAGCTCGCCGCTTGCACCAGTGCCCGTGGTGACCGCACCTGCGTCATGCACAGCGCACGCTCTGGAACAGTCGGGCCACTATGCTCGTCGCCTCCCTCCTCGTCTCGGTCTCAAAGCTTGTCTTGGAGGTCGCCCATGCTCGTCTGCACCGCCCTGCATCACTGCCTCGTCGTGGCTCATCGGCAGCGTGCCGTCACAATAGTGCCACTGCGGTGCCCAGCCGCTGACCTCCATTAGAGCACTACTCCAGCTCTCTAGCGATTGTCCAGAGCCCTTTCCTCGCCTATATAAAGACCCCTCGACCTCTCCCGCACCTCACCAGCTCCTCCCTCGCCTCATTTGACCACCATAATCGCCTCACTTCGCCGTAGTTCTTCTCTGTCCGCCATGGCCGCCTCGGTCTCGGCCTAGTTCCGGCGAGCCTAGTCCTCCTCTCCTCCTCCCGATATGTCCATCTTGTTCCTCTCATCTCGCTGAGCCGCCCCACACCCTCGCCCTTCGCCGGAGACACACGCAGCTCCGAGCACCACAGCCACCAAAAGCTCTCTGACCTCTCTATACCTTCTCCATCGCCGCGGCCTCACGTCCCCCTTGCTCCTCCCCGGTGCCTACTAGGCATCTGAACGGAACCGCAGTGCCATCCCGAACCCGCCGGTGCCCTCCGCTCGGCCAGAGACGGCCGGAGCCAGCCGGCCCCCAACGACGCAGCCGCCTCTGCCTTCCTCGTCCTCCTCCCGTAGCCGCACCTCCGCACCGCCCCGGTGGCCGCCGCCCCTTGGGACGGGCGCGGCCGTCTCCTGCGCGCCCGCCGGTGGCCTCGCCCTGCCTAGAGGTGTCCGGAGCGGCTCGCCCCGTCGCCGGCAGACCTCCCCTGCCCCGCTCTGTTCCACGGGCGGAATAACAGCGCAAGGAGGAATATGATGCCCCCGATCGCCCGCCCTGTACGTGGGTCCCGCTTGGTAGCGCCTAACCGTTGACCTCGCCCGAGCCCAGGTACATTAAGTGGAAACGTATTTCTGCAAGTACGTTTCCTTGTATCAAAATCGTACTTTCGTGCTGCTTCGGGGCCGAATACGATTTCAG
Source organism: Secale cereale (assembly GCA_902687465.1). NCBI lineage: Eukaryota > Viridiplantae > Streptophyta > Magnoliopsida > Poales > Poaceae > Secale > Secale cereale. The sequence continues at coordinate 343,134,007 of LR738711.1, read as the reverse complement.
AAACCGAAAGCGTATTTTCATTCTACTATGGCCCAAAGTGCGCTTTCCAATCCAGAAAGTGTATTTCCGATTCTACTGTTGTTATGCATGTTCATTTGCATCCAGTTAGTTAAATGTTTGCATGTTGGCATTGTTGATATGTTCTTGCATGATATTTATTGTTGATGTTAGTATTCATGCTATGTTTCGGAGAAGTATGTACTTATGATGTTCATGCTAGTCAGTGTACCATGCTTATGATTCATTGGTGATATGGTGGATATTTATGTGGTTCTCTCATGATTATGTTAATATTCATGCTCATGCATTGTAATTGCATCATGTATTATATCATGACTCAGCATATTTGCATTCAATTTTAACCAGATTAAATTGAACTTGAACAACTGTTGGCTGAGTCATGGTGCCACCATATCGAACTGACCAGCGCAACCACATTTACCTTTTATGGGAAGGTCCTAACTAGGTCTATTGCCATGACTCTCGCCGGTGCCTCCAACGAGGGAAGGTTATGGGCGTGTGGTACCTTGGCCGGGTAAGCAGACATAACCTTGTGTGCCCGTTGTTGTTGTTATGGATCCGGGTCCCCGTTTGGGACCATTTATGTTTGTCCACGACGGTGGTCGTTTTGTCTTTGGTAGACACGAGGACACCCAAGACTAGCCCAGTGGGGCGTGAGTCGGAGTGGCCGGGAGAGTGTCACGACAGTAGATCGCTTTTGTCGGAACACCGTTGGTAGACCCGAATGGGAGAACGAGGCCATGGGTTCCGTAGTGTGGGTACAGTGCGCTACCTCTGCAGAGTGTATATTAAATCTATCGATAGCTGTGCCCGCGGATAAGGGCCCAGTTCATAGTTGGTCACACTATGAGTCAACAACAATAATAATAATGTGCTTAATAACAACCCCGGTTCGATGATGATAAGTTAGTTGTAATCGCCCGAAGGATCACCGTTTGAGGCCAAGTGTTGGCCATGGTTGTGATCGCCGGAATGATCACGGTGGTATCGACGATGCCGAGTTGTTGGATATTCGTGATGTTGCGTGAAAATCGTGGGTAAAGATCAAGCTCCTTGCGGTCATTTGATGATTACTACGGTATTGTTTATACCAAGCTTGATTTGATCCTGAGATGATCGTGTAATGTCTGAGGCTGGTAAGTGATGCATGTGATGGTTACGAGGTAACCCGAACAAAATAACTGGTGCATGTAGTGTCATCATGTTGCATGCTAGTATCATCAGATTTATATGTTCATGCCATGCTCATATTGTCTAGCTGTATCATGTTCATGTTGTTCATGCTATGTTATCCCTATGATCTCGTGATAATTTCTGATTAACCTGTAATTGCCATGCTGATGTTTCTCTTGAATGCTTCTGGTTTATTGTGAGCTTACATGTACATTCAATGTACTGACCTGGCGTGTCATTCCAGCTTGCAGGTCGTGCCTGGATTGCTTGCTTGTTTGGTGTTGCTCCCGTGTTCACGAGCTAGGATAAACGTTCCAGACAGATTCCTTGCGGATTGGAGTTCATCATCGCCTTTCGTTGTTCTGCTGCCAGTAGTTGTTCCGCTGCTTCGAGTTGTTATGCTGCTTGTATAGAGCAACCATGGTTGGCGTAGTGTCGCCGTTATTCATTGTAATATCAGAACCCTTGTAATCATATTCGTGTTGTAATAGAGAGCTGGTTTGTTCTATACTAAGGAGTGCCGTATTCCAGAAGACTTCATCTTGATCTCTGGGCTGGAATACGGGGCGTTCCTGTTTTCTCTGAGCCGGGGTGCCACAGACTTGGTATCAGAGCAGGTCTGGCTGTAGAGCGTCCTAGTCCGCTGGAATGTTAGAAAACGGTAGTATAGGGTCTGGTTGCTGCCCTTGCTTGGTGCATTTGGCAGTTGCATTTGTTTGCTGCATGTAGTGTTATTTTGGTTACCATTTACCCATGTTTTCATGCGTAGATGGCGGTCAACTTCCATGATTTCAGTTGCCTTTGCTTAGCTCCCGGTGCTATTTCCATTGAGTCCAGTCCCACTCCTGCACCTCTCAGATTTGCCGCCCTCCTTGGCGACATGTGGTGTAGTATTTATCCCCTCGGAAGGGCAGCCTAGACCGAGAAGACACGTTAGGTTTTCGCTACCATCACTTTCCCCCCTTACTCCACTTCTTAAATCTCAGGACGAGATTTCTTGTAGTGGAGGAGAATTCTGACGCCCGGATAATTAAGCTACAGTAATCCTATCCTAATGATTCCACGTCACCACGATTACTGATGTTAATCTCATGATATTAAAATCTTGGTCTAATTCAAAATTCAGAATCGAGTTAAATAGTAAAGTTTTTAGCTGTTAAAACTAAAATGTTCTGGATGTGTCAAATAAATCATAAGTAAATATGGTGGGAGTCCACAACATTATAAAGTAATTAAAGGCTCTAAAATACTTAAAATAGTAGTTAAAAGAATTAAATAAATGCCTTTTGAATTTTATAAATTATTAAACTATTTTATTTTGGGATAAAGTTAATGTGCAGTAGTATATTATAAACAGTAAGTATGTGTTATTTGTGTATTTTATAAAACAAAATAAATAGATAATAAAATAGAAAACTACTAAACAGAAAATAAGAAAAAGGAAAGAAAAGGTAAAACAAAACAGAAGCAAAGAAACAGCCCGGCCCATTTGAACCGGCCCATCTGGCGCCTACAAACCCCCCCACTCTCCCGAACCCTAGCCCACTACTCCACTTCCCCCCGCAATCCCCTTCTCCTCCCTCGTCTGGATATAGATCGAGGCAACGAGCCCCCACCCCAGCGCCCCAGCCCCACCCTACCGTCGCCGCCCTACGCCGTCGGCTGCCACCTCCTCGACCCTCCTCCACGAACGGCTTCCTCATGCCTCGCCGAACCCCCTCCTCACGACGAATGTGAGCGCTCCCCTCTTCCTGCCTTCTTCCCCATCCGAAACGTCGCCACGATGCTCCCCTCGCGCTCACCGCGCTCTGAACATGCCAGGCCGCGCCCTCTCTTCGCACACACCATGGTCGCCGGGCTGGACGCGCACGGCGCGTCCAGGCCACGCGCCCAGCCGCGCTTCTTCCTTCCCACTCTCCGTTGCGGATGCTGCTGTTGCACTGCGACTGCTGCCGCCAGCAGATCACCCACTGTGGCCCCGCTCTACCAACGCCTACCACCGCCCATGCCCATCGCCCCCGCTGCTACGCTGCCATCCCCTGCTCCCGCACTGTCACCTTGCCTCCGCCCGCGGTGGCCCTGCCGCTGCTCCACGCCGGTGCGCCGCCGGCTGGGCTCTGCCCTCTTGTGGCCACTCCCCGCCCGTGCTGGCCTCGCCAGCGCCCCTGCTGTTGCCTCTTCACGTCGCACTGCCGCCTACCTTGCTGCCTTGTCCGCCTGGCTAGAAACGCCGGCGGCCGCGCCACTGACCGCGCCCGAGGCTAGCGCCGGGCTTGCCCCGGCGGGCGCTCGTGGCTGCGCCTCCGTACCCGCTACCGACCATGCCCGTTAGGCCCTTCTGGGTCTTTGACATACGGCCCCACGCCAAAAAAAGAGAGTTAAAAATTGGAAATTAATTAATTAATTAACACAATTAATTAATTAAACTTAATTAAGACGGTTTAATTAACCTTAACAGTGATTTATTTAAATCACTGACACACGGGTCCCACTAGACACGTTGACCAGTCAAACATGCTGACTGGGTTAGTCCAGTCACTGGCAGGTGGGTCTAGTGGACCCCATTGACCAGTCAACGGTCCCAATTAACTTATGACTAGGCAGTCAACTGGACCCCACCTGTCAGCCTCTTGCACACTATTGGGTACACTTTTCTGTGTGCCCATAGCAGTTTAGGTATTTTAATTTTTGAATTAATTTAAATTCGGAAATTTCAGAATATTTTTGAAACTTTGAAAAATCATATAAAATAATCCGTAACTCGGATGAAAAAGTCTTATACATGAAAATTGCTCAGAACGACGAGACGAATCCGAAAGCGCGTTCCGTTCGCCCGCCACACATCCCTATCATAGCGAACATGCAACATTCCCCTCCATTTCGTTTGCCCAAAAACGTCAAACACTAGGAATACTTTCCCGGATGTTTTCCCCCTTCACCGGTATCACCTATCCTTGCGTTAGCTCACCCCTGGCACCGCGTATTGGCTTTTTATATTTTGTGTTGTTATTGTTTGCTCTGTTATTTATTTGTTTCCCCTTCGTTGCTTCTTTTCGGTAGACTCCGATACCGTGTTAGACCCCGAGACCTTTGATGCTTCGCTGTTCGACTACGGCTACGCTTCCGAAGATTCCTTTCATGTGCAGCTTCCAGGCAAGCCCCCCCTTGATCACCAGATATCGCCCATTCTCCCTCTCTTATTCTTGCATTAGAACTGCTAGTGTTGATGATTCAATAGCTCCTATTATGTTTCATAGCATGTCATTGTTGTTACAACTGTTGATACCTGTACCTGCAATCCTAAATGCTTAGTATAGGATGCTAGTATTCCATCAGTGGCCCTACATTCTTGTCCGTCTGACATGCTATACTATCGGGCCATGATCACTCGGGTGGTGATCACGGGTATATACTATACTAATACATACTCATGATGATGATTCGGAGATGGGGGCTGAAGGGGTAGGTGGTTCCACACAGGTAGTGGTGGGCCTGGGTTCCCGGCAGCCCCCTCATGGTTACTTTGTGGCGGAGCGATAGGGCGGGTTGCGACCACCTAGGAGACAGGTGGGCCTAGCTCTGGTCGTTATCTGCGGTTACTTCGAAATAACACGCTTAACAAGATCTTGGTATTTGATCTGAGTCTAGCCATTGGCCGATACGCACTAACCAGCTGCGTGGGAACAATTATGGGCACTCAACGTCGTGGTATCAACCGAAGCCTTCTTGACATCAACGACTTAGCGGCGCGCGCCGGATTAGACTGGAACACCGCTCTGGTATTAGGAGTAGCTAGGTCTGCTTACCTGCCGCACTCGCAACGTGCAGGTATGCATTGGGCGATGGGCCCAGACCCCCGTGCACTTAGGGTTTAGACCAACGTGCTGACCTCTCTGTTGTGCTTAGGTAGGGCTGCGACGTGTTGATCTTCCGAGGTCGGGCATGACCCAGCAAGGTGTGTCCGGCCAAATGGGATCGAGCGTGCTGGGTTATGTGGTGCACCCCTGCAGGGAAGTTAATCTATTCGAGTAGCCATGTCCCTCGGTAAAAGGATCACCCGGAGTTGTACTCTGACCTCATGACAACTAGCATTGGAGACTTAATAAAACACACCCAGACAAGTTCCAGATATAACCCGGTGATCGCTTTCCCACAGGGCGATGACGGGAGGATCGCCGGGTAGGTTTATGCTATACAATGTTACTTGGTGAACTTACCATCTACTCCCTTCTACTGCTGCAAGACGAAGGCTGTCAGAAGCATTGATACTTGTTACTATTCCATCTACTCTCTTCTACTGCTGCAAGACGAAGGCTGCCAGAAGCATTGATACTTGTTACTATTCCATCTACTCTCTTCTACTGCTGCAAGATGAAGGTTGCAAGAAGCGTAGTCTTCGATTGGATTAGCTATCATCCTCTTATTCTGGCATTCTGCAATTTAGCCCAAACATATTACCTCTTTATACAGATACCATTGCATATGTAGTGTAGATCCTTGCTTGTGAGTACTTTGGATGAGTACTCACGGTTGCTTTGCTTCCCCTTTTTCCCCTTTTGTCCATTCTTCTCGGATGACGCAACCATATGATGGAGTCCAGGAGCCAGAAGATCCTGAGGATGTTTCTACATGGAGTTCGACTTTGAGGAGTTGTTAGGAGGTCCCAGGCAGGAGGCCTTGCCTTTTCGATCATTGCTACATTTGTCCTAGCCTTCTTCAGGCAAACTTGTTTAACTTTATGTCTGTACTCAGATATTTGTTGCTTCCACTGACTCGTCTATGACTGAGCACTTGTATACGAGCCCTCGAGGCCCCTGGCTTGTAATATGAAGCTTGTATGACTTTTTTTTACTTTTAGAGTTGTGTTGTGATATCTTCCAGTGAGTCCCTGATCTTGGTCGTACACATTTGCGTGCAAGATTAGTGTACGGACAAATCAGGGGCGTCACAAGTTGGTATCAGAGCCGACTGCCTATAGGAATCCCCCTTCCAAACTCCTTGGCCGAAGTCGAGTCTAGACATTGCTAAACTTTTACTAACATGGTTGTGTGCCTTACGGGCCCATGTCGCCATTGGGTGGTATTAGGATCTTTTACTCCTCGTCTATACTCTGGGACTCTGATCTCTGTTCTATTCAGGATAAATGAATGTTGCTAAATCTAACATTTGTATGTCGTTATCACTTTCACCTGGAGAGCACCCTATTACCGATGATCGTCTGCTGCACCAGAAGACCCTGAAGATACTCTCCGCTATTAACCCGAGAACTTGTGTTCATCGTTTTTGCAATTCCCCTTCCACCGTCAACCCTTATGATAACTACATGCAGTCGTCATTCTTACATACATCCCCAGTTGGTCTTGTTATTACAAGATACCCCGAAATACTCGTCGTTGTTTCGATAATCCTTTGTGCCTACTGCCTTACAGTTCCTTGTCGCCTGAATACACCTACAAATTAATCCTCACACATGCCGAGGATTTGTTTCTCCCCAGTTGTTCATATGTTTCACTAAAGTCTTCGAAATCCTATTCGAGCTTTAGAAAATCCTCAACTACATATTTATCTTGAAATTCTTGCTTGCGTGCAATATGGTTACTCCCATAAATCTGGAAATCTTATTGCCATCCTTGTCACTATCATTTCGAGTCCGTTGATTCAAAATGTGGCGGATGCTCGGAATCCCCAATCACATCCTAGAATTCATCCTTCCAACGCAGATGTCATTTTAAACCTAGTTGGGTCTTGACCAATCAAATTGCCATCGATTGTATCCCTAAGAATATTCAACTTACCCATCCTTGATCAGAGCGTTTGCTTCTGATCTCTTGATTCGGAAAACATAATTCCCTTGCATTTGGTTGAATTAGTCAGTTGTTTCTATAATATTATATCCTTTAATTATTTCTTCTTCTGATTGAGTATCGATAGTCACATCTGATTCCGTGCGGTCCACCAGATCCTTTTGTGGATTATTATCCGACCGTTCCGACATATCAAAACCTTGAGTTCTCCCCCTGATACATGATGCCTTGGGTAAATTGTATCCTCTACTTGGCCAACCATGCTCTTCTTTCGAGCTTGTGCAGTTACTTATGAAACTTGTGGTATATGTTCATAAGATGCCCGATAGGTTGAACCTATGCTTTCCTACAATCCGTGAGAACTCAAAAGTTTTCACAAGTCATATTCTTCCGGTGTTCTACCAAATAAAATTCCAACACTACAATTTTATCAAAACGAGAGGTGAATGAAATGATATGCATTAAAGAAGTGGGAGTCGACCTTGAACTTTGTGTTCATGCCCATGAAAATTATGTAGACCGTCTCGGAAGCTTCTTGCAAAATGATTATCCAGTTGTATGATTCTTTCGGTATTCTTCAATTGATTCCTTACAGTTATGGTTCTGACAATGCTATCCTGATCTGATATATCTAATGGGAATTCATTCCATAGCCTCGTCTATTTTTGGCAAGGTTGAAGTATCTACTATCATAGGTCAATAAACATGTTCTACTTATATCATTTTCTACCTTCGAGTATTACCACCTGGTATCTCGAAGATGTCTTGCCATTGCACCACATCTTACTAACTTTGTTGGAGTAATGTCTTTCCTTGTCGTAATCACTCTACGGGTTCTGGGTTGTTGTCAACCGAGGACACCGACTAGTGAAATTATTCCGGACTACAACTCAGATACCCCTAGTATTTTTACTGGGAAATTCTGAACTCAATCTGGTCATTCCTAGACTATCGGCTGCATCCTGGTCTTGCTATCTTTGACTGTGCTACCTCGCCCTTCTATGGTGCATGAATCCTTGAGTGTGTGAGCACGACTTACGTAGAGATTTCAACATCATGTTGCTTGTCTTGAAAGGCAATGTTGGTTCCGAGCTTGCATCTTATATATTGATCCGATAACTAGCCACTTCGTCATTCTCTTGCTTATTGCTGTTGTTGTTTGATTGCATCCTCTTGAAACCTCCCGGCAAATGTGTCGGATCACCTTCAACACTTTGACTTCTTCCAAGATGTCAATTGCGTTCATGATGAGAAATACCATCCTTGCCCTCGATGATTTTTATTATCATCGACAACACCCTTGACTTCCTTTCATCGCAAACTTGTCCACATTATAATTACAACTAGCTCTCCAGCTAGTGTTGTGTTCTGCCTTGAAGCATTACTGTCTTTTATGTCGAGAATGTTGAGGGATTGCTCCACCTCTTAGAAATTCTTGGTAATATGATACTTCTCACCATCACCATTCTTCCCTAGTGCCCGTGTTGTTTTTAACCGGGATACCAATATGCTAATGATGCTTCTTGAGTTCTATACTTCACGCAACCCTATTGCTATGAAGTCAAAAATCGACAGTTCGTTCTTAGACTGTTGGTTATTGAATCGTCACTCTAACATTGATCTTGCTGCCTAAGGTCATATTTCGGTCACACCTTGTCACACCCTGATTTTTCTTGTCACAATGCTTAAGCTAATTTCCATGTTAAAAATGTGGATTTGCAAAAACTTTTGAGTGTTTTTGACTTTGCTTGATTTGACTTTTGTCTGCTGTTTGCTAGTGCTCTAAAAATCAAATAAATCCTCCAACTCTTATACTCCATCTCCTTGACCCAAAACCTTTTCCCAATGATCATGCCATGTGTATAGACCAGTATAGAATTTTCTTAGAAAAATATTTTGGCCAAAAGGTATTTTCTAAAATTAGTTTTTAAAAAACCCCTGAATTGAGGTTTGCACTACAAGTACCTTATTTAGGGTGTGAAAAATCTTTCAAAAAGTATATTAGAATCCTATCAGGTATAGAACTCCCAGAAACCACAAAAGTATAATTTTAAGAGTTATTTTTATATTTTATTTAAAAGCTTTTTCTTAAGGCCAGAAATGGTCTTTAATAGGGAAAAATTATTTAATCATTTGAAAAATATTTGCCAAAATTCAAGGAGACTCATAGGACATATATTGTCCATATATAAGAGTTTCAGCACATGGTCATGTTCAAAATATTGGGCAAATCCTTCCAAAACCCTTTCTGGATATTTCAAGCTTTTGAAATATTTACGAAGGAAATATTCTCCAAAAATTCCAGGGAAATTCTATCATGTCATATATGACATATTTGATGATCTTGTAAAGCCTCATGCCTTGAAGATCAAGGAAACATCCTCTAATCCCCTCAAAACCATTCTGTCCCTATTTGAAGTTTGAGCAGCTCTACATTGCCAAACTTGTAGAAATGCTCTCAAACTTGGTGTACATGCTAAAATGATGTAATCATGCATCCATGCCAAATGGCACAAGTTTGGGAGAAGCCTTACTTGGTCTAAGTGCCCCAAAACCACTTCTGTTCAAATTCAAATTTGAACAACTTTACATTGTCAACTTTTTATCTGGAGCCTCAAACTTTGTGTGCATGATCATAACCCCAAATGATGATGCTACACCAAGTGGTGCATCAAGGGGAGATGATTTGCTTAACTCAAACATGGTGAAACCATTTCTGTTGATTTCTAGGGTTCACCAAAGTTACATTGGCCACTTTGCCCAAATGAGCTCAAATTTGGTGTAGGGGCCTAGTTATATGTGACATTTGATCCTGTTAAGTCTCATGCCAAGTGGAGGTCATTTGCTCTCCCAAAACCTGATTAAACACCTTCTGTCCAATTACCAAAACAAGTGGTTGGACCTCTTTTACTATTTCCCTTTACCTCAATTTCTTACCACAGCCTCCCCTGATCATATCCTACCCCCCCCCCCGTAAATTCCCCATGTCCTCAGCTAAATGATTGGGGGGTAAAAACCCCATTTTTACTCTTGTGGACAGCCACACTCTTCTCCTCTTTCACCTCTCCCCTCACTCTAGTGGCCTCCAGGGCATCCCAGGCCGTCTGGGCAAATGTTTGCTACTCCCTCTACCCTCTGGACACGGCTGGACACAAGAGGACACGCCAATGACACCGTGTGCATGCCATGGCATGCAAAGTTCGCGCTCTGGAGCACGCTACAGTGCCCTGGCGCACTGTAGCCACCTCCAATCAGGGGCACCCGACAGCCTTGGGCTTCCCCCTCGTGTCCCCCGAGGTCTCCTCAATGTCCGCAATACGCCTGGCGGTCGGCCCCCTGCTCTCTCCCCCTCTCTCACCTCTGCTCGCACGCGCACCGGCCGACCACGGGCTCCAGTGAGCAACCTCGCACGCGCGGCCTCTCTGGCGCCTCCCCGCTCCTCCTCTCTCTTCCTTTAGGCGTGGACCAGCTCCAGGAACGCCCTGGACACGCCCACTGCTGCCCTCGTGGCCTGCAACGACGGCAACATGCTTGCCGGCGCATGGCGCCTCGGTGGGCCAGCGCCCCCCCTACTTAAAGGGCACCCCGAGCCCCCCTTGCACCTCCTTTCGCACTCTCCCACTCCCGTGCAACTCCCAAGATGTTCCGTTGCTCTTCCCGTGCCCCGTGGTGTCCGCTCCACCATCACCCGACGAGGCCGCCGCCATGGCCGGTGCAGGAAGTGCTCCAGTCCATCCCCTGCCGCCCCAAGGGCCTTCCCCGATGCACCGTCCCTTGGGCTTTCCTCCGGTGGCCGTAGCCTGGCCAGGGATGGCCCCTGCCGCCGGGGACGGGCGCCGGCTGGCGCGCAGCCGCGGCATCCAGCCCCTCCATCGCGGGCGCGGGAGGAAGGGGATGACCCTGTGGGAGGGGCCCGCAGGTCAGCGACCCCGGAGGGCCAGGCCCACCCGTTTAAGTGGAGGCGGCAACGGCGCAGCCCGCCTCCCCCGCGCAGAAGCGCATCCCCGAAAGACGCCTCCGGCGTGGCCCCCCTGCACGCGAGCGGCCGAGCCGCTGGGCCGGCCCGCGAGCTATCCCTCGCCCTGCACACTGTATAAGGTTGAACCCTTATTCCTTTTCTTTTTCTTTATTCAGCCAACTTCAAAAATGCCTAGATAATTCAAATGAACTCCAAATTGCATGATTCAAATTTCCTACGGCTCCATAAATCATGCTCTATCACATGGTGGAACATGCACATTATTCCAGAGACTTTTCCTACACAAATATTTATCAAATGCCCATATTCCACTTTCTGTGATTAACTTTAGAAAATCACAGAGAGCACAATCTTGATCCAAATGCAGTGATTCAAATTCCTAGATGCTTGTCATGTCCAAACTTAGTTTTTGAACATTTTTAATAATAGTTTCTGTACCCCACCAAATATTGAGCCATTTCTTCATATTTATCAGCTTTGCAAAATCCTAGGAAATTCATTTCAAATCCAAATCCAGTGAAACCAACTCCTAAATGCTTCTAAAATCATGACTTGATGATGGGTACCTTTGCTCATCATTCAAGGAAATATTTCTGTATACTTCTTCCAAATCCATAAACCCTTTGGTTCCATCACATTGAAATGTTCCAAACTACCTATTGATCCAACACCTATGAAACCTCCTTGGTTATTTTTCATATGACCAGAGGTATCCTAGAAAAGTCCAACTCCTATTTTTAGAGCACTTTTATTGTTGCTTTGATTGTGTTGCTTATTACGATTGTTTCCATCGTTAGTTGACGAAATAAGCGAAGTACTCGGAGATGGACCAGAAGGTTTGAAGACTCGGAAGAATAAGGCAAGCAGCCCTTTGACCATGTTCGAGAAACCTTTTTATGCATGTCTCATAGCACCTTATTATCAATGCATCGGAATCATGTTGAGGTGGAGACCACTTTGGTTGCTACCTTTGTTACTTACTATGGATACTTGCATCAAACATGACCCTACCTTCCTATGAGGGTTATGTGGGTGGGAGTAGATAGATGTATGCTATAGTAGTTGGCTACGCAAAATGGGTCGGGGTTATGCATTGAGTGAAAAAAGTGTGGTCTGACATACTTGCAAATGGCCCAGTGGGTGCCACTGATGCCCCTGGGAGTTGATAAGGAACTAGGGCACTACTTGGTGAAGAAGTAGTGTGCCGAGGCTTGACGTAAGTGTTGTTTACAGAGATGGATTAGATTTATGTGAGATTACCGTCCCAACCAAACATGCACAACCACTCTACCCTTATATGGGAAAGGGCATTATTGATTACCTAGGTCGATACTAGCATGGTGCCCGCATTACTAGTGACGGGGGTGACACGAGGTCACCCTCGGGACGGGGTCGTGCTTGGATAGGCGGCCATGACTGTTTTCACAGGGCACCGAACACACCGTTGGTACCCCGTGTCAGTGGTATGTGATGAATATGGAGCGAGTCTCCACAATTATTAAGATGTGAAATGTGGGCACGGGGGTTACTACCAATCGATTGGACTCTATGTTAGTGTCGTCCAGGGAAAGATAGTGATCGGGTGCTTACCCCGGGTACTTGAGGTATCGCGGGTCGTGGATGACACGGAAGTTCCCCGGATCTTGTGGGTAAAGTGTGCAACCTCTGCAGAGTGTCAAACTATTCGAATAGCCGTGTCCGCGGTCAAGGACAGTTGGGTGGTGCTGCTTAGACTATGTCCATAAGTTTCTTGGAAACAACACGATTCAGAGATATTGTTGATGTGATTGTGAGAAAGTCACTATGAGCTTGTGCATGAGTTGATTACAACTCTTTCTCGATATTGATGTCAGTGACCTCCTGATACTTGTTGCAGACACTTGCGTATCCATGTTATATGTTGATCATACTTGCATATGAAAAACTAGCTTTCCGCAAAACTGCCAACCTAGCAGTAGAGCCTTGCATAATTATTCTGTTATCACACTCAGGTTGCTTGCGAGTACATTCAATGTACTCATTGGCTTGCCACTGGTTATTTTATTGGCCAGGCAGGAGAGAATAGGTTATGATGAAGATTTCTTGGTGACGAGCATGCGAGCTAGGACGCTTCCCAGTCAGAATGCCTGTAGGGTTAAGGCAGATGGCATGGGTTCTACCCGTTATCGAAGACTTCCGCTATTTGAGTTATTTGCTATTCAGCCCGTGAGGCTCTATCTATGTAAGACTTGGCCTTAATGGCCATAATTCGTGTAAGACTATTTGTATGGATGTAAGACTCTTGTTATTCAGCTTCTGTGTGTTCAGTGAGCATTGATCTCTGGGATCACTGTACACGTGCATTCGGTGATCTCGACTTCTAAGTCGGGGTCCCCACAGAGCTGGTATCAGAGCCATCCTGACTGTAGGAAGCCTTAGTTAGCATGGTCGTTAGTTAGGGTAAAACTATTTTCAAAACTACTACTAGTTTTCAAAACTATCTATACTTCTCTTCCCTTCTCAGTTTTTCGAAAACTAGGCTATACTTGATCTCTTCCCCTTCAAAACCTTGGTCGCTAAAACCCTTATGCCCTGACCACTGGATTTTCTGTAATCCTCGTGGAGTGCACCTTGCCGAACACTCACCCACCACTTTTGCACGCAAGATTGGTGACACCACGACAAGACGATACCAACGGAAATTACATCCTCGATGGATGAGGACATGAAGACCCAGAAGATGGTGATACCCTTGACAGTGCCCCAAGAAGATGCAACGTTGGCCTATGATGACCAGGGTATAGGTTATGCAAAATCATGATATGCATCGCTAATAGAGTAATCCTGTCACTACCGTTGTTGTATCGGCAACCACCGCTGGACGAGAACCTTGCCATTTGCTCCGCCTCACTATAGTGAGCAGGAAAACGGTTCTCTTCATCCCCCGCTCTTGGTGTCGATGTCTTCATCAACGAAATCGACATGTTGGACCTCTATTATGCCTTGTTATTTGCATATGGATTGCCTACTCAGTACCCTCGACGCCCCAGAAGGCACAAGGGATCGTCATGATTAAAGAGACAAGAGAAGACAAGTCAACGCCAGCTACAAGGAGGCACCTTCACCACATCACCTCATCAGGCGAGAAGTTGTTGAAGATTCTTCAGCCACAACCCGGATCGTTCATCAAACAACTACAAGGGACATAGCAACACCCGAGGAAGTTCAGAAGACTGCACGAGGCACAAGTCACGACACTGAGTCCGAGAACCCCTAGGGTAGGATGAGTCGTGTACCCCCTATGCGCAGTCGAGTCCATATGATGGTTCGAATGGAACCACGATTGAGTGTTGTTTGCTTTTATTTGCTTGTGTTTTGATATAAGTCGCACTCTTTCCCCAGGCAACAAGTGCATGGCTATATCACCTTCCTTGCCTTGTTTCTTTAGTTTCGACATTTTTGCACCTATTTGTTGCACCTGCACTATAGAACCCCCCCCCCCCTTTAGGCATTTCCCTCCTCTACGCTGCTTCTTCCCTCTATTCTCTCTCTCCCCAATTGAAGACCAGCAAGACAAGATGCACCAAGGATTCTACCTCGGCAACCAACTGGCACTGAAGACTTCTGCTACAACCTCCACGATCAATTGCAACCCCGTAGAGTTATGTTTAACCCTCCAGACCAGTAACCCCTTTTCCTAGACCCTTTGAGACTTCGCGAGACACTCCAGCACGAATCCTTAACCATGTGCTAAACCTATAGTAACCGAGAGAACCTGTTAAGCCTTTGCAACCTTGCACAACACTGGGTTCGTAAAGGAACTAGTGGACACGGTGAGCAAGCACATTCTCATCCTAATATAGCACGAGAACTGACGATGCCATAGATAGACCAGTTCGAGGATATTGGACGGATGATTTGGTGGCTTTATATCAGTGACTTCGAGGAATTATCTGAGACCTTGATGGATTGTTAGATTTCATATTGGTGGGATCATGACTTTGGGGAAGCATGTAGGAGTACCCGTTAGACATGAGATTTGGATTCTGGTCGGTATAATGCTGGATATGTCTGCATGGTTCGGAGTGAATTGGATTTAGACCGATGATCCTGATTAAGATATCATGCTTCTCGGTGGACAATAACCTAGGAGATTGGATTATTTGTCGGAGTTGATTTAGAGATCTATATAGTCGTGATCTTGGAGTTTACTTGACCCGGATGATGGGAATTTGGTGGACTTACTATCGTTATGCGTAGTCCTTCCGAATATTTGGGGATTATAGGGACTTGAGATCTTGCGAAACACCGTAGACATCGGATTTGTAGAATTGTTGGATTATGTGGTGATTGATGGTAATGACCGGGCTATTGGAGTTGATCTATAGGAAGGAAACAAATCTTGGAGTGGCATATGACGTGTTTCCTTAGAATAGAGAAGCATTATCTTGAGCCTTCGAAGACTAGGTTGAGTGCTTGGATTGTGGAGTTTATTTTTAGCTCAGCAGCATGTATGATCTACCTTTGGATTTTAGAGGTAGACATACATATAGATTTGGGGTTCATAGACAAGTATAATTTTGTGAGACCATCTCTTGAGAATCATGAGGATATGTATGACAATGAGTGGTGATTAAAGTTGGTCTATGCGAGAAGATGCTTTTCCCGTTTGGAGTACTAGATAGAGCTATTGGCATCTCAGAAACTGTGCTTAAGGATAAGATGATATAAGTTCACTCACTCACTAGAATCCTTGAAAACCTTAAGCCCCACCGAGCCACAACCTGGTCAGATTCTGACCACGGGCCTTCGCTCTAAGTCAGGAAGGCCTCTGCAAATACTCAACTGAGACCACCACCAATACCCCAGCTTACCTTGCGTACCCCTTAGACCTCATGGAGTAAATGGACAAGATGGGTAACATCATTATTTGATGACCTACTTGTCTGCCCGAAGACAAAGAAGAGACGGACGGCTGGATAGAAGACATTTGAAGACCGCCCTGTCAAGAAGGGAGATCTACACCAACCACTGTCATCAAGAAGAAAACTTCCGCGTCGAAGACCGGGCGTATCTGCAAACCACTCCTCCCGGAGGAACCGAGCAATTCCGTGTCGAAGGAATGCTCACACCAAGTTGTATCAAGACTTGAAGGCACGATTCAGGTGGCGCAGGATGAAAGAGAGATTGCAACCTATGTTGCAAAGTGTTATGTGTGCCAAATGGTCAAGGCTGAATATCAGCGACCCACCGGATTGCTTCAACCACTCAAGGTTCCTGAGTGGAAGTGGGATAAAGTCGGAATGGACTTCGTCACTGGTTTACCAAGGTCGGATAGAGGACATGACTCTGTTTAGGTCATAGTCGATCATTTGACCAAGGTGGTCCATTTCATTCCTGTCAAGACCCCCTTATGATGGCAACCGGCTGACAGCTCTCTAAATCGACCGAATCGTAAGTCTTCACGACATTTCCCAAGGAGATTGTGCCAGATCGAGGAACCCAGTTCACCTCAAGGTTCTGGAAGAAGTTCCGAGAAGCCTTGGGAACCAAGTTGTCTTTCAGCACGACTTTCCACCCACAGACCGGAGGTCAGACAGAACGAGTTAATCAGATTCTCGAAGTCATGACTCCGAGCCTGTGTCTTGGCATATGGAGCCAAGTGGGAGGATTGTCTCCCTTTTGCCGAGTTCTCCTATAACAACAGTTACCAGTCGAGCCTTCAGATGGTACCATTTGAGGTGTTGTACGGACGCAGATGTCGCACACCCCTCAACTGGTCAGAGACTGGAGAAGGGCTAGTCTTTGGACCGGATACTCTCCGCGCAGCAGCAGAGCCAGTCCAACTAGTCAGAGAACGTTTGGAGGCAGCCAAGTCAAGGCAAAAGAGCTATGCTGACGCTCACCGTCGGAACATGAGTTTCCATGTCGGGGACCACGTGTACCTGCGGGTAACTCCTCTAAAGGGAACCAAGCGTTTCCACGTCAAGGGGAAGCTTACACTAAAGTTCATTGGACCCTTTGAGATCACTGCAAGTCATGTGGTAGACGGCTCCCCAGCTAGATCTACCACCTGAGATACCCTCCGTGCACCAAATCTTCTACGAGGCCCCACTCTGGAAGTACTTCTTACCTCCTAGCTAGCCCGATGCCCGCAAGGACATCGATCACCGAGCCTTTGATAGCTAACCCAACCTAACCTATGCAAGAGACCCCTCAGCAACCTCCATCAAGGAAGGCATCAAGCAAGAAGCCATACCATCAAGCACTTCAAGATTCCAAGGAGCACCACTCGGAAGCAGAACCAACAAGAAGAAGTGAAGACTACCCCGTATCCAAGACTCCGCCTTTCTTTCCACGCCTAGTCTGGGAATCTCGGGGACGAGATTCTTGTAAGGGGGGTAGGTCTGTCACACCCTGATTTTTCTTGTCACATTGCTTAAGCTAATTTCCATGTTAAAAATGTGGATTTGCAAAAACTTTTGAGTGTTTTTGACATTGCTTGATTTGACTTTTGTCTGCTGTTTGCTAGTGCTCTAAAAATCAAATAAATCCTCCAACTCTTATACTCCATATCCTTGACCCAAAACCTTTTCCCAATGATCATGCCATGTGTATAGACCAGTATAGAATTTTCTTATAAAAATATTTTGGCCAAAAGGTATTTTCTAAAATTAGTTTTCCAAAAACCCCTGAATTGAGGTTTGCACTGCAAGTACCTTATTTAGGGTGTGAATAATCTTTCAAAAAATATATTTGAATCCTATCAGGTATGGGACTCCCAGAAACCACAAAAGTACAATTTTAAGAGTTATTTTTATATTTTATTTAAAAGCTTTTTCTTAAGGCCAGAAATGGTCTTTAATAGGGAAAAATTATTTAATCAATTCAAAAATATTTGCCAAAATTCAGGGAGACTCATAGGACATATATTGTCCATATATAGGAGTTTCAGCACATGGTCATGTTCAAAATATTGGGCAAATCCTTCCAAAACCCTTTCTGGATATTTCAAGCTTTTGAAATATTTACACAGGAAATATTCTCCAAAAATTCCAGGGAAATTCTATCATGTCATATATGACATATTTGATGGTCTTGCAAAGCCTCATGCCTTGAAGATCAAGGAAACATCCTCTAATCCCCTCAAAACCATTCTGTCCCTATTTGAAGTTTGAGCAGCTCTACATTGCCAAACTTTTCTAAATGCTCTCAAACTTGGTGTACATGCTAAAATGATGTAATCATGCATCCATGACAAATGGCACAAGTTTTGGAGAAGCCTAACTTGGTCTAAGTGCCCCAAAACCACTTCTGTTCAAATTCAAATTTGAACAACTTTACATTGTCAACTTTTTATCTGGAGCCTCAAACTTTGTGGGCATGATCATAACACAAAATGTTGATGCTACACCAAGTGGTGCATCAAGGGGAGATGATTTGCTTAACTCAAACATGGTGAAACCATTTCTGTTGATTTCTAGGGTTCACCAAAGTTACATTGGCCACTTTGCCCAAATGAGCTCAAATTTGGTGTAGGGGCCTAATTATATGTGACATTTGATCCTGTTAAGTCTCATGCCAAGTGGAGGTCATTTGCTCTCCCAAAATCTGATCAAACACCTTCTGTCCAATTACCAAAACAAGTGGTTGGACCTCTTTTACTATTTCCCTTTACCTCAATTTCTAACCACAGCCTCCCCTGATCATCTCCTACCCCCAGTAAATTTCCCATGTCCTCAGCTAAATGATTGGGGGGGTAAAAACCCCATTTTTACTCTTGTGGACAGCCACACTCTTCTCCTCTTTCACCTCTCCCCTCACTCCAGTGGCCTCCAGGGCATCCCAGGCCGTCTGGGCAATTGTTTACTACTCCCTCTACCCTCTGGACACGGCTGGACACAAGAGGACACGCCAATGACACCGTGTGCATGCCATGGCATGCAAAGTTCGCGCTCTGGAGCACGCTACAGTGCCCTGGCGCACTGTAGCCACCTCCAATCAGGGGCGCCCGACAGCCTTGGGCTTCCCCCTCGTGTCCCCCGAGGTCTCCTAGACACCGCAACACGCCAGGCGGTCGGCCCCCTCCTCTCTCCCCCTCTCTCACCTCTGCTCGCACGCGCACCGGCCGACCACGGGCTCCAATGAGCAACCTCGCACGCGCGGCCTCTCTGGCGCCTCCCCGCTCCTCCTCTCTCTTCCTTTAGGCGTGGACCAGCTCCAAGAACGCCCTGGACACGCCCACTGCTGCCCCCGTGGCCTGCAACGACGGCAACATGCTCGCCGGCGCACGGCGCCTCGGTGGACCAGCGCCCCCCCTACTTAAAGGGCACCCCGAGCCCCCCTTGCACCTCTTTTCGCACTCTCCCACTCCCGTGCAACTCCCAAGACGTTCCGTTGCTCTTCCCGTGCCCCGTGGTGTCCGCTCCACCATAACCCGACGAGGCCGCCGCCATGGCCGGTGCAGGAAGTGCTCCAGTCCATCCCCTGCCGCCCCAAGGGCCTTCCCCGATGCACCGTCCCTTGGGCTTTCCTCCGGTGGCTGTAGCCTGGCCAGGGATGGCCCCTGCCGCCGAGGACGGGCGCCGGCCGGCGCGCAGCCACGGCATCCAGCCCCTCCGTCGCGGGCGCGGGAGGAAGGGGATGACCCTGCGGTAGGGCCCCGCAGGTCAGCGACCCCGGAGGGCCAGGCCCACCCGTTTAAGTGGAGGCGGCAACGGCGCAGCCCGCCTCCCCCGCGCGGAAGCGCATCCCCGAAAGACGCCTTCGGCGTGGCCCCCCTGCACGCGAGCGGCCGAGCCGCTGGGCCGGCCCGCGAGCTATCCCTCGCCCTGCACACTGTATAAGGTTGAACCCTTATTCCTTTTCTTTTTCTTTATTCTGTCAACTTCAAAAATGCCTAGATAATTCAAATGAACTCCAAATTGCATGATTCAAATTTCCTACGGCTCCATAAATCATGCTCTATCACATGGTGCAACATGCACATTATTCCAGAGACTTTTCCTACACAAATATTTATCAAATGCCCATATTCCACTTTCTGTGATTAACTTTACAAAATCACAGAGAGCTCAATCTTGATCCAAATGCAGTGATTCAAATTCCTAGATGCTTGTCATGTCCAAACTTAGTTTTGCAACATTTTTAATAATAGTTTCTGTACCCCACCAAATATTGAGCCATTTCTTCATATTTATCAGCTTTGCAAAATCCTAGGAAATTCATTTCAAATCCAAATCCAGTGAAACCAACTCCTAAATGCTTCTAAAGTCATGACTTGATGATGGGTACCTTTGCTCATCATTCAAGGAAATATTTCTGTATACTTCTTCCAAATCCATAAACCCTTTGGTTCCATCACATTGAAATGTTCCAAACTACCTATTGATCCAACACCTATGAAACCACCTTGGTTATTTTTCATATGACCAGAGGTATCCTAGAAAAGTCCAACTCCTATTTTTAGAGCACTTTTATTGTTGCTTTGATTGTGTTGCTTATTATGATTATTTCCATCATTAGTTGACAAAATAAGCGAAGTACTCGGAGATGGACCAAAAGGTTTGAAGACTCGGAAGAATAAGGCAAGCAGCCCTTTGACCATGTTCGAGAAACCTTTTTATGCATGTCTCATAGCACCTTATTATCAATGCATCGGAATCATGTTGAGGTGGAGACCACATTGGTTGCTACCTTTGTTACTTACTATTGATACTTGCATCAAACATTACCCTACCTTCCTATGAGGGTTATGTGGGTGGGAGTAGATAGATGTATGCTATAGTAGTTGGCTACGCAAAATGGGTCGGGGTTATGCATTGAGTGAAACAAGTGTGGTCTGACATACTTGCAAATGGCCCAGTGGGTGCCACTAATGCCCCTGGGAGTTGATAAGGAACTAGGGCACTACTTGGTGAAGAAGTAGTGTGCCGAGGCTTGACGAAAGTGTTGTTTACAGAGATGGATTAGATTTATGTGAGACTACCGTCCCAACCAAACATGCGCAACCACTCTACCCTTATATGAGAAAGGGCATTATTGATTACCTAGGTCGATCCTAGCATGGTGCCCGCATTACTAGTGACGGGGGTGACACGAGGTCACTCTCGGGACGGGGTCGTGCTTGGATAGGCGGCCATGACTGTTTTCATAGGGCACCGAACACACCGTTGGTACCCCGTGTCAGTGGTATGTGATGAATATGGAGCGAGTCTCCACAATTATTAAGATGTAAAATGTGGGCACGGGGGTTACTACCAATCGAGTGGACTCTATGTTAGTGTCGTCTAGGGAAAGATAGTGATCGGGTGCTTACCCCGGGTACTTGAGGTATCCCGGGTCGTGGATGACATGGAAGTTCCCCGGATCTTGTGGGTAAAGTGTGCAACCTCTGCAGAGTGTCAAACTATTCGAATAGCCGTGTCCGCGGTCAAGGACAGCTGGGTGGTGCTGCTTAGACTATGTCCATAAGTTTCTGGGAAACAACACGATTCAGAGATATTGTTGATGTGATTGTGAGAAAGTCACTATGAGCTTGTGCATGAGTTGATTACAACTCTTTCTTGATATTGATGTCTGTGACCTCCCGATACTTGTTGCAGACACTTGCATATCCATGTTATATGTTGATCATACTTGCATATGAAAAACTAGCTTTCCGCAAAACTGCCAACCTAGCAGTAGAGCCTTGCATAATTATTCTGTTATCACACTCGGGTTGCTTGCGAGTACATTCAATGTACTCATTGGCTTGCCACTGGTTATTGTATTGGCCAGGCAGGAGAGAACAGGTTATGATGAAGATTTCTTGGTGACGAGCATGCGAGCTAGGACGCTTCCCAGTCAGAATGCCTGTAGGGTTAAGGCAGATGGCATGGGTTCTACCCGTTATCGAAGACTTCCGCTATTTGAGTTATTTGCTATTCAGCCCGTGAGGCTCTATCTATGTAAGACTTGGCCTTAATGGCCATAATTCGTGTAAGACTATTTGTATGGACGTAAGACTCTTGTTATTCAGCTTCTGTGTGTTCAGTGAGCATTGATCTCTGGGATCACTGTACACATGCATTCGTTGATCTCGACTTCTAAGTCGGGGTCCCCACACACCTTTCAACTAATGATTAATGGTCTGTGCTTTCCTCGAGCATACAACATTATATTATTTGAATCGATAAGTGTCATCTTCTTGTTCTCATTGGAAATCCATACGTTTGGAATTCTCGATGATTTGTCGCTGAGCCCATCAGCCACCTCCTCATCCTCTCCTTGGTTTAATGATGAACTATTGTTTCGGGAACCCGCTCCCATAGTTCACTTCCCGAGAATCTTGCAATGTCATTTCGTCGATCTGTGTTGCACCTTTTCTTCTCGAACATCCTGAGTCTGAGGTATCATGACACCAATCGGATCTGAATCTCGGTCAGATATGATGGTTGAGACAACTTTCCAGGAGTTATAATGTTGTTCCTTTGATGACCTGGTAATATAATGTCATGCCTAGCACCCCTGGCTGGAGGACCTATCATTATAATTTCTTTTGCAAGGATAACCATTCCTTCGGGACGAAATTGTAAGACTTATTTTATAAGTTGCTCCTGATGGATCATTTGTGTATCCAAAGTCTGGCCCTTGATTGAAACACCATATCATTGCTACCTCGAAGCATGACTATGATACTCCGCTCATCAACAAGAACATTGGAGGCGTGAAGCTAAATATTTCTTGGTCAGTTATCCAAACACCGTTGTATGGGTAACATCTTGTGTAATCCTTGCCTCCTTATCTGAATGGTTGGGTACTTGCTCTCCAACCCTGTATGCCATGTTCTTCTTGTCCATGGGATGGATACACACCTGTTAATTGTGTGTAATCACAATTTTCCTTTCCATTTGTTTGTTTAAACTTTCCTTGATCTACATATAATCTAAGCAGTAATAATTCTCTACTTATGTAAACACCTTGTTGTACAACTCTGTCGGTAAGACCCTGTTACTATGGTTGGTAACATTCCGATAACCACCGATGGAAGAAAACTTTGCCTACCGGTCCGCCTCGTTTCAACAAGCAAGAAAATGGTTCTCTTCGTTCCCCGTCCTTGGTACCGACATTGTTGCCAACTTAGATGACAGACTATCCTCTGACATGCCTTACTTTCTATGCAAGATGTCATCGCCCTTCCTACTCTTAACCCACATGGTGGGCCCATAACCCACAGGTCCACCGGGTTCGAAACCTGACTCTTCTTTACAACCCGAATTATAATGTATCCTTTGCAGCGGGCTTCTTTGTGATTCACGACCTAAATCCTATACCATTATTCATCCTGTAATCAAACACCATGTGATTCTCGTTGTTCAAGCCCCCATTCCAGCTTCTGTCTAAGCATCGAATGATTGCCTACCCATTTGAAACTTTGGTACCATCGTATATTGCACTCAACGAATTCACTAAAATACAACTCGTGGGGTACATCGTGTATTACCCATTGAGTTCACCGTCAGATGCCCAGCTTTGTGGAGATGCGTTCCTCCGGAGATTTTCCCCCTGGTCGCGTTCGAAGGACGATGGAGATCCCGAAGAAAGGATGATGACTTGACCACGATGACTTGAAGCAGAAAAATGAAGACATCAATGAAAGGGATCAACCTCTTTGGAAGGGCAGCCTAGACCAAGAAAACACGTTAGGTTTTCGCTACCATCACTTTCCCCCCCCCCTTACGCCACTTCTTAAATCTCGGGACGAGATTTCTTGTAGTGGAGGAGAATTGTGACGCCCGGATAATTAAGATACAGTAATCCTATCCTAATGATGCTACGTCACCACGATTACTGATCTTAATCTCACAATGATTCAAATCTCATTCTAATTCAAAATTCAGAATCGAGTCAAATAGTAAAGTTTTCAGCTGTTAAAAAAAATGTTCTGGATGTGTCAAGTAAATCATAAGTAAATATGGTGGAGAGTCCACAAAATTATAAAGTAATTAAAGGCTCTAAAATATTTAAAATAGTAGTTAAAAGAATTAAATAAATGCCTTTTGAATTTTCTAAATTATTAAACTGTTTTATTTTGGGATAAAGTTAATGTGCAGTAGTATATTATAAACAGTAAGTATGTGTTGTTTGTGTATTTTATAAAACAAAATAAATAGATAATAAAAATAGAAAACTACTAAACAGAAAATAAGCAAAAGGAAAGAAAAGGTAAAACAAAACTGAAGCAAAGAAACAGCCCGGCCCATTCGAACCAGCCCATCCGGCGCCTACAAACCCCCCCC
>LR738711.1:343093944-343109632 GCA_902687465.1 Secale cereale | reverse complement strand
CCCCCCACTCTCCCGAACACTAGCCCACTACTCCACTTCCCCACCGCAATCCCCTTCTCCTCCCTCGTGTGGATCTAAATCGAGGCAACAAGCCCTCACCCCAGCGCCCCAGCGCCACCCTACCATCGCCGCCCTACGTCGTCGGCTACCGCCTCCTCAACCCTCCTCCACGAATGGCTTCCTCACGCCTCGCCGAACCCCCTCCTCACGACGAATGTGAGCGCTCCCCTCTGCCTGCCCTCTTCCCTGTCCGAAACGTCGCCATGATGCTCCCCTCGCGCTCACCGTGCTCTGAACATGCCAGGCCGCGCCCCCTCCCCCCCACACACCGTGGTCGCCGCGCTCGATGCGCCCGGCGCTTCCAGGCCACGCGCCCAGCCGCGCTTCTTCCTCCCCACTCTCCGCTGCAGATGCTGCTGCTGCACTGCGACTGCTGGCGCCAGCAGCTCACCCACGGTCGCCCCGCTCTACCTACGCCTACCACCGCCCATGCCCATCGCCCCCGTTGCTACGCTTCCGTCCCCTGCTCACGCACTGTCGCCTTGCCTGCACCCGCGGTGGCCCTGCCGCTACTCCACGCCGGTGTGCCATCGGCTGGGCTCTGCCCTCTTGTGGCCGCACCCCGCCCGCGCTGGCGTCGCCAGCGCCCCTGTTGTTGCCTCTTCACGTCGCAGTGCCACCTACCTCGCCGCCTCATCCGCCGGCTAGAACCGCCGGCGGCCACGCCACTGACCGCGCGCAAGGCCAGCACCGGGCTTACCCCGACGGGCGCTCGTGGCAGCGCCTCCGTACCCGCTACCGACCACGCCCATTAGGCCCTTTTGGGTCTTTGACGTACGGGCCCCACGCCAAAAAAAAGAGTTAAAAAAATTGGAAATTAATTAACACAATTAATTAATTAAACTTAATTAAGACGGTTTTATTAACCTTATCACTGATTTATTTAACTCACTGACACACGGGTCCCACTAGACACGTTGACTAGTCAAACGTGTTGACTGGGTCAGTCCAGTCACTGGCAGGTGGGTCTAGTGGACCCCATTGACCAGTCAACGGTCCCAGTTGACTTCTGACTAGGCAGTCAACTAGACCCCACCTGTCAGCCTCTTGCACACTATTGGGTACACTTTTCTATGTACCCATAGCAGTTTAGGTATTTTAATTTTTGAATTAATTTAAATTCGGAAATTTCAGAATATTTTTAAAACTTTGAAAAATCATATAAAATAATCCGTAACTCGGATGAAAAAGTCTTATACATGAAAATTGCTCAGAACGACGAGACGAATCCGAAAGCGCGGTCCGTTCGCCCGCCACACATCCCTATCATAGAGAACATGCAACATTGTAATGCCAAGGATGGGACTATATCTCCTACGTGTCGAGGCACGACTTAAAGATATAAGCCCATTCTGGAATGATCGCAAGTTTGGTACCTTTGCACATCTCATGTAAAAATAGGGATGGAAAACTAAAAGGATAGTTGGCTTACACTCGCCACGTCACCCAAATACATTACATGTTCAAACATCATTCAAATAAACATCACAGCCCATCTAAGGGTAAATATCCAAATGACAAGATACCAAACATAACATTAAACCACAGGTCTAGATCGAATCCTAGTAGAAGCTCTACTGATCAACCGGATAGTTCACATAGTAACGGCTACGCTCCTCGTCGTACTCCCAGTCTAGCTCAGTGCCATCGCCTGTGTAGCTCACCATCGTACCTGCATCTGGTGTGTTGAAGTAACTATGAGCCACAGAGGACTCAGCAATCCCGTTCCCGGGTAACACGACTATCTAAGCCTTGGGTGTGGAACAAGGCTGAGAAAGAATAAGAGGTTGCAGCAGCACTAGCACTAGCTTACGTAAAAGAGAGCGAGAAGAGAAGGTGCCTCGGTCGAGAGATGATCACGAAGTGATCCTAACTAGAACAAGTCAAACATAACCCCACCGTGATCACTTCCCGAATCCCTTTTGGAAAATGACCGTCACGGTACTCACGCTGGTAGTGTATTGGAACATGGTGTCAAGTTTTCTACAACCGGATATTAACAAGCTCCCATCTGCCACAGAACCTCGGGCACGGCTTTCGAAAGTTCAAAACCCTGCAGGGGTGTTCCAACTTGGCCCATGACAAGCCCACGATCAGTGGAGTCGCAACTCTAAGGTGGGAAGGCCCGAGTATTCTCGGAATCCCGTGCTCAAGATACTCCGACTAAGGTAAGGCTAATCCAGCAAATCCTCCTGGCGTGCCGACACCCTGACAGTAGCCGCACGTATCTAGCCTCAGGCCACGACCGGATGGGTGAAGCTACGGGTTTTTACCAATCCTCGAGTTTCCTCGTGGTGGCCCCGCAGGCTCCCCGTTTCGGACCACCACTCATGAGGAGCGCTGGCCCGGGGTTGTTCATTAAGAACTCGGGTTTGCAAGACCCTATGCATGTTTTTAGTTATTAGGCGAATAGTACCAATGTTGGGACTTGCTGGAAAAGACTTAGCACTTAGCGGTTTATCAAGGGGGTCCCATAACCCCAACCGTGTGAGGAACACACAATCAAGGAACATAACACCGGTTTATACGGTTCCTAGCGGCATGAGTGGAAGAAAACACCAAGCAAAAGGCTTAGCCTTCCACCCATTACCAATATATAGATGATTTTATTTAATAATTAATATAGTGTGATATCCCAACAAGCTTCAACAAGAAGCAAGAATCTTCAATCTTCACCTACAACTAACAATGCTATAAGAGGGGCTGAGCAAGAAGCCTACGTGTAGCCAATCAATGGTTTGCATAGGTAGGGTGCTTAAACAGGTTCATGGTTACAATAGGAGGCTGACAGGAAAACATGGGCATTGAGGCAAAACTATAGATCGAGACTTCTAGCAATAGGCAAAGATAGTAAAGTTATCGGGGTTCGGTCATCTTGCCTGAAGAGTTGTCGATGGGATCGTAAGAGGGGTCCTAGTTCTCAACCTCGGTAGTAACCTCGTGCTCGTACTCGTACTCAACTTCCGGCTCTACTCAAACACAAGAACACAAGGCAACGAATCAAACAAGATGCAATGCGCAGAAAAATTACTGGATGCATGACTGATGCACTATGGAAGCAAAACAGATGCACTATGGAAGCACAGAAAGTCTACTTAGGAAGCACAGTGTTACAGCACAACAATATGCATCAAGCAAAATGCTTCAAAACATGACAACAAGAGGATAATAAGAATCTCAATGCAAAATCACACAAGTTACATATAGGACTTGCTCAAAACGGAGCAACGGGCTAAAAGTTACACCCGAAACAATAAACATGCACAAGCTGAAAATAACAGCCACATAGCAACTTCGGAGCAATAGATAAATAGCCTACAACACTCAAACATCATGGCAATGAGCATGGACATAAAATAGACATATCCTACAGCAAACAATTCCATTGGAGCATCCCCAAAGGAGCCATGGATCAATAGCAACAAGCTATGACATATTGAACTTGACAACAAAAACCTGACAGCAGTAATTTGTTGCAACTTGGGAGCAAGAGTTAAATATGCTACAGCCACCCGAATGAGCATGTGAGGGCATGAATGGATAGCCAACAACTTATACACCAAGGAATCATCAAGAGTCACCCCAAAACTATCATGGATTTGCCTAGAACAACAAGCAAACATGGCATCTGGAAATAACAGATTCCAGACTTAGTGAAATTTCACTAAGTGTTAAGACAGCAGTTTCATCATGTCATCTTTGAGAGCAAGTTTAAGTCACCTCAAAGCATATCAAGGCAAGTGGTAAGCACCACAGCAAAGTACATATGATGGTGAATCCAAAACATCTAAGCATGCATCAAGTGGACATCCACATCAATAGCAACGAGCTCCTCTAAGAGGCATCTCGTAACAAGTGTAACGACGAAACAGCCACATAGCACTTTGCAAAGGAGATAAACATGGCAAGATGAAATCTATCATGCAAGCTAAAGCAACCAACATGTAGAGCATCTCATGATGAACATGTGGACATATCATTTGCTTCATTTGGATAAACATGCACCAAGTTATCACATTGCAAAGATGTCATGAAAACATCTACTAACAGCAGTTTATAACAAGTAGCACTCTTCCAACAGATATTTAAGCATCTAGATGACCTCAAACATGCATGGCACAATGGAATAAAACGTAGTACAAGTCTCCACAATCATTTCGACATATCATTTGCTCAAATCGGACCATCACACAAAAAGTTATCCACATTTTAAAACAGCATCAGACACTAAAATTACCAGGACTTAAAGAGAAAAAAAACAACCTCAGGGAATCTGGGTCAACGGGTCCGGCGGTCAAACGGGCCCCGCGGGGCGGCTGGCGGATCGGGCTGTCCGAAGCGGGCTGGATCGGGCGCCTAACGGGTGGCGGGTCGGGCGCCTAACGGGCCCCGGGTCCGGCCAGTTAGGGCAGATCGGATCGGGCAGCGAGGGGATCGGGATCGGGGGGCTTCCCCGATCGATCCAGGCAGCGGCGGCTCGAGCGCCCTTGAGGCCTCGTGCGACGGGGGCCGGTGGCGCCCTTGCCGGAGGGGCGGCCGGAGGTGGTGGCCGGGCGCGGCGAGGCCGGCGGTGGGCGGCTGGCCGGCCGAAGGCCCGCGGCGGCGGCGAATGGTGGCGAGGAGGAGGCGGTGGCCCGCGGCGGCGGAGGGGCGGCGGGGCGCGCCGGCGGTTGGCCGGAGGTGAGGAGGCGGCGGCGAGCTCCTCCGGCACGAGGGGAGCTCCGGCGGCGGCGGGATCCGGAGGAAGAAGAAGACCGGACGCGCGGGTCCACTCGTCGGACGGAAGTGCAGACGCGGCACTACGGAAGCACGGCGACGAATCTCGAAAGCATGGTTTCCTGGGACGTCGGAAGCACGGATTTTCAACAGTGGAAGCACCGCGGATCAACGGCGGAAGCACCGGCGGCGCACTGTGGAAGCATAGGGTTTCCTGGACGCAAATTTTGGGGGAGATGGACGTTTATATAGGCACAAGGAGCTAGGGTTGTCCAAATGAGGTGAGGTTTTCGGCCACGCGATCAGAATTGGATGGCCTAGATGAAGGGAGGGGTTTGGGTTGGTTTCGTGGGCTGTTGGAGGGGTGCCTTGGGCCTCAAAGTGGAGGTACTTTCAGCCCACGAGAGTAACTGTTGGAGCACCAAACGAACTCCAAACGCGACGAGATTTGACAGGCGGGTTACACACACCAAAACAACAACACACAACAAGTCTCACACCAAAACGGAAACGTTACACGGCCAAACACCATAGTACACCTCGGTGATGCCACGAACACGTGAGAGAGCTCCAGAACTCGAAACGGACAATGGAAAGGAACGAGCGGGACCGGATGGAAACGACAACACAAATGCAATGCAATGCACATGACTACATGATAAGAATGAATGCCGCACACGCAACACGACAAAACGACGAAAAACCCAAAAGACAAAGAACCCGGAATGGAATGGATGAAGCCAGAGATACATATATTTCCCAAAAGGGAAAGTATTACATCCGGGGCATTACAAACTCTCCTCCACTACAAAAAGATCTCGTCCCAAGTTCAAGGACTGGAAGAAGGAAGGGTACTCGGAACGAAGGTGATCTTCTCGTTCCCACGTAGCTTCTCGGTCGGTATGGTGTGACCACTTGACTTTCAAGAATTTGATGGACTTGTTGCGGGTCTTGCGCTCGGTTTGTTCGAGAATAGCAACTGGGTGCTCTCGGTAAGACAAGTCTTGTTGAAGATCAATCTCTTCAAACGGAATCGTGCGTTCAGGTGTCTTGAAGCACTTGCGGAGTTGAGACACATGAAACACATCATGAACATTGGCGAAGTTGGAAGGGAGCTCAAGTTGATAGGCTAGATCGCCTCTTTTGCCAAGGATCTTGAAAGGCCCGACGTATCTAGGAGCAAGCTTTCCTTTGATACCGAATCTTTGGGTTCCTTTCATCGGAGAAACATGGAGATAGACATGATCCCTAATGTTGAAGGCCAAATCACGATGCTTGCCGTCATAGTAGCTCTTCTGATGCGACTGAGCGGTCTTGAGATTCTCACGTATGAGTTTGCACATTTCTTCGGCTTCTGAGATCAAGTCATTGCCAAGAAGTTGACGTTCACCAGTCTCGGACCAGTTGAGAGGTGTACGGCACTTTCTGCCATAGAGGATTTCAAACGGAGCTTTGCCGGCACTTGCTTGGAAGCTGTTGTTGTAAGAGAACTCGGCAAATGGAAGGCAATCTTCCCATTTCATGCCAAAAGATATGACACAGGCTCTGAGCATGT
This sequence comes from Secale cereale, assembly GCA_902687465.1. NCBI lineage: Eukaryota > Viridiplantae > Streptophyta > Magnoliopsida > Poales > Poaceae > Secale > Secale cereale. Next base: position 343,103,301 of record LR738711.1, on the reverse strand, counting down.
CTTCTAGAATCTGATTCACTCTCTCGACTTGACCACTAGTCTAAGGGTGAAATGCAGTGCTGAACCTGATCTTAGTGCCCATGGCAGACTGAATGGAGTCCCAGAACTTTGAAGTGAACAAACTTCCACGGTCTGAGGATATAACTTGAGGAATGCCATGTAAGGACACAATTCTGGAAGTGTACAATTCTGCCAGTTGAGCTGCATTGATGGATTCTTTGACTGGAAGGAAGTGAGCGACTTTGGGAAGCTTGTCAATCACCACAAAGATAGAATCATTCCCTCTCTTGGACTTAGGAAAGCCAGTGACGAAATCCATTTCAATGTGGTCGAATTTCCACTCGGGAATAGGAAGAGGTTGGAGAAGACCGGCTGGACGTTGATGCTCTGCCTTCACTCTTCTGCAAACATCATATTCATTCACGAATTGGGCAATCTCCCTTTTCATGCGAGTCCACCAGTAAGATTGCTTTAGGTCTTGGTACATCTTGGAACTGCCAGGATGAATGGAAAGGAGGGAATCATGTGCTTCGTCCATTATGAGCTTCCTAAGATCACCTTTGGGAACCACGAGTCTGTCCTCGAAGAACAAGGTATCTCTCTCGTCAACGCGATAGCACTTGTATTTAGGAGTACCCTTTGCAATACCATGTTTCACTTTCTGCACCATAGCATCACTGAGTTGGGCCTCACGGATCTGATCTTCCAAGGTACGAGCAACTTGAAGATTTGCAAGAAAACCTTGCGGAACAACTTGGAGGTTGAGCTTCCTGAATGCTTCACGAAGCTCAGGATGGAACGGTTTGATAAGGAGGCTGTTGCAATATGCCTTTCTGCTCAAGTCATCTGCAATCACATTCGCCTTGCCAGGTGTGTATTCGATGCTTGGATCATTCTCTTGGATCATTTCGACCCAACGAGTCTAGCGGAGGTTCAGATTCGGCTGTGTGAAGATGTACTTCAAGCTCTTGTGATCGGTGAATATGTCGACTTTTCTGCCCAACAGAAGGTGTCTCCACGTAATCAAAGCATGTACCACAGCTGCTAGTTCAAGATCATGTGTGGGGTAGTTCTTCTCACTTGGATTCAGCTGACGAGAAGTGTATGCCACAATTCTCTTGTCCTGCATAAGCACACCACCAAGTCCTTGAAGAGAAGCATCACAGAATACTTCGTAGGGCTTGGACTCATCTGGAGGAGTAAGAACTGGAGCAGAGACGAGCTTTTCTTTGAGAGTTTTGAATGCCACTTCACAATCTGGAGACCAGTAGTACTTGACATTCTTCTGCAGCAAGTTGGAGAGAGGCTTGGCAATCTTGGAGAAGTTCTCAATGAACCTTCTGCAATAGCTGGCAAGACCAAGGAAGCTTCGGAGTTGCTTGACGTTCTGAGGAGGTTCCCAATTGACAATTGCTTCAACTTTCTCGGGGTTTAACGCAATACCGTCAGCGGAGATGATATGGCCCAGATACAAGACCTTATCGAGCCAAAATTAGCACTTGGAGAACTTGGCATAGAACTTATGTTCACGGAGTCTGTCGAGAACCAGACGGAGGTGCTTTTCGTGATCCTCTTCGTTTTTGGAGAAAACCAAAATATCATCCAGATACACAACCACAAACTCGCCGGTGTAGGGGTTGAAAATGTAGTGCATCATTCTCGAGAAGGTAGGTGGAGCATTAGCGAGACCAAAGGGCATGACTGTATACTCATATGAGCCGTAGCTCATTCTGAAGGCAGTCTTGGGGATATCTTCTTCTTGAATGCGAATTTGGTGATAGCCCATTCGGAGATCGATCTTAGAGAACACTTTAGCTCCTTTGAGCTGCTCGAACAATTCGTTGATGTTGGGGAGCAGATACTTGTTCTTTATTGTATTCTTGTTCAATGGCCGGTAATCTACGCAAAGGCGCTCCGTGCCATCCTTCTTCTTGACAAATAAGACACCACAGCCCCAAGGAGACGCACTAGGCCTGATCAGACCCATACGCTCCTGTTCATCAAGCTGCTTCTTCAACTCCTTCAACTCTTTAGGAGAGAGCTTGTACGGACGCCGGCATGCTGGCTCAGTACCCGGCTCGAATTCAATGACAAATTCCACTTGACGGTGTGGAGCCATGCCTGGAAGTTCTTCAGGAAAGATGTCTTCGTATTTGTTAACCATCGGAATTTGAGATATGGCATTCATTTCACCCTTGTCATTGAGAGAGAAAAGTCTGATTGTGTTATCCCGAGAGGCGAAGATAATCACATCATCATCGGAATGAGTAATCTTGACTTCCTTCTGTGCACAGTCAATTTGAGCATCATGCTGAGAAAGCCAATCCATTCCGAGGATAAGGTCAATGTCGGAATTGTCAAGAACCACCGGTTTAGCCAGAAAGCGATAATCACCCATGCGAATAGAAACATCCGAAGCAAATATATTAGAAGTCATACGTCTACCCGGAGAAATGACTTGCAACTTCTGAGGCAGACTTTGGACGCCAACATTATGCTTGGATGCGAATGGTTGAGACATGAAATAACATGAAGCACCCGAATCAAACAACACTTTAGCAGGAAAAGAGTTAACTTGAAGGTTACCCAATATGACATCAGAAGAATTCTCCGCTTGCGCTGCATTCATCAGATTCACCGTTGCTTGCTTGGAATTGTGCTTGACAATAGCTGTACTGACAGGTCGAGGAGGCGGAAGGCGCCTTGGGTTGTTGCACTTGTTGGAATAATGACCCTTTTGGCCACACTTGTAGCAAGTCACCTCAGAAAGCGGACGAGCAGGAGGAACACTTGACTTGGAAGCTTGGAACTGCGACTTGGACTGATTACCTTGGTTGTGTGGGTGGGAGAAACCACGGCCAGCTGAGTTCTTGTTGTTGTTGTTGTTGTTGTTGTTGTTGTAGGGAGCTCAGATCACTGGAGGAGGTGGAAGCCAAAATTTCTGTTGCTTCGCGACCACTTGAGAAGATGAGGAGGAGTGAACGGCATCTCGAATCCTCTTTTTGGAAGCTTCCATCTTGAGCTGGGCTGCCTCTTGCTTAAGCGCCATATTATAGAATTTGTCAAACTCATCAGGCTCGAACAAGGTGAGAGCAAGTTGAAGTTCATCCTTGAGACCTCCACGGAACTGATAGATCTTTCTCTTGGCATCTGGGATGTCTTGCTTAGCATAGCGGGCAAGATTCCGGAATTTGACATTATACTGGTAGACGGTCATAGAGCCTTGCTTCAGGTTGCGGAATTGCTCACGATACCCTCGATGACACTTGTTGGAATATGGTGAGAGCGAAAGTCCTTGCAGAAATCATCCCAAGAGATCACACGCCCTTCTCTGAAATCTTTGTACTGCTGCCACCAGTCAGCTGCTTGGTCCTTGAGTTGGAAGGCTGCAAACTTCACATAGTCCTCAGGCCTTACGTTGCTGCACTCAAAATGCGTCTTGATATCGGTTATCCAATCTTCATCATCGAGAGGGTCGACACAGTAACTGAAAGCCTTTGGTTGATTAGCCAAGAACTGGTTGAGCGTAGCATGATGCTGTTGGTTGAAGAAATTGCCTTGGTTCCCTGGAGCACCCTGATTTGCTTGATTTGCTTGCATCTGCTGCATCATCTGCATCAACATCTCGGTGTTCTGATTTGTAGTTTGCATAATCTCTCTCCAGGCCTCAGACGGAGGAGGAGGGGAAGGAGGACGATCTGGAACCTCTTCACCCTCTGGGTTAGCGTTGGGAACCCGTTTCGGAGCCATCCTGAAAGAGATGACCACCAATCAGCAATTGATTGAAAGAAGGTATAAGCTGAAACAATGGATAGAAATGCAACATAGTCTTCACAAGAATCATTCGAACAAGAGGAACGAATGAAATTCTCAGCTAATGATAACAACAATCTTCACGAGAAGCCACATAGGGGACAAAAGGTAAATAAGAAAAACAACAAGGTACGGATGGAACAAACACAAGATAGGAGCTTTGTTCGACATCTTTGTGCTGAAAGCTTATGGAACGTGTTACGAAAGGGTTTTGCAATCCCCGGATCAGCATAGCCAAGGATCCTTTAAGATGCAACTCCCGATCGGAACATCGGCCATAAAACCACTTCACTCAATGTAGAACCCCGAACTCGCAAACCTGCATTCGTTGGAAAAATGCCTACGATCTACTGGATAAACCCACCTATTAATTTCCGAAAGTTTCCAGTTATGCAATCAGGTGTTGGGGATACAGGGGAAGCATCGCGCACCCAACTCTAATCCTACATCCAGCTGTATCCATCCTTCAACACATAACCAGTCTTTCTCGGAAACCGTCTACCTCGGACCTTCGAAAAGCATCCACTATACAAAGCTTTGGCAATACTCCCGAACTACCTCCCCAATACTGGGTGATGTCGGGGTTATCTTGCCACTAACCGTATAGGAGATTTTTCGATGTCGGCCGTCTTAAGTATTCTAGTACTGTCGCGATATGCTTGTGACGACAATACCCCGAAGCTCAACTCCCCGGGACACTGCCACAACCCCTAATGTCAGGAGGCATCGAGAACAATATTCTCGTCACAAAGACATCGAAACAATCCAACAATACTCGCGAGATTCCTAAACAAAAATTTGTGCGATTTTTGAAAGTAGAAGAGGCAAGAGTAGTCGTCAGGAGTCCTCACCAGAATGAAAAGAGATGAGAAGCAAAGAAATCCTAATCTCCGATATAAATATAGAACTCAAAACATTTTAAGTGTGTGCCTAGACTCGACCGTCAACGATTTGATCAAACAGTGGGGGCTTCTAGGTCGGAGAAGGCTCTGAATACCAACTTGTAATGCCAAGGATGGGACTATATCTCCTACGTGTCGAGGCACGACTTAAAGATATAAGCCCATTCTGGAATGATCGCGAGTTTGGTACCTTTGCACATCTCATGTAAAAATAGGGATGGAAAACTGAAAAGATAGTTGGCTTACACTCGCCACGTCACCCAAATACATTACATGTTCAAACATCATTCAAATAAACATCACAGCCCATCTAAGGGTAAAGATCCAAATGACAAGATACCAAACATAACATTAAACCATGGGTCTAGATCGAATCCTAGTAGAAGCTCTAATGATCAACCGGATAGTTCACATAGTAACAGCTACACTCCTCGTCGTACTCCCAGTCTAGCTCAGTGCCATCGCCTGTGTAGCTCACCATCGTACCTGCATCTGGTGTGTTGAAGTAACTCTGAGCCACAGAGGACTCAGCAATCCCGTTCCCGGGTAACACGACTATCTAAGCCTTGGGTGTGGAACAAGGCTGAGAAAGAACAAGAGGTTGCAACAGCACTAGCACTAGCTTACGTAAAAGAGAGCGAGAAGAGAAGGTGCCTCGGTGGAGAGATGATCACGAAGTGATCCTAACTAGAACAAGTCAAACATAACCCCACCGTGTTCACTTCCCGAATCCCTTTCGGAAAATGACCGTCACGGTACTCACGCTGGTAGTGTATTGGAACATGGTGTCAAGTTTTCTACAACCGGATATTAACAAGCTCCCATCTGCCACATAACCGCGGGCACGGCTTTCGAAAGTTCAAAACCCTGCAGGGGTGTTCCAACATGGCCCATGACAAACCCATGATCCGCGGAGTTGCAACTCCAAGGTGGGAAGGCCCGAGTATTCTCGGAATCCCGTGCTAAACATACTCCGACTAAGGTAAGGCTAATCCAGCAAATCCTCCCGGCGTGCCGACATCCTGACAGTAGCCGCACGTATGTAGTCTCAGGCCACGACCGGATGGGTGAAGCTACGGGTTTTTACCAATCCTCGAGTTTCCTCGTGGTGGCCCCGCAGGCTCCCCGTTTCGGACCAACACTCATGAGGAGCACTGGCCCGGGGTTGTTAATTAAGAACTCGGGTTTGCAAGACCCTATGCAAGTTTTTAGTTATTAGGCGAATAGTACCAATGTTGGGACTTGCTGGAAAAGACTTAGCACTTAGCGGTTTATCGAGGGGGTCCCATAACCCCAACCGTGTGAGGAACGCATAATGAAGGAACATAACACCGGTTTATACGGTTCCTAGCGGCATGAGTGGAACAAAACACCAAGCAAAAGGCTTAGCCTTCCACCCATTAGCAATATATAGATGATTTCATTTAATAATTAATATAGTGTGATATCCCAACAAGCTTCAACATGAAGCAAGAATCTTTAATCTTCACCTACAACTAACAATGCTATAAGAGGGGCTGAGCGAAGCCTACGTATGGCCAATCAATGGTTTGCATAGGTAGGGTGGTTAAACAGGTTCATGGTTACAATAGGAGGCTGACAGGAAAACATGGGCATCGAGGCAAAACTATAGATCGAGACTTCTAGAAATAGGCAAAGAGAGTAATGTTATCGGGGTTCGGTCATCTTGCCTGAAGAGTTGTCGATGGGATCATAAGAGGGGTCCTTGTTCTCAACCTCGGTAGTAACCTCGTGCTCGTACTCGTACTCAACTTCCGGCTCTACTCAAACACAAGAACACAAGGCAACGAATCAAACAAGATGCAATGCGCAGAAAAATTACTGGATGCATGACTGATGCACTATGGAAGCAAAACAGATGCACTATGGAAGCACAGAAAGTCTACTTAGGAAGCACAGTGTTACAGCACAACAATATGCATCAAGCAAAATGCTTCAAAACATGACAACAAGAGGATAATAAGAATCTACATGCAAAATCACACAAGTTACATATAGGACTTCCTCAAAACGGAGCAACGGGCTAAAAGTTACACCCTAAACAATAAACATGCACAAGCTGAAAATAACAGCCACATAGCAACTTCGGAGCAATAGATAAATAGCCTACAACACTCAAACATCATGGCAATGAGCATGGACATAAACTAGACATATCCTACAGCAAACAATTCCATTGGAGCATCCCCAAAGGAGCCATGGATCAATAGCAACAAGCTATGACTTATTGAACTTGACAACAAAAACCTGACAGCAGTAATTTGTTGCAACTTGGGAGCAAGATTTAAATATGCTACATCCACCCAAATAAGCATGTGAGGGAATGAATGGATAGCCAACAACTTATACACCAAGGAATCATCAAGAGTCACCCCAAAACTATCATGGATATTCCTAGAACAACAAGCAAACATGGCATCTGGAAATAACAGATTCCAGACTTGGTGAAATTTCACGTGTTAAAACAGCAGTTTCATCATGGCATCTTTGAGAGCAAGTTTAAGTCACCTCAAAGCATAGCAAGGCAAGTGGTAAGCAACAGAGCAAAGTACATATGATGGTGAATCCAAAACATCTAAGCATGCATCAAGTGGACATCCACATCAATAGCAACGAGCTCCTCTACGAGGCATCTCGTAACAAGTTTAACGACAAAACAGCCACATAGCACTTTGCAAAGGAGATAAACATGGAAAGATGAAATCTATCATGCAAGCTAAAGCAACCAACATGTAGAGCATCTCATGATGAACATGTGGACATATCATTTGCTTCATTTGGATAAACATGCACCAAGTTATCACATTGCAAAGATGGCATGAAAACATCCACTAACAGCAGTTTATAACAAGTAGCACTCTTCCAACAAATATTTAAGCATCTAGATGACCTCAAACATGCATGGCACAATGGAATTAAACGTAGTACAAGTCTCCAGAATCATTTTGACATATCATTTGCTCAAATCGGACCATCACACAAAAAGTTATCCACATTTTAGAACAACATAAGACACTAAAATTACCAGGACATAAAGAGGCAAAAAACAACCTCAGGGAATCTGGGTCAACGGCTCCGGCGGTCAAACGGGCCCCGCGGGGCGGCTGGCGGATCGGGCTGTCCGAAGCGGGCTGGATCGGGCGCCTAACGGGTTGCGGGTCGGGCGCCTAACGGGCCCCGGGTCCGGCCCATTAGGGCAGATCGGATCGGGCGGCGAGGGGATCGGGATCGGGGGGCTTCCCCGATGGATCCAGGCGGCGGAGGCTCGAGCGCCCTTGAGGCCTCGAGCGACGGGGGCCGGCGGCGCCCTTGCCGGAGGGGCGGCCGGAGGTGGTGGCCGGGCGCGGCGAGGCCGGTGGCGGGCGGCTGGCCAGCCGGAGGCCCGCGGCGGCGGCGAATGGTGGCGAGGAAGAGGCGGTGGCCCGCGGCGGCGGAGGTGCGGCGGGGCGCGCCGGCGGTTGGCCGGAGGTGAGGAGGCGGCGGCGAGCTCCTCCGGCACGAGAGGAGCACCGGCGGCGGCGGGATCCGGCGGAAGAAGAAGACCGAACGCGCGGGTCCACTCGTCGGATGAAAGCGCATACGCGGCACTACGGAAGCACGACGACGAATCTCGGAAGCATGGTTTCCTGGGATGTCGAAAGCACGGATTTTCAACGGTGGAAGCACCGCGGATCAATGGTGGAAGCACCGGCGGCGCACTGTGGAAGCATAGGGTTTTCTGGACGCAAATTTTGGGGGAGATGGACGTTTATATAGGCATAAGGAGCTAGGGTTATCCAAATGAGGTGAGGTTTTCAGCCACGCGATCAGAATTGGATGGCCTAGATGAAGGGAGGGGTTTGGGTTGGTTTGGTGGGCTGTCGGAGGGGTGCCTTGGGCCTCAAAGTGGAGGTACTTTCAGCCCACAAGAGTAACTGTTGGAGCACCAAACGAACTCCAAACGCGACAAGATTTGACAGGCGGGTTACACACACCAAAACAACAACACACAACAAGTCTCACACCAAAACGGAAACGTTACACGGCCAAACACCAAAGTAGGCCTCGGTGATGCCACAGACACGTGAGAGAGCTCCGGAACTCGAAACGGACAACGGAAAGGAACGAGCGGGACCGGATGCAAACGACAACACAAATGTAATGCAATGCACATGACTACATGATAAGAATGAATGCCACACACGCAACACGACAAAACGACGAAAAACCCAAAAGAAAAAGAACCCGGAATGGTATAGATGAAGCCAGATATATATATATTGCCCAAAAGGGAAAGTATTACATCCGGGGCATTACAAACATACCCCTCCATTTCGTCTGTTCGAAAACGTCAAACTCCGGGAATACTTTCCCGGATGTTTTCCCCCTTCACAGGTATCACCTATCCCAGGTACCGCGTATTGCCTTGTTATATTTTGTGTGTTATTGTTTGCTATGTTATTTATTTGTTTCCCCTTCGTTGCTTCATTTCGGTAGACTCCAATACCGTGTTAGACCCCGAGACCATTGATGCTTCGGTGTTCGACTACGGCTACGCTTCCGAAGATTCCTTTCGTCTGCAAAGCTTCCAGGCAAGCCCCCCCCCCCCCCTTGATCACCAGATATTGCCCATTCTCCCTCT
>LR738711.1:343053655-343093831 GCA_902687465.1 Secale cereale | reverse complement strand
CAACCCCCCCCCCCCCCTTGATCACCAGATATTGCCCATTCTCCCTCTCTTATTCTTGCATTAGAACTGCTACTGTTGATGATTCGATAGCTCCCATTCTGTTGCATAGCCTGTCATTGTTGTTACAATTGTTGATACCTATACCTGCAATCCTAAATGCTTAGTATAGGATGCTACTATTCCATCAGCGGCCCTACATTCTTGTCCGTCTTCCATGCTATACTATCGGGCCATGATCACTCGGCTGGCGATCACGGGTATCTACGATACTAATACATACTCATGATAATGATTCGGAGATGGGGGCTGAAGGGGCAGGTGGTTCCACACAGCAAGTGGTGGGCCTGGGTTCCCGACAGCCCCCTGATGGTTACTTTGTGGCGCAGCGACAGGGCGGGTTGCAACCACCTAGGAGACAGGTGGGCCTAGCCTTGGTCATTATGTGCGGTTACTTCAAAATAACACGCTTAATGAGATCTTGGTATTTGATCTGAGCTTGGCCATTGGCCTACACACACTAACCAGCTGCGTGGGAACAGTTATGGGCACTCGACGTCGTGGTATCAGCCGAAGCCTTCTTGATGTCAGCAACTTAGCGGCGCGTGCCGGATTGGACTGGAACGCCGATGTGGTATTAGGAGCGGCTAGGTCTGCTTACCAGCCGCCCTCGCAACGTGCAGGTGTGCATTGGGCGATGGGCCCAGACACCCGTGCGCTTAGGGTTTAGACCGACGTGCTGACCTCTCTGTTGTGCTTAGGTAGGGCTGTGACATGTTGATCTTCCAAGGCGGGGTATGACCCAGGAAAGTGTGTCTGGCCAAATGGGATCGAGCGTGTTGGGTTATGTAGTGCACCCATGCAGGGAAGTTAATATATTCGAATAGATGTGTCCCTCGGTAAAAGGACAACCCGGAGTTGTACTCTGACCTCATGATAACTAGCACTGGAGACTTAACAAAACACACCCAGACAAGTTCTAGATATAACCCAGTGATTGCTTTCCCACAGGGCGACGAGGGGAGGATCACCGGGTAGGTTTATGCTATACGATGTTACTTGGTGAACTTACCATCTACTCCCATCTACTGCTGCAAGACGAAGGCTGCCAGAAGCATTGATACATGTTACTATTCTATCTACTCTCTTCTACTGCTACAAGACGAAGGCTGCCAGAAGCATTGATACTTGTTACTATTCCATCTAATCTCTTCTACTGCTGCAAGATGGAGGTTGCTAGAAGCATAGTCTTCGATTGGATTAGCTATCCCCCTCTTATTCTAGCATTCTGCAGTTTAGCCCATAGATATTACCTCTTTATATAGATATCATTGCATATGTAGTGTAGATCATTGCTTGCGAGTACTTTGGATGAGTACTCACGGTTGCTTTGCTTCCCCTATTTCCCCTTTTGTCCCTTTTTCTTGGATGACACAACCAGATGATGGAGTCCAGGAGCCAAAAGATCCCGAGGATGTTTCTATGTGGAGTTCGACTTCGAGGAGTTGTTAGGAGGTCCCAGGTAGGAGGCCTTGACTTTTCGATCGTTGCTACATTTGTGCTAGCCTTCTTAAGGCAAACTTGTTTAACTTTATGTCTGTACTCAGATATTTGTTGCTTCCGCTGAGTCGTCTATGACTGAGCACTTGTATTCGAGACCTCGAGGCCCCTGGCTTGTAATATGAAGCTTGTATGATTTTTTTTTACTTTTAGAGTTGTGTTGTGATATCTTCCAGTGAGTCCCTGATCTTGGTCGTACACATTTGCGTGCATGATTAGTGTATGGACAAATCGGGGCGTCACAACCGTGCTTATCAATATTATCCCACCATGGTCGAGAATCTTGGGTAATCCAATTTCCCTCCGTCAACCCTCAAGAAGACCCGGCTATCCTCGCCATGTCTCGTTACATGAGGGCAGAGTGTCTTCTTATTTCCGAGTTAGTCCGAGACGCCATTCCAGTCAGGAGATTGTTTGGTGTCGCCTTACCTCAGTCTCCGCGAGCTTCTCCAACTCCTCCGCCTCGTCCATCCGGAGTTTCAGAGTCAGCGGCTCCACTCGCTACTCCCTTAGCTTCCTCGTCTGTTCCCGAGCATTTGCTCAAGAGTAGGATGTAATCCTTCGTGTAGTGTTTGTGCATCTACTGTAGCATCATGCTTGTGTGTGCCTGTGTGGAGTAGCTTTGTAGCTTGTTTGCTGTATGATTTGTTGCAATAAATCGTTTTCTTGTGCTTCTTTGTTTTAAATCCTTAGTGTTACCCCCTTATGAAAATTAATCCTCGACCGACACCGGATCAGAAGGAGCCTTGAGCAGCACCGATATACACCAAGGAATTCAAATTTTCAGCCGACAACATTGCATTACATCCGGTCTGAATACAAGAATATTCTGCTTGGACTTTCAGCAGCAAGTACCTGTCAAAGATACACTTTATCGCAGCAATGATTAAATCTACGAGAGAACAAAGATGGATCAACAGTGCTTTCCCAATCAAAGGTATGATCCGTACGGGATGATTAAAGCTGCCATAAGCCAAATTTAAAACATTGCGACACCAAGAAGTCAGTCCAAATGCACAGTGAATCCAGTAAGGACAGTCAGAAAATTCTTGTCATACAAATAATCAGCTGCCGGACTGACAAAGATATATATATATATATATATATATATATATATATATATATATATATATATATATATATATATATATATATATATATGTCAGTCCAATCACCAAGAAATTCGGTTCCATCCATCTCAAAAATTTATTGACGAAGTGTACAAAGATAAGGTTCCAGTCTGCATCGGTAAGGAATGAATGGATTTCCATACTACAAAAGCTTCAGGCATAAGGTACCGAGTCTTCCCTAGCAAAGTCTTTATGGGGAAGCTTATGAGGTACGGTAGCCCATTTTTCCTCAAGAAGATATCCACCAAAGTCTTCGAGGTCAGTCTTCCTCAACACGACACTCCGGTGATTTCCGAACGCAAGCTACCCAGTATTCTTCTGTATGGCACTAATACCAGATATTAAATTTGGAATTTTCAGCATGTGGCAGTGTTTTCTAGTGGCAGATCTGCTGCAGTTGGTCTGAAATAAAAATCGGTCAGAGGTATGTCTCGAGAATTAGATATTAATTCATTTAGTATGCTGCCAAGGCCATGCAAGTCTTTCGCACAAGGAAGAATTCGCGATACACATTCGACAACCTCACCGGTTATTCAAGAAACGAAAACCAGTGGGTGATGCCATGATCAACAAGTCTTGAAGGAAAGACAACACTGAGACAATCATGTTCGCCGTAATTGTCAAGATCAGCCCCGCACATCCGAAGATTCCTTTCGTCTGCTGAGCTTCCAGGCAAGCCCCCCCCCCCTTGATCACCAGATATCGCCCATTCTCCCTCTCTTATTCTTGCATTAGAACTGCTTCTGTTGATGATTTGATAGCTCCTATTCTGTTGCATTGCCTGTCATTGTTGTTACAACTGTTGATACATGTACTTGCAATCCTAAATGCTTACTATAGGATGCTAGTATTCCATCAGTGGCCGTACATTCCTGTCCGTCTGCCATGCTATACTATCGGGCCATGATCACTCGGGTCGTGATCACGTGTATATACTATACTAATACATACTCATGATGATGATTCGGAGATGGGGGCTGAAGGGGCAGGTGGTTCCACACAGGTAGTGGTGGGCCTGGGTTCCCGGCAGCCCCCTGATGGTTACTTTGTGGCGGAGCGACAGGGCGGTTTGTGACCACCTAGGAGACAGGTGGGCCTAGCCTTGGCCGTTATCCGTGGTTACTTCAAAATAACACACTTAACGAGATCTTGGTATTTGATCTGAGTCTGACCATTGGCCTATACGCACTAACCAGCTGCGTGTGAACAGTTATGGGCACTCGACATCGTGGTATCAGCCGAAGCCTTGTTGACGTCAGCGACTTAGCGGCGCGCGCCGGATTGGACTGGAACGCCGCTCTGGTGTTAGGAGCGGCTAGGTCTGCTTACCGGCCGCCCTCGCAACATGCAGTTGTGCATTGGGTGATGGGCCAGACCCCCGTGCACTTAGGGTTTAGACCGGCGTGCTGACCTCTCTAATGTGCTTAGGTAGGGCTGCGACGTGTTGATCTTCCGAGGCCGGGCATGACCCAGGAAAGTGTGTCCAGCCAAATGGGATCGAGCGTGCTGGGTTATGTGGTGCACCCTTCCAGGGAAGTTAATCTATTCGAATAGGCGTGTACCTCGGTAAAAGGACGAACCAAAGTTGTACTCTGACCTCATGACAACTAGCACTGGAGACTTAATAAAACATACCTAGACAAGTTCCAGATATAACCCGGTGCTCGCTTTCCCACAGGGCGATGAGGGGAGGATCGCCGAGTAGGTTTATGCTATATGATGTTACTTGGTGAACTTACCATCTACTCTCTTCTACTGCTGCAAGATGAAGGCTGCCAGAAGCATTGATACTTGTTAGTATTCCATCTACTCTCTTCTACTGCTGCGGGATGGAGGTTACTAGAGACATAGTCTTCGATTGGATTAGCTATCCACCTCTTATTCTGGCATTTTGCAGTTTAGCCCACATATATTACCTCTTTATACAGATACCATTACATATATAGTGTAGATCCTTGCTTGCGAGTACTTTGCATGAGTACTCACGGTTGCTTTGCTTCCCCCTTTTCCCCTTTTGTCCCTTTTTCTCACATGACGCAACCAGATGATGGAGTCCAGGAGCCATAAGATCCCGAGGATGTTTCTACGTGGAGTTCGGCTTCGAGGAGTTGTTAGGAGGTCCCAGGCAGGAGGCCTTGACTTTTCGATCGTTGCTACATTTGTGATAGACCTCTTAAGGCAACTTGTTTAACTTTATGTCTGTACTCAGATATTTGTTGCTTCCGCTGACTCGTCTATCACTAAGCACTTGTATTCGAGCCCTCGAGGCCCCTGGCTTGTAATATGAAGCTTGTCTGACTTTTTTTTTACTTTTAGAGTTGTGTTGTGATATCTTCTAGTGAGTCCCTGATCTTGGCCGTACACATTTGCATGCATGATTAGTGTACGGACAAATCAGGGGCGTCACAACCGTGCTTATCAATATTATCCCACCATCATCGAGAATCCTAGGCGAATCCAGTTTCCCTCTGTCAACCCTCAAGATGACCCGGCTATCCTCGCCATGTCTTGTTACATGACGGCCGAGTGTCTTCTTATTTCTGAGTTAGTCCAAGACGCCATTCCAGTCAGGAGATTGCTTGGTGTCGCCTTACCTCAGTCTCCGCCAGCTTCTCCAACTCCTCCGCCTCGTCCATCCGGAGTTTCAGAGTCAGCGGTTCCATTTGCTACTCTCGTAGCTTCCTCGTCAGTTCACGAGCGTTTGCTCAAGCTTAGGATGTTATCCTTTGTGTAGTGTTTGTGCATCTGCTGTAGCGTCATGCTTGTGTGTGCGTGTGTGGAGTAGCTTTGTAGCTTGTTTGCTGTATGATTTGTTGCAATAAATCATTTTCTTGTGCTTCTTTGTTTTATATCCTCGGTGTTACCCCCTTATGGAAATTAATCCTCGACCGACACCGGATCAGAAGAAGCCGCGAGCATTACAGATATACACCAAGGAATTCAGATTTTTAGCCGACAAAATTGCATTACATCCGGTCTGAATACAAGAATATTCTGCTTGGACTTTCAGCAGCAAGTACCTGTCAAAGATACAATTTATCGCAGCAATGATTAAATCAGCAAGAGAACAAAGATGGATCAACAGTGCTTTCCCAGTCAAAGGTATGATCCGTACGTGATGATTAAATCTGCCATAAGCCAAATTTAAAACATTGCGACACCCAGAAGTCAGTCCAAATGCATGGTGAATCGAGTAAGGATAGTCAGAAAATTATTGCCATACAAATAATCAGCTGCCGGACTGACAAAGATATATATATATATATATATATATATATATATATATATATATATATATATATATATATATATATATATATATATATATATATATATCAGTCCAATCACCAAGAAATTCGGTTCCATCCATCTCAAAAATTTATTGACGAAGTGTACAAAGATATGGTTCCCAGTCTACATCGGTAAGGAATGAATGGATTCCCGTACTGCAAAAGCTTCAGGCATAAGGTATCGAGTCTTCCCTAGCAAGGTCTTTAAGTGGGGAAGCTTATGAGGTACGGTATCCCATTTTTCCTCAAGAAGATATCTACAAAACGCTTCGAGCTCAGTCTTCCTCAACACGACACCCCGGTGGTTTCCGAACGCAAGCTACCCAGTATTCTTCTGTATGGCACTAATACGAGACATTAAATTTGGAGTTGTCAACATATGGCAGTGTTTTCCAGTGGCAGATCTGCAATAGTTGGTCTGAAATAAAAATCAGTCAGAGGTATGTCTCGAGAATCAGATATTAATCCATTCAGTATGCTGCCAAGTCCATGCAAGTCTTTCGCACAAGGAAGAATTCGTGGTACACATTCGACAACCTCACTGGTTATTCAAGAAACCGAAACCAGTGGGTGATGCCATGCTCAACAAGGCTTGAAGGAAAGACAACACTGAGACAATCATCTTGGCAGTAATTGTCAAGATCAGTCCCGCACATCCAACAATAAGATGTTATTAACCCTGTCACTGTCCGGCATAATCCCCAACAGTATTGAGATCTGTATAACCACACGTGAGCCTGATAAATATACCGAGGCTCAAAACATGAACTAGACCAAGGTATGATTGCCAGATATTGTACGTCACCGCATTCACGACCGTGAAAATAGTTAAGGATCTATGTAAGGCCCCGCTCTTTCAGTTGAGGATCCAGATGAAGAAAGTAATAATGCAAGAGCAAGACCAACAATACAGGTATGCCGGTTATTATGTGAAAAATGTGGATGCCCAAGACCGTCTTATTCCACGGCGAGCCGAAGTAAAGATCCACCTAAGAGGTATACTCCACTATGGTAAGGACCTCATAGCGAGGCAACCAGCTCAGTCCACCGTATGCTCAGAACTGTCATCATTAAATACCCATGTCTGTCCGGTCAGACTCATGGATTGCTCAATATATTGACATCAACACCCACGATGGAGCATCGCACCGACTGTTATTCCCAAGGAGATACTACCAAAAATGAAGAATCAGTGTGAAAACATATACTTTGAAGATTGTTATCTCTCGCATAGGAGAAGCAATTAAAAGAATACCATGTGTGGATGGGATTCTTTGCCAAGATCACCGCTAGTCAAGACTGCTAATTTTATCATCAAAGGATGGTACATTTTTCTATCAGTCAAGACAAGCGACAGTCCAACCTTTTGGTGCAACTTGGATACTCTAGACGGAGAAGAAAGTCAAGATAAGTCAGAAACTCCTGCAAGATGACAGCATCTGTTAGCAAAAAACAGATATGATCAACATCACTATTTTGGAACTAGAAAGCATGCCTATATTCGAGATATCCGATGCCTGGATAGAAGAAATTCTTTGCTCCATGGGAAGATATGTCCCCCAACTCCGTGGAATATTCTCGGTACTCGATAACATTTCCAGCAAGGATCGATATCAAGAAGGACAAGTATGTCCGTAAAAATAATATTTCAAATGCTAGCTCAGCCAATAGATACGAAAGAAAATTTGAGTGAGTATAAACAGGGACATATAAGGTACGTCCTGTCAGAATGTCAGATACAACAAAGCAAACCACCCCAGATCAAGACAGCCAGTCAGATCCAATTCGGTGGAAATACTATGAATAAAAGAAACCTGAGTTGGAAACGGTTTCTTCAAGTCAGAAGAATTACTTAACCCTAAACAACCAAATCTCGAGGACGATATTTCTTTAAGGGGGGAAGAGTTGTAACATCCTGATTTTTGGCCCTTTCTTTTTCTTTGGATTTTCTGAGATTTTTGCCCGAGTTTTCTTTTTCCGTGGCTATGTGGTCTGGAAACTGAAGAAGCTGTCCTCTTCTTTCTTTCCAGAGTGGCTTGTCATCCTCATATCTAGCCCTAGACCCTGTCATTTTCATCCTTGACCAAACCCATTATTCTTTTTCCAAGGAATATTCCTTTTCTATTAAAGGAATAATTCTTTTTGCCCAAGGTTGTGAAGCAACCTATATCTCTGTCATTCTAAAAATTCCCAACTAATTCCCATAAATTGTTTGGGTAATATCTTGATCAAATATGGCAAAACATTTCATTGCCATGTTCAAAACTAATCCTCCAATAATCATTTTCCTATTCTGCCCTGAATGGCACTTTGTGAAGCAAGTGTTATTTATCTTTGCCAAATTGCCCCCAAACTTGGTGGACATCTTTTCACGTCCATATCATTGCCTTGTGCCAATTTTCAAACTCATTTGCCTAGTAATTATGTTCCAGTGATTTTCCAAAGTTTTTGTCCAGAAAGAAACTTTGTGAAGGAAGTATATTCTAGGCATGTTCAAATGAGATGAAACTTAGTCACATCCTTCATCTGATAAAATCTTGCATCTCCACCCAATTTGAGCTCATGGAGATCATCTATGTGAGCTCAGCTCCAAATCTTGATTTCTGATAAAATTTCCACTTTGTGAAGCAACATTATTTTACCTTGCTTCATTTGAGCTACCAATTTATCAGGCCATTCTTACATATAGCTCTACTCACTCCACCAAGTTATGGCTCAGTCCAGTTATCCATTTACCCTCAGTAAATTCTCCAAGATTCTGTCCAAATTGGAGCTTTGGGAAGCAAGTGCCACTTTGGTAAATCCAAATAGCATGAGGTTTTTACAGAAGCTCCAAATGGTCAAATAATTCAACTACACCAAATTGCAGCTCATGACACTCAAGTATGTGAGTGCAACATCTTAATCTCTAATTCTGGCCAGTTTTGCATTTTTTACAACAACCCTAACTTCTAACTTCTGAGTGATTTCTTGTATTCCGAGTGGATAATGACAGTCGAGTGGAATTAGGGTATCTGAGTGGATCTTCCATTGTGTGGATCTTACTCTTTGATTATTTCAGTCGGTATCTCCTTTCTGCCTTTGTAGGCCATGGCCTCCTGCGTAATGTCCTTGGCTAAGGCGTATAGGTCAGGCCTAGGACGCTACCCTAGGTACATGTCCTAGTCATTATCCCCCGAATGGATCGAGGACCGACTGAGGAGGGGTTGAAGTTAACCTCAATCTGACTCGGTATCTCAAGGGATCTTTCTTGGGGGGATTCAGAAGCGTGTCAGCAATTTAACTCCTCATAAGTCGCCTTGATCTATTCTAGCCTCTTGAATGCCCGAGTGAAGTTGGACGTCCGAGTTAAATGAGCCCCATAATGCTGTGCTGGTCGGGCTTGTCATCTTTGACGTGATCGACTGGTTTGTGAGATCCTGATTCTAGTGGATTTCAAGTTTGGGGGAGCGCGCGGGCCGCCTGCCGTGCAGTAAGTGGGACAAAACAGTCGGGACTCCTCAGTCCTCACACCACCTTTTCACTACGTATCGGGCTGGCGTTAGTTACGGGATGGTCTGTGGATTGCGATGGCCCACCCGTCAGCCACTCGGCCCCACGAGCATATAAGTCATCGAGGCCGAGGTGTGCAACAGTGTCCGCCACTTTCCCCCTTTCCTCCTTGACTCTTCGTGCCGCTCACTCCAACGCTGCACCACCGCTCTCGTTCCCGTCGACTGTCGCAAGGATGCCGAAGGACAAGAGGAGGGCGCTGGAGCGCGCCATGAAGACGGACAAGGGCAACAAAATAGCTAAGGGATCGACCTCGCGATCCAGTCTGCCGCCAGGCTAGATCCATGGAGATTGGATCCACTCGTTTGTTTCGAAGCAGGACCTGGAGGGGCTCGCGGCCGATGGGCGGATCGTACTGGGGTCTTGAAGGCTGCCGGAGCGAGAGGTCGAGCCGACGCCGCGCGATGGTGAGCGAGTTCTCCTCACGACACATGCGAATGAGGTTTCTCTCTGCCTCCACATCGTTTTTTCTGTGGTTTTCTGAATTTCTTCGGTTCTCAAATCCATCACATCCCACCAACACTATCGGGTATCTTCCCGCCTTCGTCTCCTTGTTCCTGGGGTGTCACCTGCATTGGGGACTATTCAAACACATCTTTACTTGTTGATCCTAGTCAGTCAAGAAAGCTAATCCAACTGACGAAAAGACCCATGTGATCCAAATGTGTGGGGGCTTGGGTATCCAAATGAGAGGTATAAGCTCATTTCCTGCTATGACTTTTTCCAAGTAAATTAGAGGATGGCAGTTGACTTCCTCCTTTTTCTCTGGAGAGACTCTGTGCTCCTCGCTTGTTGACTGTAAGGGAGGAGGAGAAGGGCGAAGTGGCCATCTTGGTCAAAGCCGTCATCAAGATGGTCCGGGCGGGGTGACTGGCATGGATTTGTTAGAGGTATTTCTCAATCGACGCATCCAACCTGTCCAAACTCGCGACCATCCCATGTGGTTGTATTCAGGCGCAGACAACACCACTCGGTTTCATCTCGAGGATGTTGATGAGAACAAAGTGGCACAGTGGCTCAGTGGCATCACGGGAAATTAGGACAATCATCGTGGAGCGAGGCGGATCTTGCCATTCGACCCCCAGCATCTCCCGGGAGAGGTGAGACGTAACTTGTCGAGTAAACTATTTCCGTCCTTTGATATGTGACTTTACTGGAATCAGACTGACTTTTGAATCTTCGGTTTGTAGGCCTTCACTGCGATGTACTCGCCCTTTCCAAACGGCGAACAACTCATCGAAGGAGGGGACAGCGAGGGTGGGAGTGCCATGGAGTATGCTCATGATAGCGAAGAAGACTGTGATGAGTCTGACGACAGTGAAGAGGTCGAGTCACCACCGCGCACCGAGCGTCGATCCAAGCAAACCCACGATCTAGCGGCCGGCAAGGCTATTGCGTCGAGCAGCAGGGTGAAGCGCACTCGGAAAACCACTCTTGATCCAATAGGGTAGGCGGCTAAGCAAGTCGAGCTCAATCCACCTAAGCCTAGGAAGGCCTTGCCTGGGATCAAGGTTGATGTGCCCATCCCTTCGACTTAAGTGCATTCGTTGTAGTCCGTTTCAATTTTCTTCATTGCTGACTCGGTGGTCAGCTGGTATTTGAGGATTTGGTATTGGTCAAGCTTGTTCCTTCGAGGAATGCTTATCTTGGGGTTTACAAGGGTGTTCTTGTCCTCAATTGTCTTATTTCTTCGGACTTTAATATGTCTTGCTGATCAAGTGAACTTCTAGGCTCCAGGACGGCTACTTCTACGACGTCCGTGATGGAGCTTGATGATGAGCGTGCAGATGTAGAGACATCAGATGTACCCACTTCCCCGATAGGTATGTCCGACTCATGCTTTGTTCTGTTTTGACGTTTTTGTTCCACTGGACGACTCAGATTTGACCGTCGAGGGATTGTAGTGCCGACTGACATCATGACCCTCCAAGACGACGATGAGGAGGAGACTTCGAGAAGCACAGGAGAAAGGAATAGGTCGACTTCCCCTCGGAGACAGGCTAGAAGAACTCCATCGGGACAGGCCTCTCGCACGGTGCGGGAATTGACCCTGCAAGAGCTCGGTTGTCAGGGGGATGAACCCCAGGCAATCGAAGCCGAATCCTTTTCAAAAAACAACGGGGCCAGCATCACCCCGCAATCCACCTCAGACATGGCCGGGTCGCTCAACCCGGCCAAAGTCCACGATCCAGCAAGACTCTCCAGTCTGGCCAAGGCCCACAATCCAGCAAGACTCTCAAGTCCGGACAAGACCCACGATCCAGCAAGGCTCTCCAGTCCGGCCTGCTCGAGGGATCCGGATCTGGCACGCCAAGACTTCCGCAACAAGCCAGACCGACCCGTGGCTTGTTCCCCAATCCAGCCACGAGTCTGCTCCCATCCCATCTCAGTCGTACGATGGGACGAAACGCACGTACCGTTGACCTAGGTGACAGTGCCTCGCCTATGCCCCTAGTCAGCCAGGGCGTGGCAACAGTGTAATCATCACATCCCATGACGCCGGCAGACGATGACCTGATAGAGCACGCCGTACCCAACTCAGCTCAGACAATCCTCGGCGACCGACAAGATGGCACACGATGTCCCCCATACCTAGCGGGGCCCACGCCCCGGGAACCCGGCAAGCCCTGTACCCGGCGGGCCCCAGCGCCGGCTCCTCAGACAATGACAGTACGGCCCCGCAGTCGTGTAACATTACAATTGTATCCCTTGGGGGTTGGCCTATATAAAACCCCCAAGAGCCCTCATGCACGGGGGCGACGAGAACTAGAGTATAGGATTGCCACGCCTCAGCAGAAGCAGCCTAAGCATGGGCATGTCCTCCTCCTCCCACCGCACAGCTCTAGGAGCAACCCTGTACTGGTAAAACAACAATCTGAAAGCACATTTGCTCTCCGGGTGGTTTTGGTAATTAATGACAACATACTTTGTGGTTGTACTAATGCTTTTATCAAGTATGTTTCAGGAAATCCAATCACATTGGAATGGCAAGATGACTGAAGAAGTGGACCCCTCAAATGCTAAGGCAAGCATTGGCAAAAGCTCAAGACTCCATTTTGGTTTAGTGATCAAAGATCACATTGAGTCCATAGGAAAGCCAATACTATTAAAAGGGGATGAGGTTGTGTTGATGATCTGGTTGCTCAAGTGCTTGGTGATCTAACTCCCTCAACTATCAGCACTATTCACTACTTAACACACACCCATAAGTAATCTCGGTCAAACCAACTCTGTTCCACCGAGATGAACCACTTCTGCCATATTCCAAACCCTAACATCTCGGTCACACCGATTCTTTCAAATCAGTCCCACCGAGATGAACCACTTCTGCCATTTTCCAAACCCTAGAAAAATCGGTCTTACCGAGTTTGAGATCGGTCTCACCGAAACTGAACTGCCAACCTTCTGTAACCATTTCACATCATATCGGAATATCCGAGTTTGCATTATCGGTCTCACCGAAATGGGCAAGGTTCTGCCTTGACTCAAATCGGTCGCACCGATAATTCATTTTCGGTCAAACCGATTCTGGCATGTTCCTACTCTTTCTCAAATCGGTCCAACCGAGTTTTCTTTCTCGGTCCCACCGAAATCTCCAACGTTCATATCAGATGCACTTTCGGTCTCACCGAGATGGTATTTTCGGTCCCACCGAAAATCCCAACGTTCACTATATTTGAACTTTCGGTCTGACCGAGTTTTCACTTCGGTCTGACCGAGATTGGTCAAATGTGTGTGTAACGGTTGGATTTTGTGTGGAGGCTATATATACCCCTCCACCCCTTTCTCATTCGTGAGGAGAGCCATCAGAAAGTACCACCACTTCTACCATACACTTTCTGAGAAGTGAACCACCTACCCTTGTGTTGAGATCAAGCCATTCCATTCCTACCATATGAAACTTGATCTCTAGCCTTCCCAAGTTGCTTTCCAGTCAAATCTTTCTTCCACCACAGCCATATCAGTGAGGAGAGTTGAGTGTTGGGGAGTTTATCACTTGAAGCACAAGAGCAAGGAGTTCATCACCATCAACACCGTCTATTACCTTTTGGGGGGTGGTGCCTCCTAGATTGGTTAGGTGTCGCTTGGGAGCCTCCGTCTTGATGATGTGGAGTTGAACCAAGAAGTTTGTAAGGGCAAGGAGATCGCCTACTTCGTGAAGATCTACCCCGAGTAAGGCTAGTCCTCCGTGGGCGTAGGCCATGATGGAATAGACAAGGTTGCTTCTTCGTGGACCCTTCGTGGGTGGAGCCCTCCGTGGACTCGCGCAGCCGTTACCCTCCGTGGGTTGAAGTCTCCATCAACGTGGATGTACGATAGCACCACCTATCGGAACCACGACAAAAATCTCCGTGTCACCAAACTGCGTTTGATCTTCTCCACTTCCATTTACTATATATGCAATTTACTTTCCGCTGCCCATACTCTAGAATTGCATGTGTAGTATGTTACTTGACTTGATCTTAATTGCAAAACTGCCTAAAACTTTGCACAACCAAAAGGCAGATTTTTTATCTTGTCAAGTAGTCTAATCACCCCCCCCCTCTAGACCTACTTCTTCGATCCTACAATTGGTATCAGAGCTTTGGTCTCCATTGCTTTGGTTTACACACCATTGGAGGAAGATGGACGTGTCTACGGATGGGAGTGTTAGCCATAGAGTGCTTGTTCTTGATGGAAGGTTTTATGACTCTTGGAGGTCTGAAATGCTTAGTATCTTTAAGGTGTACAATTTGTGCAAATATGTTAAGACCCCCTATGTGCCTCCTGTTGATCCCTTGCACCCTACCATGGATGAAGAGCTTGATTTGCTTCGTAACCTTAGAACTGTGAATCTTATCATTAGAGGGTTACCTGATGACTTGCTTAGTCTTGTTACAAATTTTGAGTGTGCCTATGCTATGTGGAAATTCTTGGAAGAACTTTATCCGGACTACTCTATGAGAGGTCTTGATGAAATTCTACACAAGACTATTGAATTTGATAGGTTGCACCCCAATGATCCTAACTTTGATAAATGCTTCTTTGAGCTTCGTGATCTTATGAAAAAGAAAGGTGATCCCGGTCTTATCAATATTAGAGTTAGAAATGCTCTTGCATTGCATTCCGAAGATTATTATTCCATTGACCAAACTAATGCAAATACTTATCAAATTGACCTAGGTGTTGATGATGAACAATCTATGGGTCAATATGATGATGAGCATGAGCAAGACGATGATTATTCCGATTCGGACACCGAGCTAGAAAAAGTCATGAAGAGTCTCAATCTCATGGCAAATCTGAGAGACTACATGTCCGGTGGAAAAGAGTGGATTCTTGATAGTGGATGCACCGATCACATGACCGGAGACAAAGACATGTTTCGAGAGCTTGCAAAGAACGATGGTCCACGCAAGTATGTGACTTTTGGAGACAACTCCAAGGGTAAGGTACTTGGCCTTGGTAAGGTGGCCATATCTCATGATAGCTCAATTCAAAATGTCATGCTTGTTGAATCTCTTGGATACAATTTACTTTCCGTGTCTAGATTAGCTGACTTTGGATTCAATGTGCTATTCACCAAAGTAGATTGCCAAGTCTTTCGTCGTGATAATCAAAATATGGCTTTTACTGGTATTCGTAGAGGTGATCTATATATTGTTGATTTCACTAAGAAAGCCCAACCTAGAGCTTGTTTCATTGCTAAATCCTCTAAAGGTTGGTTATGGCATAGAAGGCTAGGACATGTTGGTATGC
This sequence comes from Secale cereale, assembly GCA_902687465.1. NCBI lineage: Eukaryota > Viridiplantae > Streptophyta > Magnoliopsida > Poales > Poaceae > Secale > Secale cereale. The sequence continues at coordinate 343,078,563 of LR738711.1, read as the reverse complement.
GTAATCTAGACAAGCTGATCAAAGGTGATCATATTCTTGGTGTTAAAGATGTTTTCTTTGACAAAGATAGACTTTGTAGTGCCTGTCAAGCAGGAAAACAAGTTGGTGGAAGTCATCCCGTGAAAAACATCATGACCACTAGGAGACCGCTTGAGCTTCTTCACATGGATCTCTTCGGTCCCAATGCTTACAAAAGCCTTGGTGGTAACTCCTTTGGTCTAGTTATAGTTGATGATTATTCCAGATTTACGTGGGTATTTTTCCTTGATGATAAATCGCAGGTTCAGAAAATCTTCAAGACCTTTGCCAAAAAGGCCCAAAATCAATTTGAGGTGAAGATCAAGAAAGTTCGGAGTGACAATGGAACGGAGTTCAAGAACGCCAATGTAGACTCTTTTCTCGATGAGGAAGGAATTCTACATGAGTTCTCAGCTACGTATACTCCTCAACAAAATGGAGTTGTTGAGAGGAAGAACCGAACGCTCATAGAGATGGCAAGAATGATGCTTGATGAATACAAGACACCGAAACATTTTTGGGGAGAAGCGGTCGAGACAGCTTGTCATGCTATCAACAGGCTTTATCTTCATAAGCTCCTCGGCAAGACATCATACGAGCTTCTCACCGGTAACAAACCCCAAGTGGGATACTTTCGTGTCTTTGGTTCAAAATGCTATATCCTTGATAAGCATCGTCGGTCTAAATTTGCTCCTAAATCTCATGAAGGCTTTCTTCTTGGTTATGGATCAAACTCCCACACCTACCGTGTCTACAATAATTTCACCCGAAAGGTTGAAGAGACGGTAGATGTGAAGTTTGATGAATCTAATGGCTCGCAAGTAGAGCAAATGCCTATTGATGTAGGAGACAAGGACCCATCGGAAGCAATCCAAGATTTATCTATTGGAAAGATCCGTCCCATGGAAGTAAAGGAGAGTACCTCATCTACATATGTGGAGCCACCTACCTCACAGAGAGATGAACCTCAAGGCAACATGGAGGCCTCCACAAGTGGAACTCATCAAGATGAGGAGATGCAACAAGAAGATCCACCACAACCTCCTTCTCCACCACCTCAAGACAACACCAACAACAATGAAGAAGAAGAAGAAGAAGAGGAAGATGAAGATGATGAGGAAGCTGAGCCACAACATCAACAAAAGCTATCCCGAGTCCGAGCAAGAGTCAAGAAGAATCATCCCGTGGAACAAATGATGAACGACATCAACTCCGGGAGAATTACTCGCTCTAAAACTCGCTTAGCTAACTTTTGTGAGCATTACTCATTTATCTCTAGTATTGAACCTATGAAGGTAGAAGAAGCACTTGATGACCCGGATTGGGTGAACGCTATGCACGAAGAACTACACAACTTCGAGAGGAACAAGGTGTGGACTTTGGTAGAGAAGCCCAACGATGATCAAAACATCATTGGAACCAAATGGGTGTTTCGGAACAAGCAAGACGAAGATGGACAAGTCATCCGCAACAAGGCTCGTCTCGTAGCTCAAGGTTACACACAAGTCGAAGGTATGGACTATGGTGAGACCTATGCCCCCGTTGCTAGACTTGAGTCCATTCGCATTCTTCTTGCTTATGCCAATCACCATGATATTACTCTCTATCAAATGGATATCAAAAGTGCTTTCCTAAATGGTGAAATTGAGGAGGAAGTATTTGTGAAACAACCTCCCGGTTTTGTGAATCCCAAAAAGCCTAATCATGTTTACAAGCTGCATAAAGCTCTTTATGGTCTTAAACAAGCCCCTAGAGCTTGGTACAAATGCTTAACTAGCTTTCTTCTTGAGAAAGGCTTTGAGATTGGAAAGATAGACTCAACGCTGTTCACAAAAAGGGTTAATGGTGAACTATTTGTGTGCCAAATATATGTTGATGATATTATCTTTGGTTCAACTAACCCCCATTTTAGCAAGAAGTTTGGACAGCTCATGTCGGAGAAGTATGAAATGTCCATGATGTGTGAACTCAAATTTTTCCTTGGGTTGCAAATCAAGCAATCTAAGGAGGGTACTTTTGTCTCACAAACAAAGTACACTAAGGATCTCTTCAAGAAGTTCAACATGCAAGAAAGCAAAGGTATGAGTACCCCCATGCCTACTAGTGGACATAATGACTTGACAAAAGATGGAGAACCCGTTGATCAAAGGGTTTACCGTTCTATGATTGGTTCTCTACTATATCTTTGTGCTTCTCGTCCTGACATAATGTTGAGCGTATGCATGTGTGCGCGATATCAAGTAGCTCCTAAAGAATGTCATCTTAAAGCTGTTAAAAGGATAGTGAGATACTTGATACACACACCAAACTTTGGCATTTGGTATCCTAAGAGAGCTTCTTTCGATCTTGTTGGCTATTCCGACTCGGACTATGCCGGTGACAAGGTTGATAGAAAGTCAACTTCGAGTACATGTCAATTCCTTGGTCGATCCCTTGTATCTTGGTCCTCCAAGAAACAAAATTCGGTATCTTTATCCACTGCCGAAGCAGAATACATTGCTGCTGGTTCGTGTTGTGCTCAATTGCTATGGATGACACAAACGCTTAAGGATTATGGGATACATGTGAGACGTGTTCCCTTGCTTTGTGACAATGAGAGTGCAATCAAGATTGGACACAATCCAGTGCAACACTCTCGAACAAAGCATATTGAAGTTCGTCACCATTTTATTCGTGATCATATTGCCAAGGGTGATATTAATCTTAAGCATGTTCGCACTGACAAACAACTTGCTGATATCTTTACAAAACCTCTTGATGAGAAGGTGTTTTGTCGCTTAAGGAGTGAGTTGAACATCATTGATGCTTCAAACTTGGAGTGATAACTCCATTTGATGCATGCAAGGCATGAGCCTCTTGACTAATCCTTGATATTTCTCTTATGATGATGATCATATGTCTTGGACACATTTGCCTCCTTGTATTGCATCTAACTCCTTGCAGGTACTTGGATGATCTACATTCCACAAGATTACCACACACTCAAATCATGAGTAATCTTGTCATTGACCAAGTATCTAGCCCTTTGGGATGTTGAGTTCAAGGAACAAAATTCCACATATCCTTTTTGACACCTTATACATCTAGTATTTCACTCTTGTCATCTTGGATATTCTTGAGTATTTCCTTGCTTGCCTAACCCATGTAGGAAGATAAACTACACAAGTAGAAATGGCGTTCCAACTTCATATTAAATGAGCACCTACATCAAGCTTACCTACATGAGCAAAGCATCAACAAGCCCAAGGTATGTTCTTCACATCTTTGAGGAGCTTTGCTCAAAGTCATGAGTACAAGCAGCTTCATAAGATGTGATCACATCAAATGCTTAATCGAAAAATGGCAACCCCATTTTGAGCTTAAACGATGAGTATGACCTATGATCAAATGTCTTCATTTGACTCCTAAGTCAATATACTCAAACATAGGTGACTTTGTCGCCGACCTTTATCTAGATGAAGTACATATGCTTTTGGAGTTTTTCTGCTTTCTCTTATGTTCTCTCATTGAGTTTTCTTTAAACAAAAAAAAAACTTCATCTAGGAATCTTTTTTATCTCTTTTCTTATGTCTCTTTGTGAATATTCTTCTGGCTCTGATCAATTCCCCGAAAATCTTTTACAAATTCATTGCAAATCCTTTGAAACATCCCTCGTAGAGTGAGCTGGTTTATTTCTGTGTTTCCTTGGATTTCTTCCAGGACATCACCTTCTGCAGCTCCACTCAGACTTAAATCTTAAAGAGGGAGAGGACTCAAATTTGGACTCAAATTGTTTCTCGATGAATGTTCTTATTTGCCCTGTTGTGATTCTTCAGGATCCCACTTCTTTCTTTCTTTCTTTCCATCTTTCCTGTCCTACCTAGTTTGCCGTCCTTTTCGGCACTTGATGTCAAAGGGGGAGAGAACTTAGGGGGAGTAAGGGGAGTAGGGGAGAAGATAAGACTTAAGGGAAGAAGAAAAGCAATCTTATCTTAAGGGGGAGAGAATCACATCAAAGCTTTGTCGTGTTTTACATTGGACATTACAATTGGCATCATTCTTTTGATTTTGCTTTTTCCATCACACCCCTCGTTATCACAATTGGTATCTTATTCACAATTGGTATCTCATGAAATCTTTTAGCTTAAGGGGAGAAGACTTAGAGGAATCTTCACAATTGATATCCTATGAAAAGCAAAATCTCTCTGAGTTCATTGAAAATCTTTTAGCTTCGGAGACATGTTTGCTGATTCAAGCCTGTGCTCAATATGAGACACTCTCTATACATGTCCTCCCTGGCTTGGTACTCTTGATGTTCTTGCAATTGGTTGAAGGAATACTCTTGTGTTATCTAACCTTGTTTTCTCAAGTTTATCCCTTCAGGTACAAGTGCCAAGGAACCTCAAGGTAAGTATATGCATCTTGCAGAATGTGCATGATGGTGACTTGCTTGTAAATACTTGTTTGCAAGAAATCACCATGCACATATGCATTATCACTCAATTCCTTTTCTTCTGCTATGATGCATATAGCCAAGCTGCATGTAGCACATCTTGCTTATCTCTCTTGTGTGCTTGTGGTAGTCCAAAACCATAATCTATGAAAATCTTGCACACTTGTAGGGGGAGCTTGTGTACTACATGCTTGTCAAAGCTTTCATGATAATCCTGTCTTTCTTTCAATAAGCTTTGATGTCTCGTTCAATATAATTTCAGTGTGTTGCCATCAATTACCAAAAAGGGGGAGATTGAAAGCACATTTGCTCTCCGGGTGGTTTTGGTAATTAATGACAACATACTTTGTGGTTGTACTAATGCTTTTATCAAGTATGTTTCAGGAAATCCAATCACATTGGAATGGCAAGATGACTGAAGAAGTGGACCCCTCAAATGCTAAGGCAAGCATTGGCAAAAGCTCAAGACTCCATTTTGGTTTAGTGATCAAAGATCACATTGAGTCCATAGGAAAGCCAATACTATTAAAAGGGGATGAGGTTGTGTTGATGATCTGGTTGCTCAAGTGCTTGGTGATCTAACTCCCTCAACTATCAGCACTATTCACTACTTAACACACACCCATAAGTAATCTCGGTCAAACCAACTCTGTTCCACCGAGATGAACCACTTCTGCCATATTCCAAACCCTAACATCTCGGTCACACCGATTCTTTCAAATCAGTCCCACCGAGATGAACCACTTCTGCCATTTTCCAAACCCTAGAAAAATCGGTCTTACCAAGTTTGAGATCGGTCTCACCGAAACTGAACTGCCAACCTTCTGTAATCATTTCACATCATATCGGAATATCCGAGTTTGCATTATCGGTCTCACCGAAATGGGCAAGGTTCTGCCTTGACTCAAATCGGTCGCACCGATAATTCATTTTCGGTCAAACCGATTCTGGCATGTTCCTACTCTTTCTCAAATCGGTCCAACCGAGTTTTCTTTCTCGGTCCCACCGAAATCTCCAACGTTCATATCAGATGCACTTTCGGTCTCACCGAGATGGTATTTTCGGTCCCACCGAAAATCCCAACGTTCACTATATTTGAACTTTCGGTCTGACCGAGTTTTCACTTCGGTCTGACCGAGATTGGTCAAATGTGTGTGTAACGGTTGGATTTTGTGTGGAGGCTATATATACCCCTCCACCCCCTTCTCATTCGTGAGGAGAGCCATCAGAAAGTACCACCACTTCTACCATACACTTTCTGAGAAGTGAACCACCTACCCTTGTGTTGAGATCAAGCCATTCCATTCCTACCATATGAAACTTGATCTCTAGCCTTCCCAAGTTGCTTTCCACTCAAATCTTTCTTCCACCACAGCCATATCAGTGAGGAGAGTTGAGTGTTGGGGAGTTTATCACTTGAAGCACAAGAGCAAGGAGTTCATCACCATCAACACCGTCTATTACCTTTTGGGGGGTGGTGCCTCCTAGATTGGTTAGGTGTCACTTGGGAGCCTCCGTCTTGATGATGTGGAGTTGAACCAAGAAGTTTGTAAGGGCAAGGAGATCGCCTACTTCGTGAAGATCTACCCCGAGTAAGGCTAGTCCTCCGTGGGCGTAGGCCGTGATGGAATAGACAAGGTTGCTTCTTCGTGGACCCTTCGTGGGTGGAGCCCTCCGTGGACTCGCGCAGCCGTTACCCTCCGTGGGTTGAAGTCTCCATCAACGTGGATGTACGATAGCACCACCTATCGGAACCACGACAAAAATCTCCGTGTCACCAAACTGCGTTTGATCTTCTCCACCTCTCTTTTACATGTGCAATTTACTTTCCGCTGCATAAACTCTAGAATTGCATGTGTAGGGTGTTACTTGAACTGATCTTGTTTGTGAAACTGCCAAAAACTTTGCATGATATAAAGGCAGATTTTTTATATTGTCAAGTAGTCTAATCACCCCCCCTCTAGACCTACTTTCGATCCTACAGTATCTCATGGAATCTTTTAGCTTAAGGGGAGAAGACTTAGAGGAATCTTCACAATTGATATCCTATGAAAAGCAAAATCTCTCAGAGTTCATTGAAAATCTTTTAGCTTCGGAGACATGTTTGCTGATTCAAGCCTGTGCTCAAATATGAGACACTCTTTATACATGTCCTCCCTGGCTTGGTACTCTTGATGTTCTTGCAGTTGGTTGAAGGAATACTCTTGTGTTATCTAACCTTGTTTTCTCAAGTTTATCCCTTCAGGTACAATGTCAAGGAACCTCAAGGTAAGTATATGCATCTTGCAGAATGTGCATGATGGTGACTTGCTTGTAAATACTTGTTTGCAAGAAATCACCATGCACATATGCATTATCACTCAATTCCTTTTCTTCTGCTCTGATGCATATAGCCAAGCTGCATGTAGCACATCTTGCTTATCTCTCTTGTGTGCTTGTGGTAGTCCAAAACCATAATCTATGAAAATCTTGCACACTTGTAGGGGGAGCCTGTGTACTACATGCTTGTCAAAGCTTTCATGATAATTCTGTCTTTCTTTCAATAAGCTTTGATGTTTTGTTTAAGTATAATTTTAGTGTGTTGCCATCAATTACCAAAAAGGGGGAGATTGAAAGCACATTTGCTCTCCGGGTGGTTTTGGTAATTAATGACAACATACTTTGTGGTTGGACTAATGCTTTTATCAAGTATGTTCAGGAAACCCAATCACATTGGTATGGCAAGATGACTGAAGAAGTGGACCCCTCAAGTGCTAAGGCAAGCATTGGCAAAAGCTCAAGACTCCATTTTTGGTTTAGTGATCAAAGATCACATTGAGTCCATAGGAAAAGCCAATACTATTAAAAGGGGATGAGGTTGTGTTGATGATCTGGTTGCTCAAGTGCTTAGTGATTTAGCTCCTTCAACTATCAGCACCTTTCACTACCAAACACACTCATAAGTAATCTCGGACAAACCGATTCTTCCAACTCAGTCCCACCGAGATGAACCACTTCTGCCATATTCCAAACCCTAGAAAAATCGGTCTTACCGAGTTTGAGATCGGTCTCACCGAAACTGAACTGCCAACCTTCTGTAACCACTTCACATCATTTCGGAATATCCGAGTTTGCATTATCGGCCTCACCGAAATGGGCAAGGTTCTGCCTTGACTCAAATCGGTCGCACCGATAATTCATTTTCGGTCAAACCGATTCTGGCATGTTCCTGCTCTTTCTCAAATCGGTCCAACCGAGTTTTCTTTCTCGGTCTCACCGAAATCTCCAACGTTCATATCAGATGCACTTTCGGTCTCACCGAGATGGTATTTTCGGTCCCACCAAAAATCCCAACGTTCACTATATTTGAACTTTCGGTCTGACCGAGTTTTCACTTCGGTCTCACCGAGATTGGTCAAATGTGTGTGTAACGGTTGGATTTTGTGTGGAGGCTATATATACCCCTCCACCCCCTCTTCATTCGTGAGGAGAGCCATCAGAAAGTACCACCACTTCTACCATACACTTTCTGAGAAGTGAACCACCTACCCTTGTGTTGAGATCAAGCCATTCCATTCCTACCATATGAAACTTGATTTCTAGCCTTCCCAAGTTGCTTTCCACTCAAACCTTTCTTCCACCACAGCCATATCAGTGAGGAGAGTTGAGTGTTGGGGAGATTATCATTTGAAGCACAAGAGCAAGGAGTTCATCATCATCAACACCGTCTATTACCTTTTGGAGGGTGGTGCCTCCTAGATTGGTTAGGTGTCGCTTGGGAGCCTCCATCTTCGAGATGTGGAGTTGAACCAAGAAGTTTGTAAGGGCAAGGAGATCGCCTACTTCGTGAAGATCTACCCCGAGTAAGGCTAGTCCTCCGTGGGCGTAGGCCATGATGGAATAGACAAGGTTGCTTCTTCGTGGACCCTTCGTGGGTGGAGCCCTCCGTGGACTCGCGCAGCCGTTACCCTCCGTGGGTTGAAGTCTCCATCAACGTGGATGTACGATAGCACCACCTATCGGAACCACGACAAAAATCTCCGTGTCACCAAACTGCGTTTGATCTTCTCCACTTCCATTTACTATATATGCAATTTACTTTCCGCTGCCCATACTCTAGAATTGCATGTGTAGTATGTTACTTGACTTGATCTTAATTGCAAAACTGCCTAAAACTTTGCACAACCAAAAGGCAGATTTTTTATCTTGTCAAGTAGTCTAATCACCCCCCCCTCTAGACCTACTTCTTCGATCCTACACAATCACCTCGGCAGGATTAAGGATATTATCTCCCCGGATAGACCTGAACCTTGGTATGTCTTGCGTCCCGTGCTCGCTCATGCCAACCCCGCTTCTGGAGTCCACCAGTGCCCTCGAGCTGCCTCCTATCTTTAGCCATCCCTTGGCATCTGTCGTGCACCCACCAGGACAGTTGGCGCCCACCATGGGGTAGCTCAATTTCCTGGGCGGGAGCATGCTTCAGACGGGGCCCCGCTCCTACTCCGACGAGCTCGTCGTGCTGACGGATGTTGTCATCGACGCCCTCACCGCCTCCTTCGCTGCACTACGCATCTCCGATGCGCCAGTGGCCGATGAGTACCCCAGCGAGGTACTGGATTTCTCTGACTCCCCCATCACTCCCGACGGCAGCACTCCCGACGGAGTGATGGACCTATGCGTAGAGGTTTTCGTCACTGACACCGGCGCCACCTTTCGTCAAGCGCGGCAAGGAAGGCCACCGAGGCTGAGGCCGTGGCGGAACGGGCCGCGGAGCCCGACCCGCTGCGCGCCGCTATTCGACGCCTCCGCCTGCCCATCGGCACCAAATCGACGCCTCCAACATCGTCGAGGCACGGACCCGCCTCGACGGGGATCGCCAGCACCTGCTGGACCTCACCGAGTCGCTCGCCGCGACGGAGTGCCGCCTCGCATCTGCTCGGATGGAGCGCGACGCCGCCTATGGTTTCACGCCTAGTGCCACCGAGCCAAGCCGTGTCGGGGACATGCGGACCCGGGGTGGCGCGATCGGACACGCCCTCGGTGCCCTCCCTCCCATCAACGAAACTTCTGTGAAGAACATGCACGCTGCTCAGGTGGCCGCGGTCGGCATGGAGCAGCTCACGGGCGAAGAACTGCTGGAGCACCTCAAGAGGGTGAGCGACCTCCTCACTGCGCCCAACGTGCAGCAGGACTGCCTCAACCGAGTTTCCAAATCGGCCGGGTTCGGCTCCGCCCGCATCGTCGGAGCTAGCGATGACCAAGACTCGACGTCTTCCCCACCCGGCGAGGCCCACTCCAGCCGCACCCAGACCTAGCGCAACCCTGCCCCAACAACTGTCGGCGGCTTAGGCGACGAGTCGCCTTCCGAAGCCCAGCACCGGCTCAACCTAGCTCCCTAGCCGACCCGGCAGCAGACTGAGGTCGACCCCGGTCCCCGTGGCGCGGTCACCGGCCGTTTGGGGCCGCGCGCCATCGACACGGCGGGCACTCGCCACTGCCTTGACCGGCTCTCCTGCTCCTAGGAGCTGGAGGAGACCAGCGCGGTCGGCACGGTGTGCTTCGGTTCGCACATCCGGAGTGAGCCCTTTGCCAAAGGGTTCACGCGTCCCCGCGACACGCCTAAGTACAACGACCCCGTGAAACCAGAGGGCTAGCTCACGACTACACCACCGCCATTGGCATCTCCGGCGGCAAACACCGCCTGGCCATCCGCTACGCACCACTCCTGCTCCAGGGATCGGCCTGCATGTGGTTGAACAGCCTGCCGGTGGGCAACATCAACACGTGGGTCGATTTCGAGGAGGCCTTCGTGCGCAACTTCACCAGGACCTACCGGCGACCCGGCCGTCCCAGCCAGCTCGCCATGTGCATGCAGGGGCCGACGGAAACCGGCCGGGAGTACCTAGCACGCTGGACCGAGCTCCACAATAGCTGCGAAGGCGTTCACGAGGTCCAAGCAGTCCAGTAATTTGTCAACGGGTGCCGGGACGGTACCCTCCTCAAGAACAAGCTGCTACGCTCCGAGCTGACCACCATGTCCGTGCTCCTAGGAACGGCGGACAAGTACGCGAACGCCGACTCCGCCATGAAGATCTAGGTGGCTCTGGACGAAGCCGCCAAGACCTTGCCGGTTCCGCCTCCGAAGCCGGCTGGCGAAGGAAGCCGACAGCATCAGCATAACCACCAGCAGCACAAGCACAAGGCCGAACAGCAGGCTCAGCGACACGACAACCGGCTCGTGGCGGCCGCCGAGCAGGCGCCCACAACCGAGCCGGCCGCCAAGCGCCGGCAGACCGGCAAGACAACATGGCAACCCGACATGAGCTTCGAGGAGATGCTCGACGCTCCATGCAAGCACCACAGCGGTGAGAGGCCATCCACGCACACGCTCTGGCAATGTGCCATCACCAACCGCATCATGAGGGGCGACGTCCCGCCACCTCCAGCCCCGGCTCCAGGAGCGGGGCGGCAGCCTCCACCTCCCCCACCACCTCTGGCTGGCGGCGCCATGCAAAACGATGCCTACCCGGTCCCGAACGCGGCTTATGTCATCTTCACTAGCCTCAGCGACGACAAGCGCAACGAGCGCTCCATTCGGCAGGAAGTGAACACTGTCGCCCCGGCCAGGCCAGAATACATGCACTGGTAGGAGCGCCCGATGACATGGACGCGGGTGGATCACCTGGCCGTCATGCCAAATCCAGGTGGATACGCCCTCGTCCTCAACCCCACCATCGTCGCGCCTCGGTGCACTTGCAAGTTCCCCCGAGTCCTCATCGAAGGCGGTAGCAGCATCAACATCCTCTACCGGGACACCATGACCAAGCTCGGCCTCGAAGCCAAGGACCTGGAGCCGACCAGGACCGTCTTCCACGGCATTGTGCCCGGCCACTCCTGCTCTTCGATCCGCCGGATCCGGCTCGACGTCCTATTCGGTGACAGCAACCATTTCCGACGTGAGCCGATCTAGTTCGAGGTCGTGGACTTGCCAAGTGCGTACCACACGCTGCTCGGCCAGCCCGCACTCGCCAAATTCATGGAGCTCCCCCACTACGCCTACTTGAAGATGAAGCTGTCGGGTCAAAAGGTCCTTATCACCATCACCGGCGACTACCGCTAATCTCTGGAGTGCGCCCGAGACGGATCCAAGCTGTCTGAGTAGATGGTCGTCGCCGAGTAGCGGTGCTAGCTTGACCGGATCGTCGCCCTTGCTGGCGAGGCAGTAGCCACGCCAGTCCTGGCCGAGGAGCCGACCAATGAAGCCTCGTTCAAACCTTCCAAAGAAACCAAGAAGGTGAAGCTGAACCCATAAGACCCCAGCTGCAGCAAGTACATCGTCGTGGGCACTCGCCTCGGCGACAAATAGGAAGGCGAGCTCGTCGACTTCCACCGTGAGAATCGGGATATCTTTGCATGGTCACCAAAGGACATGCCAGGCATCCCGAGGAAGTACGCCGAGCACAAACTTCACGTCCGCAAGGACGACAAGCCTGTCCGCCAACCCCTACGACGTTTCTCTAAAGAAAAGAGAAGGACCATCGGTGAAGAGATCGCCAACATTTTGGCGGCCTGCTTCATCATGGAAGTATTTCACCCCGAGTGGCTGGCCAACACAGTCCTCATCCTGAAGAAAAACAAGACCTGGCGCATGTCTATTGACTACACCAGCCTGATCAAAGCCTGCCGCAAGGATCCATTCGCCGTCTCGCGAATCGACCAAGTCATTGACTCCACCATCGGGTGCGAGCTCCTGTCCTTCCTGGACGCCTACTCCGGCTACCACCAGATCAAGCTGGCCCGGCTGACGCCCTGAAGACAACCTTCATCACGCCCTTTGGGGCGTATTGCTACACCACCATGTCGTTCGTCCTGAAGAACGCCGGAGCCACCTTCCAGCGGTTCATGCGGAAATGCTTGCTGCCGTAGCTCGGCCGCAGTATCCACATCTACGTGGACGACATCATGGTGAAGACCAAGCAGCACCTCACGCTCCTCGATGACCTAAAGGAAACGTTCGCTAACCTGCGTGAGTACAAGGTCAAGCTTAACCCAGAGAAATGCGTTTTTGGTGTCCCGGCCAGAAAGCTACTCGGCTTCCTCTTCTCGGAGCGCGACATTCAGGCAAATCTGGAGAAAATCAAGGACATCGAGCACATGCGCAAGCTGGCTCGGCTGCATGATGTCCAGAAGCTCACTGGCTGCTTGGCCTCGGTCAGCCGGTTCCTCAGCCGGCTGGGCGAGAGGGCCTTGACCCTATACTAGCTGATGAAGAAGACGACGTCGTTCGAATGGAACGACCAAGCGGACGAGGCTTTTCAGGACCTCAAGCGCATGCTCTCCACTGCACCCGTCCTGGCCACCCGAGTCGAGAAGGAGCTGTTGTTGCTCTACATAGCTGCAACCTCACGCTCGGTCAGCATGGTACTCATGGTCGAGCGACCAGAGAAGGGCAAGATCCAAGCCGTCCAGTGCCCCATCTACTACCAGAGCGAGGTGCTCTCCACCTCAAAGCAGAACTACCCGCACTACCAAAAAATGTGCTACGGCGTGTACTTCACCGCCAAGAAGCTGAAGCAGTATTTCCATGAGCATGAAATCACCATGGTCAGTACGGCCCTCCTCGGCGAGATAATCGGGTGCCGCGACGCTTCTGGCCGGATCATTAAGTGGGCACTCGAGCTAGCCGGCCACACCATCCTCTATGAGCCCCGCACCACGATCAAGTCCCAAGATCTGGCCAACTTCCTCGTCGTCTGGACAGAGACCTAGTACTTGCTACCGCCTCCAGACTCGACGCACTGACACATGCACTTTGATGGCTCAAAAATGCGCCTCAGCCTGGGAGCCGGCATAGTGCGGTCATACCCAAAGGGCGACCGACTCTAGTATTCACTCCAGATCCACTTCGCCGCCTCCAACAACGTCGTCGAGTACGAGGCCCTTGTGCACGGCCTCCGGCTGGCCAAGGAACTCGGAATCCGGTGAATCCTATGCTACGGTGATTCGGACATGGTGGTGCAACAATGCTCCGGCGAGTGGGATGTGCGCGACCCCAACATGGCAAGCTACCGCTTCCTCGTGCAGAAGATGTCTGGTTCTTCGCAGGTTGTGAGTTCCTCCATGTCCCGCGAGCAGAAAATGAGGCGGCCAACACACTCGCCATGATTGCCTCGTCTCGACAGTCCATTCTGTCCAGCGTTTCCCTCGAGCCCTGCGAAAGCCGTCTATCAAGCTGTCTCCGGACATAGAATCCATCCACGTCACGGAAGAACCAGGGACTGCTCAGCCCGGCCCGGGGACTGCTCAATCCGGCCTGGCAACAACAGAGCCCGTCCCGGGGAGTGCTCAGTCCGGCCCGGCAACGGCTCAGCCCGACAACGGTGGAGCTCGGCCAGGGAATTGCTCATTCTGACCCGGGGACTGCTCAATCCGGCGCAGGGACTACCGACCCCGGCCCGTCAACGGCAACCCTCAGTCTGGCCGCACCCGCACCAAACCCTGGGACCGGCGGACCCGGCTCGGACGACGACACCTTTGACGCAACCATAATGACCGTTCTCTCCGCGATGACGACGCCATCTTGGGCCCTGCCCATCAAGGAGTTCCCCGTCGACGAGACCGAAGCCCGTCAAGTGCAGTGCGGACCGTCCGCATACATCATCATCAACAACAAGCTCGTCAAGTACAGTCCCACCGGCGTGTTCTAGCACTGCGTCGAGCAAGACAAGGGCGTGGACATCCTCCTCGACATACACCAGGGCGAGTGCGGGCACCACGCCACGTCATGATCCCTGGTTGCCAAGGCTTTCCGCCATGGTTTCTATTGGCCCACGTACCTTGAAGAGGCCGGACCGCTCATCCTCAAGTGCGAGGGATGCCGGCGCTTCAGCAAACGCACCCAACAACCAACATCGGCGCTCCGGACCATACCGATCGCCTGGCCTTTCGTGGTCTGGGGGCTCGACATGGTGGGACCTTTCATAACACCCCGAGGCGGCATGACGCATTTACTGGTAGCGATTGTCAAATTCACCAAACGGATCGAGGCAAGGCCAATCAAGAAGTTGGATGGGCCAACAGCCATCTGATTCATCAAGGACATTGTGGTGCGCTACGGCATGCCGAACAACATCATCACGGACAACGGCACCAACTTCGCCAAGGGCGCGCTCGCACAATACTGCTCCGTCTCCGGCATCCGCCTCGACCTGGTGTCCGTTGCCCACCCAAAGTCCAATGGCCAGGTCAAGCGGGCAAACGGCCTCATCCTATCCGGCATCAAGCCACGGCTCGTCGAACCACTCGTCCGCTCACCCGGAAGCTGGCTAGACGAGCTGCCGGCCGTCCTCTGGAGCCTCCGAACAACGCTGAATAGGTCGACCGAATTTACCCCGTTCTTCATCGTCTACGGAGCTGAAGCCGTCATCCCGACCGACGTCGAGTTCGACTCACCGCGCGTCACGATATACACTGAGGCCGAAGCCATAGAAGACCGCGAAGACGGCGTCGACCTACTCGTAGAGGCGCACCTCCTAGTGCTAAGCCAGTGAGCCATCTACTAGCAAGGCCTCAGGCACTACCACAACAAGAAGATCAAACCCCCCGCTTTCCGCGAGGAAGACCTCGTCCACCGACTAGTCCAACAGCAAACCAGCCAGCACAAGCTGTCCTCCCAATGGGAGGGCCCCTTCATCATCAGCAAGGCTCTGTGCAACCACAACGCCTACTACCTCATCGACGTCAAACAAGCGCAAGATTGACATGGCCGGAGAAGAAACAATTCGGCCCTGGAACGCGGAACTCTTCCGTCCGTTTTACAGTTAGCCGTGTATGTGTATGTATCGCTGCATTTTGCTCTCAATTAAAAACTATGGGGTCCCCGAACGGTGCTCGGGGCCACCTTTTTCTGACCAATTTATTAGTGTCTCTAGCGTTTTACGCTTCACCTACCTTTTCGTCCAAACCCGGCCACCAGTTTGACTCGCTCGACCCGGAGACTCGGGGGCTGGCCGGCTCAGGCCCCTCCCGTCACTTCGCTTAGCGCTTCTTGGCGCGTTGAGAACGCCGCAGTCTCCAACTTCGTCATAAGCCATAGATCCGGCTTTGGCTGTTGGTCGACGAGCACGCAAAGGCCAGAGCACCAACAAGCCATGAGAACTAAGCCCTGGACCGCTGGGTCACCCAACCCGGCAACGTCAGGAACAATCAAGTCACCACACGGCCGACTCCTCGTCACCCGGCCACGCCGGATCACTGTGAGCCGGCCTAGTGGGTGTTTTGCTCACGCTCAACGTTTCGAACGGCTAACTACTGCACGTCCTCTCCCAAAGGCCAAACCCCTTGTCACGGACCGGAGCCTCGGACGTCAGCTTCGCGGGGGGAGGCCCGAGGGGGGAGAGGCACGGGAAAATGGCTCGACAAACGAAAAGAAAAGGTGCAAACATCCACGAATAGCGCAACACGGTGCCGGATTAATTGACCCAGCCCCGCCACTCGCAAACTTCACAACACGACCGGCTGCCTGTCATACGGCCATGCCGGTTCACCGCAAGCCGGCCCAGTGGGTGTTTCGCTCACGCTCAACATTTCAAACGCCTAACTACTGCGCGTCCTCTCACAAAGGCCAAACCACTTGTCACAGACCGGAGCCTCGGCCGTCAGACTCTGGGCGAGGAGGCCCGAGGGGCGAGAGGCACAGGAAAATGGCTCGACAAACAAACAAGCAAGAGCAGAAACATCAACGACATACATACAGACGTTTAACTTCATAAATGGCCCAAGGCCAGAATTCATTACACCCAGTGCACCCAATGGGTGGGGTGGACCTGCTACCTAACCGAGATATCTGCAAAGATTTAAAACAGGAGCTTCAGGCGTCCGCATCCACACCCGCCAGGCCCGTCGAGGTGCCGGTGTCTTCATCATCGACACCTGTGTTGCGATAGACACCCGTGTCCTCGGAGCTACCATCCGGATCATCCAGAAGCAGGATGAAGTCGTCAACAGGCACGACTGCGCCGTCTTCTGTCTGCTCCAGTCGGAACTCGTCGTGGTACGAGAACCCGACAATGTAGCTGGCTCGGGTGGCGATCTCGCCGGCCTGCGCCCGCAGCTGGCTCTCCGAGCCGGCTCGCTGGCCCATTTGCGCCTTTAGCGATAGGTCCGGATATAAATACATCGTGAACCTGAGCGCCATCTCATCACCGGCATGAGCGGCGGAAAGGCGCCAGTCGTGGAGCTGATCCGGCCTTGCCTCAAGCCACTGCGTAAGCCGCGAGAAGCTGGTCGACATAGCGGAGCCCGGCCAAAGGGCCACCGTCATTGCCGTGCTGTCCTCGGAAAGCCGCGCCATCTGCAAACCCAAGGCTTGCAAACGAGCCATGGTGGCAGCCATGATCTCTGGGAAGGTCCGTGCCATGCGCGGGTTGGTCCCAGAGCCAACCACGCCCCCGGGATCACGCCGGAAGAGTATCGCCTCCTCCGCCAAATCCTGCATCTCCGGAAGACCCCTGTCAAAGAAAAGAGTCAGAAGAAATTCGCAATTAAAAAACAAGCCGAAACCTTAGTCTGGCAAAAGACTCAAGAAAAGCACTCACTAGAGAAGGACTCTTCCAGGTGCTGCGCCTCAAGCAACGTACCGCGCCGCTCCCAGTCGATAGTACGGTCGCGGTGTTTGACCGCCTCCTCTAGTTGGGCGACCTTGGCAAGGGCCGCGTTCAGCTCAGCGTCTTTGTCCGCGGCCGCCATCTCGGCTCCCTCGCGGCGCTGGGTCTCCCCCTGCTTGGCCTCCTCCGCCGTAGCCAGCAGTCCCTTCAGGCGCTCCACCTCGGCCTGGAGCTGGCCCCTGTCGTCGGCCAGCTTGCCGCGCTGCTGGTCCGCCTCCGCAAGCGCCAGCTGCGTCTCCACGACCTTGGCAGCCCCCATCCAGAGCCGCTCCACCTCAGCCTCAAGGCGGCTCTTGTCACCCGCCAGCTGCTTTTGCAGCTGGCCGGCTTCGCCGAGCGCCTGTCGGGTTCCCGTCGTCTCTTTCCTCGCCCGCTCCAATGCTGCTGCAGTAGAGCGACTCAGAGACAAAGTACCCCGAAGACACACAAGAAAGAAGGGAAAAAGGATAAGAGAATATACCCGTCACGGCACGGAGCTCCTCCTCCTTGGCGGCCAGCTGCTCCTTGAGCCGCTTGTGCGCGTCAAGGAGCCGGTTGAAGACGCCGACCCGATAGGAGTCCAGTTGTTGCACAACAAAACAACAATCAGCAAAGAAGAAAGCAATTTAAAGATACGGCCCAACTGCTACGCAGTTGGCGGAAATCTCGGGGACTACACCCAGTAGGTGCGCTGGTGCGCCCCCACTAAAAAAGAAATAAGCAACAATAAGAGTAGACTTATTTGCACGACGTCCTCCAGCTCCCGCGCCCGCTCCAACTCGGCCCGGGTGTAGGACTCGACCTGGTCCTTCTGCCCCTGCAGGCGCCGAGTCGCGACGGCCATGGCCGCCTCCTCCTGGGTTGGAGGCCCTAAGAAGACCTCGCCGGCTCCGCGTCGCGGCAGCACCGGCTCCCCGACCCGGTGACCCCCGGGCTAAAGCACCAAGGCGTGCTCACCACCGGCTGCCTCGCCCGCGGCCGTCGTCCTCTCTGGCGCCACCATCGTTGGCGGCCCCAAGGTGGCATCACCACTGTCTCCACCAGCCGCCGCCCGCTCGGCCGCATCGGCCCGCGGCGGGGTCTCATCCTCAATGACCAAGACCTCCCGGTCGAGGTCCAACGCGTCGAAACGGCTGCCCCGGCCGTGCCCCTCCTCCAATAGCGGGATGAAGACCGTCGTCGCCACCATCGTTTCGGCCGGCATCTCCGGCCACGCCGGCTCGCGCACATGCCTCTGCGGTCGTGGTCCAAGCTCGGGTCGACGCCGCCTTCAGCGTGGCCTTGGCCCAATCCCGGTCTCGCCAGGTTCTGCCCTCCGCGTCAGAAGGATCCAGATCAAGGTCCGGATCCGGCCGCTCCTCCTCCTCGTCCGGATCGACGGTGCTGGACCGGCTCGTCCGGAATCCAGCACCATCGGGGGACGCGGATTCCGCCGCTGCCAACGCCAGCGAGATTGGCGATCTAAAAAGTCAGGACAGATTAGCACAGAGGAGGGCTCAACGGAGCCGCCCGTCTCGGAGCCAAAGAAGAAGAAAAACTTACCCTGGCAGCGCCGGCACGAAGCGCCTCGACCCCTGGGTAACGCTCCTACTCTTGGCGGCCGGCCTCGTACCCCCAACCGAGCCCGTGACGCACTTCGCGGGGGGAGCCGGCGGAGCGGCGCTGCCCTTCCCGTGAGGACGGCCCGCCGTCGGCCCCGCCTGAGACGACCCGGCTCCGGCCGCGCCGCCACCTCGGCCTCCCGCCGCCGTCGTCACTGCTCGGGACGACCCGGCCACGACCGCGCCACCGCCCCATCCGCCCAACGCAGCTACATCAGTGGCTCGCATCAGCACCTCTGACGCCGCCCAGAAAACAAAACATGAAAAAAAGGAGATAAGCGCACCTGCTCGGCGTCCCGTGCCCGACTCGGCGACCGCTCTCTCCCCTCCATCGTGGGCCTCGGGCTCCTCCAAGGCAGCGCGCACCACCTGCGTCCCCGTCCGTTCGTAAGGATGCCGGATGGCATTCAGAAGCACCTCCCGCGTCGCGTCTGGGCATAAAAGAAGATGAGTGGCGGCAAAATACGGACAGAACGGACTCACCACCGGTACCAGGTTCGCGTGGCTATACGGAACCTTTCCGTATTGCCAGTCATCCGGCAGGTTGGCCTTGGAGATGTCGTTCACCCGGCGAGCGACCTGCTCCGCCGTCAGCCGTAGCTTGCACATGCGGTCGGGGTCTCGAGGCCCCTCATCTCACCGATGAGACAAGCGCGCCGCTGCAGCGGCAGGACCCTTCGCGCGATGAAGGCAGTAACGAGGTCCCTGCCTTCGAGGCCTTCCCGCTCCTTCATCACCACTACCCATTCGCTCAAATTGACCACCACTTGCGATGGCCGCTTGGGGTAGTAGGACCAGTTCCGCTTCTCCTGCGGCAGCATGTCGGCGAACGGTGGCAGGTTGATGCGGTCTGCGCCCAAGTTGCGGACATAGAAGAAAGAATTCTGTCATTTCTTGCTAGAATCCTACAGTGGCACCATGGGGCGCTCGTCCCCCGGCCGCATGTAGATGACAGCGGCTCCGCACTCCGACATCTCCCCGGCCTTCGGCCCCTGCTGCTTCAGGGAGAAGAGGCGTGCGAAGAGGTCGATGGAGGGCTCGACGCCAAGGTATGCCTCGCACAGCGTGAGAAAGCCGGAGAGTTGCACGATGGCCCCGGCTCCGAGATGGTGGGGCTCGAGCCCGTAGAACTCCAGGAATTCGTGGAAAAATCGCACGCGGGCAGCCCAAATCCATGCTTGAAGTGCGCGAAGAAGACCACGCGCTCCGAGCCCTCGGGGCGCCGCGATCGCTCGTCTCCGGGCAAGCGAACGGCGACCTCCGTCTCCGGCGGCAGGCGCTTGGTGGTGTGAAGGTAGTTGATGTCGTCCTCGGAGATGGTCGAGCCCATCCATGAGCCAGACGGCTACGCCATCGACAAGAAGCTCGGAGAAGAAAGTAGAGGGAGAATATGGCCTCTGCTCGAGAACGACGGGCGGCGCGGTGTGCGGCGGTCGCGAGGGGCAGAGCATGCAGGGAAAGGCAGGGGCACGAGCGAGAACGATCTCCGCTGGCCCTTCGACCCAATTTATAGCCCGCGGTTCGAACGTGGGGGAGTGGGATCGACTGCGTCCACCTGTCCCACTTCCCGCAATAAATGAGCGCGTGCCTACGTGCGCAATAACTGCCCCTGGAAGGGCAACCGGTTCGCGGACGCCACAATAAATCCGCACACACGGGCCGGAAGTTGCGCGACTGCGGGGCCCGACTCGTCACCCCGTCCCGCCGCGCACGTGGCCTGTCAGGTCTCCCCGGCTTCCGGGCACCACATGGTGCCCGCACGGAACCCGAAAGATCATCCAAGTTTCGCCGGACTCCTCGATTCCCGCCATCGCCGAAACGCCGCGATCTGGCTTCTAGAAGCCGGTACATAGAGGGTGTTCCCGAGCTCTTCCCCGAGCCCACCTTCAAGAAAAGGAAACTGCGAAGGCCCGATCACCCAAAGACGGCGGACCTTCATAGCTTCGGGGACTACTGTCAGGGGGGATGAACCCCAGGCAGGCAACGGAAGCTGGATCCTTTTCAAAAAACAACGGGGCCACCATCACCCCGCAATCCACCTCAGACTTGGTCGGGTCGCTCAACCCGGCCAAAGTCCAGGATCCATCAAGACTCTCCAGTCCGGCCAAGGCTCACAATCCGGCAAGACTCTCTAGTCTGGACAAGACCATCGATCCAGCAAGGCTCTCCAGTCCAGCCTGCTGGAGGGATCCGGATCCGGCACGCCAAGACTTCCTCAACAAGCCATACCGACCCGTGGCGTGTTCCCCAATCCGGTCACAGGTCAGCTCCCATCCCATCTCGGTCGTACGATGGGATGAGACGCACCTACCGATGACCTAGGCGACAGTGCCTCGCCCATGCCCCTAGTCAGCCGAGGGGTAGCAACAGTGTAATCATCACAGCCCATGAAGCCGGCAGACGGTGACATGACGGAGCACGTCGTACCTGACTCAGCTCGGCCAATCCTAGGCGACCGACAAGACGGCACACGACGCCGCCCATACCTAGCGGGGCCCGCGCCTGAGGAATCCGGCGAGCCCTATACCCGGCGGGCCCCATCGCCGGCTCCCCGGATAATGACAGTCCGGCCCCGCAAACGTGTAACATTACCATTGTATCCCTGGGGGATTGGCCTATATAAAACCCCCCAGTGCCCTCATGCACAGGGGCGACGAGAACTAGAGAATAGGATAGACACGCCTCAGGAGAAGCAGCCTAAGCACGAGCCTGTCTTCCTCCTCCCCCCACACAACTCTAGGAGCAACCCTGTACTGGTAAAACAACAATCACCTTAGCAGGATTAAGGGTATTATCTCCCTGGAGAGCCCTGAACCTGGGTATGTCTTGCGTCCCACGCTCGCTCATGCCAACCCCCTTCTAGATTCCACCAGTGCCCTCGAGCTGCCTCCTATCTTTAGCCATCCCTTGGCATCTGACGTGCGCCCACCACGACACCGGTGGTTCGTCTCAAATTGGCACCGTCTCTACTGCCCATGCGGCTGACTGCTATGCCGGTGGTATCAACTTTTCTTTTTTCCGGTCTGCTGGCCTGACCCAGACACCGATCCTTCCGACTGTGACATCATCTCCCTCGTCAGCTATGTTCACTCTACACCATGTCTCGAAGGATCGGACTGGGGCTAGCAAGGAGGCTATGATCCAGGCTGATCTGATGATGCAGCTTCTAAAAGATGTGTCTGAAAATAGTCGGCAAGCTTATGACGCCAGCGCCGCCCTTCAAGCGAATATCCAAGTAAGTGCGATAGTAAGTTGTTTCCGATCGTACTTTCTTCGTCTTGTTTTCATTGGATCTCTACACCCACTGGTGTTTTATCTCTTTCTTTTTGTTCAGTATTTGTGCCGAGTGGGGAATAGGTCTAGTGGGGGCATGCTTAGTGCACCCATTGGGTGTACTCCCCGAGATCTCCATCGAATGTTGATTCTGCGGGGGTCTTAGAGAACATTGATTTTGCTTCTTTTTCACTTTGGCAAGCAGACCGTACCGAGTGACGACATGTACAGTGGGGGCACGCTAAGTGCGCCCACTGTGTGTAGTCCCCGAGACCACTATTGGATGTTTTATTCGGCAGGGGTCTTAGTACATGTGTGTTATTTGGGCCAGGCAGGGCAGACCGTACCGAGTGACGATTTGTCCAGTGGGGGAACGCCGAGTGCACCCACCGGGTGTAGTACCCGAGACCGCTGTGGAATGTTTGATTCGGTGGTTGTCTGAGAGTTCTTCTGGTGCCAACTGTCTATGTTTGTTCTTCTCTACCAGGAAGTAGAGGTAATACTTGTTTGAGAGATCTCAGAAATCTTGTTCCTAGTAGATTTAATTTTCTTTCAGTCGATCTCAGAAATCTTGTGAACTTGGGGCCCATTATGTTGGTCTGGAGAAGAAGAAGATCTTGCTCCAAGAGCAGTTAGAAGCCACCAAGAAGAAGCTGGAACGTTCCCACACTGATGTGAAGACCATGGGAGGTAACTTTTGTCGACTAAGAGCATTGTTGATTTTTCATTCTGTTCCTTGAATTTAGTAATTCCACTCGAACAGATGTGCGTAGAGAAAACCATCGGCTACAAGCTCTACTCAGGACTGTTGTTTCCTTAGACACCGTGAAGTAGGCCTGGGAAGCGAAGGACAAGGACCTTGCTGCAACACAGAAGACAGCCAGGGAGAAAACTGAGGTAGCTGAGAGGAAGCTGGCTTCAGTCGGTAAACTCAAAGAGGAGAATGCGGCCCTTAGGACTGATGCCAATGAAGCGAAGAAGGAAGCTGCTCTGTTGCGGGAGGAGAAAACTGTCCTGTCTGACAAGGTCAACCAACTCGCTCCAAAGAGGAATGAGATGGAGGAATACTTGGGGGGCCTCGCAAAGAAGATGTACATCATACTTGAAGGTATCCTTCCTCTTCCGAGTGAACACACAAATAAGTTTCCACGCAAAGCTGCAGACTCATATTTACTGTTTGTGTAGAGTTCTGCCAGAACTTCGAGCTAGAGACAGATCGGATTGATACGGACCTGGACCCCACCAAGTCTCTCGTAGGTGATGATGCCGCTATGAACATGTTGCGTCTTGAAGAAAGCCTCGAGAGTGTCTTGGGGTACGTCGCTCGACTGAAGGTCCGATTGACAGGGATAGATAAAGAGCTGTGGCTAGAGGATAAGCTTCAAAATGACCTCGAGTCAGTGATGACTCGGCTCAATGAGATTCCTGATCCAGTGCATGTGTGGAAAAAAATCAGCTGCCCGTTGCGGAGCTAACGTAGATCTTTCACCAGTTTGAATCCACTTCAAGGACGTCAAGGAAGAAAAGCTGAAGGCTATTCAGGTGGCAAACACGAAGAAGATTCTATTCGAAAGCTTCATGGAAACCTTCATTGATGCAGCCACTCGGATCGCTGACGACATTGATCTGGACACCTTCGTCGAGCCCGCTAGTCCTCCTGCTGAGTGAAATACTTTATAATTCATCTTATATTTTTCTCGGGATGCTGAGTGATTTTCTAAGCGTAAAAAACCATTCGAGTCTGCCACTCGAGTACTTTTGCTTTCATTTCCGAACTTGAAGGATTTATCTAAATATTTGCTTTCCATATTCTCATTTGGTTGGCCTTTGATGTGTTTCTAGGAGTAGTTTTTTAACTTAGGTGAGAATGGGCTCTCAGCCAAGCCCCCGAGTGGAGGGATGCTCTCACTTGGAGTAATTTTTTAACTTAGGTGAGAACGGGCTCACGGCTAAGTCTCCGAGTGGAGGGATGCCCTCACTCGGAGTAGTTTTTTTAACTTAGGTGAGAACGGGTTCATGGCTAAGTCCCCGAGTGAAGAGATGTTCTCACTCAGAGTGGATTTTTAACTTAGGTGAGAACGGGCTCACCACTAAGCTCCCAAGTGAAGAGATGTTCTCACTTGGAGTAGGTTTTTAACTTAGGTGAGAACATGCTCACGGCTAAGCCCCTCGAGTGAAGGCATGCTCTCACTTGGAATAGTAGTTTAACTTAGGTGAGAACGGGCTCACGGCTAAGTCTCCGAGTCGAGGGATGCCCTCACTCGGAGTAGTTTTTTTAACTTAGGTGAGAACAGGTTCATGGCTAAGTCCCCGAGTGAAGAGATGTTCTCACTCGGAGTGGATTTTTAACTTAGGTGAGAACGGGCTCACCACTAAGCTCCCAAGTGAAGAGATGTTCTCATTGGAGTAGGTTTTTAACTTAGATGAGAACGTGCTCACGGCTAAGCCCCTCGAGTGGAGGCATGCTCTCACTTGGAATAGTAGTTTAACTTAGGTAAGCATGGTTTCATGGCTAAGTCCCCGAGTGAAGAGGTGTTCTCACTCGGAGTAGATTTTTAACTTAGGTGAGAA
This sequence comes from Secale cereale, assembly GCA_902687465.1. NCBI lineage: Eukaryota > Viridiplantae > Streptophyta > Magnoliopsida > Poales > Poaceae > Secale > Secale cereale. Next base: position 343,054,045 of record LR738711.1, on the reverse strand, counting down.
TGTGCTCACGACTAAGCCCCCAAGAGGAGGGATGCGCTCACTCGGAGTAGTAGTTTTACATAGGAGAGAACGGGCTCACGGCTAAGCCTCTAAGTAGAGCGATGCTCTCACTCGGAGTACATTTTTGACTTAGGTGTGAACAGGCTCATGGCTAAGCCCCCGAGTGGAGGGATGCTCTCACTCGGAGTAGTTTAACTTAGGTGAGAACGGGCATATGGCTAAGCCCCCGAGTGGAAGGATGCTCTCACTCAGAGTTGTAGTTTAACTTAGGTGAGAACGGCTTCATGGCTAAGCCTCCGGGTGGAGGGATGCTCTCACTAGGACTAGATTTTTAACATAGGTGAGAACGGTCTCATGGCTAAGCCCCCGAGTGGAGGGATTCTCTCACTC
>LR738711.1:342911595-343053411 GCA_902687465.1 Secale cereale | reverse complement strand
TAGGTGAGAACACGCTCACGGCTATGCCCCCGAGTGGAGGGATGCTCTCAGTCGGAGTAGTTTCTTAACTTAGGTGAGAACGGGCTCATGTCTAAGCCCCCGAGTGGAGGGATGCTCTCACTCAGAGTAGTAGTTTAACTTAGGTGAGAACGGGCTCATGGCTAAGCCCCCGAGTGGAGGGATGCTCTCAATCGGAGTAGTTTTTTAACTTAGGTGAGAACACGCTCACGGCTATGCCCCCGAGTGGAGGCGTAATCGATCCCGTGGAGAGAGGGGTTCGAAGCGTGAGGTCATAGCGGTCGCAGAGGGCGTCGAAGCGAGCTCGGGGGAGGTCGGACGGCGGCGTACTGGCGGCGGCGATCTCCGGTGCCGAAGGTTTAAGACGAGGACGGGGAGGGCGTTGCAGGGCTTCTGGCATCGTGTGCGTCGGTGGGGAGCTTTGGGGCGATGCGACGGAGCTAATGGTGCGTCGGGGAAGCGAGGGAGTGGCGTAGGGCGGCGTGGCAGCGATTGACGGCGACGAGCTCGCTCGGTGGAGCTCGGCGGAGGGGAGAGAGGAGGGGAAAGACTCAGGGGAGAGGGGGAAACGGTCGAGGGGGTCTGCGTGGCGTCGTCCGGTTCCATCCAGAGGGTCGAAGGCCAGCCAGGCAGGCAGGAGGTGGCCGGCGCGTCGGCGGCGCTCGCCACCGAGCTGCTTCGTGCGCTGGCACGGCGAAGAAGACGGGGATGCCCCTGGTGGGCTGGGCCGTCTGGGCCAGGCAGGTAGGTGGGCTCAGGTAAGTCTGCCTTTTCTATTTATTTTTCTATTTACTTTCTATTTCATTTCTTTTGCAACTTTGTTGAATTAAATAAAATGCCAGAACATTTTTATAACTCATGAAACTAGTCATGCCCACTGTATATAATATGAACAGTATGGAACATTTTAGTTTATGATTATTTGGGCACATAAAATATTTTATAGCATTTAAATGCCCAAATGCAAATACCATATGAATTAATCTAGAGACCTTGGGTGTCCTAGAAAATTGTGCACCATTTTTGGCAGAGGTTTAAGACCAAGGCAGAAATGATGAACATTTTTGAAGGGCATTTTGGGTACATTGGAAAAGATTTTATTAAACCCTAGTTGTTAGAAGAGGGGTGCTGGGGTTTCTGTCATTCCCATTTCAAGTTTATTTTGAAAGTAAACATGATGCACACTCTAGCTAGTCCTAATGCAAGCACTGACTAGGGATGTGACAACTCACCCCCACTCAAAAGAATCACGTCCCGAGATTCGGGTTCCTCCGGAAAGAGGGTGGGGTACTCAAGTCGAAGACGATCTCCCTTTCCCAAGTAGCTTCACTCTCGGAATGATGTGACCATTGAACCTTGAGAAAGTTGATATTGTGACGTCGAGTGGTATGCTCGGTGTGATCAAGAATACGAACGGGGTATTCTTGATATGTGAGATTGTCCTGGAGATCAAGCGTTTCGTGGTCCACTCCACGGATAGGATCCGAGAAGCAACGCCTGAGTTGAGATACGTGGAAGACATCATGAACTCTGGAAAGGTGCGGAGGTAGTTCCAATTGGTAGGCAACTTCTCCTCGTTTGGCAAGAATGCGAAAAGGACCGATGTAACGAGGGGCCAATTTGCCTTTGATACCGACACGATGGGTTCCCTTAAGAGGAGTAACCCGAAGGTAAGCCTTATCGCCGACTTCAAAAGTCACAGCCTTATGATGACTATCATATTGGCTCTTCTGGCGAGACTGGGCTGTTTTCAATTTCTCACGAACGATGCGAACCTGCTCTTCTGCTTCCTGGACCATATCCGGACCAAAGAATTGTCTTTCCCCGGTTTCTGACCAGTTAAGAGGTGTTCGACATCTTCGTCCGTATAAAACTTCGACGGGACCCTTGCCCAAGCTGGCTTGATAACTATTGTTATAAGCAAATTCGGCAAATGGAAGACACTTCTCCCAATCCATACCGAAAGAGATGACAGAGGCTCGAAGCATATCTTCCAGAATTTGATTGACTCGTTCCACTTGACCACTTCACTGAGGATGGAAGGCGGTGCTGAAAGAGAGATGAGTTCCCATAGCATTCTGGAAACTTTCCCAAAATCGTGAAGTGAAAGGACTTCCACGGTCTGAGTTAATCTCCAACGGCACACCATGAAGTGATACTATCCGAGAGATATACAAGTCTGCTAGCTGGCTAGAGGTTATACTCTCTTGAACAGGTAGGAAGTGGGCTACTTTGGAGAGGCGGTCGATAACGACGAAGATAGCATTATTCCCTTTCCTGGTCCTGGGAAACCCGGTAATGAAGTCCATACCGACCTTGTCCCATTTCCATTCAGGAATAGCTAAAGGTTGGAGGGTGCCAGCAGGCCGTTGATGCTCTGCTTTGACTCGACAACAAACGTCGCAGTTAGCAATAAATTGAGCGATTTCTCTCTTCATCCTAGTCCACCAGAACCTCTGGCGTAGGTCCTGATACATTTTGGTACTACCGGGATGAATCGTGAGAGGAGATTCATGATCCTCCCTAAGAATCAGCTGCCGCTGATGTTGGTTCTTGGGAACCACTAAATGGTTCTCGAAGAAGACAACACCTCGATCATCCGTAGAGAAACTTCTAGCGACTCCGTTAGCAATGCTCTCCTGGAGTTGGGATATACCCTTATCACGCTTCTGGGCACCTATGATTTGATCCACAAGGGTAGGTTTCGCCACCAAGGTGGAAAGAAATCCTTGAGGAACAATGTGAAGGTTAAGCTTATGAAATTCCTCGTGGAGAAGTGGTTGCCCTTGTTGTAACATCAGGTTGTTACAATATGACTTACAACTTAGTGCGTCAGCCATGAGATTGGCCTTCCCAGGGGTGTAAGTGATTCCTAAGTCGTAATCTGTGAGCAACTCAACCCAACGTCTTTGCCTGAGATTTAGATCCAGTTGGGTGAAGATGTATTTCATACTTTGGTGATCAGTGAAGATTTCACAATGATTACCAAGAAGGTAATGTTGCCATGTTTTGAGTGCGTGTACTACAGCTGCAAGCTCTAGGTCATGTGTAGGATAGTTATACTCATGTGGACGCAACTGTCGAGATGCGTATGTGATCACTTGACGATCTTGCATGAGTATGCAACCTAGTCCTTGTCGCGAGGCATCGCAGTAGATAATAACATCCTTGGAAAAGTCTGGTGGTACCAGTACGGGTGTAGATGTCAGGCGTCTTTTCAGTTCCTGAAAGCTGGACTCGCACTGTGAGGTCCACTCAAACTTTTTATCTTTCTTGAGGAGTTCAGTTAGAGGTTTAGCAACCTTGGAGAAATTCTCGACAAAGCGTCGGCAATAGCTCGCTAAGCCATGGAAACTCCTAACTTTCTTGACCGATTCAGGGGGAGTCCAATCAAGGACGGCTTGAACTCGCTCGGGATTGACAGCAATACCCTTGCCAGAGATCACATGACCTAGATAGGTCACTTCCGGCAACCAGAATTCACATTTAGAGAATTTGGCATAAAGGCGGTGCTCTCGAAGTTTCGTCAATACCAGCCTTAGATGTTCGGCATGATCTTTCTTGTTCTTGGAGTAGATGAGTATATCATCGAGGTATACCACGACAAATTTATCCAAATACTCCATGAATATAGAATTCATTAGCCGGGAGAAGGCGGCTGGGGCATTGGTTAATCCGAAGGACATGACGGTGTACTCGTATTGGCCATAATGAGTAACAAAAGCCGTCTTGGGAATGTCCCCATTATTGATTTTGATTTGATGGTAACCCAACCTCAAATCCATTTTGGAAAATACTGAGGATCCAGCGAGCTGATCATATAGGTCGTTGATCCTGGGGAGCGGATACTTGTTCTTTATGGTGACCAGATTGATAGGTCGGTAATCTACAACCATCCATTCCGTTCCATCCTTCTTCTTGACGAAGAGGACGGGACAAGCCCAAGGGGAAGAACTAGGACGGATGAAACCCTTTTTCAAGGACTCATCGAGTTGTTTCTTAAGCTCAGCTAACTCTAGGTGTGCCATCTTATAACGTCTCCTAGAGATCTGGACAGTTCCTGGAATATGATCTATCACGAACTCGACATCTCTGTCTGGTGGAACACCTGGCAGTTCTTCTGGGAAAACATCCGGAAAGTCACGGACTATCGGAATATCTTCGAGTTCTGGTAGAGGGCTGGCGTTAAGAAAGTAGAGCTGACGCTCAGCCATTCGGGTCAAGACATTGACTGTCTTGCCGGATGGGTGTGTAAGTTGAACGGTCCTAGTGTAGCAATCAATATTGGCATAATGAGTTGTCATCCAATCCATACCCAAGATGATGTTTATGTCCGAGGACTTGAGAGCGATTAGAGATACAAGGAAAACAAGTCTATCGACAAGGATTTCATTTCCATGGCTTACCCTAGAGGTTTGCCACTTTGAGCCAGGAGTTTGAATAACCATGGAAGTAGGCATGTCACAAAAAGTCATGTTGTGCATTCGAGCATAGCTCTCAGATATGAACGAATGGGATGCTCCATTATCGAAAAGAATAGATGCCGGATGGCACTTAACGAGAAGCGTACCAAGGACGACGTTAGGATCCTCACAAGCTTCCTCAGCAGAGACATAGTTGACATGACCACGTGCAGTGGGGATTGGCTTGACATAATTCACCTTGCCGGTTGGCTTACCACGGCCAACGGGTTTTCCTGGCTGGTTCTGGGGACACTCTCGCAAGTAGTGCCCGGTTCTCCACACTTGAAGCATGTCACAGTGCCAGTGCGTGGAGCAAATTTGGTAGGTGGTCCTCCATAAGTCTTGGCAGGTGCATACTGTTGAGTTGGGCGAGGCGCCTCATAGGATGGCCTCGGTGTGTACTTGGGTGGCAGAGCAGTGTTAGGAACCCACACACGGTGCTTGTGAGAGCCAGGGCCGGATGAGGAACCAGAGTCACGAGGATGCTCGCGTGTGGCTTCGAAATCAGTCTGGCCTATCTCAGCACTGATAGCTTTGTTTACCAGCTTCTGGAAGGAAGTGCACTCGTGCAGACGTAGATCTCGGCGGAGTTCAGGGCTGAGTCCCTTGCGGAACCTCGCCTGCTTCTTGGCATCGGTGGATACTTCCTCAGGTGCATAGCGTGCCAAGTTGCCAAACTCGCGACTATAGCCATCCACAGTTAACCGGCACTGGGTGAAATTGCAGAATTCCTCCCGCTTGCGATCCATGAGACCTTCCGGAATGTGATGTTCACGGAATGCCTCACTAAACTCAGCCCAAGTAGTGATTTGGCCAGCAGGACGCATAGTCTCAAAGTTCTCCCACCAGAGACTGGCAGGGCCCTCAAGATGGTAGGCGGTGTAGGTAACCTTGTCAGCTTCGACCACATGAGCAGAGTGTAGCTTGTGGGTGATACTACGAAGCCAGTCATCCGCATCCAGAGGTTCGGTGGAATGATGGAACTTAGGTGGGCACATCTTGATAAAGTCATTGATTGACACCACGTCATTCCTCTGACGGAACCCAGTGTTCTGCTCTATGCATTCCAGCAGACGGTTGGTCTCTCTCTTGTTCCGTTCTGCCTCGAGCATAACTTCAGCCAAGGAGGGTGGCTGGGGCAGATTCTCATCTCTAGCCCCACTAGCCTCACCCTGCTCCTGAGCAGCAAGAGTGCTGCGAGTGTTGACCATCCTAGGAAAACAAAACAACGGTTTAGACAAGGATGGCAAAAACTTGACATTGGAGTGCAGAATGTAATGGATGACACGGAATGCAGAGATGTTCATCCGTACGACATGGTAATATAGAAACTGCCATATATACACCAGTGGTCATACACACCATACATAGTTTAGTACAAGCCAAGGCTAAAGTACAACTGCGGTGAAAGACGATACATCTCATCAGAGGCATTCCAAGCTCCTATACATTATTTAACTACACCTCCAGAACTCAGTACTAGCTAAGTCATATTCCATAAGACGCGCAGGACTGCGGAAATACAACTACTACGGTACTACTTCTGCCACGGTCTATCTCAGACATTCCCGTAGTGATCTTCGTAAAGATTACCACCATAGCCTGGGAGTGGAACAGATGGATCTTGAAACTCTCGAGCACTCGAAGCTTGTGGACCATAGGGACATGGATGTGGCCTCGGGCCTGATGCTGGTGGTAACCGACGCCCACATTGAGGTGTAATACCCCCAACGTCACGCCAATCCATACGATCAGGCAGACGAGTCCGCACGGGGTACAAATCCCGCATATCCAGATATCCGGCGTGCACAGCAGGTGCAAGCCGTGTCAAAGTAGTCCAGTGGGTGGCTCAAGTGTTATACAGCTCCATTCGGAGGGCACGGACCTCACGGTCCCTATCCTCTAGCATCTGAACAGTAGTCTGAAGCAGTGGCTCCTCATGAGCAGCATCAGTATACAATCAAGTGTAGTAGCCTGCCTCTTCGGGAAGTGAGGCTGTCATGTAACAGAACTCAGTGTTCAGCAACAGGGCATGCCTAGCCCGGAGGATGGTCATCATCGAATAAGCGGCATCCTGCACTGCCATCTTGATAGTAACCTCGAGTCCATAAGACCAATGGATGGGGTCATTAGCTCCGGGATATGAGGGGTATATCCGGACTGTGCAGAAATACTGACTCTGATTAAAATCCCGGTACTGTTCCTCCACGGTGTACTCAGGATACCAGCGGTAACCGGTCTCAGTCAACACACGGACTAGCATGGTCGTGTGACCGGGCACATTAATGCACCGAGTCAAACGAACCACTTGGTGAGGTGTGCGGCCAGACATCTGAAATACGAAGTAATGCTAAGGCATTAGTGTTTCTGGAAGAAATCGGGTAGCATAACAATTGTAAATGCTCAAAAAAGATTTTGAGACATCATACAAATGATAGCATAGCCACTCAACAATATCATATCAAGGTTCCGGGTCCAACAAATCATCATACTAAAAGGGTAGAAACTGAACTGAGGCTTAAAACCAACAATCCTAAGAGTCTACGGATTAGTAACACATGAACCTAGTAAGGATAAGAGGCCTAGTCCTAAATCCCTGTGGAAAGAATAGACTGACTCAGATCAGAAGGGCATAAGGTAAAGGAGTAAAAGAACCTTACGTTCCCTTCCACAATCAATTCCCCTACATATAACTAAGAATTTTTCTAGACTCAACATCGACCAGTTTGGCTTGAGAAACATACAGGCAGTCCGGCTCTGATGCCAAAGCTGTCAGGACCCCGATCCTAAGTCACACCGATCTAGCTGTAACACGTCATATCACTTTGCGGCCTCACGCACGGTATCCCCACGGGTGCCACCTTACCTGGCCCGGGACCGTTTGTGCATTTTGGCACACGTATATGACAGTGTCGCTAGCATCCAGATGACAGAGAACCCGGGCCGACATGGCTAGTTATAAACCAAAAGTGGCACTAAATTACAGAGACAGGCATCCATGACCCAGCAACGAACGTGTCGGTCATCAACGTATGAACCCAAGTCGTAGCAAGCTACATGGACTTAAAGGAACAACGCTTGACATTTCCCCTAAGGGACAGACACAGGAATGAAGAGGGACACATGCCAGCCAGCCTACGTGTTCCGAGAAGTAGCAAGCTACCAAGGCTCATTGGAAGCACTAGGAGGCATTTCCCTGTAAGATAGGCTACCAAAGGAAAACAACTAGGTGTCGGATCCCACACATACCAAGAATTTCAATCATACACACAATATGCTCAATATGTGCAAATACAACATTGCATCACAACAGAACTCTATGACTCAAAGTACTTTATTTAAGAGGCTCCAAGAGCCATACATAACATATCCATACAGGTAGGGGTCACATGACCCAACACTCAAGTCATACAGTCATACAAGCACAAGCGGAAGCTACATGTCTGAGTACAGACAACTTAGAAAATAAAACTGGCTTGGTGTAGCCTAACTATCAACAAGGCCCTTCACAAGTTCCAGATATCCGTCTGGGTAGCAAGCTACTCGTCGACGTCAACGTCTATGTAGAACCCATCAGAAGGGGCAGGGTTCTCCTCTGCAACAGTTATTAAGCAAACATGAGTACTAAGTTCCTTAGAAAGTCTTACAACAGAACCTATCATACATGCAACATCATCAACAGGGGGTAGTGGAGTTCATAGCAGAAAGCCAGCTTTGACTCTTGGCTAACCTATACTACAACTCTCAACAGATTGCAAGATATTACTACGTACACGAGTCCTCTACTCACCACAACAATACACCACCGAGGATCCTCTTCCGTCATCCTACGGAAGGGTCATCCACGACACTCACTCTTGTCTTGAGGCTTTTAGTAGTATCCGTCAACTTGTCCATGAACTGTAAGACTATTCAAGTAGTCCGTACCGCGAACAACGGCTATTCGAATAGATTGGTAACCCTGCAGGGGTGTACTTCTTCACACATGTTTTCACCACTTAGCGTCTGCACACGACATGTGCTCGGCAGACTTCAAGCGAAAGCCGACGTGGGTGTAGACCACGACCTAACCAACCACTCAATTCTCTCGTCCAGGTTTGTCGCCTATTTGGGTTCCATCCGTGGGGAGATCCGGCCGGGGTGTCGCTCACGGCCCCAAACGATGTGTACAGGCTTCCGGAGTCACCAAATGGGCAACCGGTACACCGTGCCACGTACCTGTCGCATCACAGCCCACCCCGAGGGTCAGCGCTGTGCACGACCACCAGTAAACTACAAACACCAGAAACTAGTTGCAACTCCTGGACAGAGAACATGGGCAGTCAATAAGTCGAGCGGGGTCATATTTTAGGGCCCAATGTGTGGTAGTAGCTGTAACTTGAACCACACATACAAATCTCAGGTCCTATGGACGGTTCCAATGAAACAACCCACCACGTAATCCTACATGGCCTTTCATCGATACCTTTACCAGACATGTTCCACTCTTCCTTCTCTTTACCGGTATGATCATTTCACTCTGATCCATCACCAAGATGAATCAGACCTGACCCAACTCTAAGCATAACAGGCAACATAAACAAATAGCATGGTGGATCACACATCACATGGCTCAATCAACTCCTACACATGCTAGTGGGTTTCAACTATTTACTGTGGCAATGACAGGTCATGCAAGGGAATAGGGTTCAACTACCGCAGCAAGTAGCAGTTCACACGCTGTTGCCTTAATGCAGTAAAAGAGAGCAGGAGCGAGAAGATGGGTTTGTATCGGAATGATCAATGATTGCTTGCCTGACAGAGTAGTTGTCGGGTACTGCTCTTCAGCTGGATACGCTGAAGTATCCTCGGGAGCAGGACCTAACACGGAGAATACCGGCGATACAATCAATAAGCAAACAAATGCAACAATATGATGCATGCTCATGATATGGCAAGATGCATGTGTTTTGAGCTAATGCAACTATAACCAGAAGGGTTTGAGCCTATTTGAATCAAGGATTCAAATTGAAACACAAACTATTAATTATTTAAGGGCAATATCATGTTTTAATGTATACATCAAGGCTAACTTGCTCAAACATGCATGAAACCAGTGCCATTGGAAAGATTGGATTTTTCTGATCAATTTTCATATATAAATCTTTTCCATCTCAGCTACTGTTGAATTTATATGTTTTTTTAAGTTTAAAGCATTTTCTGGAATTTCCTGAATTGTTTTTAAATCAAATAATCCCAGAAAATCCTTTACTGCGTCAGCATGACATCATGCTGACGTCAGCAAGTCTACAGACCTGATCCAGGTCAAACCTGACTGGTGGGTCCCTCATGTCAGTGTCTCTGGAGCTAATTCCGGTGAAAACTAGAGTTGACTGGGTTTGACTAAGCAAAGGGGCCCACTGTTAGTGACTGTGGTGGTTAATCTAATTACTGTTAGCTCCTAATTAACAGGCCACGTCAGCCCGCCGGAGTTTGGCCGGCGGCGACCAATTCGCACGGCGGTGAATCGTCGGAATCCTTGTTCCGGTGACCATTTGTCGCGCGGATGGGCTCTGTGTGCTCCTGGTGATGCAACGCATCCAACGGTGCCACTGGTTGGTCGAAAGGTCGCCGGAGTCGACGGCAACGAGCTCGTCCACGGCGGCGCTCGCACGGAGTTGGCCGGGATGGCGTTGTGGTGCACGGTAGGAGAAGTTAGAGCTGGCATTAGCTTGCTGGTGATCTACTGATCCTAATGGCGTGCTCAGCTGCGAGGCACGGTGCCTGTGGCCACGGCGGCGAGGTGGCCGGCGGCGGTGAGCTACAGTCAGCAAGGGGGCAACGGCTACAAGGCGTAATCGAGCCCGTGGAGAGAGGGGTTCTAAGCGTGAGCTCACAGTGGTCGCAGGGGACGTCGAAGCGAGCTCGGGGGAGGTCGGACGGCGGCGTACGGGCGGCGGCGATCTCCGGTGCCGAAGGTTGAAGACGACGGCGGGGAGGGAGTTGCAGGACTTCTGGCGTCGTGTGCGTCGGTGGGGAGCTTCAGGGCGATGCGGCGGAGCTAATGGTGCGTCGGGGAGGCGAGGGAGTGGCGTAGGGCACGGTGGCAGCGATCGAGGGTGACGAGCTCGCTCGGTGGAGCTCGACGAAGGGGAGAGAGGAGGGGAAAGACTCAGGGGAGAGGGGGAAACGGTCGAGGGGGTCTGCGTGGCGTCGTCCGGTTCCATCCAGAGGGTCGTAGGCCAGCCTGGCAGGCAGGAGGTGGCCGGCGCGTCGGCGGCGCTCGCCACCGAGCTGCTTCGTGCGCTGGCACGGCGAAGAACACGGGGATGCCCCTGGTGGGCTGGGCCGTCTGGGCCAGGCAGGTAGGTGGGCTCAGGTAAGTCTGCCTTTTCTATTTTTTTCTATTTACTTTCTGTTTCATTTCTTTTGCAACTTTGTTGAATTAAATAAAATGCCAGAACATTTTTATAACTCATGAAACTAGTCATGCCCACCGTATATAATATGAACAGTATGGAACATTTTAGTTTATGATTATTTGGGCACATAAAATATTTTATAGCATTTAAATGACCAAATGCAAATACCATATGAATTAATCCAGAGACCTTGGGTGTCCTAGAAAATTGTGCACCATTTTTGGCAGAGGTTTAAGACCAAGGCAGAAATGATGAACATTTTTGAAGGGCATTTTGGGTACATTGGAAAAGATTTTATTAAACCCTAGTTGTTAGAAGAGGGGTGCTGGGGTTTCTGTCATTCCCATTTCAAGTTTCTTTGGAAAGTAAACATGATGCACACTCTAGCTAGTCCTAATGCAAGCACTGACTAGGGATGTGACAGTAGGATTTACTCCAACAATTGATCCTTATGGATTCTTGTGCTTCCGAAGTCCGACCTTTACTTGATGTTCAAGATACCAAACATATCTATGAATGGATTACGCTAACACATCAAGGAGAACATTAGAAGCGGAGTGCTAAACATCTCTCGATCGATCATCCAGATTTTGCTTCCTTGGCTCCGCTAAGGTAAAATCTGAGACGGTGTTATCCTCCTTTGCATCTGCATCCTCCATCAACGTTCATCATGGTAGTATGATGTGTTGTCAGGATCCTCAGCACGGATGTTGGTAAAACCTTGATGATTACGGAAATGCTCAAGTTCTTAAGAGCACGCTCAGTCACTGGGTTATATCCTCAGTATCAATTGGAATGTGCCCTCCGTTGCCGAGTTGTCCTATAACTCTAGTTTTTTTTCTTCAAACTAAGTATGCCATTCTTTCGAATTCATTCAAACGATCAATTGTGATTTTCCTTAGGCTGGTATAGAGAGTTTCAGTTATCTTTGAATCAAAAGTAATTCTTTTTGCCACTTAAGGGAATAACTCTATGAGTCACCTTCTCCAAGGTGTCCCATCTGGTGACGTTGATCACCATTTTCTTTAAAGTGTGGAATTATTGCCTACCAAGTGAACCTTCATCGTTTGTCTCACTCCATCCCTCTGGATGGGTGTTCCGTGTCTCAGCTCAAGAGATGTTTCGACATCTCAATCTACGAGTTGATCTTAAATTGCTCGATCTTCGAGAAGATCAAATCCTGTAGAGTTCCCATTCTTTTGTTGTCGTGTTGGATGAAGTTTTGAAATCAAAGATGCCAAGATCAACATGATGCAATGAATCAGCAACTTCGAGGAAGACAGTTGAATCGAGAAGATTGTGATGGCTTTGTGTCCCCTCTGTCTTCTTACCTCACATCTTGAATCTCGGGACGAGATTCTTGTTTAGTGGGGGTGAGTTGTCACAGCTCTAGATCAGCCCTTGTTGTCTTTGCTTGTAGTTAGTTGCACTTGAGTGCATCTTGCATCATGTCTAAATTCTTTTGAAGGTTGAAATGGGGATGGTTCAAACCCTAGCACTGAATGAACTCAACTAGGTTTAAATAAAATTCTTTTTCAATAAACCCAAAAATGCCTTCATCAATGTTTGATAATTTTGGCAAGGGTTTTGATCCAAACCAAAAATATTGAACATTTTTAGGGAACTATTTGGTCTTTGAGTTAAATCAATAAGTATTTGAATTGGGGCTATTTAAATGATATATATTTTTAAATAGCTCCAAATAATTCGAAACTTGCAGAGGGCCTTTGGAATAATTCAGAGTGAGTCCACAAAAGGTTTCAACATTATCCAAAATGTTTTAGTGCTCTAACTAAAACAAAACAGAAGAAATAAATAGAAAAGAAAAAATAGAAAAGAGAGAGAGAGAGAGAGAGAAAACCCCACCTTGGCCTTACCTGGCAGAAGAGGCACAGCCCACCAGGGGCTGAGTGGTCTTCTTCCTCTTGCCAGGAGGATAGGCAGGTGTGTCGCGAGCGCGCCGGCGATGCCTTGCCACCTCCTACTTGCTAGCTCGCTGCTGGAGATGGCCCCGAGCGCCACGGCACCCCTGGTTCTCCCCTCGACCTTCTGAACTTTCCCCTCCTCGCAGCTCTCTCCCCTCCCTTCTCTGCTCTCTTCCCGAACAGAGTCGCTGCCACCGTCACCGTTCGCCGCTGCCAACGACCTCCCCACGCCCATCAAGCTATGCCAAGAGCCCCGCCTCGACCCCCGCATCCTCTGCACCAAGACAGGCGCCGCAGGAGCTCTGTGATGTCGTCCCCGACCCCTTCTTCCTCCTACGGCTGCGGAGATTGCCGGCGATAGTGCGCCTGCTCCGACGCGTCCCCGAGCCCGCCGAGCATCCCGTCCGCCTTCCTGTGAGCTCCTGCGCCAAAACCACCTCTTCCCCGCTTCGTTTTCGTGTCGTAGCCACTGCCCCGCGAGCACCCGACGCCGTCGTCCGCCATGGTCGGCGAGCCCCATGCTCTCGAGCCCCTCCGCTCGAACCCGTGGTACCAGCGTGCGTCTAGTGACCCGCAGATGCGACCTAGCCCATCAGCTCCTCCCCTAGCACACCGCACCCCCGAAACCATCGGCCCCCGAACTCCGGGGCCGCCAAACCTCGACGCCGCGCTCGCTTCCGGCCACCCCAGCCGCTGACTCCGGTCCCTTTGGATGCGGAAGATCGCAAGCTATGTGTAGAGCCTCTCCGCCGATGTTTTGGTCACCGAAGGGATTTTTCCGAGCCCCTCCGCCGCGTCTATCGCCGCCGGCGACGAGCCGCCGGTGTTTTTGACTTGTTTGACCGGTGGGTTGACCACCCCGAGTCACTGACGTATGGGCCCCATGCCCTTAGTTAATCACTGACTCGCTGACAAGTGGGGCCCGCCCTGTTAATTAAGCTAGGTTAGTACTAATTAGTTGGTTAGTTAGTTAGTCACTGACATGTGGGCCCTGCCCTGTCTAATTATAGCTTAGGATTAACTAGTGCTAATTAACCCTGTTAATTAGCAGAGCCACTTACGTGTGGACCCCACACGTCAGGTTTGACCGGACTGACACTGTTGACCTGCTGACACTAGAGTGACGTCATGGTGATGCAGTAATTGTTTTCTGGGATTTTCAATAAATCAGAAATGATTTATTTATTTCATAAAAAAGTTAAAACTTCTAAAAACATATAAAATCAACCATAGCTCAGATGAAAATAAGTTATATATGAAAAATGATCAGAAAAATATGAGGAATCTGTTTATGGCATTTTCATGCATGTTTGAACAAGTTAAACCTGCTCATCAAGTCAAATCAACTAAATGATATTTAAATAACCACATGTGGAGTTTGAATTTGAACCTTGGGTTCAAACCAACTTCATTTAATTGTGTTGCTAGTTGCATTAGCTCAATCAACAGCATATTGCCATGTCATGATCATGCACCATATTTTCACATTGCATTGATTGTGTTCTTTCTCTGTTTGTCGGTTTTGTCCCCTCTCAGTGGACTTAGCTCCGACGATGAGTTCGATGACACAGATGAAGAGCTTTTCTATCTTCAGAAGTGCCAGGCAAGCAAACCCCCTTTGAGCATTCCGATACAATCACACTCTCTCGCTCCTGCTCTCTTTTACTGCATTAGGACAACAACGCTTCAAATGTTACCTGCTGCGGTAGCTGAACCCCTTTCCTCTGCATGACCTGTCATTGCCACAGTAAATAGTTGAAACTCACTAGCATGAGTAGGACTTGTTTGAGCCATGTTGTGCCTACTCATTCATGCTTTCTCGTTATGCCTGCTATTTCTTAGAGTTGTGTCAGGTCTGATTCATCGGGGATGAATTGGAATGGTGATGAACATGTCCTACTATGTGTAAGCTAAGTGTGTGAACACGATTTGGTAAAGGTAGCGGTGAGAGGCCATGTAGGAGTACATGGTGGGTTGTCTCACTGGAGCCGTCCTTAAGAACTGAGTTCTGTGTAAGTTGTCCAATGACTAGCTGCTACCACACATTGGAATGCTTAAATGCCCCTCTCGACTTATTAATCAACTCGATCTCGGTCCAGGAGTTGCAACTAGTTTCTAGTGTTTGTAGGTAGTGCTAGTAGTCTACCAAGTGGCACCCGGTATAGGTGTGCTTGGGACAGACTAGGTGTAGTGGCCCGGTGTACCAAGTGGCACATGGATGGTAGGCTTGGGAACCCTGTACACATCGTTTGGGGCCGTGAGCGACACCCCGGCCGGATCTCCTTACGGATGGAACCCGAATAGGCGATAAACCTGGACTAGAGTCTTGTGTGGTTAGTCAGGTCATGGCCGACACCCTCGCCAGGCTTCCGCTTGAAGGTTGCCGAGATACACGACGTGTACATGGCGGTAAGTGGCGAGAGCGTGTGTGAAGAAGTACAACCCTGCAGGGTTCACATGATCTATTCGAATAGCCGGGTCCGCGGTTATGGACTTCTTGGATGCTTACTTGGTACATAGACAAGTGAAAGTGGATACCCTAAAATGCTCAAGACAAATGTGAGTGCTATGTACGGCCTTCTCGTAGGGAGACGGGAATGGATCCATAGTGGTGTATTGATTGGTGAATATGCGGACTCGTGTGCGCCACCACAAAAGAGTTACTTGCAGTCGTAGTTCAGGATAGCCACCGAGTCAAAGCTGGCTTGCTGCTGTTAAACTCCACCACTCCCCTTGTTGATACTGATGCATATGTAGTTAGTTATGATGTAAGTCTTGCTGAGTACCTTTGTACTCACGCTTGCTTAATTTATGTTTTTGCAGAGAGACTTCAGTCTCACTAGTGGTTCCGCGTGGACTTCGACGTTTAGCTTGTTACTCAGCTACGATCTTGTACCCTTGGGAGGGTCTTGTAGATAGTCAGGCTTCTCGGCCTTTTTTTTCATTTGTAGTTGTCTGTACTCAGACATGTTATGCTTCCGTTTCCTGTATGCTCTGTATGTTGGGTCATGTGACCCCTGTTTGTAATAAATGCTATGATGGCTCTTGTGGGCCTTATCTATATGAGTTGTTGAGTTATGTTGTGATGCCATGTTGTACAGCACATACTTGCATGTTATGCGTATGTGTAATGTGTATTGCTATCTGTGGGATCCGACACCTAGTTGTTTGCCCTTGGTAGCCTATCTTACAGGGAAATGTCTCCTAGTGCTTCCACTAAGCCTTGGTAGCTTGCTACTGCTCCGGAACACTTAGGCTGGTCGGCATGTGTCCTTCTTCGTTCCTGTGTCTGTCCCTTAGGGGAAATGTCACGTGTTGTACCTTTAAGTCCTTGTAGCTTGCTACGACTTGGGTTCATACGTTGATGACCGACACGTTCGTTGTTGGGTCATGTATGCCTGTCTCTGTAATTTAGCGCCACTTTTGGTTTATAACTAGTCATGTCGGTCCGAATTCTCTGTCATATGGATGCTAGCAACACTATCATATACGTGAGCTAAAATACGCAAACGGTCCCGTTCCAGGTAAGGTGGCACCCGTGGGGATACCGTGCGTGAGGCCGCAAAGTGATATGATGTGTTACATGCGAGATCGGTGTGACTTAGGATCGGGGTCCCGATAGATCCTCTCACTCGGAGTAGTTTTTTAACATAGGTGAGAACGGGCTCACGGCTATGCCCTCAAGTGGAGGGATGCTCTCACCCGAAGTAGTTTTTCAACTTAGGTGTTAACGGGCTCACGGCTAAGCCCCCAAGTGGAGGGATGCTCACACTCGGAGTAGTTTTTTTAACTTTGGCGAGGACGGGCTCGCGGCTAAGCCACCCACTGGGGGATTTGAACACATGTTTATGTGATAACAATCATTATGAGACTGCATGAGTCTTGTCTTGAAATACAATCTAAAGATTACTCTTATTACATCTCGACCGTCCGGGGGTTAGGTGTAGAATCGACGAAGGAGAATGACATTCCATGCACGTGGCTCGTCGATCTTCTTCACGAGGTTGTAGAGGTGGTTAGACCCGTTGTGTAGCACCTTGGTGACGATGAAGGGGCATTCCCATGCGGGAGCCAATTTGTGAGGTTGCTGCTTGTCCACTCATGTACGAGATCTCCCTCCTCAAAAGCACGACATCTTATGTTACTGGCATGGAATTGATGAAGGTCTTGCTGGTATACAGTCGACCACATGAGAGCCATCTCACACTCTTCTTCTAGGTGATCAACAGCGTCCTGCCACGCTTGTTCTGCTTCTTCTTCTGAGTAAAGTTCCACTCGGGGCGCATTTTGGACGATATCACTAGGTAACACAACTTCAGCTCCGTACACCATGAAGAAAGGCAAGCGTTCGGTGGTTCGGTTTGGAGTCGTCCTTAAGCCCCATAAAATAGACGGTAGCTTAGTCACTCAAGCGCCAGGTGCATGTTCAAGGTCGCGCATGAGTTGGGGCTTCAGTCCTTGGAGGATGAGTCCGTTTGCCCCTACTCCTTGACCATTCGACTACGGGTGTGCAACGAATGCATAATCTGTCGAATTCAGTACTCCGCAGACCCAAGAAGGTTCAAACTCTGGGCGTGTGCGAAGAACTCAACCTCTCTTGCCTACTAAGTCGTCGAACTCACAGCCTTGATCGATGAACAAGAAAGAAAAGGGATGCAGCAGTTTACCCAGGTTCAGGCCACCTTGCGGTGTAAGACCCTACTCCTACTTTGTGGTGGATTAGCTTCTCGGAGGGCTGTGGATGAACTAGTATAAGGGGAAGAACAACCTCAGGAGGTCTTTTCTTGGATGTGACCTAATTAGGGTTTTGGGTGTCTATCCTCGGATCATATCCTATGTGGTGGCCATGATGTATTTATATTGGCCTTGGTCCTCTTCCCGAAAAATGAAGGCAGGAAGGGATTCCACAACAGCCAATTGGTAAGGGGACAAGAAGTACTTCTTATCCTAACGAAACATGGTCTTCACCTACAAAGCTTCTGGTTGTGACTTTGTGGTGGGCTCGATGATGACATCCATCCTGTCGTCCTAGCTATCTTGGTCTCCTTGCGCAAGAAAGGAAACCTTTGGCTGATTCAGCAGGACTCCACGACTGCGCTTGCCTTCTTAGCACCAAAGTGGAAACCTGCTACTCTGTGCCCGCCGGCGCCCGCCTAGCCTTGGTCGTGATGGCTTGCGTCACTTGATCCTCACAAGGTGGGTGCTAGCAATAGGAAACTTCGCTCCTCAAGAGGTTGCATAACGAGGCCACTTCCTTCAGAGGTCTTGGCGTCGCTTGCCTCACGAGGCTTGGACCCTCGTGAGGGTCTTGTTTTGTCGATGCTGAAGATGGGCTATACCGGGCCGTTGGTGGAGCCACGCGGTGGGCCGCAGGAAGGCAAGTTTGGGTACCCTGGTTCCCAGAATGCCGACATTAGCCCCCGGGCCCAAGGCGCGCTTGGACTCGGCTTTGAGGCGAAGCCAAGAGGCAAGGGCGAAGCGCTGCGGGCCCCAATCACCTACGAAACGAGTTGACGCATGGTGCTTCATGGGACGTGGGCGTCTCCACTTCCCCATGCGGCCTCGGCAACCGTCCTAGGCAGACAAAAGGACCTGCTCCTGCTGCCGAGCGTTCATTGCCCTGTCTTCGTATTGCTCTAGACCCCCTTTCCTTCGTGCCAAAAAATGCCTCCAGATCTATCGAACCTTTCCCCCAATCTCTCCACCGATGGAAGCCGGGAAGGCGAAGCCTGCCGCTCCGGCGGCACACCTTGCCCCCGCGCCTGAGTAGGCCCTCAGCACGTCCTCCATCACTGAGGCGAAGCATCTCGTCATTGTGCTCCCACTGACGGCGAGCAACGACAACAAAGGGAGGGGGACGGTGATCCGGGTCAGCTCGACCGAGCGGGGAACCTTGGAAGAGACCTTCTACCCTTCCTTTATTGAAAGTCTCTTCGAGGGACGTATTCCTCCCTTCTCCAATTTCTTCCTCGTCGTCCTTGGCTACTACCAAATCCACGCTCTACATCTTCAGCCCAACTCCATCCTTCTCTTCTCAGTCTTTGCCTTCTATTGCGAGGCGTTCATGGGAGGGGAGCCCTCTGTTGCATTGCTCCACCACTTCTTCTACCTTCAGATGCGCAATTTTACCCAATGCTCTGGGTGTGTCTACCTCGTCGCGTACCACGACAGCAATGCGCTCTCAAGGGCTGGGAAGAAGGTGGAGGACTTCCGACGCAATTGGATCTTCATCGATGCCAAGCACCCCCATGCTCGGCTAGAACTTCCGACCTCGATGCCGGCGAAGCTACACCGGTGGGCTCACGAGAAGTTCACCAACCCCCGGGCAGCGCCAGTCCTAAAGAAGATGAAAGTGGATCTTGAGGCCGATAAGATGACGGGGGCCATACTCATCAAGGAGTTCCTAGTGCAGTGCCTTGCTCCGCTCCAGGCACATTCGTGCCCCATGTGGGATCTCTGGGGCGCGGAGGACGACCACCGGCTGCGCCCTGAGGACCTGACGGACGAGGAGCTTAGCAAGGTCATGCGTACCTTGCTCGAGAAGGACCCCGGCGGCCTCCCGGAGGCCTACCTCCCGTTGTATCGCCATGGTGATGGCGCGGCGCTGGCCGCCGCCCTGCGCATCTTCAAAGAGCTGAGGCTCGTACCATCGAGGCTCCCCAACTCGCTGGTGCAGGTGTCTTCTGGCGACGACTCTGAGGCGAGAGGGGAGGGAGACTTGCAGGTGACCTTGGACGATGCGGAGGGGAATCCTCCTCCGTCGCAGCACGTGCTCCTCCACGACCTCTCCGACGATGACGACGCCGTCGTGTGCTTGGTCAAGGGGTCCCCGCGCTACACCAGCGTTGTCACGAGGTCCGGGGGCACCCCTCTGCAGAGGCTTGGTCGGGCGACCCCGAAGAAGGGCGAGGTGGCACCACTTCACCAAGGCGACTCCTCTGCTTGATCTCCCATCACAGTCGCCTCTGGGCCGGCCGCCGTGCGCCCGGTCGATCTCAAAGGAGCAGCGAGGCCCGCGCCCAAGAAGGCCAGAAGCACTGCAGTCCTGGTCAGAAAGAGGGCGTACGCCGTAGCTGATGAGTAAGTACCATTCCTTGCTTTCGTTTCCATCCTTGACGCTGCACCCATGACACTCTTCTCCTAGCGACCAGGCTCAAGCCCGCGGCGAAGAAGAGGAAGGAGGGCGAAGCACCCGAGGTCTCGTCGCCTGTCGTTTTCGATGTGATCCTGACGCAGGAGGAGGAGGCGGGCTCGGCCCCCCTGGCGGTGGAGCAGGCCTCCGGGGGCTCTGTGTCGGAGCCTCGGGAGGAGGACGCCTTCCTGGCCCAGCAGCGCCCAAGGTCGCCCATCGTTGTTGCACTCATGGGAGGTTCGAGAGCCCATGACTGATGCTGTCCTTGCCGATGCGGTGGCGCAAGTCCCAGTGCCGATGCGGCCTCTTTCCCATGTCCTTGTGTTGGCGGGCCATGGCTCATCTACTAGGCCTAGCGCTCTGGAGGAAGCCTACGCCACATTAGATTAACTTCGGGCCGATCTTTAGGGTGGTGAGAGTCGCACGATGACGGGGCTCCTGGGGTTATCTCGGGGTGGCTCTAGGCCGATGTGTCCCTCATGTCGGCCTCGGGCGAGTCCGAGGCTGCAGTCGTGGAGGGCAAGAAGGAGGCCGGCAAGGTCGCGGCTGCCCATGACACGGTGCTTGCTGAAGCAGTGGCCGCCAAGGAGCACTGTTGCACAGCGAAGGATGTGTTGAATACCCTCCA
Source organism: Secale cereale (assembly GCA_902687465.1). Lineage (NCBI taxonomy): Eukaryota > Viridiplantae > Streptophyta > Magnoliopsida > Poales > Poaceae > Secale > Secale cereale. The sequence continues at coordinate 343,032,844 of LR738711.1, read as the reverse complement.
TGAAGAGCAGGATACCCGCACCCGCCAACTCCAGGAATTGGAGGTCAAGCTCAAGGCCTGAGAGACCGCGCTAGCGGACTGTGATGCCGAGCTAGAGCAGGCAGCCTAGGAACAGGCCGCCGAGCAGGACCGCCTGGTTATGCTGAAGGAGGAGGTGGACAGAGCCCAGGCGTCCCACGCCGAGCTTCCCTCCCAGGAGACGGCCCGACTGGAGGCCAGGGAGAAGACCCTTGCGGTGGCGGAGAAGACGGCCGCTGCCGGGAATGACGCCCTCGTCTCCCTCGAACTACCGACCCGCACGATGCTACAGTCCCTCTACGGAGAAGAGTACGAGCAGCCGCTAGCGGCCCCAGAGGAGGGTCTCTCTGGGCTGCTCCCCATGCTCGTCGTGTCCCTTGAAGGAGTCTCCGCCGGAGTGGACACCATGGTGGAGGGGGTGCTGCTCCTTCTAAACCTCCGCCACCACACACGTCTTCAGGAACCTCCATCTCCGAGATCCCCGCCTTGAACTTGGTGCTCTGAGCGAGCCGGTGGCTCTTGAGCACCGCGATTCTACTACTGAGGCCATGGGGGAGCAGGTGAAGTCACTGGTAAAGACGTTTCTCTGCGTCGACCTTCGACGGCGGCGGCTGGAGCCGACGGCGAGGGTGGCGGTGGTGTTGTTGATGACGAGCTTCCTGCGGCGGGAAACATTGGCCACTAAGGCCATGGCGACGCTTCTTCTTGGTTTAGACCTGCAATATTTACCATGCCTCATGGAGGCTGTCGGATTTCGGTTTCCACAAACCCTTGAGAGGTTCGAACTCTGGGGTGTGCACGAAGAACTCTCTCTATCCAGCGTGCTCGCCCTACGATTCCACAGCCCAGATCGACGAACTCAAAGAACAAGGGACACAGAGGATTATACTGGTTCGGGCCACCTTGCGGTGTAATACCCTACTCCAGTGTGTGTGGTGGATTGCCTTGTGGGGCTGAGGATGAACTAGTACAATGGACGAGGTCTCTGGAGTCAAAGGTGAGGTCGGCTTCTGGCGCAGCCCATCCTGGAGGGACTGCCAGCGGGGCTCGGATGGAGCCCACTTGACGGAAGAACTTCTTGCCATGGCGATCCGAGGGTGGCGCCTGAGAGCCGCCCAGGAGGGTCGTGATGGCGTGGTGCATCGGCGCCGCGAAGCGCGCGATGAAGATACCGCGCAGCTCCTCCGAGGAGGCCACAGACGACTCAAGCAGGCTTAGGAACCAAGCGCGTGGTACGCCGGTGATGGCCATGCGGAATGGCCTGCTCGTAGGCCTAGAGGAAGTCAGCTGGATCTGCCGCTCCGTCATAACGAGGCGGCATTTCCAACCTAAACCTAGGAGACCATCGCACCTGTCGCAAGGCAGGGGTGAAGGCTTGGTGGCCCTCAACGACGCCGCACGCGCCCACCTAGCTGGTCGGAGAAGAGACGCCTGCCATGGAGCCTGATGGATGGAGAGCGAGGTGGACGGAGAGGCGGAACATCGGCGCACCCCAACCTGGCGCGCCAAATGTCGGATTTCGGGTTCCGCAAACCCTTGAGAGGTTCGAACTCTGGGGTGCGCATGAAGATCTCTCTCTCCCTAGCGCACTCGCCCTATGATTCCACGGCTTAGCTCGACGAACTCAAAGAACAAGGGACACAGAGGATTATACTGGCGGGCTACCTTGCGGTGTAATACCCTACTCCTGTGTGTGTGGTGGATTGCCTTGTGGGGCTGAGGATGAACTAGTAAAATGGATGAACAACCTCTCGAGGAGAGGTGTTCTTGGGCTCGGATGAGCTTGTGGTATGTGTGTGGTGGAATGGATCCGATCCCTTCTAGGGTTGGATCATATCAAGGTGAGATGTTCGGATCCCCCTCTATGGTTGTGGCTTGGCCCTATTTATATTGTCCTTGGTCCTTATCCCAAATATCGGCGAGAAGGGATCCCACAACGACCAAATTTGAAGGGGAACAGCTAGTACAAGTTATCCTGACAAAAGTGGACTTCGCCTGCAAAAGGCTCCAGTAGTGATGCCACGCCGGGCTCCATGACGGAGAGAATGTTGAGCCCCGCGCTTCCATCGATCAGCGTCTTGGTGACGAAAATGTTGATGATGGTGGGAGACAAAGCATCGGGAGTGCACCTACGGTGGCCGTGCACTTTAGTTAGTCAGCACAGTGGAAGGTGATAGCGTACTTGGACCATCGGAGGGGACACGACGCCTCGAGCTTGGGGAGGGCCGCATTCACCTCGCGGGCGAACTGCTTCAAGACACGCTGAGAGGCATGGGCCTGAGGGCCGACCAAGATGCAAGCAATGGCACGAGGCTTTTGGAATCCCCCAGCCCCGACATCCTGGCGGTTGTAATCGTTCCTTCTAGGCGGCGACAGAGGAGGAAGGTCGGCGTTAATCAGATGGCGATCCTCACAAGGCAGGTCGTCCCACCCCTGGCGGGGGTTGCAGTTGTCCCAGCGTCCTCCGCCACGGCCTCCTCCACAGTCATAGCCACGGTCGTTGTGCTCCCAATGGCGGTCAAAGCGCCCGTCTCAAATGGCCCTGAGCTCTTGGCAGTCGTTGGTATTGTGGCTGTGGACGTTGTGGAAGACGCAAAATTGCGACTACCCTTGGACGACTAGGGTTGGTCACAGCTGAGCTTCATCTCAAGCTTAGCGGCGAGCACAACTGAGCGCTTGCGCTTCGCGTCCTTGGCCTTGTCCTTCTTGTCTTCAGGGTCGGCCTCTAGAAGCTCAATGAGCGATAGGCGACCCTCTTCTGCCCTTGCGCACTTGTTCACCATTTTGAACCTCTCCACAGCTGAGCACAGGTCCTCATGGATGGCGAGTTCTTCCTTCATCTTGACCTCCTGAACGCCATCAGTGAATGCTGAGATGATGGCCTCGTTTGACACCTTCGGAATCTTGATGAGAACGTTGTTGAATCGCTGGATGTATTTGCGCAGGGTCTCCCCCGGTTGCTGCTTGATGCACAACAGGTCGCCTACTTCAAGGGCACGATCATGAGTTCCCTGGAAGTTGGAGATGAACCGCTCACGCAACTCGTCCAAGGAAGAAATTGACCCCACGGGGAGGTTCAGGAGCCACGAGCATGCGCCATCCTTGAGAGCCATGGGAACCCAATTGGCAATGACCTTCTCGTCGCCGCTCACCGCTTAGATGCTCAGCTCGTAGAGCTTAAGGAACTCAGCAGGGTCTAGTGTGCCTTCGTAGCGTGGAGGCAGATTTGGCTTGAACTTGTCAGGCCAGATGATGCAGCGCAGCTCCGGAGTGAACACTCGGCAGCCTACCGCGCTCAAGGGGTCCCACTGCGGAGAGGGAACCTGGTCTTGGTGCTCACGTGCCGCAGCCTCGAGTGGCACACTACCTCGACGAGGCGACGCTAGGAGCACACGTGCTTCCCCTTGGGGCCACTTCACCACCTGGCAGCTTTCTTTGTCGCGTGCGGGGGCCCTGCATGGCGGGTCACGCTGAGGGCCCTCGCGCCTTGGCTCAGGGACAACATCACGTCGGAGAGGAGGAAGAGGCGCACCATGGGCCACATCACCCACTTGAGGTGGCAGTGGAGGCAGCGAATAACATGGTGCAGGGACCTCTCCAGTGGCGCTGAAGAGCTCAGCGATGCGGTCCAGCCAGTCCTCGTAGAGGTCGTCGGTCGGGAGTAGCACAGGAGCTCGCGTGCCATGAGCAACGCAGCCTGTGACTTTGTCAGCCCGCGACGCGCATGGGAGGATGAGGCAGCGGCTGGAGTCAGCGACGGGGTGGCGGTGCGGCTGTTGTGCCATGCGGATGGTGGCAGCGACGAGTCATGCTGCTCGTGGGCCGCGGGGCCGATGGCGTCGTTGGCCGAGGGTGACGGCGAGCGGCGGGGGATGCCATGCTGTCTGAGCTACGCGGGCGGCGAGGGTCACCCAGCGCTCAGCACGAAGTCGATGAGCGTCGGCCATGGGATCGGCAGAACATCGGCGAATCCACTTATGAGGGAGAGAGGCTTCGGCACGCCCCTACCTAGCGTGCCAAATGTCGGATTCAGGGCTCCGCAGACTCAAGAAGGTTTGAAGTCTGGGGCATGTCGAAGAACTCATCCTCTCTCACCTACTAAGTCGACGATCTCACGGCCTAGCTCGATCAACAAGAAGAGACAAGGGACATAGGAGTTTATCCACGTTCGGGCCACATTGCGGTGTAAGAGCCAACTCCTGCTTTGTGGTGGATTAGCCTCTCGGAGGGCTGTTTGTGAACTCGTACAAGGGGAAGAACCACCTCAGGAGGTATGTTCTTCGGTGTAAGATAATGAGGGTTCTGGGTTTCTATCATCGGGCCAGATCCTACGGTGGTGGGACTCCACAACGGCCAATTTGAAAGGGGATAAGAAGTACATCTTATCCTGATGAAAGGTGATCTTCGCCTCCAAAGCTTCTGGTCGTGATGCCGTGGTGGTCTCGGCGATTACATTCGTCCTGCCGTCCTGGCATTCTAGGTCTCGTTGCGCAAGCATGGAAATCTTTGGCTGATTCCTTGGGACTCCACGATCGCGCTTGCCTTCTTAGCACCAAAGTGGAAACCTGCTACTCTGCGCCCACTGGCGCCCGCCTGGCCTTGGACGTCATTGCTTTCATCACTTGATACTCACAAGGTGGGTGCTTGCATAGGAAACTCCGCTCCTCAATAGGCTGCCTAACGAGGCCGCTTCCTTCGGAGGTCTTGGCGCCGCCCACCTTGCGAGGCATGGCCCCTCGTGAGGGTTTTGTTTTGTCAATGCTGAAGATGGGCCGTACCATGCCATTGGTGGAGCCACGCGGTGGGCCGCAGGCAGGCAAGTCTGGGTACCGTGGTTCCAAGAACACCGACATAATCCACCCAAGTGCCTTGGGTGGCGCAAAAGTTTATGAATTCTTCTGAGTCAAAGTTCGAACCATTGTCTATTATGATGATGTGTGGGACTCCAAATCTGAAAATCAGCTGCCTCATAAAACTGATGGCTTTGCGCGAATCTAACTTCTTGATGGGCTTGGCCTCAATCCACTTAGTGAACTTGTCAACAACTACGACCAAATGAGTGAAACCGCTTCTGCCTGTGCGCACTGGTCCAACCATGTCCAAGCCCCACACGGCGAATGGCAGACGAGTGGGACAGTCTTTAAGGTGGAAGCAGGCTTGTGTGACATGTTGGTATAAAATTGACATCCAATACAGTGCTTCACGATCTCTTTGGCGGCTTCATTGGTGCATGGCCACTAAAAACCGGCTCGGAATGCTTTGGCGACAATGGTTCGAGATGATGCATGGTGGCCACAGGTTCCCGCTTGGATCTCCTCCAGAATCAATCGACCCTCTTCTAGAGAAATACACCATTGGATCACTCTGGTGACGCTCTTCTTGGAAAGTTGTCCATCCATGACCGTGAAGGCTTTGGATCCACAGACAATCTGACATGATTCAACTTCATCTTCTGGAAGCTCCTACCTGAGAAAGTAAGCGATATATGCACAGTCCAGTCGGGCATGATCACTAAGACCTCCATAACTAAGTCAATTTTATTTCACGGGGGTCCATAATTAAGTTGACGATAGCAGGGATCTCAACCTCAGTCAGATCAGTAGAGGTTTTTATCTAGGGAGGTTCTCAAGTGAACGGATCTTCCTGTATTGACAGAGAATGAAGGTTCTCGAGAAACACATTGCTGGGAACAGGCTTCCTGGTGGAACCTATCTTTGCCAAATCATCGGCCTCTAGGTTTTTGGCTCGAGGGACGTGGTGGAGCTCAAAACCTTCAAGCTTTTTCTCCAGCTTCCTTACTGTGTTGAAATATCCTGTCATGGCAGGGCTCCTGACATCCCACTCCTTCATCAATTGATTGACCACCAAATTCGAGTCACCATAAACCAACAGGCGCCGGATGCCGAGTGAGATGGCCATGTGTAACCCGTAGAGGAGTGCCTCATAATCAGCCATGTTGTTAGAGGAATCAAAGTGAATTTGGAGAGCATAGCTGAGTTGGTCGCCCCTTGGAGACACCAGGACCACACCAACACTTGACTCATTAAGCATTTTGGACCCATCAAAGAACATAGTCCATTGTTCTGAGTGGACCTGAGTTGGTTGTTGCTTTCAATCCATTTGGCGAAGAAATCTGCAAGGGCTTGAGATTTGATTGCCTTCTTCGCCTCAAACTTGGTATCAAAAGGGAGAAGTTCGATTGCCCACTTAGCCAATCGACTGATTGCATCTCGATTGTTCATGATCTCAAACAATGGAGCATCACTAATGACTGAAACCAAGTGGTCTTGGAAATAATGTGCAACTTTCTTTGCAGTCAAGTAAATTCCATAAACGAGCTTCTAGTAGCGTAGATACCTCTGCTTGGACAGAGTCAATACTTCAGAGACATAGTACATGGGGCGCTGAACTTTATAAGCTTTGCCTTCTTCCTCCCGCTCGACTGTAAGGATCGTGCTGACAACTTGGCTAGTAGCTGCAATGTATAAGATTAGGGGTTTTTTACTGTTCGGAGAAGGAAGCACCGGCTCGGTGGAAAGCAGGGCTTTGAGCTCTACAAACGTATCTTCAGCTTTGGGAGTCCACTCGAACATATCAGACTTATTCATCAGTCGGTAGAGAGGCAGTGCCTTTTCATCGAGACGAGAAATGAATCGACTCAGCGCAGCAAGGAAACCCATGAGCCTCTGGACGTCATGCACACGCTCGGGGCGTTTCATTCGGACAATTGTACTGATCTTCTCGGGATTGACGTCTATCCCCCGTTCCGAAACAAGAAAATTTGCCTCCAGATACTCCAGATGTGCACTTGGATGGATTCAACTTATTTTCATACCTTCTCAAATTGGTGAAGGTTTCAGTGAGGTTAGTTAGTAGGTCAGAACCTTTACGTGACTTGAACACAATATCATCCATATAAGCCTCCACACTCCGACTGATCTAAGTGAGCAGGCACTTCTGGATCATGCGCATGAATGTGGCGCCTGCATTTTTAGGACCGAATGGCATGGTGATTTTGCAAAGCACCCAAATGGGGTGATGAATGCCATTTTTTTCATCTGCCCATATAGTTAGATCTGATGGTATCCGGAATACACATCAAGAAAATACAGATGCTCGCACCCTACAGTCGGGTTGACAATCTGTTCTATGCGAGCGAGTGAAAAATGATCTTCTGGGCAGGTCTGATTTATATGAATGAATTAAATATACAAGCGGAGTGAATTATCCTTCTTGGGAACCATGACGAAAGTGGGGAGACACTCGGAGTTGTAGATCTCACATATGAACTCAGATGCAAGGAGCCTAGCCACTTTTCGCCAATTGCTTTCCTCTTCTCCACGGCGGACCGGCGGAGGTGCTCTTTGACAGGTTTAGCCTTTCAGTTGACATGCAAACGATGCTCAACCAGCCCCCTGGATACACCCGTAATGTCTGATGGATACACCCGTAATGTCTGATGGTTTATCACGGAGGAACTGGATGAGCACGACTTCCTATTTCCTGTCGAGTGTCGTTGAAATGTGAGTCGGTGCAGCTGTGGGATCTTCTGGGTGGATATGAACTGCTTCGTCTCGCCAGCCGACTGAAATGCGGACTCTGAACCGATTTTCTGGGCGTGGAGCAAGTCACTCGGATCATCATTCTTCTTATAATCTATGAGTTCCACTACTTCCATCTACTCGTCGGTGATCTTAGCCCCTTTTGGAGGCAATCTTCCGCCCTTTCTCTGTTCCCAGTGACTGTAATCACGCCCCTGGGCCCGGGCATCTTCCACTTGAGGTATACATAACATGGACGGTCAAACGAGCATATGCCATCCTGCCCAGAATAGTATGATAGGCACTCTGAAATTATACCACTTTGAACGTCAACTTTTCCTTGCGAAAGTTCTTTGAGTCACCAAAGAGCAAATCTAAACCGGTCCGGCCGAGTGATTCTGCATTTTTTCCTGGAATGACTTCGTGAAATGTCATGCTGCTTTCACTGAGTCGGGACATCGAATGCCCATCCCCTGTAGGGTTTCCGCATATAGAATGTTCAAGCCGCTGCCACCATCCATGAGAACTTTACGCAGCCGAGTGCCTCCAACAACTGGATCAACCACCAGACCTTGCCGCCCAGGAGTAGCTACGTGCGCCGGGTGGTCCGACTGAATGAAGGTGATAGCAGTCTGTGACCACTTGAGGTATGTTGGGGTTGCAGGGCGACCATGTTCACTTCGTGGTTGATGACTTTCAGTCGAGTTTTTCTCTCACATCAGCAAAAATAACCAAAGTAGCATTAACCTTTGGGTAGTCTTCTGCCTTTTCTTCATCTTCATCTTTGTAAGAGCCTTTCTCACTCTGTTGATTCTCGAGGAACTACTACATAAGGAATCTGCATTGTCGAGTGGTATGTTTAGGGTAAATTGTGTTACGCTTTCTATCTTTCTTTGTGTGAATGGGACACGGAAGGTCCAGGACATCTTGACCTGACTGATCTTTCACCTTTTTGGGTATCCATGGCCCCTTGGGTTTTCCTTTGATTTTGCCTTGGGTCATCACAACTACTGCTTCTGCCTGACCAGTGGTCTCGGCTTTATGCTTTTGTTTCCGACCGGTATTTCCGCCGCCGGCTTCAGGATGTACAACCTTTCCTTCGCCACTGCGGAGGCGGTCTTCTTCTTCACCATTTGCATACTGAGTGGCAATCTCCATCATGCAGTTCAGGGTCATGTAACCAAAGTGGCCAAACTTCAGAATGAGCTCCCTGTATCTAACACCCTCCTTGAAGGCGCGTAGTGCTTGATGCTCAGAAACTTTTTGTACCACATGGTGAAGTGTGGTCCAACGCTGGATGTTATTTCTCACGGTTTCACTCAGCTTCTGTATGCAATGTTGCAATTCAGTCAGTCCTGCAGGCCACTTGCAAGTGCCCTCAAATGTCTTGATAAACACTCGGGCCAGATCTTCCCCGCAATGTATACTTGCGGGCGCCAACTGGTTCAACCATGCTTTGGCTGAGCCTTCGAGCATCAAGGGTAGATGCTTCATGGCCACTTCATCATTACCTCCACCAGTCTGTACACCCACTCGGTAATCTTCTAGCCATTTGGCTGACTTTGACTCGCCAGTAAATTTGCTCACTCCCGCTGTCGGATGCAGGGCTCCGCAGACCCTAAATAGATTCGAACTCTGGGGTGCATGCAAAGAACTCATCTTCCCATGTCTGCCTACTCGTCGATCTCACAGGCTAGCTCGATGAACATGAAGGAAATGGGACAATATAGTTTACCCAGGTTCGGGCCACCTTGCGGTGTAATACAATACTCCTGTTTCGTGGTGGATTAGCCTCAAGGAGGGCTCAGGATGAACTAGTACAATGGACGAACAACCTCAGGAGGTTTGTTCTTGCTTGTGTGGGGGTGAGTGTGGTCTAAATGATCCGCCCCCTTTGTGGTGGTGGCTAGGCTGTATTTATAGTGGCCTTGGACCTCTTCCGCCAAAATGAAAGCTGGAAGGGATCCCACAATGGCCAAATTTGAAGCGGGATAGCTAGTACATCTTATCCTGACGAAAGGTGGTCTTCGCCTGCAATGCTTCTGGCCGTGACGCCATGGTGGGCTCGATGATGACCTTCGTCCTGTCATCCTGGCGATCTTGGTCTTGTTGCATGGAAATGGAAACCTATGGCTAATTCCTCGAGACTCTACGCCCGCGCTTGCCTCTTTAGCACCACAGAGGAAACCTGTTGTACAGCGCCCACTGGCGCCCGCGTGGCCTTGGACGGCATGGCTTGCATCATCTGATCCTCACGAGGTGGGGGCTTGCATAGAAATCTCCGCCCCTCGGGAGCCAGCCTAGAGAGGCTGCTTCCTCCGGAGGCCTTGGCGTCATCCGCCTCGCTAGGCTTTGCCCCTCGTGAGGGTCTTGGATGTTGATGCTGAAGATGGGCCATACCAGGATGGTGATGGAGCCACACCATGGGCCGTAGGAAGGCAAGTCCGGGTACCCTAGTTCCCAGAATGCCAACAGCAACCCGTGGGCCCAATGCGCGCTCGGACTTGGCTTCGAGGCAAAGCCAAAGGGCAAGGGCGAAGTGCCGCGGGCCCCAATCTCCTGTGGCCCGGTCAACGCATGGCGCTTGATGGGACGTGGGTGCCTCCACTACCCCATGTAGCCTCGTCAACTACCAGACTTGGCGGTTGCCTGTTGTAAGCGCAGCTTTGCCGGTCTTGACCGCCGCGTTCGGACTTGGCTCCCCCTCCTTCTTGCGAACTAGCGGCTTCTCTCCCAGACTCAGCACCGCTGCCAATCCTCCTTGACGCCATGGCCCCTAGGTCGAAGAAGAAGGGAAAGTTCTGCGCGCATGCCGAATCCCAGCCAGGTTTGGAGCCCATGCTTGATCGGTCGACAGTGGTCAATCGGGAAGGGTTGGACAAGGTCCGACAGGCCCTCGCCCTTGATTCCAACGAGTGGAAGGCCACAACAATCTGGCCTGCCTCTTGGTCCATGAAGTAAATGGAGGCCATCGAGATCCCCATCCATCTTCACACACTCCTGGCCGGCTTGGTCCCTCCCTTCTCTGATTTATTCAATGCCATAGTCTCGCATTACCAGATCCAAGCTTTGCATCTGGACCCCGGATTCATCATCCTCATTGCCACCTTCGGCTTCCTGTGTGAGGCAATGGTGGGCATTACCATGTCTATCGCCTTGTTCCGCCATTTCTTCTCGCTCCACCTGGTCAATGACCGACATCGCTCTAGATGCATGGCTTTCCAGGCTGTGGCGGCGACAGCTGGCTTAGGTATCGACTTTGCACTCCGCCCGGATGTGAAGGGGTTCTAGAGGTAGTGGGTGTTCATGGATGCTAATCCGTACAGCCCCCTGCTACAGCTCCCGCGAGCGGCGGCGAACCTAGCTCCGGCTGGGGGAACTTGTCGATCGTCGGCTCGCCTATGCTTGGTCCAGGCTGGCCAAGTTGAAGAAGGTCAGGGTGACGGCGCCAATGGTGATGAGGGAGTTTGTCAGGCAGCGCATCGCCCTGCTCTAGTGCCATTCTATCCCAATGTGGGCCTTCACTGGCCCCAAGGACCCCATGAGGCTTCAGGTGCCTTCGATCCCTTCCAAGACGCTGCACGCAATGCTTGAGCTCCTAACGGGCGACCTAGCACCTGCCACGCTTCCGAGAGAGGGCCTCCTCTTGTACAACTGCACGAACAAGGAGGACATCGTGAAGCAGATGCCCCTCTTTGATGAGTGGGTGCTAGACCCGGAAGGCCTTGAAGGGCCTCGCGAGAATCCCATCTCGGTGGCTCCTTTGCATGCTAACCCTGCGATGCGCGCCCTGGACATTGGTGCAGGGGGGCGAACGCCACCGTGTGCCCTTAGGGTGAACGATGGGGAGCTAATGTCGACAAATGCTCCTGAGGTAGCCGCTCCTGAAGCCTCGACGATCGCTCCCGAGGTGGCCGCCAGCGAGCAGGTGCGGCCCAATGCTCCAGAGGAGGCTGCCCCTGAAGCCCAGGCAAGCGCTCCTAAGGCGGCAGCACGCAACCCAGCCGCTAAGGGCCATGCTCTGGTCTTTGGCTTCCTTCGCCCGAAGTTTGAAAGCACTCCGCAAGAGGAAAGGGTTCTGGAGCTGCAATGGTCACAGTCCCCGGCCCCTGAAATAGAGGAAGTACATAGAAATAGACGAGTAAGTGCCTAATATTTGTAATTCTTTGCGTGATGCGTCCATTCCTGACCCTGGCTTCTTAGTGTTTCTCTGGTCGTGGTGGCGAAAACTCCTAGGGCTCATCCTCTAGGGGCCCTAGGCCCGTTAGCAACTCCGAGCCCCCTGCGTCGAGCACCTGCGCGAGATATGGAGGCAACTCATGGGGCGAATGCATCGGTGGGAGGCCGCGAGCCTGAGCCCCCACCATTCTTTCTTCATGGTCACTTCCCAGGCGCATGAGGTGTGCCGAGTGCTCCTCCACTGGTCCTCGCTAGTGGCTGGGCAGCCCCAGTATTGGATTCTTCTTCGAGCGGTGGGGTTGCGTCACTCAGCTCCTCTTCTAAGACTCAGGAAACGGTTGGGGCAGTGCTGGCCACTAGTCCTTTGCCTAAGATGGGCGGGCCGCCCCGCGTCTCCCTTGTAGCCCCCGGTGCAGAAGAAGGGATCGACCGCGCGCTGAAGCTCGCGCGCGGACGCAGTACTGTCCACCATGACCTTTTCCAGGAAGCCATGGGTGCGCTAAGTAACCTTGGGGGAGAAGTTGTCGATGTCAACGCCCCCCTCGAGGTAGAGGGCCTTCGCCTAGTGCGCGAGTGGCATTAGCTGAAGGTCTTCATCAACCATGGGCATCGGCCGCACGAGCACGCTTGTGCGGACGCCACGGTATCCCTCGCAGCTTCTCATGAGGCACGCGCTCGCGCTCTAGAGGAGGCCAGTGCTACTGACCACCGCCGCGAGGCGGCAGAGGAGCAGGAGAGGGAACCTCGAGCTTTGAACGCCACCCTTGAGCAGCTGGTTCAGGCGCGCAGGGCCGCCTTGGCGGCACCGCCGTGGAAGACACTCTCTGAGACGAAGGATGTCAAGGCACGTGAGGACGCGCTGGCGCTTGAGGTCTTGGAGGACAGCCTGGAGCTCGAGGAGCTGGAGGTGAGGGAGCGCCAAGTTATCGAGGCTGAGGACGCCGCCGCCGCTCGGTAGGCCAGGATCCAGCATTAGATTGACCAAAAGGTGGCGGAGATTCGCGGGGCTCTTGTCGAAGAATATCATCAGAAGTTGAGGCTTCAGAAGACCTGCCTCCAGCAGCGGCAGGTCGAGCTGGAGGGCAGGACCTCTGCCCTCAGGACGAGACTGGCTGTCGCGCAGCAGCGTGAGATAGCCGCCAAGGAGGCTGAGGCCTCCGCCCAAGCTGACTTGTCTTCGCTTCAGCAGTAGGTCGCAGACGCCGCGTCCCTCGTGGGTCAGGCCGCGAATGAAGCAAGCCTTCGTCGAACGATGCAGCATGAGCGCTCCTTGATGCTTGAAGATCTCAGGGCCAGGGCCAACTGGGCCTTAGACACCATCTGCCAAGAGAGCGTCTTCCGACAACATGAGGTTCATGACGACGGCTGCCTTCACTTCTTCACTCAAGTTGTGACCCGTTTGGAAGACCGGCCATGATGGCTCGCCAGCTTGTCGAAGAAAGAAGCCGGGGCCTTCTTGGGTGCGCATTCTCACGCGTCTTCAGCTACCTTCTCAGCCTTGACCCCAGCTTTGACTTCAATGATGCGATAGCCCCCATGCCCACGGTCACTCAGGGCAATTTGGCGAGCTAGGTGAATGACCATGTGGATGAACTGGTCGCGGAGTTTTCCCTCGAGGACGGTATGGACCTGCTCACATCCAAATTGGGTGATGCGGGTGGTGATGATGAAGACGCCGAAGCCGATGGCAACGCGCCTCACTAGGCTCTTATTTCCTTTCCCTTCCTGACATGTATGCAATTTTTTTCGGATACTACCCTAGAGGTCGTGAAAGCATTTTTGGAGGAGAGTTCCTTTATAATGTATGAAATGAAGACATGCTTTTGGGGTAGGTCGAGGGAGGTGTCGCCGCGAGCCAAGAGGCTCCCGACTAAAGTAGATGTCGTGACTTATCTTTGGTGCTGATGGTCTTGGACGGGTTCATGTGGCGCAGGAGCGTCCCTCTCCCGAGGCGGGCCTTCTGAGGCTCGTGAGGGCCTAACTCTCCTGAGGAGCCCGCGACCCCATTTGAGAGCGCCTCGCGAGGAGCCAAATGCCAATTTTCGGCAGGGTGTGCACGCGGTGGTCTTGCGGTAGCCGCGCTCTCGACCCTAAGGAGCCCCCGGTGCCGCTTGGGCTAACCCAGGTGCGCGCATAGTGCGCACACCACGCCCAGCCCCTGCCAGCAAGGCGCTCGTGGGGGATGGTAGCAGGCTTGAGCCCTGATCTTCAACTAAAACGAAAGGGCAAGAAAACATCGTGAATTGAGAAAAAAAAAACCCTTTTCTTTTGATAAGCACACCAAACTCCAAGTCTCATTTCAAAAGAAGGAAAATTGGGTTACAGAAAGATGGCGAAAACAAACAGCCGCGTCCAGCACCTAGCTAGTCTTCTCACCTGTGCGGAGCTAAGTGCTTCCAATGGGCGTGGGCATCGAGCACGCAGCATGGTGCTTCCACTTGGACATGGGTGGGAGCCCCCGTGAGCCCGAGGGCAGCACTCAGGAGACTCCGGGCATGTACATCCCCAACTCATTATTATGTGAGAGTGTCACGAGCGGAGATTGTCATGAGTATCCTTGGCGCGTGGACAAGGCCAGGTCCTGTGCCTCCCCGGCCACCGTTGGGGCATCCGGAAACAAGAACGAGACCAAGGGGCAAGGGGGACGCTGGTGGTGCCCCGGCGACAGTAGGCCCTCTACCAAGGGGAACGGCTCGCCAGCGCCTTCCCCGGCGGGGGACCTACCTCTGAGTGGCGTGCACCGCCGTTGTGGCGGCGCCTTGCTCCATGCGGTGCAGGGGAGGCCCTGGCGCCGGGCTGCCCCCGTGCAGCCCCCAATGCACCGCGTCCGCCTGCAACGGGGCCATCGTCCTGAGGTCCATGGCCGTTGTCGTGGCTTGGTTCACCTATGATCCATGGTTAGCATAATCATGTTCCTAAGATATTGTACGTACCCGATGGCTACTATCGTTGATGACGTCGGTGAAGCCCCAGGACTGCTCACGAAGGGCCTCGGCCTTGTGCGGCCTCGACGCCCAGGCTGGCAGAGGAAACAGGTGGGGGATTCTTGGCGTGCATAGTAGGTCCGCCGTCGGAGGCACAAGGGTGCCAGAAGCCGACATCCTCGAGTCGTTGCCTGGCCGTCCGGCATCATTGTTTTCCAGACCCGGTGCTAGGTCACGACGTCCGTAGTGTACTGTAGTGGCTCGGCGCGGCCCCAACGAAGGTCGTTCAGGTTCGCCGGGCCTGGAGGTACGGCATCCTGGCTAGGATGAGCGGTGTGGCGGGTCATGCAGGCGCCACGACGTCCTCCGGGGCCTTCGAGGAATGACGCGCGGGCGTTGCGATGGCCGGCGTGTGCCCCCGATAGCGCTCGCGACATGGGCAAGGTGCAGAAAGGTGTAGCACCCCTCCATGTGGCATCAAGCAACTCGGTGACCTGCTCTAGCAGGGCTTCGTGGCTGCCTTGCGCCAGCCTGCATCGCAGCAGCTCTTGCGCCATGATGAGCGCGGCTCGCGTGTTTGCCTGCTCCCGGCGAGTGTGTAGCGCCATCTCCACAGTGTAGCTCGAAGATCGCGTGGTGGCGCAGTTGCGACGCAATGCAGAAGCGGGCGTGGCGGCCTGCGCCGCCCGTGGCCGACGACGCCGGGCGGCGTGCAGGCCGTGAGGAGCGCAGAGTGTAGTTCCTCCTGTGTGGATGGCGCTGCCCGGGCAAGCCGAGAGGGCCAAGGCTCTGTGTGAGCCTGAGGAGCGTTAGCCATGAGGGTGGTGGAGAGTCGACGAATGAACGGAAGGAAGGGAGGTTCTGACGCACCCATACTTGGTGTGCCAAATGTTGGATTCGGGGCTCCGCTGTCACATCCTGCATTTTGTAACATGTTATTTGCATCAATGTAGCATGAAAATTTCGACCAGCAAATTTTTTTGGCATCATTTGGCTTTTATTTGGAATTGAGTTTTTCTCCATGTGTTTTTCATGTGCTCATTAAAGTCAACTATTACCTCTTGTAGAATTCATATCCATACCCAAAACTTCTACCCAATGATCATACCAAGTGTTTATAACCGTATAGTATTTTCTAATAAAATTAATTTGGCCAAAATGTATTTTTAAAATTTAGTATTCCAAAAACCCCTGAATTGAGGTTTGCACTGCAAGTGCTTGATTTAGGGTGAGAAAATTATTTCAAAAAGTGTATTTGAGACCTAGTAGTCATAGGACTCCCAGAAACCACAAAAGTATAATTTTAAAAGTTATTTTCCTATTTTATTTAAAAGCTTTTTCATAAGGCCATAAATGGTTTTTAATAGGGGAAAATTATTTAAGTATTTCAAAAATATTTGCCAAAATTCAGGGAGACTCATAGGACATATATTGTCCATATATAAGAGTTTCAACACTTGGTCATGTTCAAAATAATGGGCTAATCCCTCTAAAACCCTTTCTGGATATTTCAAGCTTTTGAAATATTTACAAAGGAAATATTCTCCAAAAATTCCAAGGAAATTCTATCATGTCATATATGACATATTTGATGATCTTGCCAAGCCCCATGCCCTGGGAAGCAAGATAACATCCTCAAAACCCTCCAAAACCATTCTATCCATATTTGAAGTTTGAGCAACTTTACATTGCCAAACTTGCCCAAATGCTCTCTAGACCAAATGGCACAAGGTTTGGAGTAGGGAAACTTGATCAGAATGCCCCAAAACCCTTTCTGTTCAAATTCAAACTTGAACAACATTACATTACCAACTTTTTATCTGGAGCTTCAAACTTTGTGAGCATGATCAATACCCCAAATGATGAAACTACACCAAGTGGTGCATCAAGTGGAGATGATTAGCTTGACTTAAATAGGATGAAGCCATTTCTGTTGTTTTCTAGGGTTCACCAAAGTTACTTTGGCTAGTTTCTTCAAATGAGCCCAAATTTGGTGAAACACCCTATTTCCATATGACATTCAATCCTGTTAAGAGTCATGGCTAGTGGAGATCATTTGCTTGACCAAAACTTGATCAAACACCTTCTGCCTTTTTACCAAAACCATCTTCTTGGCCTCTTTTACCAATTACATTTGCCTCAACTTTCTACCACAGCTTCATCTAGTTACATTTTATCTCCAGTAACTCCCCCATGACCATAGCTCCATGATTGGGGGGGTGAAAACCCCAATTCACCTTGCTGGACAGCCCATTTCTACCTAGTTACCAGCTTCACCTCTCTCTCACTGCACCTCCAGAGCATCCAAGGCCTCAGCTGAGACGTCTGCTTCGTGCTGGACCCCCCAGACACGGCAGACACACCCAGAGGGCCAATGGCATGCCATGGCATGCAATTAGAACGCTCCAGAGCGCGCTACAGTGCACACCCGCACTGTAGCTTCGCCCAATCCAGCGACGCCGACCACCTCGTGCTTCCCCCTCGCGCCAAACGATGCACCTCGACGTCTGTGACCCTCCCCGGCGTTGTCCCCCTCCTCCCTCTCCCTCCAGTGGCCGCCCTAGCACGCGCGCTGGCCGCCCGCAAGCTCCACTCGCCGGCCTCACACGCGCGCACCCTCTGGAGCCTTCCCCGCTCCTCCTCTCCCCTCTACTAAGCGTAGAACTCGTCCATGATCCTTCCCGACTCGAACACAAGCGCCTGCACGGTCTCTGGCCTCGCCTGCGACCTCGCCAGCGCACGAGTCCATGGTGGAGCGGGGCGCGGCTATATAAGCACGCCCGGAGCCTCTCCAACGGCACCCAGCTCCTCCCCACATCCCCAGTAGTACTCCAGCACCATCCATTCGCCCTTAGAGGGCTTCAGTGCTCGGGATCAACCGGAGCTCCGCCGCGTCGGGCGACCGGAGATCTCGCAGTACAGCCCCTCTCAGCCCCAACTTTTGCTCGATCTAGCACCGCCGTACCTCACTGACTGATTCCCCTCCTTCTTCCCCTCCTATTGCAGCCCGGAGCGAGCCAGCCAGCACCACCACCACTGGAACGGCGACTCCTCGCTGAGCCCGTTCCTGCCCTCCGTTTGCCCGGACGTGCCCGGAATCGCCGCCGGTGAGCTCGCCGTCGCTTTGGCCGTGAGGTTGAAGATGACAGGCGGGCCCCGCCTGTCATCCTCACCGCTCTCTCTCTCCCCTCGCGGCCACTTACCGCCGGGGACCGCCCGTCAGGTTTGAAAACCTGGCGCGCGCGCGCAAGCTCCCATGCGGCTGGGCTGTTCGCCCTGGGCCGTGCACTGTGGCCGTTCTGGCCCAGTGGCACTGGGCCTTTTCCTTTTATTGTTTCTGTGATTATTTCTATTAATTTCACAGAATTAAATATTTGTCCAAATGAATTAATTCCAACTCCTAAAATCTTGTAAAATTCCAACCTATTTAATGGTGTCACTTTCACACATATCCATGAAACTTTTCTGTTCTGTTCAAATTCAAATTCAAATTTGAGCATTAAAACTCCTGTTCAAAAATCCTTAGATTCCATTCTGTCACTCCAAAACTCCAACTAAGAATTTTTGCCATCTTAGTTTTCCCTCTAGTATTTAACAAAATAAGTTGACATTTTTCTGAGCACCTTGATTTTTCTGTTTTCATTGTGGTCTTATTTTCCCGTTGTTATTTTGCGACGATTAGATCCCATATTTGACGAAGTTGCTGAAGAAGAAGGTGGAGAAGGATTTGAAGACTTTGAAGACCAAGCCAATCCAGGCAAGCAACCCTTTGACCATGATACACTTGTGTTCTTCGGAACCCGTTGGTTTCCGAATGCATGATGATAAGAGTTACGGTGGTGACCTAGTTATGAACCACCACATGATGCATGTTTCACTCATGATCTTGCTATGTGCTTGATGTCATGAAAATGGTTAGTAGTGATGCTTAGTGATGCATGTGTGCCATGCCACCTTCGTGGTTGTATTCTTTTCATAAACCCCATCGGGTGCCCCTAATGCCCGAAGGTGATGTTGAGTTAGGTCGTCACTTGAGGAAGAAGTGATGTGCCGGGTGAAGGTCTTGTGCATGGGTGAAATAATGGATTAGATTTATGTGTGACTACCGTCCCAACCAAACATGTGCAACCACTCTACCCCTTATGGGACGGGGCTTTATTGATTACTTAGGCCGATACTAGCATGGTGCTCGCATTACTAGTGACGGGAAGACTTGAGGTCTTTCCCGGGACGGGGTCGTGCTTGGATAGACGACCATGACTGTTTTTACAGGGCACGGGACACACCGTTGGTCCCTTCGGGTACGCGTGACATTGAAATTAGGGCAAGTCCCATGATCTATTGTTTGTACTCGAGGGCCGTGTACCAATGAGTGGACTCTATGTTAGTGTCGTCTAAGGAAAGATAATGACTGGGTGCTTCCCTCGAGTACTTGAGGTACTGCGGGATCGTGGGTGACACGAAAGCTTCCCGGATCTTGTGGGTAAAGTGCGCAACCTCTGCAGAGTGTAAAACTATTCGAATAGCCGTGTCCACGGTCATGGAAAGTTGGGTGGTGCTACTTAAACTATGTCCAGGATTTTACTACATCGGTGAAAGTATGTGTGTGTGATGAATCAAGGTGGTGACTTGACTCGATGAGATGAATTCTATTCATGTTGATATCGGTAACCTTTCCTCGAGGTTACGTGCAATTATTGGTGCATATACTTGATGGTAGAACAATTAATCTAGCTCATTGCTAGATTGCTCATTATTGTTCAAATGCATTGTTACTTTGAACCAAATCATGGGTTGCTTGCGAGTACATTCAAAGTACTCATTGGCTTGCCACTGGTTATTTAATTGGCCAGGCATGGTGGAACAGGAATATGAAGAAGAGTTTTACGGAGACTATCATGCAAACTAGGAAGCTATCCCATTCAGAATGCCTGTAGGGTTAAGGAAGATGGCATGGGTTCTACTTATCATCGAAGACTTCCGCTATTTGAGTTATTTGCTATTCAGACCTTGAGGCTTTATCTATGTAAGACTTGGCCATAATGGCCTTAATTTGTGTAAGACGGTATGTATGGATGTAAGACTCTTGTTATTCAGCTTCTGTGTGTTCA
Organism: Secale cereale; assembly: GCA_902687465.1. NCBI lineage: Eukaryota > Viridiplantae > Streptophyta > Magnoliopsida > Poales > Poaceae > Secale > Secale cereale. The sequence continues at coordinate 343,013,071 of LR738711.1, read as the reverse complement.
GTGAGCATTGATCCCTGGGATCACTGTACACTTGCATTCGGTGATCTCGACTTCTAAGTCGGGGTCCCCACAGAGCTGGTATCAGAGCCATCCTGACTGTAGGAAGCCTTAGTTAGCATGGGCGTTAGTTAGTTGAGACCCCATTTCAAAAACCTTCTGAACCTCTCTTCTTTTCTAAACCTTACCAACCTGAGATTTCATCAGCTTATTAACCTCTCCTATTCAACCTTTGTAGATGGCCACTGTACCTGAAGACCACCTGACCACTGGGTTTCCCTTGCTTCTCGAGGATAGCCTCCTGGAGTGTCAGTTCCATCGAGCGCCCATCCTCACCTACCACGAGCATTGGGTTAGCGACACTGAGATGGAGTACCATGTGGAAGTGATCGTGAAGGCAAACGATCCTCCCACAAGTTGGTTCTTCGAAGGACACCAGATGGCAACACTACCTCTCGCTGTCGAGGCTGCTGCACTCAAGGCACTAACCCGTCTCCGTGAGTTTCTTCCGGAGATGGCAGCCAAGATGACAACCCGCTTCTTGCCTTACCGGAAGGAAGGTGAAGATGAAAGCAGCGCACTAGCCCCTCCACTGAAGGAAGGACTCTCGCTTCGATTCCAGACCTACTTCAGTCTATGTGCCGACAGCTTGGCACAAGACTTGGCCTCGGAATCGATGAAGCTCCGAGAAGAACTTCACAAGACCAAGGCACTTCTTCGTCGAGCTCAAGAGAAGAAAAATAGGATCAAGAAAGAAGGAGCGCCTTCCGGACAGTCCGCTATCGCATACCGAGGCGGAAGGCCCTCCGGAGATGTATCTTCCAAAAATGAAGAACCACCTCGGCGACGCCGGATGACGGCAAGGGAATATCGCAAGCTTTTCCCTGCACCACCGACAAAGCACCGTCGTATCCAACACCTCCACTCCCCCCCACCCTCAAGTGACAAGGGGGCCCAGACAGATGAAGACAAGGAGGAAGACCCAGAAGAGCCGGAATACGCGACCGAGCATTCCGCCGCTTAGGCATTATTCGCTACTCGGATATGCCAGTTCGTGACCTCTACGGTAGGATAGGTCGTGTAACCCCTATGCGCAGTTGAGTCCTTGTATGGTTCATATGAAACCATCTAGTGTTCGCTTTTGTTGTGTTTGGATGTATGTCGTATTCTTCCTTCGGGAATATGTAAACGACTGCATCACCCATTTGGATTTTAATGAATGTGTTTGGCCTTTCGGCCCTTGCATGATTTGATTAGTGTCACACCCACCCCCTTACTAGGCACCCATCTATCTTGCTTTCCCTCTTCCAAGTCATGAGACCTTTTACCGCTCCAATAGGATGCCTGTTGTAACTCGTACTGGTACCTCTACCCAGCAGCCTGAAGCGGGAGCATCCACTCAGTCAGAGGCAGGCCACGACCAAACCAACGACCAAGCTCCACCACCACCTCCTCCGAACATGGACATGGCTCAGCATCTCCAAGCTTTCCGACAGGAACGCCAAGCCAACACCGCAGCCCTTCAGTTGATTGCTCAAGCTGTCACCAACAACCGCCAGCCGGCGGGGAATGGCAATGGACGTTCCACGTTGGTAGAGTTCAAGAAGCACGCACCGCCAACTTTCATCGAGACTGCTGAACCCCTGGATGCAGACGAATGGGTCCGCACCATTGAGGACTTGCTGGAACTAGTCGGATGCACCGAAGACCGTGAGAAGGTGGCTTATGTAGCCCACTGCTTCGAGGGTACTGCTAGAGCTTGGTGGGATGGATTCAAGGTCATGCATGTTGGACAAGACATCACTTGGGACAACTTCAAGGCAGAATTCCGCAAGGCCCATATTCCTTCCGGGATCATGGCTATTAAAAAGCGTGAGTTCCGAGCCCTGAAGCAAGGAAGTGGCACTGTCAAGGAGTACATGCAGAAGTTCAGTGTTCTGTCAAGGTATGCCCCTGAAGATGTCAGCACTGATGCTGCAAAAAGGGAGTGCTTCATGGAAGGCCTCAATCAGATTCTGCAGTACTCGCTCGTTGTGTGCGACTGCCCGACCTTCCCTGACCTGGTGAACAAAGCACTTATGCTTGAAGACAAGCGGCGTGCTTTGGAAGACACTCGCAAGCGCAAGATGGTCAGCAAGGGAAGTTCCAGTAACCAGAAGCCTCGTCCGTGGCAGTCAGCCCCGGCTAAGCCAACCTATCAGCAACCAAGAGCTCTTGCACCTCGCACCAACTATCAGCCTCAGCAGTATGCCAACCCAAGGCCAGCTTTCAACCCCAATAATAGTGGTGGCAACAAGATCAACAATCGAAACCAAGTCACTTGCTTTGGATGTTGTCAGTCAGGACACATCTCAAGGGTGTGCCCCAACAAGAAGCCTGATGCCCCGCGCCCCAATGCGCAGAACCCAGGACAAGGCCGTGGGATGCCACCACGGAACCCAGCTCCTCGCAACCCGCCTAACCATGGGAAGGGGCATGTGAATCACGTCACTGCTGAAGAAGCCCAGGAAGACCCGGACGTCGTGCTGGGTACGTTCGTTGTCAACTCAGCAACTGCAACTGTCTTGTTTGATTCTGGAGCAACACATTCATTTGTCACTCAGAGATTTGCATTAAAAAGTGGCATGACCCCTACACCCCTGAATAACCCCATGGTGGTACAAACCCCCGGAGGAGAGATGAGAGCCAAGATAGGCTGTAAGGGAGTCAGTATTACCATTAACGGTGTAGATTTCCTAGCAGACCTCGTCGTCCTGAGATCACAAGGCTTGGATGTGATCCTAGGTATGAATTGGCTCAGCAAGCACCAAGGCTTGTTAGACTGTGCCAATCGGACAGTCACTGTGACCAATGACCAAGGAGTCGAAGTCAAGTTTGCTTCCAACTCCTCTTCCGTTCAAGCCATTCAAGTCAACTGTCTGTCTGAAGTTGGGCTAGAGCAAGTACCGGTGGTATGGGAATATCCTGATGTCTTTCCGGATGAACTACCGGGAATTCCCCCTGACCGTGACATTGAGTTCATCATCGAGCTCGTGCCCGGGGCAGGACCCATCTATAAGAAGCCTTATAGAATGGGGACGGAAGAATTAGCCGAATTGAAGAAGCAGCTGGAAGAGCAGCTGAGGAAGGGATTTATCCGCCCAAGTGCCTCCCCTTGGGGATCACCAGTTATGTTTGTGGCAAAGAGGGACAGTACCATCCGCTTATGCATTGACTATCGTTCCCTCAATGAAGTTACAATCAAGAACAAATATCCACTTCCCAAGATTGAAGATCTATTTGATCAGCTCAGCGGAGCCAAGGTGTTCTCCAAGATCGACCTCAGATCTGGGTACTACCAGCTGAAGATCAGACCCCAAGATATTCTGAAGACGGCATTCGTGACCAGATATGGCATGTATGAGTGCACGGTCATGTCTTTTGGGTTAACCAATGCCCCAGCTTATTTCATGTATCTCATGAATAAAGTCTTCATGGAATATTTGGACAAGTTTGTTGTTGTCTTCATCGATGACATTCTTGTCTTCTCGAAGACGGAGGAAGAACACGAGCAACATTTAAGGATGGTCCTAGACAAGCTTCGGGAGCACCAACTATATGCCAAATTCAGCAAGTGTGAGTTTTGGCTGCATAAAGTTGGATTCTTAGGTCATGTCTTGACCGAAGAAGGATTATCAGTTGATCCCGTGAAGATCGAAGCTGTGACCCAATGGCTATCTCCAACGACCGTCAAGGAAGTCAGAAGCTTCCTCGGACTTGCAGGCTACTACCGCAAATTCGTGGAAGGATTCTCTAGCATTGCCGGTCCAATAACTCAGCTCCTCAAGAAGGACAAGAAGTTCGAGTGGACGCCAAAATGCGAAGAGAGCTTCCAAGAGCTCAAGAAGAGGTTGACCACCAGCCCAGTTCTGGCAACACCTGATATTCACAAGGAGTTCGTGATATATTGTGATGCCTCTCGGACCGGATTGGGAAGTGTTCTGATGCAAGAAGGCCGAGTTATAGCTTACCTCTCCAGGCAGCTACGACCTCATGAAGAGAACTATGCTACTCACGATCTTGAGTTAGCAGTAGTGGTTCATGCCTTGAAGACATGACGGCATTACCTCCTAGGGAAACGGTGTGAGATATACACAGACCACAAAAGTCTGAAGTATATTTTCACCCAAAAGGAATTGAACATGAGGCAGCGAAGATGGTTGGAACTCATCAAAGACTATGACCTCAGTGTTCAATATCACCCCGGGAAGGCAAACGTGGTGGCCGATGCCTTAAGAAGGAAGGCTTGCTCCTTGAATGCCATTATTCGAGAAAGGCAGCCAGCCTTGTTTAAGGAACTCGAACAATTCAGTTTGGAATTGGTCACCCTTGGATTTCTGGATCATTTGGAAGTCAAACCAACCCTGATGGATGAAGTCAAGAAGGCGCAAGGTGGTCATGCAAGCATTGAAGGCATCAAGAAGAAGATGAAGCTAGGCAAGGCCCCAGGATTCTCCGAAGACGAGCACGGGATTGTTTGGTACAAGGGTCGCGTGTGCGTACCAAACCAGATGGAGTTGAAGAACATGATCCTGCAAGAAGCCCACGACACTCCGTATTCCATCCACCCTGGAGGAACCAAGATGTATCAAGACTTGAAGGAAAGATTCTAGTGGCACGGGATGAAAAGAGAGATTGCAACCTATGTTGCAAAGTGTGATGTGTGCCAAAGGGTCAAGGCTGAATATCAGCGACCCGCTGGATTGCTTCAACCACTCAAGGTTCCTAAGTGGAAGTGGGATAAAGTCGGAATGGACTTCATCACTGGATTGACAAGGTCGAATAGAGGACATGACTCCATCTGGATCATAGTCTACCATTTGACCAAGGTGGCCCATTTCATTCCTGTCAAGACTACTTACGATGGCAACCGGCTGGCAGCTCTCTACATCGATAGAATCATGAGCCTTCACGGCGTTTCCAAGGAGATTGTGTCAGATCGAGGAACCCAGTTCACCTCAAGGTTCTGGAAGAAGTTCCAAGAAGCCTTGGGAACCAAATTGTCTTTCAGCACGGCTTTTCACCCGCAGACCGAAGGTCAGACAGAACGAGTAAATCAAATTCTTGAATACATGCTCCGAGCCTGTGTCTTGGCGTATGGAGCCAAGTGGGAAGATTGCCTCCCTTTTGCCGAGTTCTCCTATAACAACAGTTATCAGTCGAGCCTTCAGATGGCACCATTTGAGGTGTTGTACGGATGCAGATGTCGCACGCCCCTCAACTGGTCAGAGACTGGAGAAGGGCTAGGCTTTGGACCGGATATTCTCCGCGAAGCAGAAGAGCAAGTCCAACTAGTCAGAGAACGTTTGAAGGTAGCCAAGTCAAGGCAGAAGAGCTATGTTGACACTCACCGTCGGGACATGAGTTTCCATGTCGGGGACCATGTGTACCTGCGGGTAACTCCTCTAAAGGGAACCAAGCGTTTCCACGTCAAGGGGAAGCTCGCACCAAGGTTCATTGGACCCTTTGAGATCACTGGACGACGAGGAGAAGTGGCTTACCAGTTGGAACTACCACCTGAGCTATCCGATGTGCACAACGTATTCCATGTGTCACAACTCCGGAAATGTCTCCAAGTTCCGGACAAGACTGATCTCTACAAGGATGTTGATCACCAAGCCATTGATCTGCAGCCTGATTTGACCTACCGCGAGAAGCCCATTCGCATTCTGGATGAAGCAGAACGACGGACGCGAAGCCGCACCATCAAGTACTTCAAGGTCCAGTGGAGCAACCACACTGAAGCAGAAGCAACCCGGGAACTTGAAGACTATCTTAGATCCGAGTATCCCGACCTCTTTTAAGACCTAGTCTAGGAATCTCGGGGACGAGATTCTTGTAAGGGGGGTAGGTCTGTCACACCCTGCATTTTGTAACATGTTATTTGCATCAATGTAGCATGAAAATTTGGACCAGCAATTTTTTTTGGCATCATTTGGCTTTTATTTGGAATTGAGTTTTTCTCCATGTGCTTTTCAAGTGCTCATTGAAGTCAACTATTACCTCTTGTAGAATTCATCTCCATACCCAAAACTTCTGCCCAATGATCATACCAAGTGTTTATAACAGTATAGTATTTTCTTATAAAATTAATTTGGCCAAAATGTATTTTTAAAATTTAGTATTCCAAAAACCCCTGAATTGAGGTTTGCACTGCAAGTGCTTGATTTAGGGTGAGAAAATTATTTAAAAAAGTGTATTTGAGACCTAGTAGTCATAGGACTCCCAGAAACCACAAAAGTATAATTTTAAAAGTTATTTTCCTATTTTATTTAAAAGCTTTTTCTTAAGGCCAGAAATGGTTTTTAATCGGGGAAAATTATTTAAGTATTTCAAAAATATTTGCCAAAATTCAGGGAGACTCATAGGACATATATTGTCCATATATAAGAGTTTCAACACTTGGTCATGTTCAAAATAATGGGCTAATCCCTCTAAAACCCTTTCTGGATATTTCAAGCTTTTGAAATATTTACAAAGGAAATATTCTCCAAAAATTCCAGGGAAATTCTATCATGTCATATATGACATATTTGATGATCTTGCCAAGCCCCATGCCCTGAGAAGCAAGATAACATCCTCAAAACCCTTGAAAACCATTATGTCCATATTTGAAGTTTGAGCAACTTTACATTGCCAAACTTGCCCAAATGCTCTAAAATTTGGTGCACATGCTAGAATGGCCTAATAAGGCCTCTAGACCAAATGGCACAAGGTTTGGAGTAGGGCAATTTGATCAGAATGCCCCAAAACCCTTTCTGTTCAAATTCAAAATTGAACAACTTTACATTACCAACTTTTTATCTGGAGCTTCAAACTTTGTGAGCATGATCAATACCCCAAATGATGAAACTACACCAAGTGGTGCATCAAGGGGAGATGATTAGCTTGACTTAAACAAGATGAAGCCATTTCTGTTGTTTTCTAGGGTTCACCAAAGTTACTTTGGCTAGTTTCTTCAAATGAGCCCAAATTTGGTGAAACACCCTATTTCAATATGACATTCAATCCTGTTAAGTGTCATGGCTAGTGGAGATCATTTGCTTGACCAAAACTTGATCAAACACCTTCTGCCTTTTTACAAAAACCATCTTCTTGGCCTCTTTTACCAATTACTTTTGCCTCAACTTTCTACCACAGCTTCATCTAGTTACATTTTATCTCCAGTAACTCCCCCATGTCCACAGCTCCATGATTGGGGGGTGAAACCCCCAATTCACCTTGCTGGACAGCCCATTTCTACCTAGTTACCATCTTCACCTCTCTCTGACTGCACCTCCAGAGCATCCAAGGCCTCAGCTAAGACGTCTGCTTCGTGCTGGACCCCCCAGACACGGCAGACACGCCCAGAGGGCCAATGGCATGCCATGGCATGCAATTAGCACGCTCCAGAGCGCGCTACAGTGCGCACCCGCACTGTAGCTTCGCCCAATCCAGCGCCGCCGACCACCTCGTGCTTCCCCCCTCGCGCCAAACGATGCACCTCGACGTCTACAACCCTCCCCGGTGCTGTCACCTCCTCCCTCTCCCTCCAGTGGCCGCCCTCGCATGCGCGCTGGCCGCCCGCAAGCTCCACTCGCCGGCCTCACACGCGCGCACCCTCTGGAGCCTTCCCCGCACCTCCTCTCCCCTCTACTAAGCGTAGAACTCGTCCATGATCCTCCCCGACTCGAACACAAGCGCCTGCACGGTCTCTGGCCTCGTCTGCGACCTCGCCGGCGCACGAGTCCACGGTGGACCGGGGCGCGGCTATATAAGCACGCCCCGAGCCTCTCCAACGGCACCCAGCTCCTCCCCACATCCCCTGTAGTACTCCAGCACCATCCATTCGCCCACAGAGGGCCTCAGTGCTCGGGACCGACCGGAGCTCCGCCTCATCGGGCGACCGGAGATCTGGCAGTACAGCCCCTCTCGGCCCCAACTTTTGCTCGATCTAGCACCGCCGTACCTCACTGACTCATTCCCCTCCTTCTTCCCCTCCTATTGCAGCCCGGAGCGAGCCAGCCAGCAACCTCCCGACGCTCCTCCGCCGGCCCACCTCGTCGCCGACGAACCAGGCCTCTCCGGCTGGCCGCACCACCACCACTGGAACGGCGACTCCACGCTGAGCCCGTTCCTGCCCTCCGTTTGCCCCGCCGTGCCCGGAATCGCCGCCAGTGAGCTCGCCGTCGCTTTGGCCGTGAGGTTGAAGATGACAGGCGGGCCCCGCCTGTCATCCTCACCGCTCTCTCTCTCCCCTCGCAGCCGCTGACCGCCGGGCCCCGCCCGTCAGGTTTGAAAACCTGGCGCGCGCGCGCTGGCTCCTGTGCGGCTGGGCTGTTCGCCATGGGCCGTGCAGTGTGGCCGCTCTGGCCCAGTGGCACAGGGCCTTTTCCTTTTATTCTTTCTGTGATTATTTCTATTAATTTCACATAATTAAATTTTGTCCAAATGAATTAATTCCAACTCCTAAAATCTTGTAAAATTCCAACCTATTTAATGGTGTCACTTTCACACATATCCATGAAACTTTTCTGTTCTGTTCAAATTTAAATTCAAATTTGAGCATTAAAACTCATGTTAAAAAATCCTTAGATTCCATTCTGTCACTCCAAAACTCCAACTAAGAATTTTTGCCATCTTAGTTTTCCCTCTAGTATTTAACAAAAATAAGTTGACATTTTTCTGAGCACTTTGATTTTTCTGTTTTCATTGTGGTCTTATTTTCCCGTTGTTATTTTGCGACGATTAGATCCCGTATTTGACGAAGTTGCTGAAGAAGAAGGTGGAGAAGGATTTGAAGACTTTGAAAACCAAGCCAATCCAGGAAAGCAATCCTTTGACCATGATACACTTATGTTCTTCGGAACCCGTTGGTTTCCGAATGCATGATGATAAGAGTTACAGTGGTGACCTAGTTATGAACCACCACATGATGCATGTTTCACTCATGATCTTGCTATGTGCTAGATGTCATGCAAATGGTTAGTAGTGATGCTTAGTGATGCATGTGTGCCATGCAACCTTCGTGGTTGCATTCTTTTCATAAACCCCATCGGGTGCCCCTAATTCCCGAGGGTGATGTTGAGTTAGGTCATCACTTGAGGAAGAAGTGATGTGCCGGGTAAAGGTCTTGTGCATGGGTGAAACAATGGATTAGATTTATGTGTGACTACCGTCCCAACCAAACATGTGCAACCACTCTACCCCTTATGGGACGGGGCTTTATTGATTACTTAGGCCGATACTAGCATGGTGCCCACATTACTAGTGACGGGAAGACTTGAGGTCTTTCCCGGGACGGGGTCATGCTTGGATAGATGACCATGACTGTTTTTACAGGGCACCGGACACACCGTTGGTCCCTTCGGGTACGCGTGACATTGAAATTAGGGCAAGTCCCATGATCTATTGTTTGTACTCGAGGGCCGTGTACCAACGAGTGGACTCTATGTTAGTGTCGTCTAAGGAAAGATAATGACCGGGTGCTTCCCCCGAGTACTTGAGGTACTGCGTGTAATGCCCAGGATGGGACTATACCTCCTACGTGTCGAGGCACGACTTAAAGGTATAAGCCCATTCTGGAATGATCTCAAGTTTGGTATCTTTGCACGACTCATGTAAAAGAGGGATTAAATTGCAAAAGGAGATAGTTGGCTTACACTCGCAACTTCCCACAATTCATTACATGAGCAAAATATCATCCAAAACATCACAGCCCATCTAAATCTTGGCTGAATCAAATCCTAGTAGAAACCACTACTGATCGTCGAAAACGTCACAAGCATACGGCCACTCTCTTCATCGAACTCCCGGTGGAGAACTTGAACCAGCTCCTGCATCAATCTTGGCTGAACCTGCATCTGGTGTTGTAGTATCTGTGAGCCACAAGGACTCAGCAATCCCATAACCATGGGTATCAAGACTAGCAAAGCTTTATGGGTAGGGAGAGGTAAAGTGGTGAGGTTGCAGCAGCGGCTAAGCATAATATGGTGGCTAACTTACGAGTACCAGAATAAGAAGAGCATCTACGCAAACGGTCGCAAACTAGTAGTGATCGCTAAAGATCCTGAACTACATACGAATCAAACATAACCCCACCGCATTCTCTTCTCAAAATGAAAAGAGACAGTCACGGTTACTCACACGGTTGTGTGTTTTACTTCGGATCCTCTGTCAAGTTTTCTACAACCGGACATTAAGAAATTCCAATCTGCCACATAACCGCGGGCACGGCTTTCGAAAGATCATAACCCTGCAGGGGTGTCCCAACTTAGCCCATCACAAGCTCTCACGATTAGCTGAAGTGATAAATATAATATCATCACTCCTTATCTTAGGGAAAAACCAATCAGGCTCGGCATCCCGGTGCACAAGACATTTCGACAATGGTAAAACAAGTCCAGCAAGACCTCCCGGCGTGCCGACACCCTGATAGTAGCCGCACGTATCTCGTCTCATGCCACGTCCGGATGGGCGATTCTACAGGTTTATATCAATCCTCGAGTTTCCTCGTGGTGACCCCGCAGAACCCCCGTTTGGGACCAACACCATCAGCACTGGCCCCCCCTGTTATGTAGAATTAAGAACCCGGGGACATGACCCCCTATGCAATTAATTAATTTAATTAAGTTGTTATTATGAGCAAATTAAAACCAATGTTGGGCCTTGCTGGAGGAGTTTTATTCAAAGTCGAACTATCAAGGGGTCCCCATCCACCCATCGTGTAAGGAACGCAAAAATCAAGGAACATAATGCCGGTTTATCGGCGCCTAAGGTGGCATGAGTGGAACAAAACACCGAGCAAAAGACCAAGCCTTCCACCCATGCCCAGTATATAGGTGTGTTAATAATAATTATAGATATTGTGATATACCAACAACAAGTTCCCTCCTGGAACGAACTTCGTCTTCACCTGCAACTAACAACGCTATAAGAGGGGCTGAGCTAGCGGGTAACATAGCCAAACAGTGGTTTGCTAGGAAGGTTTCAAGGTTAGAGGTTTCAAGGCAACAAGGAGAGGCTGACATAAAAGATGGGTAGCGCAACATGTAACGAAAGCATCGAGACAACTAAGCATGGCAATGGTAGTAAAGGTATCCAAGGGTATGATCATCTTGCCTGGGAATCCACAAGGGAGAAGAACGGGTCCAAGAAGTAGACGGAGCAACACAGTCGAGCGAATCCTCACAACTCCGGAACGGAACCGAAGCAAACAAGAGAAGCAACCGGAAAGAAGCAAACAACACGGTAAACACACAAACATGAACATGGCATATGATGCACATCCAAGTATGATGCATGTCCGATTTAATTATGCATGGCATGGCAATGTGCACAAAAAAAACTACAAGTTAAGTGGAGCTCAATATGCAACGAGTTGCATATTGACGAAACACCACATTTTAATTATTTAGTTGACTCTCGTTTCTTTACAAGACAAGATTAAATGTTTGTTAACATAGCAACAGGTGAAACAATAATAAAACTACACTATTTAGGCAATTTAAATGGGGCCCGAAAAACAACAACTAATCCGGAAAAACCCCATGAGCATGTTTAGCAATTTTAAGCAAGCAACATTTCACACATATAATGTTGTTAACATGATGCAGATGTCACACCCTGATTTTCATGTCACTTTGCTTAAGCTTATTTTCATGTCAAAAGTGTGGATTTGCAAAAACTTTTGAGTGTTTTTGACTTTGCTTGATTTGACTTTTGTCTGCTGTTTGCTAGTGCTCTAAAAATCAAATAAATCCTCCAACTCTTATACTTCATCTCCTTGACCCAAAACCTTTTTCCAATGATCATGCCATGTGTATAGACCAGTATAGAATTTTCTTATAAAAATATTTTGGCCAAATGGTATTTTCTAAAATTAGTTTTCCAAAAACCCCTGAATTGAGGTTTGCACTGCAAGTACCTTATTTAGGGTGAGAAAATTCTTTCAAAAAGTATATTTGAATCCTATTAGACATAGGACTCCCAGAAACCACAAAAGTATAATTTTAAAAGTTATTTTTATATTTTATTTAAAAGCTCTTTCTTAAGGCCAGAAATGGTCTTTAATAGGGAAAAATTATTTAAGCATTTCCAAAATATTTGCCAAAATTTAGGGAGACTCATAGGACATATATTGTCCATATATAAGAGTTTCAGCACATGGTCATGTTCAAAATATTGGACAAATCCTTCCAAAACCCTTTCTGGATATTTCAAGCTTTTGAAATATTTACAAAGGAAATATTCTCCAAAAATTCCAGGGAAATTCTATCATGTCACATATGACATGTTTGATGATCTTGCAAAGCCTCATGCCTTGAAGATCAAGGAAACATCCTCAAACCCCTTCAAAACCATTCTGTCCATATTTGAAGTTTGAGCAACTCTACATTGCCAAACTTGTCCAAATGCTCTCAAACTTGGTGCACATGCTAGAATGGCCTAATCAGGCATCTAGACCAAATGGCACAAGATTTGGAATAGAGCAACTTGATCAGATCACCCCAAAACCCCTTCTGTTCAAATTCAAATTGGAACAACTTTACATTGTCAACTTTTTATCTGGAGCCTCAAACTTTGTGGGCATGTTCATAACCCCAAATGATGATGCTACACCAAGTGGTGCACCAAGGGGAGATGATTTGCTTAACTCCAACATGGTGAAACCATTTTTGTTCATTTCTAGGGTTCACCAAAGTTACATTGGCCACTTTGCCCAAATGAGTTCAAATTTGGTGTAGGGGCCTAATTATATGTGACATTTGATCCTGTTAAGTCCCATGTCAAGTGGATGTCATTTGCTTGACCAAACACTGATCAAACACCTTTTGTTCATTTACCAAAACAAGTGGTTGAACCTCTTTTACTTTTTCTCCTTACCTCAAATTGTTACCACAGCCCATTCTGATCATCATCTACCCCGAGTAACACTCCCATGGCCTCATCTCAATTATTGGAGGGTAAAAACCCCATTTTTACTCTTGTGGACAACCACCTTCTTCTCCTCCTTCACCTCTCTCCTCACTCCAGTGGCTCGTAGAGCATCCAAGACTGCCTCCCCCTTTCTTTACTACTCCCTCTACCCCTTGGACACAGCTAGACACAAGTGGACACGCCAATGGCACCGTGTGCATGCCAGGGCATGCAAAGTTCGCGCTCTGGAGCACGCTACAGTGCCCTGGCGCACTGTAGCCACCTCCAATCAGGGGCGCCCGACAGCCTTGGGCTTCCCCCTCGTGTCCCCCGAGGAGGCCTCGATGTCCGCAACCTGCCGGGCGGTCGGCCCCCTCCTCTCTCCCCCTCTCTCACCTCTGCTAACACACGGGCCATGGCCGCCCGAACGCTCCAGTGAGCGAGCTCGCACGCGCGATGCTCTGGCACCTCCCTGCCCCTCCTCTTCCTTCCTCTCGACCTGGACCACGCCCACGCACACCGCAGACACCCCGGAACCTACCCCCGTGGCCTACAGGGACGGCAACGACCTCGCCGGCGCACGCGTGTTCGGTGGACCGACGCTCCCCTATTTATAGGCCGCCCCGAGCCCCCTCGCGGCTCCGATGGACTCCCTCTCCCTCTCCTGACCCTCTTGGACCACCCAACTCCTCCTCCCGTGGCCTCTTTCCCTCGCCATGGCCGCCGTGGTCGCCGTCGGACTCTGCCCGGCGCTGGTGAACCAGGGCCTCTCCTCCTCTTCCTTGGCCACCAGGAGAACCGCAGCGGACCGGCGGAGCTCCCCGACCCCTCGCCGCTCCTTCCCGTGCCCCGTGGTGTCCGCTCCACCAACGCCCGACGAGGCCGCCGCCATGGGCAGGTGCAGGTGGTGCTCCGGCTTCTCCCCTGGCGCCCCAAGGGACTTCCCCGACGCGCCGCTCCCCGAGGAGCTCTCCAGTGGCCTCGGCCTGGCCAGAGGTGGCCTCTGCCGTTGGGAACGAGCGCCGGCCGGCGAGCAGCAGCGGCGTCCAGCCCCTCTGACGCGGGCGCGGGAGGAAGGGGATGACCCTGCGGGAGGGGCCCGCAGGTCAGCGACCCCGGGAGCCAGGCCCACCCGTTTAAGTGGAGGCGGCTTCGGCCAGCCCGCCTCCCCCGCACGGTGGCGCCCTTCCAGGCAGGCGTCTTAGACGTGGCCGGGCCCCTGTGCACGCGGCCGAGCTGATGGGCCGGCCCAGCCACGGTGCAGCTATTCCTCGCCCTGTGCGCCAGGGTATAACCCCTTTTCTTTTTATTTTTCTGTTTCCAGTAAACTTCTAATATCTCCCAAATATTCATATGAACTCCAAATTGCATGATTCAAATTTCTGGTAGCTTCTAAAATCATGCTCTATCACATGGTGCAACATGCACATTATTCCAGAAACTTTTTCTACACAAATATTTATCAAATGCCCATTTTCCACTTTCTGTGATGAACTTTAGAAAATCACAGAGATCTCATTTTTGATCCAAATGCAGTGATTCAAATTCCTAGATGCTTGTCATGTCCAAACTTAGTTTTGGAACATTTTTAATAATAGTTTCTGTACCCCACCAAATAATGAGCCATTTCTTCCTATTTATCAGCTTTGGAAAATCCTAGGAAATTCATTTCAATTCCAAATCCAGTGAAACCAACTCCTAAAGGCTTCTAAAATCATGACTTGATGATGGGTACCTTTGCTCATCATTCAAGGAAATATTTCTGTATACTTCTTCCAACTCCATAAACCCTTTGGTTCCATCATATTGAAATGTTCCCAAATACCCATTGATCCAACACCTATGAAACCACCTTGGTCATTTCTAATATGACCAGAGGTATCCTAGAAAAGTCCAACTCCTATTTTTAGAGCACTTTTATTTTTGCTTTGATTGTGTTGCTTATTAAGATTGTTTCCATCGTTAGTTAACGTAATAAGCGGAGTATTCGGCGATGGACCAGAAGGTTTGAAGACTCTGAAGAATAAGGCAAGCAGCCCTTTGACCATGTTCAAGAAACCTTTTTATGCATGCCTCATAGCACCTTATTATTCAATGCATCGGAATCATGTTGAGGTGGAAACCACTTTGGTTGCTACCTTTGTTACTTTACTGTTGAAACTTGCATCTAACATGACCCTACCTTCCTATGAGGGTTATGTGGGTGGGAGTAGTTAGGTTGCTTTAATAGTGGCTACGCAAATGGGACGGGTATATGCATGGTGACGAGACTTTTCGAAAACCCCGTCGGGTGCCACTTATGCCCGAGGGAGATGGTGAGATGGGTAACCACTTGATGACGAAGTGGTGTACCGAGGAAAGTGTGTGTGTTGTTTTGAAAAACGGATTGGTTTAAGTTGCGACCGTTATTCCAACCTTACATGCGCAACCACTCTACCCTTATATGGGAAAGGGCATTATTGATTACCTAGGTCGATACTAGCATGGTGCCCGCATTACTAGTGACGGGGGTGACATGAGGTCACTCTCGGGACGGGGTCGTGCTTGGATAGGCGGCCATGACTGTTTTCACAGGGCACCGGACACACCGTTGGTACCCCGTGCTTGTGATATGTGATGAATACGGAGCGAGTCTCCACAAACCTTGAGATGTGAAATGTTGGCACGGGGCTGCTACCAATCGATTGGACTCTATGTTAGTGTCGTCTAGGGAAAGATAGTGATCGGGTGCTTACCCCGGGTACCTGAGGTACCGCGGGTCGTGGATGACACGGAAGTTCCCCGGATCTTGTGGGTAAAGTGTGCAACCTCTGCAGAGTGTAAAACTATTCGAATAGCCGTGTCCACGGTCATGGACAGTTGGGTAACCGCTCTTGGGCTACGTCCAATGTTTGCGAAACCTGGTGTGTGTGTGTGAGGAAACAACACGATTCACAGACATTGTTGATGTGATTGTGAGGAAGTCACAATGAGCTTGAGCATGAGTTGATTACAACTCTTCCTTGAAAATGATGTCTGTGACCTCCTGATACTTGTTACAGACACATGCATATCCTTGTTATATGTTGATCATACTTGCATATGAAAAACTAGCTTTCCGCAAAACTGCCAACTTAGCAGTAGAGCCTTGCATAATTATTCTGTTATCACACTTGGGTTTCTTGCGAGTACATTTAATGTACTCATTGGCTTGCCACTGGTTATTTTATTGTCCAGGCAGGAGAGAACAGGTTACGATGAAGATTTCTCGGTGACGAGCATGCGAGCTAGGACGCTTCCCAGTCAGAATGCCTGTAGGGTTAAGGCAGATGGCATGGGTCCCAGTTGTTTTTGAAGATTTTCCGCTGCGATGATATACTCAAGACTTGACCATTATGGTCCTATTTGTGTAACACGGTATGTAAGGATGTAAGACTCTTGTTATTCAGCTTCTGTGTGTTCAGTGAGCATTGATCTCTGGGATCACTATACACGTGCATTCGGTGATCACGACTTATGAGTCGGGGTCCCCACAGAGCTAGTATCAGAGCCAGGTTGACTGTAGGAAGCCTTAGTTAGCATGGTCGTTAGTTAGGGTAAAACTATTTCCAAAACTATTAGTAGTTTTCAGAACAATCTATACTTCTCTTCCCTTCTCAGTTTTTCGAAAACTAGGCTATACTTGATCTCTTCCCCTTCAAAGCCTTGGTCGCTAGAACCCTTATGCCCCTGACCACTGGATTTTCTGTAATCCTCGTGGAGTGCACCTTGCCGAACACTCACCCACCACTTTTGCACACAAGATTGGTGACACCACGACAAGACGATACCAACGGAAGTTACATCCTCGATGGATAAGGATATGAAAACCCAGAAGATGGGGGACACCCTTGACAAGAACCCCCAAGATGGTGCAACATTGGCCTATGGTGACCAGGCTATAGGTTGTGCAAAATCATGATATGCATCGCTAATAGAGTAATCATGTCACTACCGTTGTTGTATCAACAACCACCGGTGGATGAGAACCTTGCCATGTGGTCCGCCTCACTATAGTGAGCAGGAAAACGGTTCTCTTCGTCCCCCGCTCTTGGTGTCGATGTTTTCATCAACGAACCCGACATGGTAGACCTCTATTATGCCTTGTTATTATCATCACATATGGATTGCCTACCTGGTACCCTCGACGCCCCAGAAGGCCCAAGGGATCGTCATGATTAAAGAGACAAGAGAAGACCAAGTCAACGCCAGCTACAAGGAGGCACCTTCACCCCATCACCTCATCAGGCGAGAAGATGTTGAAGATTCTTCAGGATCAACCCGGATCATCCATCAAGCAACTACAAGGGACATAGCAACACCCGAGGAAGCTCAGAAGACTGCACGAGGCACAAGTCACGACACAGAGTCCGAGAACCCCTAGGGTAGGATTAGTCGTGTACCCCCTATGCGCAGTCGAGTCCATATGATGGTTCGGATAGAACCGTGATTGTGTGTTGTTTGCTTTTATTCGTTTGTGTTTTGATATAAGTCGCACTTTGCCCCAGGCAACAAGTGCATGGCTATATCACCTTCCTTGCCTTGTTTCTTTTGTTTCGGCCTTTTGCACCTGTTTGTTGCACCTGCACTATAGAACCCCCTTTAGGCATTTCCCTCCTCTACGCTGCTTCTTCCCTCTATTCTCTCTCTCCCCAAATGAAGACCCGCAAGACAAGATGCACCAAGGATTCTACCTCGACAGCCAATTGGCACCGAAGACTTCTGCTATAACCTCCGCGATCTATTGCAACTCCGTAGAGTTATGTTTAACCCTCCAGACCAGTAACCCACTTCCTAGACCCTTTGAGACTTCCCGAGACACTCCAGCACGAATCCTTAACCATGTGCCTAACCCATGGTAAAGCGAGAGAACCTATTAAGCCTTTGTAACCTTGCACAACACTGGGTTCGTAAAGGAGCTGGTGGACACGATGAGTGAGCACATTTTCATCCTGATATAGCACGAGGTCTGACGATGCCATAGATAGACCAGTTCGAGGATATTGGACAGATGATTTGGTGGTTTATATCAGTGACTTCGAGGAACTATCTGAGACTTTGATGGATTGTGAGGTTTTCATGTTGGTGGGATCATGACTTTGGGAAATATGTAGGAGTGCCCGCTGGGCATGAGACTTGGATTCAGGTAGGTGATTCTGGTTGGTATAGATGCTGGATATGTCTGCATGATTTGGAGTAAGATTGGATTTAGACCGATGATCCTGATTGATATCATGCTTCTCGGTGGACAATAACCTAGGAGATTGGATTATTTGTCGGGATTGATTTGGGGATCTATATAATCGTGATCTTGGAGTTTACTTGACCCGGATGATGGGAATTTGGTGGATTTACTATCGTGATGCATAGTCCTTCCAAGTATTTGGGTATTATAGAGACTTGAGATCTTGTGGAACACCGTATATATCGGATGTGTAGGAATTGTTGGATTATGTGGTGATTGATGGAATTACCGGGCTATTGGAGTTGACCTATAGGAAGGAAACAAATCTTGAAGTGGCATATGATGTGTTTCCTTAGAATAGAGATGCGTTATCTTGAGCCTTGTAAGATTAGGTTGAGTGCTTGGATTGTGGAGTTTGTTTTAAGCTCAGCAGCATGTATGATCTACCTTTGGATTTTAGAGGTAGACGTACATATGGATTTGGGGATCTTAGACAAGTATAATTTTGTTAGACCGTCTCTTGAGAAGTCATGAGGATATGTATGGCAATGAGTGGTGATTGAAGTTGGTCTATGCGAGAGGCCGCTTTTCCGTTCGGAGTACTAGATGGAGCTATTGGCATCTCAGAAACTGTGCTTAAGGATAATATGATATAAGTTCACTCACTCACTAAATCCTTGAAACCCTTAAGCCCCACCGAGCCACAACCTGGTCAGATTATGACCACGGGCCTTGAATCAGAGTCAGGAAGGCCTCTGCAAATACTCAACCGAGACCACCACCAACACCCCAGCTTACCTTGCGTACCCCTTAGACCTCAGGGAGTAAGTGAACAAGTTAGGTAACATCATTATTTGATGGCCTACTTGACTGCCCGAAGACAAAGAAGAGACGGACAGCTGGATGGAAGACATTTGAAGACCACCCTGTCAAGAAGGAAGATCTACACCGACCACCGTCATCAAGAAGAAACTTCCGCGTTGAAGACCGGGCGTATCTGCGAACCACTCCTCCCGGAGGAACCGAGCAATTCTGTGTTGAAGGAACGCTCACACCAAGTTGTATCAAGACTTGAAGGCACGATTCTGGAGGCACATGATGAAAAGAGAGATTTTGCAACCTATGTTGCAAGGTGTGATGTGTTCCAAAGGGTCAAGGCTGTATATCAGTGACCCGCTGGATTGCTTCAACCACTCAAGGTTCCTGAGTGGAAGTGGGATAAAAGTCGGAATGGACTTCGTCACTAGATTACCAAGGTCGGATAAGAGGACATGGCTCTATCTGAGTCATGGTCGATCATCTGACCAAGGTGGTCTATTTCATTCCTGTCAAGACCACTTATGATGGCAACCGGCTGGCAGCTCTCTACATCGACCAGGTCGTAAGTCTTCATGGTATTCCAAGGAGATTGTGCCAGATCGAGGAACCCAGTTCACCTTAAGGATCTGGAAGAAGTTCCGAGAAGCCTTGGGAACCGAGTTATCTTTTCAGCACGGCTTTCCACCCCCAAACCGGAGGTCAGACGGATCGAGTCAATCAGATTCTCGAAGTCATGACTCCGAGCCTGTGTCTTGGCATATGGAGCCAAGTGGGAGGATTGTCTCCTTTTTTCCGAGTTCTCCTATAACAACAGTTACCAGTCGAGCCTTCTGATGGCACCATTTGAGGTGTTGTACGGACGCAGATGTCGCACACCCCTCAACTGGTCAGAGACTGGAGAAGGACTAGTCCTTGGACCGGATATTCTCCGCGCAACGGAAGAGCAAGTCCAACTAGTCAGAGAACGTTTAAAGGAAGCAAGGTCAAGGCAAAAGAGCTATGCTGACCCTCACCGTCGGAACATAAGTTTCCATGTCGGGGACCACGTGTACCTGCGGGTAACCCCTCTGAAGGGAAACAAGCGTTTCCACGTCAAGGGGAAGCTCGCACTAAGTTTCATTGGACCCTTTGAGATCACTGCAAGTCATGTGGTAGACGGCTCCCCAGCTAGATCTACCACCTGAGATACTCTCCGTGCACCAAATCTTCCACGAGCCCCCACTCTGGAAGTACTTCTTACCTCCTAGCTAGCCCGATGCCCGCAAGGACATCGATCACCGAGCCTTTGTCATCTAACCCAACCTAACCTATGCAAGAGACCCCTCAGCAACCTCCATCAAGGACGACATCAAGCAAGAAGCCATACCATCAAGCACTTCAAGATTCCAAGGAGCACCGCTCGGAAGCAGAACCAACAAGAAGAAGTGAAGACTACCCCATATCCAAGACTCCACCTTTCTTTCCACGCCTAGTCTGGGAATCTCGGGGACGAGATTCTTGTAAGGGGGGTAGGTCTGTCACACCCTGATTTTCATGTCACTTTGCTTAAGCTTATTTTCATGTCAAAAGTGTGGATTTGCAAAAACTTTTGAGTGTTTTTGACTTTGCTTGATTTGACTTTTGTCTGCTGTTTGCTAGTGCTCTAAAAATCAAATAAATCCTCCAACTCTTATACTTCATCTCCTTGACCCAAAACCTTTTTCCAATGATCATGCCATGTGTATAGACCAGTATAGAATTTTCTTATAAAAATATTTTGGCCAAATAGTATTTTCTAAAATTAGTTTTCCAAAAACCCCTGAATTGAGGTTTGCACTGCAAGTACCTTATTTAGGGTGAGGAATATCTTTCAAAAAGTATATTTGAATCCTATTAGACATAGGACTCCCAGAAACCACAAAAGTATAATTTTAAAAGTTATTTTTATATTTTATTTAAAAGCTCTTTCTTAAGGCCAGAAATGGTCTTTAATAGGGAAAAATTATTTAAGCATTTCAAAAATATTTGCCAAAATTCAGGGAGACTCATAGGACATATATTGTCCATATATAAGAGTTTCAGCACATGGTCATGTTCAAAATATTGGACAAATCCTTCCAAAACCCTTTCTGGATATTTCAAGCTTTTGAAATATTTACAAAGGAAATATTCTCCAAAAATTCCAGGGAAATTCTATCATGTCACATATGACATGTTTGATGATCTTGCAAAGCCTCATGCCTTGAAGATCAAGGAAACATCCTCAAACCCCTTCAAAACCATTTTGTCCATATTTGAAGTTTGAGCAACTCTACATTGCCAAACTTGTCCAAATGCTCTCAAACTTGGTGCACATGCTAGAATGGCCTAATCAGGCATCTAGACCAAATGGCACAAGATTTGGAATAGAGCAATTTGATCAGATCACCCCAAAACCCCTTCCGTTCAAATTCAAATTTGAACAACTTTACATTGTCAACTTTTTATCTGGAGCCTCAAACTTTGTGGGCATGTTTATAACCCCAAATGATGATGCTACACCAAGTGGTGCATCAAGGGGAGATGATTTGCTTAACTCCAACATGGTGAAACCATTTCTGTTCATTTCTAGGGTTCACCAAAGTTACATTGGCCACTTTGCCCAAATGAGTTCAAATTTGGTGTAGGGGCCTAATTATATGTGACATTTGATCCTGTAAAGTCCCATGTCAAGTGGATGTCATTTGCTTGACCAAACACTGATCAAACACCTTCTGTTCATTTACCAAAACAAGTGGTTGAACCTCTTTTACTTTTTCTCCTTACCTCAAATTCTTACCATAGCCCATTCTGATCATCATCTACCCCCAGTAACACTCCCATGGCCTCATCTCAATTATTGGAGGGTAAAAACCCCATTTTTACTCTTGTGGACAGCCACCTTCTTCTCCTCCTTCACCTCTCTCCTCACTCCAGTGGCTCCTAGAG
Organism: Secale cereale; assembly: GCA_902687465.1. Classification (NCBI taxonomy): domain Eukaryota; kingdom Viridiplantae; phylum Streptophyta; class Magnoliopsida; order Poales; family Poaceae; genus Secale; species Secale cereale. Next base: position 342,991,170 of record LR738711.1, on the reverse strand, counting down.
CATCCAAGACTGCCTCCCCCTTTCTTTACTACTCCCTCTACCCCTTGGACACGGCTAGACACAAGTGGACACGCCAATGGCACCGTGTGCATGCGAGGGCATGCAAAGTTCGCGCTCTGGAGCATGCTACAGTGCCCTGGCGCACTGTAGCCACCTCCAACCAGGGGCGGCCGACAGCCTTGGGCTTCCCCCTCGTGTCCCCCGAGGAGGCCCTGACGTCCGCAACCTGCCGGGCGGTCGGCCCCCTCCTCTCTCCCCCTCTCTCACCTCTGCTCACACGCGCGCCATGGCCGCCTGAACGCTCCAGTGAGCGAGCTCGCACGCGCGATGCTCTGGCACCTCCCTGACCCTCCTCTTCCTTCCTCTCGACCTGGACCACGCCCACGCACACCGCAGACAACCCGGAACCTACCCCCGTGGCCTACAGGGACGGCAACGACCTCGCCGGCGCACGCGTGTTCGGTGGACCGGCGCTCCCCTATTTATAGGCCGCCCCGAGCCCCCTCGCGGCTCCGATGGACTCCCTCTCCCTCTCCTGACCCTCTTGGACCACCCCACTCCTCCTCCCGTGGCCTCTTTCCCTCGCCATGGCCGCCGTGCTCGCCGTCGGACTCTGCCCGGCGTTGGTGAACCAGGGCCTCTCCTCCTCTTCCTTGGCCACCAGGAGAACCGCAGCGGACCGGCGGAGCTCCCCGACCCCTCGCCACTCCTTCCTGTGCCCCGTGGTGTCCGCTCCACCAACGCCCGACGAGGCCGCTGCCATGGCCAGGTGCAGGTGGTGCTCCGGCTTCTCCCCTGCCGCCCCAAGGGGCTTCCCCGACGCGCCGCTCCCCGAGGAGCTCTCCGGTGGCCTCGGCCTGGCCAGAGGTGGCCTCTGCCGCCGGGAACGAGCGCCGGCCGGCGAGCAGCAGCGGCGTCCAGCCCCTCCGACGCGGGCGCGGGAGGAAGGGGATGACCCTGCGGGAGGGGCCCACAGGTCAGCGACCCCGGGAGCCAGGCCCACCCGTTTAAGTGGAGGCGGCTTCGGCCAGCCCGCCTCCCCCGCGCGGTGGCGCCCTTCCAGGCAGGCGTCTTCGACGTGGCCGGGCCCCTGTGCACGCGGCCGAGCTGATGGGCCGGCCCAGCCACGGTGCAGCTATTCCTCGCCCTGTGCGCCAGGGTATAACCCCTTTTCTTTTTATTTTTCTGTTTCTAGTAAACTTCTAATATCTCCCAAATATTCATATGAACTCCAAATTGCATGATTCAAATTTCTGGTAGCTTCTAAAATCATGCTCTATCACATGGTGCAACATGCACATTATTTCAGAAACTTTTTCTACACAAATATTTATCAAATGCCCATTTTCCACTTTCTGTGATGAACTTTAGAAAATCACAGAGAGCTCATTTTTGATCCCAATGCAGTGATTCAAATTCCTAGATGCTTGTCATGTCCAAACTTAGTTTTGGAAGATTTTTAATAATAGTTTCTGTACCCCACCAAATAATGAGCCATTTCTTCCTATTTATCAGCTTTGGAAAATCCTAGGAAATTCATTTCAATTCCAAATCCAGTGAAACCAACTCCTAAAGGCTTCTAAAATCATGACTTGATGATGGGTACCTTTGCTCATCATTCAAGGAAATATTTCTGTATACTTCTTCCAACTCCATAAACCCTTTGGTTCCATCATATTGAAATGTTCCCAAATACCCATTGATCCAACACCTATGAAACCACCTTGGTCATTTCTAATATGACCAGAGGTATCCTAGAAAAGTCCAGCTCTTATTTTTAGAGCACTTTATTTTTGCTTTGATTGTGTTGCTTATTAAGATTGTTTCCATCGTTAGTTAACGTAATAAGCAGAGTATTCGGCGATGGACCAGAAGGTTTGAAGACTCTGAAGAATAAGGCAAGCAGCCCTTTGACCATGTTCAAGAAACCTTTTTATGCATGCCTCATAGCACCTTATTATTCAATGCATCGGAATCATGTTGAGGTGGAAACCACTTTGGTTGCTACCTTTGTTACTTTACTGTTGAAACTTGCATCTAACATGACCCTACCTTCCTATGAGGGTTATGTGGGTGGGAGTAGTTAGGTTGCTTTAATAGTGGCTACGCAAATGGGACGGGTATATGCATGGTGACGGAAGTAGGATACTTTCAAAAGACTTTTCGAAAACCCCGTCGGGTGCCACTTATGCCCGAGGGAGATGGTGAGATGGGTAACCACTTGATGACGAAGTGGTGTACCGAGGAAAGTGTGTGTGTTGTTTTGAAAAACGGATTGGTTTAAGTTGCGACCGTTATTCCAACCTTACATGCGCAACCACTCTACCCTTATATGGGAAAGGGCATTATTGATTACCTAGGTCGATACTAGCATGGTGCCCGCATTACTAGTGACGGGGGTGACATGAGGTCACTCTCGGGACGGGGTCGTGCTTGGATAGGCGGCCATGACTGTTTTCACAGGGCACCGGACACACCGTTGGTACCCCGTGCTTGTGATATGTGATGAATACGGAGCGAGTCTCCACAAACCTTGAGATGTGAAATATTGGCATGGGGCTGCTACCAATCGAGTGGACTCTATGTTAGTGTCGTCTAGGGAAAGATAGTGATCGGGTGCTTACCCCGGGTACCTGAGGTACCGCGGGTCGTGGATGACACGGAAGTTCCCCGGATCTTGTGGGTAAAGTGTGCAACCTCTGCAGAGTGTAAAACTATTCGAATAGCCGTGTCCACGGTCATGGACAGTTGGGTAACCGCTCTTGGGCTACGTCCAATGTTTGCGAAACCTGGTGTGTGTGTGTGAGGAAAAAACACGATTCAAAGACATTGTTGATGTGATTGTGAGGAAGTCACAATGAGCTTGAGCATGAGTTGATTACAACTCTTCCTTGAAAATGATGTCTGTGACCTCCTGATACTTGTTACAGACACATGCATATCCTTGTTATATGTTGATCATACTTGCATATGAAAAACTAGCTTTCTGCAAAACTGCCAACTTAGCAGTAGAGCCTTGCATAATTATTCTGTTATCACACTTGGGTTGCTTGCGAGTACATTCAATGTACTCATTGGCTTGCCACTGGTTATTTTATTGGCCAGGCAGGAGAGAACAGGTTACGATGAAGATTTCTCGGTGACGAGCATGCGAGCTAGGACGCTTCCCAGTCAGAATGCCTGTAGGGTTAAGGCAGATGGCATGGGTCCCAGTTGTCTTTGTAGATTTTCCGCTGCGATGATATACTCAAGACTTGACCATTATGGTCCTATTTGTGTAACACGGTATGTAAGGATGTAAGACTCTTGTTATTCAGCATCTGTGTGTTCAGTGAGCATTGATCTCTGGGATCACTGTACACGTGCATTCGGTGATCACGACTTATGAGTCGGGGGCCCCACAGCGGATGACATGATCAAGTTTATGCAATTTTATTAAAAGTTGACATGAAGAAGATATGAAGTATTGTCGCCGTGGTGGAAGAAAAGGTGCCACGGCAACGATCCGAAAATGATGCAACGCAACATCTCGGTACCGGTAACTCGTTGAGAGACCGGTGCAAAAGAAAGGTGGCGTGAACGAGCGAAACAAGATGAAAGGTGGGGTGATCCCGTCACCGGGTTCCCACGGGTCGGCGACGAGGCAACCGAGGAGCATGAGAAAAGACGATACGGCATGGTGCACACAAGGAAAACATCTAATACAACACAACAAGCAAACGTTCACGTCATCGTCTCGGGGTTATACCTTCGAAGCATTCGTTTCGGGGCGGTTCGAGATCGTAGTGGAAGTAGTGGAAGTAGATGTTCCGGTCGTCGTGGTACACGTTCGTAGAGGGAAGTAGTCGTGCCGTAGAGGTACACGTTTCCGAAGAGGTACTTGTCGCGCCATCGGACGTTTTCGGGGCGACGGTAGTGGTACACGTTCCGTAGGGGTACTTGTCGCATCGCCAGGTGTAGTCAAACTTGAAGGTCATCGACGTCGTGGAAGTAGTGGTACAACTCCGTAGATGTTCGGGGTCGGTGTCGTGGTACTTGGGGGGTCTCGTTCTCGCGTCGTAGATGTTCAAGTCGTCGGTAGTCGAACTTGACGAAAAACACTCCAGCTGTAGTTGTACTCGGGTCGTAGACGAACTTGATGGTCATCTTGTAGTCGTACCGTTCTGTAGATGTTCATGTCGTCGTAGTCGTTTGGTAACAGAGTCAAACTTGGCGCATCCTTGGAACTTGCGGCTGCGGTCTTCACAACAAAGGGTGACGAGGCCATGGCAACGGTGACGAGGAGACGAGGCAGGGGCCGGGCTGGAGGAGACGAAGGTGCGGTGGCGCGCGAGCGCTGGTCGAGGGGGCTCTGAACAAGGCCATGCACCCGGCCTGGAGGGGCGCGCTGGAGGCGCTGGCTGGCGCTGCTGCGGAGAAGGAGGGCGCTGGAGGTCGAAGTAGGGTCGCGGCTGGAGGGCGAGGCAGGAGGGACGCACGGCTTGGGGGCGGCCATCGCCGGCGCTGTCGGGACGAGAACGGGCACGGCGGCCATCGCTGAGGCAGCAGGGACTTGCTCGCGGGGTGATGGAGGAGGAGGGCCGACGAGGCTGCGGCCCTGGCGACGGAGGAAGTGGCCGCTGCGGCCTGGAACTCCTGGCGCGGGAGGACGGGGCGGCTCCTGGCCGGCCGGGCCGGCTCACGGGCGCCAGGCGCGCGGGAGATGAAGGGAGCGGGGTGCGAGGGTAGCGCTGCTCGAGGGGAGATGGTGCGGGGCGAGGCGCAGGGGATCGAGCGAGAGGGCACGTGAGGAGGCAAGGCGACGATGGGGTGCGGTGAGGAGGAGGCGTCAGCCTTGGCGATCGAGGGTGGCGACCGGCGCCCTGTGAGTCGGGGAGAGGGAGACGATCGAGGCAGAGGGAGAGATGGGGCTCGGGGGGACGAGGGAGAATCGGGTGCTAGCAAGGGGAGGCTGCGGCGGCGCTGGGAGGAGAGAATGGACGAGGGGGATCGGGCTAGGGTTTAGGAGAGCGGGAGGCTGGGCCTTGAGGCCAGAAGGAATTGGGCCGGGCGGTTGGCTGATGGGCCAGCTGCTGGAGGACCTCAAACTGGGCTGCTCTCCTTTGCCAAATAAAAAAAACAGAGAAGCAAAAATATTTATTTGGAAGAGCCAAATAAATAGGAAATGAAGTAACAACTGACATGTGGCTACTTTGATATATCAAAGCTCCACAACTACAGGATGAATATCTGGAGAGGATGGAGGATTTAAAAGATTTAAAAATAAGAGGGAATTAAGATGCAAGTTTGTTATGGTGAGTTCCATAATAATGTAATAATTTAATATAGCTCTCTAAATATTGAGAGGCTTTGCATAGGTTATAGAGAGAATTCACCCTGTGAGTATCCCTCGATTTAAATGGACCGAAGGTCCACACGATTTATTTAAGTTGAGATGCAAAGATTAATGACATGATGGCATGATGACATGATGCAAAGAAAAATAAATAACACAAGCACAAAAGAAACACACGGGAGAACCCGGAACATCTGGAATCTTCTGGAACCTTCTGGGACGTCGGTCTTCGGGCGTCACACTGCGGGATCGTGGGTGACACGAAAGCTTCCCGGATCTTGTGGGTAAAGTGCGCAACCTCTGCAGAGTGTAAAACTATTCAAATAGCCGTGTCCACGGTCATGGACAGTTGGGTGGTGCTACTTAAACTATGTCCAGGATTTTACTACATCGGTGAAAGTATGTGTGTGTGATGAGTCAAGGTGGTGACTTGACTCGATGAGATGAATTCTATTCATGTTGATATCGGTAACCTGTCCTCGAGGTTACGTGCAATTATTGGTGCATATACTTGATGGTAGAATAATTAATCTAGCTCATTGCTAGATTCCTCATTATTGTTCAAATGCATTGTTACTTTGAACCAAATCATGGGTTTCTTGCGAGTACATTCAAAGTACTCATTGGCTTGCCACTGGTTATTTAATTGGCCAGGCATGGAGGAACATGAATATGAAGAAGAGTTTTACGAAGACGATCATGCGAACTAGGAAGCTATCCCAGTCAGAATGCCTGTAGGGTTAAGGCAGATGGCATGGGTTCTACTTATCATCCAAGACTTCCGGTATTTGAGTTATTTGCTATTCAGCCCTTGAGGCTTTATCTATGTAAGACTTGGCCATAATGGCCTTAATTGGTGTAAGACGGTATGTATGGATGTAAGACTCTTGTTATTCAGCTTCTGTGTGTTCAGTGAGCATTGATCCCTGGGATCACTGTACACGTGCATTCGGTGATCTCGACTTCTAAGTCAGGGTACCCACATCCGCAGACCCTAGATAGATTCGAACTCTAGGGTACGTGCGAAGAACTAAACTTTCCCTGACTGCCTACTCGTCGATCTCACGGGCTAGCTCGATGAACAGGAAGGAAATGGGACAAGGCAGTTTACCTAGGTTCGGGTTACCTTCCGGTGTAATACACTACTCCTGCTTTTTGGTGGATTAGCCTCAAGGTGGGCTGAGGATGTACTAGTACAGTGGAGGAACAATCGCAGGAGGTTTGTTCTTGTTTGTGTGGGGGTGAGGGTAGTCTGAAAGATCCGTCCCCTCTATGGTGGTGTCTAGGCTATATTTATAGTGGCCTTGGTCCTCTTCCCCCAAAATGAAGGCGGGAAGGGATCCCACAATGGCCAAATTCGAAGGAGGGCAACTAGTACATCTTATCCTGACGAAAGGTGGTCTTCGCTGGCAAAGCTTCTTACCATGACGCCATGGTGGGCTCGGTGATGACCTTCGTCCTGTCATCCTGCCGATCTTGGTCATGTTGTATGGAAATGGAAACCTTTGGCTGATTCCTCAGGACTCCACGCTTGTGCTTGCCTCTTTAGCACCAAAGAGGAAACCTGTTGTACTACGCCCACTGGCGCTCGCTTGGCCTTGGTTGTCATGGCTTGCATCATCTAATCCTCATGAGGTGGGGGCTTGCATAGAAATCTCCGCTCCTCAGGAGCCAACATAGGGAGGCTGCTTCCTCCGGAGGCCTTGCCGTCGTCCGCCTCGCGAGGCTTGGCCCCTCACGAGGGTCTTGCGTGTTGATGCTGAAGATTGGCCGTACCAGGCTGGTGATGCAGCCACGCTGTGGGCCGCAGACAGGCAAGTCTGGGTACCTTGCTTCCCAGAAGGCCAACACCCACTGCGAACCTAAAATTGGGGGAATCAAAGCAGCTCGGATGGCCGAACTAAAACACACGGGCCCAGAGACATATGCTCCACTTCCACTCGCATGATCTCTGTCCAAGCCATCTCGGTTAGCCCTACCTATGTCCACTAAACCTTGTACAAGAAGTGACCTCGCATCAAACTCGGGCTCGCGGGGGTCGACTGGAATCCTTCCCTCGTCACCATATGGGTGCCTTTCGTCATACCGCCGGGGCACGTACGAACCACCCATAGGAGGGGGCGTGGGCACTCTAAGGCGGTCATCACGGTGATATCTGGGATGAAACTGCCCGTGCCCTCGATCCACGTGCTGGCCTTGATGATAACCACGATCCTCACACCGCGGAGGCAGTCTGGAGCTGTGCGCCGACTGAACTATGTCTTCTCTAAAAGATCTACTATGTATTTTATTACACGACTGAGAAGCAACATAATTCTGCTCGCCAGCCGCTCTGAGTGACATCTGAATCTGCTCCAGGCCCCTCCCAGCCTCAGAACGGGATGGTTGAATCGAGTCTGCTATACATGTAGCCGCTGGAACATTCTGATTTGGTGTGCGGTATACCTGGCATTATTCTCGAGATCCAGTCGGAAACAACTACCATTGACGTCGACTGGAGCTTGGGAATCATGCGCGAGCGCAGTCATCGAGTGCCCTCTGGAGATTCTCCAGTCGCGTACGCTCAGCCAGAGTGGCTACGCATGGAGCCTCCAAATCATGGGCTTCAGCAGTCTCCCCAATGATGGGGGTCTAGAGAGCTTGCTCATCTCTACGCCACGCTGCTTCTCTCTGCTTCGCTTTGAGGGCATGCGGGTAGTACTCGCCGTCGCCATGCGATGGATCATCACTATCCTCTCCGCCATGGGAAAATCCAGGCGGACTACGCTGTAGACAACCATGAGGACTTTGGCTCCGGGATCATTTCTCTCGCACTCGGAAAGTGAATCTGTATGGTCAGTCGACAGATCGAACATGCCATAAAGGGACTCATCGGGCTCGATTGCTGCAACCTGAGTGGTAGTCGACTGACGGCCCATAGCATGTTTGAGCCACCGCTGGAGCCACGAGCGAGTGGATCGCTACCAATGGCAAGCAACGGATTGAGAAGATGACGCCCGAGCCGACCGATACTTAGTCGATGGCTGATGGGGGAGGAAGCAACATGCACTCGCACGAAAGTGCAATGACCCACAAACTGGGAGCGCTTCGACGTTGAGGGGGGGCTCCTGAAGCCAGGCTGAATCATCGGCGAGGAAGACGAGCACGCAGAGGCAGATCTCGCGGCCCGGGCACAGCTCACCGCCGGAAACCATGTGGAAGTATATCGAAGAACGCAACCTAACTGGAAGTCACTTAGACTCCTGCCCCATGGTGGGCGCCAACTATCGTGGGAACGTATCTGCCAATAGAGATGGGGGTATGTAGGAGGAGGCAGTGTCTAGCTATGGCAAGGTTGTACACTCTGATTTTACGAGTTCAGGCCCTTCTCGGAGGAGGTAACAACCCTACGCCTGGGTGCCGCAGAGGCTTGTTGATTCAAGTGTTGAGTTAGAGGGGTTGTGAACCCTTGTGCCCGAGGGGAGGGGTGGCTTATGTAGAGTGCACCGACCCCTTGCAGCCTTCAGTTACACAAAGGTTCAATGAGGGAGTAAATGCCACGAACATTACTGGTAACGCATGTGTTTAATGGAATTTAAGGCTATGGAGTCAATTTCCGACCGTTGCCATCCAAGGGTGACTTTAGGCCTTCTAACTTCCGAGTGATTTCTTGTGTTCTGAGTGGATAACGACAGTTGAGTGGAATTGGGGTATCTGACTGGATCTTACTCTGTGATTGTTTCAGTCGGTATCTCCTTTCCGCCTTTGTAGGCCATGGCCTCTCGTGTAATGTCCTTGGGTAAAGTGTATAGGTCAGGCCTAGGACCCTACCCTAGGTACATGTCCTTGTCGGATTACACTAGTGGCTTCTCTCAAAAAATAGCAACGGTCTATAGACAACTTACTATTGGGCAATTGATAGAAAAGCAAATAATTATGACAATATCTAAGACAATGATCATGTATATAGGCATCACGTCCAAGATTAGTAGACTGACTCCTACCTGCATCTACTACTTTTACTCCAAACATCGACCGCTATCCAGCATGCATCTAGTGTATTAAGTTCATGGAAAAATGGAGTAATACAATAAGTACAATGACATGATGTAGAAAATATCTATTCATGTAGGCATAGACCCCATCTTTTTATCCTTAATAGCAACGATACATGCGTGCCTTGCTGCCCCTTCTATCACTGGTAAAGGACATCGCAAGATCGAACCCTTTACAAGGCACCTATTCCCTGTGAAAGATAAATAGATCAATTTTTCCAAACAAAACCCAGATATCGGAAAAGAAATACGAGGCTATAGTAATCAATAATGGATTTTAAATCAAGGAATATCTGATCATAAAGTGACAATTCATCGGATCCCAACAAACACACCGCACAATGTCATTACATCAAATAGATCTCCAAGAGACCATTGTATTGAGATACAAAGAAAATATAAGCCTTCGTGATCATGATACTGCCTACGGACCTATAGGTCTGTGGTAGACTAGTCATGCATCATCGGAGAGACACCAATGAGTATGATGAACACCTCCGTGATCGTGTTCCCCTCCGGCGGAGTGCCAGAAAAAGGCGGTAGATTGGATCTCGTGGTTCTGGAACTTGCGGCAGCTGGAATAAAATTACACTGACTCCCCTAGGTGGGGCGGAATATTGAGGAATATTGAGGTATTTATAGAGCGAAGAGGCGGTGCAGGAGGCCACCGAGGTGCGCACAACCCACCAGGGCGCGCCTGGGACCCCAGGTGTGCCTAGGTGGGTTGTCTCCCCCTCGGGGCACCCTACTGGTACTTCTCCAGCCCACTGGATGTCTTGTAGTCCAAAACATAATCTCCAAAAAGTTTCGCTGCATTTGGACTCCGTTTGGTATTGATTATCTACGATGTAAAAACAAGCAAAAACTAGCAACTAGCACTGGGCATTATGTCAATAGGTTAGTCCTAAAAAATGATATAAAATGATTGTAAAACATCCAAGTATGATAATATAACATCATGGAACAAAAAAAATATATAGATACATTGGAGATGTATCAAGGTCAAACGCCAAAAATGGTTAAAAGTTCAAAGTCGGTTCCTTTCGCGACCAAGGATGTCAGAGAGATACTTACTTAAGATCAAATTGCATGCTTATGACGGGCATCATAGATTTGTACAAGAAAGAATAGAAGGATAAGAGGGTCCGAAACAAAACACTCAGCCAGAAGAGAGGAAACACAAAACACGAAGCTATGAGTAAGTTGTTCATCAGAGAAAACACAAACACGGTGAAACGAAGACAAACACACGAACGAGAGCAAATAAACACAAAGAATAAGCCCCAAAAATATAGATCTCAGGGCTAAGAATAAATGAGTAGAATCCCTGAGATAGTTCCTGCAAGAACGGTTAGTTCTTTTTCACAACCCACACTTGCGTGGGTAGCGAGGATCTCATTTGTTTGCCTACGCAGGGACATTCCTTCATTTGCTTTGACTATGCATTGATTTTTTTTCCTAGAGACACGAGCATAATGATTTGAGGAGGTATGCATACACTCCTTCTATCGAAGGTTTGACCGACATCCATTAGAAGAAGTTCCAGGGCCAATCTGCAAATGATTATCATTTCCTCAAAGAGAATCACTCAGCATATTTAGGTTGGCAGTGACAGATAAATTTGCAATGATGCACTTCTTCACCCAGATTTTCTTTTTGGGTGAACCAGAACTGCAGTTAGTCCTAACACGCCGAGCGAAAACCTTACCATTCTGTTGTTTGAATAATTTGTAGTTTAAATCACCGGACTCGTCACAAACAACATAATTGAGAGTGTCATATCCACACATAATAGCATCTTCGAGAGTTTACTTTTGGTAAGAACCCAACTCGTTCGAGGATATTGCTTGGGAGTCTAGTAGGTTCCATCAATGTTGAGTTATCTTTCAAAACCCAATCCTTCCTTTCTGGGTTTTTTGTGCGGTATGGACTTCTTGAGCACATCACAAAGAGTCTAATGCCCTTTGAGACTCTTTAGTATTCCTATCTCAAGCAAGTTCTAATATCTGCAATTTTCATCAGAGATAGCAACAAATTCCTCGGAAGAGGGGTTAGAAATAACTTTCATAGTTGTTGCAATATTCTCAATGACAACATTAGATATTTCAGCATTTTAATCGACATTGCCACGTTCTAGGGATTGTGAGCAAGAAGGCACAAAATCATCAAGAACTTGTTTAGATTGCTTGGCGAAGTGAGAAGCCTTTTATTTTGCTAGCACATTATGAGACTCTTTCATTGACTCGAGTTATTAATTCATGTTAAGGAGGTCATCTGATACACTCTTGTAGTCGACTATAAGGGAATCATATCAGTTGGAAAGATCATCAATAGTTGAAGAAAAAGCATCATGGTCTTCGATCAACTTTTGATTCTTCTCCATCTCTTCGACCAGTAATCCTTAGACTTTCCTAAGAATCTTTTCAAGTTTTTCAAGCTCATCTTGTTGAGATTTTGCAATCTAAACCAGTTTAGTATAGGCAGTGTATTCAGGAGAATATTCAGTCATAGATTTTGGGTGATTTGATGATACTCGTTCCTTTGAGGTCTTTGCCATGAGACAGAATGCAATTGGTTCATCATCGCTTTAGGAATTATCATCAATGTTTGATTCTAGTTATTTCTTCGATGATTCATAAGCGACGAAACCATTTCTTCTTCATATCCTTCTATGAAGCTCTTCATCTTATCATTTCGACTGGATGTCTCATCTTCAGATTCCAGATTCATTTCAGCACATGCTCTGTTTAGATGCGATATTCTCTTCATATTAGATTTGATGGTTGTTCTGGCTTGTATGAGGGTGACTGGTCTCGTCGAAGAGGATGAGAAAGATTCTTTTTCCTTCGAGAGCTTACTCTGGTACAATGAGGTGCTATAGAAATGATTTTTAACCCCTTTCCGCAATGGCATTTTAAACCGTCGTGTAGAGAGTGTGTGCGATAGGGGTTCCTTCCCACATGACCCAGAAATCATCGGGGATGGGAGAGCCATGATGCAGACGCCTTGCCAAATGAAATTGTATGCGATGAAGCACATTCCAAATTCGGTCACACGTGTGGGATTGGTAATTACCGTTTCTAATGACGTAATGAAACCACACGAAGTTTAGTACTGAATCGTTTGTGAAATGGTTTCTAAGGCACACGGGCGAATATATCAACTGTGTGCGATATGTGCCCCATCGCACATGAGTTTTCTGCGGAACTCGTCTGCCATGCATGACTTCATCGCACATGTTTCCAAACAATTACAGTGTGCGATAAGGTTCTATCAAAAACGGTCCGAGAGCCCCTTTGCACACATAGAAGTGTTGTAGACCGTTAGTGATTTGTTGTGTATCATCGATGATTGTGGTATGAGTGACATGTGCTTTTCATTTTGGGATCCCACACGTTTCCTCAAAAAATTATGACTGCGATTATATTTTACATTGTGCATGGTTTACTCTGAACTATCATGTGCTAAAATGTGGTATCACAAACGGTTCCAGAGCCCCTACGCCCACGTACTATTGCTGCAAATCATCTGCAATCTTCTGCATATCACCGATGGTTCAGCTACGATTGACGTATGCTTTCCTACGTGGATCGCACACACTCATTTAGTAGACCAGTGTGTGCAGAAATTGCCAGGTTAAAGCAAAAAATATCCCATTTGAATAATAATGCAAAAAGCAAATTCACCACAATATGCAATTAAACAAATAGTGTCCACAGGAAGAACATTCAACAGATTTCGCAACAATTGACATTGAACAAATGGTAGCTAAATTCCATTGATTTGTCCACACATATATGCATTAAGTAATCATAGTGTTTGAAATACGAAGAACACATCCGATGGAAAACAATGGATCCATGCCGATATGTTTATCGTCTAACTCTTACTCAATGTTTCAGGAGAAGGCATGCTCAAATCTTCATTATCACCAGTGGGATTGATGTAGTGATTCAGGAAGAACTCGTTGATAAATCTTTGATGCATCAGTAATTCACCAGCGGGGAGCAGTTCAAAGGTCCTCGGTTGTAAGATGAGCTACAGGATTTTTAAGATTAGAATGTGCCATATGAGTGGAGTACAAGATATTAATTAAGATAGACTTACTAGTGCTAACTCGCGAGCATCTTTACAACTATCAGCAAATTTGCAGATGGAGATCATGTGTCTGTAAACATAGTATCCACAAAGGTTGGCCCCTACTTATTGATGAGGGCACTTATTTTTTTTACAAAATTAGTCATGTATATGTCATGTTAGGAACAACCTAACCGGTGTTAGATGTATTTTTTTCTTTCGACAAAAATAGAAATTGATTTATTTAGAAGCTTGAACATTATACTAATGTTAGAAAAAGTATTTGTAGACTATTGAATACATTTTCCGAAAATAATGGATTTCGGTGTATTAGCGGAGAAACGATCTCATGCTGTAGAGGTAGTTCCCTCTGGAGTAGGTTCCCTGGTTTAGTTCTCCACAATGCGAACACACAGCAAATGAAGATGAATTTTCACAACATCAAATCTTGAACCAGATATTAATGCAAATTAATTTCAGCATCATAGAATACAATACCTATCCATAAATTGTTGAAGATGTGTTAGATCATGAGTGTGTATTGACTCTCTGAGAGAATCCATGTAGTAAACTATGTTCTTATTTGGAACAATGAATACCAAGATCTAGTGCTTGCTACATATTAAGAAAACCATGAAATTGCGAATTATGTCGAAATCTGCAAGACAATCTGTCAGGGATATTACTAGCAGGTATAAACCGGCTAGGAAGATCCCAGATTATATTAATGTAGATGTGTTATCATAAGCCCAGTAGAGGTTACGGCCCATGAAGACTTAGAGCCCATATGTAAAGTTTACGGTTTATGAACCGTCCTATCATGTAACTTGAGGTATAAGGTAGAAAGAGTAGAGACCGAGGCGGACACGATTATGAACTGGTCTCGGGACTCTGTAAACCGGACCGGGCGTTGCCTCCTATATAAAGGGACGACCCGACGATGGTTCGAAGGGAGGCAACAACCCGTCGAGACACAGGCAAGCAATCTGCTCCCTGTTCATCGACGCCCAAGCAATACCAAACCAAACTAGACGTAGGCTTTTACCTTCATCAAAGGGGCCGAACTAGTATAAACCCTCTGTGTTCTTTGTGTGCTTTAACCTCTTCAAGCTAACCCGCGCGATGGCTCCACACCTAAGTCCTCTAAACCGGACATCTACCGTGCTAATTCCACGACAGTTGGCGCCCACCGTGGGGCTATCGCACGATGGTTTCGAGTTCTTGAAGGGAAGCTTTGAAGGACTCAAGGGTTACGCGGTCGGCCGGATGACCAAGAGTCGCCGCGGCCGGATCTACATCGATGACGCAGGCTGGGGCCCTGAGGCCGATTCAATCGAATACGGGTACCGGGTCCCCTTCGGCGGCATCCACGTCTTCATCGGCAAGATTGGTGAACCGAGACCTGAGCCGGACATCTTCCCCAACATCGTCGAGCCGGCTCGGCGTGCGAGATCGGCCCGGATTCAGCCCGCCATGAAGCATGTTTTCGTTGGAGCAATACATGGAGTCCAAGCCGAGGACGGATTGGATTCTGGTGGCGAGACAGTTGTCTACTCCGACGATGAATCTTCATCCGGAGAGACCGAATCTTTGTATCTGTTGTGGGACGGTCGATCCGGGGGTGTATCCGATGGTGACAGTATTCCGGACCCCTTTGATCCGCCAAACCGGGTGGTTGTCCTCATGGCCGGATCACAATCTGCGCAGCAGCCCACGGTGACCGGGGCGTTCACAGCAGAGGTAGCTGGGGCAGGGGCGAGCAACCAAGCCCCCTCACCATCTGACGCTCTATCCACCTTGGTTGAGGAGTTGACAGCCCGAGCAATAGCAGAGGTGGCTCCTGCTAATAAGGCGCAACATGATGTAGAGATCCTTCAGCTAAAGGGCCGGATCGAGCAAGCCAAACGGGATCTGGACCCAGAGAAAGCCATGATGGTGACGAGGCAAGCAGAGTTGGATTCCCAAGCTTTCCGGCTCAGGATGGATCAGGTCTCTGCGCAGGAAGTTAGGAACAAAAGGTATCAGACTCGTCTACCGCCGGTCTATGAGGCGATGAATCTCTTTGGCACGCCAGGAGCGGGAGCCAGCAATAATCTAGAACTAAACCGGAGGGGAGCCCCAGCAACAGCCGCACCGGTTCAACAACCAACCGCAGAGCAAAATCGTCGGGTTATACCCACGCCGCACGTCCCCACACCTCCTGGCCATTACTCAAACCCCTTGGATAACATTGTCACCGCCGCTTCACGGCTGGCCGCTTTACCCATTCAGGGAACATCCCCCATGGCGATGGAAGCACGCAGGGTCAAGGAATTGCTAGACACAGCGTTGACACAGCAGCAGGCGTACTCCTACAGCAGGGAGATACTTCATTCAACACCCCACCACAACAGGAGTTACACTAGGCATTGGGATGAACCGGAGGTGTCCAGCAGCGAGCGCAGACGTCACCGTCATAGGAAAGATAATCCGGCGGGGGCAGAGGCGCACGTCGAGGAGGCGATGAACCGGGCTAGACCTACTGCCCGCGAAGATACCCGTCAAACGACGCCGGTTCACCCAACTACAGCAGAGACGGGAGTTACGGCGAGTTCATTTGGAGTACAGTGTCTTGTTCCCACTTTACGAAGCATAAGGTTACCCAAGGACTTCAAAGGACCGCGCAAGGTGCCCAACTATACGGCAGATCTGGCTCCAGAGGCTTGAATTGATAGCTATGAGATGGCCATGGAGATGTGAAAGCACATTTGCTCCCTGGGTGGTTTTGGTAATTAATGACAACATACTTTGTGGTTGGACTAATGCTTTTATCAAGTATGTTTCAGGAAACCCAATCACATTGGTATGGCAAGATGACTAAAGAAGTGGACCCCTCAAATGCTAAGGCAAGCATTGGCAAAAGCTCAAGACTCTATTTTTGGTTTAGTGATCAAAGATCACATTGAGTCCATAGGAAAAGCCAATACTATTAAAAGGGGATGAGGTTGTGTTGATGATCTGGTTGCTCAAGTGCTTAGTGATTTAGCTCCCTCAACTATCAGCACTATTCACTACTTAACACACACCCATAAGTAATCTCGGTCAAACCAACTCTGTCCCACCGAGATGAACCACTTCTGCCATATTCCAAACCCTAACATCTCGGTCACACCGATTCTTTCAAATCAGTCCCACCGAGATGAACCACTTCTGCCATATTCCAAAACCCTAGAAAATCGGTCTTACCGAGTTTGAGATCGGTCACACCGAAACTGAACTGCCAACCTTCTGTAACCACTTCACATCATTTCGGAATTTCCGAGTTTGCATTATCGGTCTCACCGAATTGGGCAAGGTTCTGCCTTGACTCAAATCGGTCGCACCGATAATTCATTTTCGGTCAAACCGATTCTGGCATGTTCCTACTCTTTCTCAAATCGGTCCAACCGAGTTTTCTTTCTCGGTCTCACCGAAATCTCCAACGTTCATATCTGTAACACTTTCGGTCTCACCGAGATGGTATTTTCGGTCCCACCAAAAATCCCAACGTTCACTATATTTGAACTTTCGGTCTGACCGAGTTTTAACTTCGGTCTCACCGAGATTGGTCAAATGTGTGTGTAACGGTTGGATTTTGTGTGGAGGCTATATATACCCCTCCACCCCCTCCTCATTCGTGAGGAGAGCCATCAGAAAGTACCACCACTTCTATCATACACTTTCTGAGAAGTGAACCACCTACCCTTGTGTTGAGATCAAGCCATTCCATTCCTACCATATGAAACTTGATCTCTAGCCTTCCCAAGTTGCTTTCCACTCAAATCTTCCTTCCACCACAGCCATATCAGTGAGGAGAGTTGAGTGTTGGGGAGTTTATCACTTGAAGCACAAGAGCAAGGAGTTCATCACCATCAACACCGTCTATTACCTTTTGGGGGGTGGTGCCTCCTAGATTGGTTAGGTGTCGCTTGGGAGCCTCCGTCGTGATGTGGAGTTGAACCAAGAAGTTTGTAAGGGCAAGGAGATCGCCTACTTCGTGAAGATCTACCCCGAGTAAGGCTAGTCCTCCGTGGGCGTAGGCCGTGATGGAATAGACAAGGTTGCTTCTTCGTGGACCCTTTGTGGGTGGAGCCCTCCGTGGACTCGCGCAGCCGTTACCCTCCGTGGGTTGAAGTCTCCATCAACGTGGATGTACGATAGCACCACCTATCGGAACCACGACAAAAATCTCCGTGTCACCAAACTGCGTTTGATCTTCTCCACCTCTCTTTTACATGTGCAATTTACTTTCCACTCAAATCTTTCTTCCACCACAGCCATATCAGTGAGGAGAGTTGAGTGTTGGGGAGTTTATCACTTGAAGCACAAGAGCAAGGAGTTCATCATCATCAACACCGTCTATTACCTTTTGGGGGGTGGTGCCTCCTAGATTGGTTAGGTGTCGCTTGGGAGCCTCCGTCGTGATGTGGAGTTGAACCAAGAAGTTTGTAAGGGCAAGGAGATTGCCTACTTCGTGAAGATCTACCCCGAGTAAGGCTAGTCCTCCGTGGGCGTAGGCCGTGATGGAATAGACAAGGTTGCTTCTTCGTGGACCCTTCGTGGGTGGAGCCCTCCGTGGACTCGCGCAGCCGTTACCCTCCGTGGGTTGAAGTCTCCATCAACGTGGATGTACGATAGCACCACCTATCGGAACCACGACAAAAATCTCCGTGTCACCAAACTGCGTTTGATCTTCTCCACTTTCATTTACTATATATGCAATTTACTTTCCGCTGCCCATACTCTAGAATTGCATGTGTAGTGTGTTACTTGACTTGATCTTCATTGCAAAACTGCCAAAATCTGTCCTTGATAAAAGACAGAGATTTTATCTTGTCAAGTAGTCTAATCACCCCCCCCTCTAGACCTACTTCTTCGATCCTACAATTGGTATCAGAGCTTTGGTTTCCATTGCTTTGGTTTACACACCATTGGAGGAAGATGGATGTGTCTACGGATGGGAGTGTTAGCCATAGAGTGCCTGTTCTTGATGGAAGGTTTTATAACTCTTGGAGGTCTGAAATGCTTAGTATCTTTAAAATGTACAATTTGTGCAAATATGTTAAGACCCCCTATGTGCCTCCTGTTGATCCCTTGCACCCTACCATGGATGAAGAGCTTGATTTGCTTCGTAACCTTAGAATTGTGAATCTTATCATTAGAGGGTTACCTGATGACTTGCTTAATCTTGTTACAAATTTTGAGTGTGCCTATGCTATGTGGAAATTCTTGGAAGAACTTTATCCGGACTACTCTATGAGAGGTCTAGATGAAATTCTACACAAGACTATTGAATTTGATAGGTTGCACCCTAGTGATCCTAACTTTGATAAATGCTTCTTTGAGCTTCGTGATCTTATGAAAAAGAAGGGTGATCCCGGTCTTATCAATATTAGAATTAGAAATGCTCTTGCATTGCATTCCGAAGATTATTATTCTATTGACCAAACTAATGCAGATACTTATCAAATTGACCTAGGTGTTGATGATGAACAATCTATGGGTCAATATGATGATGAGCATGAGCATGATGATGATTACTCTGATTCGGACACCGAGCTAGACAAAGTCATGAAGAGTCTTAATCTCATGGCAAATATGAGAGACTACTTGTCTGGTGGAAAAGAGTGGATTCTTGATAGTGGATGCACCGATCACATGACCGGAAACAAAGACATGTTTCGAGAGCTTGCAAAAAATGATGGCCCACGCAAGTATGTGACTTTTGGAGACAACTCCAAGGGTAAGGTTCTTGGCCTTGGTAAGGTGGCCATATCTCATGATAGCTCTATTCAAAATGTCATGCTTGTAGAATCTCTTGGATACAATTTACTTTCCGTGTCCAGATTAGCTGACTTTGGATTCAATGTGCTATTCACCAAAGTAGATTGCCAAGTCTTTCGTCGTGATAATCAAAACATGGCTTTTACTGGTATTCGTAGAGGTGATCTATATATTGTTGATTTCACTAAGAAAGCCCAACCTAGAGCTTGTTTCATTGCTAAATCCTCTAAAGGTTGGTTATGGCATAGAAGGCTAGGACATGTTGGTATGCGTAATCTAGACAAGCTGATCAAAGGTGATCATATTCTTGGTGTTAAAGATGTTTTCTTTGACAAAGACAGACTTTGTAGTGCTTGTCAAGCAGGAAAACAAGTTGGTGGAAGTCATCCCGTGAAAAACATCATGACCACTAGGAGACCGCTTGAGCTTCTCCACATGGATCTCTTCGGTCCCAATGCTTACAAAAGCCTTGGTGGTAACTCCTTTGGTCTAGTTATAGTTGATGATTATTCCAGATTTACGTGGGTATTTTTCCTTGATGATAAATCGCAGGTTCAGAGGATCTTCAAGACCTTTGCCAAAAAGGCCCAAAATCAATTTGAGGTGAAGATCAAGAAAGTTCGGAGTGACAATGGAACGGAGTTCAAGAATGCCAATGTAGACTCTTTTCTCGATGAGGAAGGAATTCTACATGAGTTCTCGGCTACATACACTCCTCAACAAAATGGAGTTGTTGAGAGGAAGAACCGAACGCTCATAGAGATGGCAAGAACGATGCTTGATGAATACAAGACACCGAAACATTTTTGGGGAGAAGCGGTCGAGACAGCTTGTCATGCTATCAACAGGCTTTATCTTCATAAGCTCCTCGGCAAGACATCATACGAGCTTCTCACCGGTAACAAACCCCAAGTGGGATACTTTCGTGTCTTTGGTTCAAAATGCTATATCCTTGATAAGCATCGTCGGTCTAAATTTGCTCCTAAATCTCATGAAGGCTTTCTCCTTGGTTATGGATCAAACTCCCACACCTACCGTGTCTACAATAATTTCACCCGAAAGGTTGAAGAGACGGTAGATGTGAAGTTTGATGAATCTAATGGCTCGCAAGTAGAGCAAATGCCTATTGATGTAGGAGACAAGGACCCATCGGAAGCTATCCAAGATTTATCTATTGGAAAGATTCGTCCCATGGAAGTGAAGGAGAGTACCTCATCTACATATGTGGAGCCACCTACCTCACGGCGAGATGAACCTCAAGGCAACATGGAGGCCTCCACAAGTGGAACTCACCAAGATGAGGAAATACAACAAGAAGATCCACCACAACCTCCTTCTCCACCGCCTCAAGACAACACCAACAACAATGAAGAAGAAGAAGAAGAAGATGAAGATGATGAGGAAGCTGAGCCACAACATCAACAAAAGCTATCCCGAGTCCGAGCAAGAGTCAAGAAAAATCATCCCGTGGAACAAATGATGAACGACATCAACTCCGGGAGAATTACTCGCTCTAAAACTCGCTTAGCTAACTTTTGTGAGCATTACTCATTTATCTCTAGTATTGAACCCATGAAGGTAGAAGAAGCACTTAAAGACCCGGATTGGGTGAACGCTATGCACGAAGAACTACACAACTTCGAGAGGAACAAGGTGTGCACTTTGGTAGAGAAGCCCAACGATGATCAAAACATCATTGGAACCAAATGGGTGTTTCGCAACAAGCAAGATGAAGATGGACAAGTCATCCGCAACAAGGCTCGTCTCGTAGCTCAAGGTTACACACAAGTCGAAGGTATGGACTATGGTGAGACCTATGCCCCCGTTGCTAGACTTGAGTGCATTCGCATTCTTCTTGCTTATGCCAATCACCATGATATTACTCTCTATCAAATGGACATCAAAAGTGCTTTCCTAAATGGTGAAATTGAGGAGGAAGTATTTGTGAAACAACCTCCCGGTTTTGTGAATCCCAAAAAGCCTAATCATGTTTACAAGTTGCATAAAGCTCTTTACGGTCTTAAACAAGCCCCTAGAGCTTGGTACAAATGCTTAACTAGCTTTCTTCTTGCAAAAGGCTTTGAGATTGGAAAGATAGACTCAACGCTGTTCACAAAAAGGGTTAATGGTGAACTATTTGTGTGCCAAATATATGTTGATGATATTATCTTTGGTTCAACTAACCCCCATTTTAGCAAGAAGTTTGCACAGCTCATGTCGGAGAAGTATGAAATGTCCATGATGTGTGAACTCAAATTCTTCCTTGGGTTGCAAATCAAGCAATCTAAGGAGGGTACCTTTGTCTCACAAACAAAGTACACCAAGGATCTCTTCAAGAAGTTCAACATGCAAGAAAGCAAAGGTATGAGTACCCCCATGCCTACTAGTGGACATAATGACTTGACAAAAGATGGAGAACCCGTTGATCAAAAGGGTTTATCGTTCTATGATTGGTTCTCTACTATATCTTTGTGCTTCTCGTCCTGACATAATGTTGAGTGTATGCATGTGTGCGCGATATCAAGCAGCCCCTAAAGAATGTCATCTTAAAGCTGTTAAAAGGATAGTGAGATACTTGATACACACACCAAACTTTGGCATTTGGTATCCTAAGAGAGCTTCTTTCGATCTTGTTGGCTATTCCGACTCGGACTATGCCGGTGACAAGGTTGATAGAAAGTCAACTTCGGGTACATGTCAATTCCTTGGTCGATCCCTTGTATCTTGGTCCTCCAAGAAACAAAATTCGGTATCTTTATCCACTGCCGAAGCAGAATATATTGCTGCTGGTTCGTGTTGTGCTCAATTACTATGGATGACACAAACGCTTAAGGATTATGGGATACATGTGAGACGTGTTCCATTGCTTTGTGACAATGAGAGTGCAATCAAGATTGGACACAATCCTGTGCAACACTCTCGAACAAAGCATATTGAAGTTCGTCACCATTTTATTCGTGATCATATTGCCAAGGGTGATATTAATCTTAAGCATGTTCGTACTGACAAACAACTTGCTGATATCTTTACAAAACCTCTTGATGAGAAAGTGTTTTGTCGCTTAAGGAGTGAGTTGAACATCATTGATGCTTCAAACTTGGAGTGATAACTCCTTTGATGCATGCAAGGCATGAGCCTCTTGACTAATCCTTGATATTTCTCTTATGATGATGATCATATGTCTTGGACACATTTGCCTCCTTGTATTGCATCTAACTCTTTGCAGGTACTTGGATGATCTACATTCCACAAGATTACCACACACTCAAACCATGAGTAATCTTGTCATCGACCAAGTATCTAGCCCTTTGGGATGTTGAGTTCAAGGAACAAAATTCCACATATCCTTTTTGACATCTTATACATCTAGTATCTCACTCTTGTCATCTTGGATATTCTTGAGTATTTCCTTGCTTGCCTAACCCATGTAGGAAGATGAACTACACAAGTAGAAAAGGCGCTCCAACTTCACACTCTATGAGCACCTACATCAAGTTCACCTACATGAGCAAAGCATCAACAAGCCCAAGGTATGTTCTTCACATCTTTGAGGAGCTTTGCTCAAAGTCATGAGTACAAGCAGCTTCATAAGATGTGATCACATCAAATGCTTAATCGAAAAATGGCAACCCCATTTTGAGCTTAAACGAAGAGTATGACCTATGATCAAATGTCTTCATTTGACTCCTAAGTCAATATACTCAAACATAGGTGACTTTGTCGCCGACCTTTATCTAGATGAAGTACATATGCTTTTGGAGTTTTTCTGTTATGTTCTCTCATTGAGTTTTCTTAAAAAAAAAAAAAAAAAAAAAAAAACTTCATCTAGAATTTCTTTTTATTTCTTTTCTTATGTTTCTTTGTGAATATCTTTCTGAAAATCTTTTTCTGGCTCTGATCAATTCCCTGAAAATCTTTTACAAATTCCTTGCAAATCTTTTGAAATACTCCTCGCAAAGTGATCTGAATTCTTTCTCTACTTTTAAGGGGGAGAGGACTCAAATTCAGACTCGATTTCTTAAATTTTAAAGAGGAGAGGACTCAAATTTGGACTCAAATTGTTTCTCTATGCATGTTCTTGTTTGTCCCGTTGTGATTCTTAAGGATCCCACTTCTTTCTATCTTTCTTTCTTTCCATCTTTCCTGTCCTACCTAGTTTACTGTCCTTTTCGGCACTTGATGTCAAAGGGGGAGAGAACTTAGGGGGAAAGGACTAAGGGGGAGTAGGGGAGAAGAGAAGACTTAAGGGAAGAAGAAAAGCAATCTTATCTTAAGGGGGAGAGAATCACATCAAAGCTTTGTCGTATTTTACATTGGACATTACAATTGGCATCTTTCTTTTGATTTTGCTTTTCCATCACACCCCTTGTTCTCACAATTGGTATCTTACTCACAATTGGTATCTTATGGAATCTTTTAGCTTAAGGGGAGAAGACTTAGAGGAATCTTCACAATTGATATCCTATGAAAAGCAAAATCTCTCAGAGTTCATTGAAAATCTTTTAGCTTCGGAGACATGTTTGCTGATTCAAGCCTGTGCTCAATATGAGACACTCTTTATACATGTCCTCCCGGGCTTGGTACTCTTGATGTTCTTGCAGTTGGTTGAAGGAATACTCTTGTGTTATCTAACCTTGTTTTCTCAAGTTTATCCCTTCAGGTACAAATGCCAAGGAACCTCAAGGTAAGTATATGCATCTTGCAGAATGTGCATGATGGTGGACTTGCTTGTAAATACTTGTTTGCAAGAGATCACCATGCACATATGCATTATTACTCAATTCCTTTTTCTTCTGCTCTGATGCATATAGCCAAGCTGCATGTAGCACATCTTGCTTATCTCTCGTGTGTGCTTGTGGTAGTCCAAAACCATAATATATGAAAATCTTGCACACTTGTAGGGGGAGCCTGTGTACTACATGCTTGTCAAAGCTTTCATGATAATCCTGTCTTTCTTTCAATAAGCTTTGATGTCTCGTTCAATATAATTTCAGTGTGTTGCCATCAATTACCAAAAAGGGGGAGATTGAAAGCACATTTGCTCCCTGGGTGGTTTTGGTAATTAATGACAACATACTTTGTGGTTGGACTAATGCTTTTATCAAGTATGTTTCAGGAAACCCAATCACATTGGTATGGCAAGATGACTAAAGAAGTGGACCCCTCAAATGCTAAGGCAAGCATTGGCAAAAGCTCAAGACTCTATTTTTGGTTTAGTGATCAAAGATCACATTGAGTCCATAGGAAAAGCCAATACTATTAAAAGGGGATGAGGTTGTGTTGATGATCTGGTTGCTCAAGTGCTTAGTGATTTAGCTCCCTCAACTATCAGCACTATTCACTACTTAACACACACCCATAAGTAATCTCGGTCAAACCAACTCTGTCCCACCGAGATGAACCACTTCTGCCATATTCCAAACCCTAACATCTCGGTCACACCGATTCTTTCAAATCAGTCCCACCGAGATGAACCACTTCTGCCATATTCCAAAACCCTAGAAAATCGGTCTTACCGAGTTTGAGATCGGTCACACCGAAACTGAACTGCCAACCTTCTGTAACCACTTCACATCATTTCGGAATTTCCGAGTTTGCATTATCGGTCTCACCGAATTGGGCAAGGTTCTGCCTTGACTCAAATCGGTCGCACCGATAATTCATTTTCGGTCAAACCGATTCTGGCATGTTCCTACTCTTTCTCAAATCGGTCCAACCGAGTTTTCTTTCTCGGTCTCACCGAAATCTCCAACGTTCATATCTGTAACACTTTCGGTCTCACCGAGATGGTATTTTCGGTCCCACCGAAAATCCCAACGTTCACTATATTTGAACTTTCGGTCTGACCGAGTTTTAACTTCGGTCTCACCTAGATTGGTCAAATGTGTGTGTAACGGTTGGATTTTGTGTGGAGGCTATATATACCCCTCCACCCCCTCCTCATTCGTGAGGAGAGCCATCAGAAAGTACCACCACTTCTATCATACACTTTCTGAGAAGTGAACCACCTACCCTTGTGTTGAGATCAAGCCATTCCATTCCTACCATATGAAACTTGATCTCTAGCCTTCCCAAGTTGCTTTCCACTCAAATCTTCCTTCCACCACAGCCATATCAGTGAGGAGAGTTGAGTGTTGGGGAGTTTATCACTTGAAGCACAAGAGCAAGGAGTTCATCACCATCAACACCGTCTATTACCTTTTGGGGGGTGGTGCCTCCTAGATTGGTTAGGTGTCGCTTGGGAGCCTCCGTCGTGATGTGGAGTTGAACCAAGAAGTTTGTAAGGGCAAGGAGATCGCCTACTTCGTGAAGATCTACCCCGAGTAAGGCTAGTCCTCCGTGGGCGTAGGCCGTGATGGAATAGACAAGGTTGCTTCTTCGTGGACCCTTCGTGGGTGGAGCCCTCTGTGGACTCGCGCAGCCGTTACCCTCCGTGGGTTGAAGTCTCCATCAACGTGGATGTACGATAGCACCACCTATCGGAACCACGACAAAAATCTCCGTGTCACCAAACTGCGTTTGATCTTCTCCACTTTCATTTACTATATATGCAATTTACTTTCCGCTGCCCATACTCTAGAATTGCATGTGTAGTGTGTTACTTGACTTGATCTTCATTGCAAAACTGCCAAAATCTGTCCTTGATAAAAGACAGAGATTTTATCTTGTCAAGTAGTCTAATCACCCCCCCCCTCTAGACCTACTTCTTCGATCCTACAAGATGCTAGAGGTGGATGAAGCGGCGTGCGCAAAGTATTTTACCATGATGCTCAAGGGTACAGCCCGGACATGGTTAAAGGGCTTACCACCTAACTCCATCGGATCATGGGGTGAGCTACGTCGCCAGTTTATCAAAAATTTCAAAGACACGTGCAAGCAACGGATGTCAATAGTGGACTTGGCGGCGTGTGTTCAAGGAGAACAGGAGCCTACGAGCACCTAGGTCCGACGAGTGTCAGAAATCCTACACTCTTCCAATAGCATCAATCCTAGCACGGCAATAGTGACACTGGAAAACAACTGCCGGTTCGAGTCTCTGAAGCTGAAGTTGGGACGGCTCAAGCGGGATTGTAATGACATGGGGACACTCATGAGCGCTCTGGTGAAGTATGGGGACTCTGACAATACTAAATACCCAGAAGCGGATGGACACAAATCCGGAAAAGCAAACAAGGCTGGTAAACCGGCGCAGATTAACCCAGAAGGAACAAGCTTCAATGGTAAGCGAAAGGCAGAAGGTAGCTCTTATTTTGTGGCCAATACCAATGTTCAAGGAAAATTTCAACGCCGCAAGGGTAGACCACCTCCACGGAGCCTTGGAGGATTCATTAATCTGGATCAACAGTTGAACGAGCCTTGCCCGAAGCATAGCACGGAGGAACGCCTAGCTAAACATACATGGGGGCAATGTCGCGTCATGGTAGAGGCCATGAGCCGGGCCAAATTTGACAATGGACCACCGGGCGGTGGCTCAGGTCCCGGTTTTCATGGTCCGGGTCACCAGGGTAATGGTGCCGGTTCAGGGTATCATGGCGGCAACAATAGCTACAACCAAGGAAACCACCAGCAGCATGGTGAGGGCGGTTACAATAACCAAGGCAACCACCAGCATGGTCAGGGTAGTCACAATAACCAAAGCAATCAGCAGCGTCAGCAGCAGCAGCACTCCGGTTACCAGAGTAATCCGAAGGAGCTAAGTAGTGGACAGTATCATGTGTTTACTACGAGTTTGTGCAAACGAGATCAAAAAAATCCTAAAGCGGGCGGTACACGCAGTTGAACCGGCAACACCACGTTTTCTACGCTGGTCGGAACAACCTATTGTATGGAGTAGAGAGGATTACCCGCCGCGGGTTGATAATCCAGGCCAGTTGGTCTTAGTGGTAGCACCACAGGTGGGTGGCTACAAATTCACAAAAGTGCTCATGGATGGCGGCAGCAGCATCAACATCCTATATTACGAGACTTTCCGTCGTATGGAGTTAACCGACAAAAAACTGAGACAATCCAATACGGTGTTCCATGGGGTGGTGCCAGGTAAATCGGCTTACCCTGTTGGGAAAATTGATCTAGAGGTTACCTTTGGAGATGAACATGATTCCATGTCAGAGACAGTAACCTTTGAAGTTGTAAAGATCTGGAGCCCATATCATGCCCTGTTTGGACGGCCGGTTTATGCCAAGTTTATGGCTAGACCGTGCTATGTTTATCTACAGCTCAAGATGCCGGGTCACAAGGGAACCATCACGGTTCACGGAAGTCGCAAGATTGCATTGGAGTGCAAGGAATGAGACGCTGCTAATGCAGAGGCAGTCTGTGCTACGGAGGAGTTGAAATTCTATAAAGACAACGTTGATCCGGCAGATATGTCCCCGTTAAAGAAAGCAACTACAGAACATGATCCGGCTTTGAAGTTTAAATCGGCAGAGGAAACCAAAAAAGTTGACTTTGTGCCACGCGACTCATCCAAGCAGTTCACTATCAGCGCTAACCTTGATCCCAAATAGGAAAGCACGCTCATCGAGTTCATCCATGAGAACCGGGATATCTTTGCATGGAAACTTCTGACATGCCAGGTATACCGAGGGAACTCGCTGAGCACAGTCTTAATATTGATCCAAAGTTCAAACCGGTCAAGAAGTATTTGCGCCGCTTCAATGAAGAAAGGCGCAAGGCTATCGGTGAAGAAGTGGCCAGGATTTTGGCCGCAGGGTTCATAGTTGAAGTGTTCCATCCGGAGTGGTTGGCTAGTCCGGTTCTGGTGTTAAAGAAAAATAGAAAGTGGAGGATGTGTGTGGATTACACAGACTTAAACAAGGCTTGTCCAACCGATCCTTTTGCTCTCCCCCGTATTGATCAGATCATTGATGCCACGGCGAGATGTGAGCGGCTAAGTTTTTTGGATGCATATTCAGGGTATCATCAGATCAAGATGGCAATTAAGGACCCGGAGAAGACAGCCTTCATAACTCCCTTTGGTGCCTTTTGCTACGTATCTATGCCTTTTGGGCTCAAGAGTGCCCAAGCAACTTACCAACGTTGCGTACAGAACTGTCTTAAGGGGCAGATAGGGAAAAATGTCTATGCTTATGTGGATGACATTGTCGTAAAGTCAAGGAAGGAGGAGACGCTGATAGAGGACCTAAAGGAAACCTTTGATAACCTCCGAGTCTATAAGATGATGCTTAATCCAGAGAAGTGCATTTTTGGTGTTCCAGCTGGCAAGCTCCTTGGATTCTTGGTGTCAAACAGAGGAATAGAAGCCAATCTAGAGAAGATCAAGGCGATCACATCCTTGACTAAACCAGCTTGCATCAATGATGTCCAGCGTATCGTTGGCCGGATTACAGCGTTAAGCCGATTCATCAGTCGTTTGGGAGAGAAGGCAATTCCGCTTTATCATATGCTGAAGAAAACAGACCGGGTTATATGGAGCGATGCTGCAAATGCCGCGTTTGAGGACTTGAAGCGGCAATGAGAAGAACCACCGGTCCTTGCTGCCCCTGTTGATAAGGAGACGCTGCTGTTATACGTGGCCGCCAATGCCCGGGCAGTTAGCGTGGCAATCGTGGTCGAGCGCAAGGAAGCAGGCAAGGAATATCCGGTTCATCGCCCGGTTTATTATGTCAGTGAGGTTCTAATTGATTCAAAACAAAGATACCCACACTAGCAGAAGCTGGTATACGGCATGTTTATGGCAAACCGGAAGCTCAAGCACTACTTCCAAGGCCACCCAATAACTGTTGTCAGTTCAGCTCTGTTGGCGGATATAATCCAGAACAGAGAAGCCACTGGCAGAGTAGCAAAGTGGGCCATTGAGCTTAGCCCACACGGATTGAAGTATGTTCCACGTACTGCTATCAAATCCCAAGCATTGGTAGATTTCATCAATGATTGGACAGAACTGCAAGCACTAGAGGAGAAGCCGGATCATACATACTGGACTATTCACTTTGACGGTTCAAGGCAATTAGAAGGCTCGGGGGCTGGAGTTGTGTTAACTTCCCCGCGAGGTGACAAATTTTGTTATGTCCTCCGACTAATGTTTCCTTGCATGAACAATGCGGCCGAATATGAGGCACTGCTTCATGGCCTGCAGATGGCTAAGGAGATGAACTTGAGCCGGGTCAAGTGTTTTGGCGATTCAGATTTAGTGGCACAACAAGTATCTGGCAAGTGGGACTCTAAAGACCCTCTCATGGCGGCTTACAGACGAGAAGTGGAAGCAGTTGCAGGACATTTCAAAGGATATCAGGTGGATCACATAGACCGGCGGAAAAATGAAGCGGCCGATGCTCTAAGCCGGCTGGGTTCTCAGCGTAAACCGGTGCCACCGAATACTTTTTTGGACGAGCTACACAGTCCGTCAGTTCAGGTACCATCGGAGGAAGATTTGGCTGTTCCTGATCCGGAATCACAGCTGGTTGCGGCACTTCATGTTATTCCGGATTAGACGCTCCCTTACATGGCGTACCTGAGTCGAGGAGAGTTGCCAGATGATGAGATTGAAGCAAGGCAGATAATCCGGCGGTCCAAGTCCATGACAATTGTAAATGGGGAACTTCATCACCGCAGCGTTTCTGGAGCGTTTCAACGGTGTGTATCATCCGAAGAAGGCTGTGACATTCTTCGAGAGATTCATGAAGGGGATTGTTGTCATCACGCCGGTTCAATATCCTTGGTAGCTAAAGCTTTCCGTCATGGGTTCTACTGGTTGACAGCCCATGTTGATGCGGAGGATCTAGTCCGGAAATGCGATGCTTGTCGGAAATTTTCACGGCGTGCTCTTGTTCCGGCACAGGAGCTGTGGATGATTCCAGTTACTTGGCCGTTTGCTACTTGGGGGCTTGATATGGTTGGGCCTTTTAAACGATCCCAAGATCAAAAAACTCACCTGTTGGTCGCAGTGGATAAGTTTACAAAATGGATTGAGGCAGAGCCTGTGAGGAAGTGTGATGCGGCAACAGCGGTTAAATTCATCAAGAAGGTAATTTTCCGGTTTGGCTTTCCCCACAGCATTATCACTGACAATGGCACCAATCTATCTAAAGGAGAGATGGAAGAGTTTTGTTAAAGGGAGCATATTCGCCTAGATGTGTCTTCTGTAGCTCAGCCTCAATCCAATGGTCAAGCTGAAAGGGCAAATCAAGAGATTTTGCGTGGTATCAAGCCCCGACTTATGACTCCCTTGCAAAGAACACCAGGGTGCTGGGTTGAAGAGTTGCCTTCTGTCCTCTCGAGCATCAATACTACAACGAACAGGTCAACAGGCTACACATCTTTCTTCATGGTGTACGGTGCTGAAGCGGTTCTTCCAAGTGATATCCGCCACGACTCACCACGGGTGGCAGCTTATGTTGAAGCAGCCAATGAGCAAGCAATACAGGACAGCTTGGACCGGCTAGATGAAGAGCGTGACATAGCAGCATCACGATCCGCAATCTATCAGCAGGACCTGCGCAGATATCACAGCCGCCGGGTTAAAACCAGGACATTCCAGTAGGGGGACTTAGTACTCCGGCTCATCCAGGACCAGACAGATATGTACAAGCTATCCCCACCTTGGGAAGGGCCCTTTGTGGTCAGCAAGAACCTACACAACGGTTCATACTACCTGGTGGACGTTCGAGAACACAAAGACTCACGGACATCAGAAGAAGAGACGAAGAGGCCGTGGAACATTGCCCTCCTGCGGCCTTACTACACTTGAGCCATGAGCTCCCCTTCATGTATCCTATATATATTATGATTAATAAATAAACCGGCACCCCTGGTAAACCGGGGGATCAGCCTTTTTTCTTCTAAATAAGTGTTTTATGAAAGTTAAACAGATACTTTGAACAGTCTATTTTGCTATGCAGGACAATTCTATAAGGGACCAAACAGGACTTTCCTATTAAGTGCAACTCCTTCATAGGAAACCTACCTCCAGGATCACTAGGGGGCTACGGATCACATGTGAATCCTCGCTTAAATCTCTTCTGGTCCGGTTTATATGATCGTTTTCACATCAGCGCCCTTTGGATTACATCCATTGATTGGCAAAAAAATGTTCTTGCCCCTTGGAGTACATCCTTTGATGGCAAAAGGAAAATTCTTGCCCCTTGGTTGATACATCCTTTGATGGCAAAAGAAAAAAATGTTCTTGTCCCTTGGAGTACATCCTTTGATGGCAAAAGAAAAATTATTGCCCCTTGGTTGATACATCCTTTGATGGCAAAAGAAAAAATATTCTTGTCCCTTGGAGTACATCCTTTGATGGCAAAAGAAAAATTATTCCCCTTGGTTGATACATCCTTTGATGGCAAAAGAAAAAATGTTCTTGTCCCTTGGAGTACATCCTTTGATGGCAAAAGAAAAATTCTTGCCCCTTGGTTGATACATCCTTTGATGGAAAAAGAAAAAATGTTCTTGTCCCTTGGAGTACATCCTTTGATGGCAAAAGAAAAATTCTCGCCCCTTGGTTGATACATCCTTTGATGGCAAAAGAAAAATGTTCTTGTCCCTTGGAGTACATCCTTTGATGGCAAAAGAAAAATTCTTGCCCCTTGGATGATACATCATTTGATGGCAAAAGAAAAACGTTCTTGCTCCTTGGATTAAATCCATTGATTGGCAAAAGAAATCATTGCTCCTTGGATTGCACCCATTGATTGGCAAAATGAATCATAGCCCTTTGGGTCGCATCCATTGATTGGCAAATATGGAGCCTGGCAGCTCGTAAAAAGCCTCGACTACATGGTCTTATTTACAAACGGTGTTTTGTGTTTTGTGATTTTTTAAAAAGTTTTCTATGGTTTTTTGATCCGGAACTAAGCAACTTCAAAGTTGGTCACGTATTTACAAAGTCTGGGTCATAGCGCACCAGCATGATTTAAACCGGTGGTTACTATAACCCGGAACAATCATTGGGCAAACACCAACAGGGCCAAGAGCCTCATCAGAATCTATAATGTCCACCTGATTAAGGATTTCAAGCATGCTTAACTAAAGGTATGAAAGTATTTTTGGGTATACAGCAGATACCCGTTCAAATATATATGCCTATGAGAGCAATATAATCGGTCCGCTGGTAAACCGCGAGGACATTTTCTTAGCGTTATCTATGCAGATACAGGTAATATAAAGGATCAACCATAGCAGACAAGGGGTTAAAATTGGCAGATGCCAAATCAAAGTTGTGACATCCGGATTAAGACAGAAAATGTTTTGAGCTATCCTATTACAAGGCACTGCAAGCCTGAACGGATTAAAGTTTATCCCGGCAACAGATTACAGCAGCTAAGAGTTAAAATGAGCGGCTTATGCTTCTTCTTCCTGCTGCGAAGGCTGAGGATCGGCTTGTTCCGGAGCTTCTTCGTCTTCTTGAAGCGGCTGAAAATTAGGAACGCGCCAGTCGATCTTGGATAGAACACGGAAGTACATCTCCTCAGTAATGAGATCGGACGGATCAACATCTGGGGCGAAAGTATGGGCGCGCACTGGTGGGATTAGATTCTCGGTATCATAAACCGGCCGGTCCACCCGCTCATTCTCTAAGTCATATGTCGGATGGTACCTGGTCAGGTCCTCTTCATCAGCAAGCTTGCTGGCAAGAGGGCGCATTTCCTTAGTTAAAGCACGAATGTCCTTGCCAGAGAAGGCAGATCCATCCTCCTTATTGCTGGGGTACCCGTTCATAGCTTCCTCCGGATCAAAGTCCCGAACCCATGCCTTGGCTCTGGTCAGCGCTACAAGAGAGCCGGCCCGTGCAGCAGATTTCTTCACTTCTTCCAAGCGTACATGCAATATAGAAAGCTTCTCCAAAGTACCTTGGATAGTAGTGGGGGCCGCTTTATAATGGGACATCGCACTTATAATCCTTTGAGCGCCGGAATACAGCTGCAACCAGAGTGTAAGAAGCCTTGAGTTTCTTCCGGATATCATCCCCAAGATGGGTGATACGTCGCCCTACATATGATTATTACAGTTCAACTGGAGCAGAATAAAGATTGCAGAGATGAAAATTATATGCAAATTAAGTGCTTACCAAAGATGGCAGAGGTCATAAGTTCTATTTGCTGCCTTAAGCCGGTCAGCTCTTGCGTCACCGGATTAAGGGCCTCTTCAGCATCCTTTGCCCTTTTCTCAAGGGCGTTCCTCTGCACTTCCCAGGCTGATCTCTCCGCTTCAAAATCCTTTTTTAATTTTTTAGCATTGGTTAAGCTCAGTGCCAGCTCATCTTTGGCTTTGGCAGAAGCAGTTTCAGTGACAGCAAGTCTATTCTGGAGCTCAGTTATTTCTGCAGCCCTCCGGGTCAAGTAAGCCTACAAGAAAATCAAGTGGAGTAGACGACAATTAAGACAAGTCTCAAGCACATAAACAAGTTATCCACTTGACACTTGGGGGCTAATGGGCAGTTGAAGTATCAACAGAGAGATTCAGACAAGTCCCAGGCACATAAAACAAGTTATGCCCCTGGCACTTGGGGGCTAATGGGCAGTTGAAGTATCAACAGAGAGATTCAGACAAGTCCCAGGCACATAAAACAAGTTATGCCCCTGGCACTTGGTTGCTAATGTAAGTTCATTTTTTTGATACATTTGGAAGTACCGGTTCACCTACAACGAAGCTAAACCGGAACTTGGGGGCTACTATGGCATAAAGACAGAAGTATAAAGCAGGCAAAGCAAAGACAAGTGAAGGAAGGTACCTCGTATTTGTCCTTCATCATATTAACCAAGCCTAATTCATAGTCGCGGCTGGTATGAAGCCGGTTCAAATACCCTGAATAAAGTTCCTGGGCACTCAATTCGGAATAATTGGACAAGTCCGTGCTCCACTTGCCCTTCTCTTGTTGAAGCTTCTCCGCTTTAGCAGTGTGCTTGGCCAAGATGATAGGCTCAACAGGAGCGGTAAAACCTGTCCCGGTTATTTGGATATCCGGAGAAGTAGTGGTTGGCTGAGAGGGGGCAGTAGTAGGGGCCGGACTAGCAGGAGCCGGATTAGTCCGAGGAGGGCTACCCCGGACAGGACACGCCGGTTCAATGACATTCTCCACATTCGGGTCTTTTGGAGCAATAATGTTATCATGGTCCATGGGAGCAGGATCATCAATTTGAGTTGCGGGATCGCTCTCTGGCGGGATGACTTCATCCGGATCAGCCACCGGATCAGCAATAGCAGTCTCGGCAGCCGCTTTGGTGGCCTTCGCCTTTTTGCTAGGCTTGGGTTTGCTGATAGAAATAGAAGGAACAATAAGAATTATCAAGGAACAAATACAAATATAAACCGGATGTGGAAAGGGACTTACCCAGGCACAGTCTTCAGTACAGGGACCTGTGTGGCAGTCGATTCACCAGAGGATGACAAAGGTGTCTCCTGATAGTTAGGATCAGACGGTTTAAGCGGTTTGCGTATAAGTCCGGCCTTTGGATGGAGAAGAGTTGAAAAAAGTAAAACCTCAGAGCGGCGCCTGCGAGCCGGAGTGAGAGATATTCCGGAAGATTCTACGATATGGCCACTATGGCGCGTACTCCGGCGTGCTTCATGTTGCTGCTTCTTCAAAAGAAATTTGGGGTCCAGTTGAGCGTAAGGATGAGAAAAAGGGTACTTCCGGGATGCCCGGCGAATTTTGGGCACCGGCGGTTCAGAATCTGAAGAAAGAGAGATTACCTCAATTTCTGCCACTTTACTTCCTTCAGCCAAATCCTGTGGAAAGACACTGTTAACATAGATTTAGATAAAGAGAGATCAAAACATATCAGGATCAACTCATACCTCAAAATCCGGATCATCTTCCTCAAGATGTGAACCGGAGCCAGCGGCTGCCTTCTTCTTCTTGACAGCGCATGTCTTCCGGCGTGGCTATTTGCCTGACTTGTCCTGAGGTTTTCTTTTCCAAAAAGGATCGTTGGCCTGTGCAGAAGATGGAAGATAAATAGAAGATAATTGGTATGGACGGATTAGAAACAAACATAAGAGGTCAGAAAAAACTTACTGCTGCCTGTTTGTTCTTCTCATAGAATGAAGACAATCTTGTTTGACTGCACTCTTCCAGAGAGATGTTGAGCATTTTCTTTGCGGATTCAGTGACTTCCTTCTCAGGAAGCATTATGTCAATATGGCGTTGGGGGTCATCCGTATTTCCGGTGTACTCATACATCAGGCTGGAGCGCCGGCTCAGAGGAAGGATGCTCCAGGCAAGCCAAAAACGAACGAAATAGACTCCCGTCAAACTGTTGGCCATAAAAGCTTTAAGTTTGGCAAGCTGAGGGGAAAACCGGGCTCTCTCTGAGGAGCTAAGGCGCTGCGGCAGGGGATGATCCTCAGGAAGACGATGTTCACGGTAACCCGGCAGAGGGTTTTCTCCTTCAGGAGAGGTATCTTTGCAATAGAACCAGGATTGGTTCCAGTCCTTGGGGTGTGTATGGAGAGCAGCATGAGGGAAGACCACATCTCTTCTCTTCTGAATGCTGACACTGCCCAGCTCTTGATGTGGTCCGGCAGTAAACTCTGTCTGTGGTTTAAGTGGAAAATGTCCCGGAACAAGTCCACTGACGGTTCTTCTTGAAGGTATACTTCGGAGAAGACTTGGAAATTGCAGACATTTGATATGGAATTTGGACCTATATCTTGAGGATGGAGCTGAAAAGCGGCCAGCACATCCCGGAAAAACTTAGAACCGGGAGGGCTAAAACCCCGGGCCATATGGTTAAAGGAAACGATGATTTCTCCTTCTTTAGGGGTAGGGGGACACTCATTCCCTGGGGCCCGCCATTTCAGAACCGCTTGGGGGCCCAGAATACCAATTGAAGCGGCGTTGGTTAAGTCCTCTTCCGTAATGCGGGAAGGAACCCAGTTGCAACAAACGAACTGCTTGGCAGCCATCTGAGCAAAAGGAAAACACTGAAAAAGTACAGTGCAAAATCTGGATTATTAGGTACTGAAGCATAAACCGGAGAGTATCATCTAATTATATCGACGGTTTAGACAGGCGACTAATGGCATTGGCAACCCGAAAGCAGATGTGAAACAAACTGTTGCCGGTTTATGATAACAAAAAAGAGG
Organism: Secale cereale; assembly: GCA_902687465.1. Classification (NCBI taxonomy): domain Eukaryota; kingdom Viridiplantae; phylum Streptophyta; class Magnoliopsida; order Poales; family Poaceae; genus Secale; species Secale cereale. Next base: position 342,954,873 of record LR738711.1, on the reverse strand, counting down.
AGGCTAAACCGTCGGGCTGATGGTTAATTCTTTGCAAGAGGAATATATGATTGGTTAAACCGGCGAGTAACTTGCAGATCTATCAAGACAAAGAAACGGGTTTCTACAAAAGGCTAAAGTAAAAATGGATCTGAGCGGTAAGAAAAAGATGAAATATACGCAAGTTGGATACAGGAAGAACTACGAAGGATTTCTACAGATCAAATAAATCTAAGGGTTGAGTCTAAGGTCCGAATCTAAGTTCAAACTACGGAGCGGGGACGCGTTTGAAACAAATCCAGGGTTTGAATCTCCCGCAAAGAGGCGAACAACAAAGCTTCGAGCTTTCATGGCGGAAGCAATGGAGGGACCCTAGATTAAAGATCTACAGCGAGAAGAAAGGAATACCTGAGAAAGAAGGAGACGGCGGCGAAGTACTCTGGACGCGTTTCAGGGTGATGCAGCGGCCTGGCTGGACGACGACGACGAGCTCGAAGGCAGCGGCAGAGCTTCGGGCGACGGAGGAAGAAGAAGTGCGGAAGGAAGGAAAAGAATAGGGCTCAGCGGTATTTATAAAGACTGGAGAGGTGAAACGGCAAGCGCGGGAATCAAGGAGGTCAGAGATTGGATAAAGATTCCATTGTCGCCTCGATTTTCGGTATAGCCTTTAAACAAAGGTAACAAACAGTTGTGAGCAATAAATGCGGAGGTGATGTCACGACCGAATAAAATGATTTCTGGAGATGACGTCATAGCCGGTTTACAAAGCAGAAAAGCTACAAGGAGGAAATTTATGCAGGATTTAGAAGACTGACATGGACAAGTTCAAATCACTCTCGGGCCTAATGTCAGGGATATTACTAGTAGGTATAAACCGGCTAGGAAGATCCCGGATTATATTAATGTAGTTGTGTTATCATAAGCCCAGTAGAGGTTACGGCCCATGAAGGCTTAGAGCCCATATGTAAAGTTTACGGTTTATGAACCGTCCTATCATGTAACTTGAGGTATAAGGTAGAAAGAGTAGAGACCGAGGCGGACACGATTATGAACCGGCCTCGGGACTCTGTAAACCGGACCGGGCATTGCCTCCTATATAAAGGGACGACCCGGCGACGGTTCGAAGGGAGGCAACAACCCGTCGAGACACAGGCAAGCAATCTGCTCCCTGTTCATCGACGCCCAAGCAATACCAAACCAAACTAGACATAGGCTTTTACCTTCATCGAAGGGGCCGAACTAGTATAAACCCTCTGTGTTCTTTATGTGCTTTAACCTCTTCAAGCTAACCCGCGCGATGGCTCCACACCTAAGTCCTCTAAACCGGACATCTGCCGTGCTAATTTCACGACACAATCAGTGTATGCATGGTTGTTTATTTAACTTACCTTTCATGATATAATCACAAAAATGATTTTGCATGGGACGTGTTTTCGAAGATAAGGTTGACCGTGTTAATGGCCCACTACCGTGCATCCTTACCATGCAATGTTTTGCCATTTTATCATGCATGATCTATGAAATACACACTCTCCTTTTTAATTTTCTACGCGGTCAATCCCCTAAGAAGAATAAAATGCAGTTAGCTGTTTATCATTTACAGCCTTGTATCAAGAAATTGGTCAGAGTTTGTTAAGTACTTACAAAATCATGCATCTAACAAGACTGCAATCGAGCATGTTGAAGTTAAAGAAGAGATGCAAGTCCTCGAAATCCACACTGATGGAACCAGGATCGTGTTGGAAATGATCTTTGGTGTAGCAGACTAGCAGAACATGATACCAACTAACATTTGATCCATGCAATATTTTTGTAACTCGCAGCCACTGGAGCTGCACTCATCAAAGTATTCACAAAAAAGAAATGGTTGGCCATGGACGTAATTGTGTGCTTCAAGTTCTTCTGCTTTAGTTTTAGCAAGCGGCAAATCTATTTCTGAACCACTCATGCCGTCAGAAATAATATTACTCTCCGATTCGAACAAATTGTTGTTAATTTGGTTCTGGGCCATGAGTGCCTTATGTAAGAGGCAATCGTTCTCATTCCTCTTCACTATCCGGGGCGGCTTCCTCATGGGTGCAACCTTTTTACCCACTTCCTTCTTGGTACTTGAAGCACTTCTGGTACAAGGTATGGATGGCCAAAATGTGGAGTGCCGAGCAGGCGGTAAAGCTTTGACAGAGGGCTTAGCAGACCGTTTAGCTACGTTGGACTGCTGAGTTGGCGGTGTTGTTGTGACGCACTTCTGGGTTGTAGTAGGAGAGGTATCGGACTTCTGACCATGCATTGAAGCTATGCTAGGTTTCTGCGCAAGTGGTGCCAACTTATCGGTGTGCTGAGGAGGCCGTGCCAACGAGTTGGTTTGCTAAGCAGGCAGTGCTGACACATTGCTATGCTAATCATGCGGTTGCAGACCGATGGACTGATGAGCAGTCGGTTCTGGACCTACAGACTGCTTAGCACGCAGTTCCAAAGCATCAAACTGCATACTAGTCGATTCCACCAGGGTGGTCTCCTGAGCACGTGTTGCAGCAAGGTCTCCTCTGCTGCTTCCGCGACAAGCATCTGAACTGGTGGTGTGTCTTCAACTGTTGTAGGCCTTGCCACTGCCTGATCTAGGGTGGACGATGACATGGCCTGTACGACACAAAACCGGGTAGGCTGATCACAAGTTGATGCATCGACCGTCGGAATACGAGTATTAGGTTCCTTGGGTGATGCACGAAAGAGCTACTGTGGCAAGGAGAGTGTCACTGGTTGAGGGGCCACATTGGTTGCTCTTGGCAGGGCTTTTGGGATATCATCCATCAAGTCTATTTCGTTTCGTGGACACTTGATGTGATGTAACTGCATTTCTCCCAAGGTCCTATGCTCATCAAAGTCCCCAAGGACATTCCTCGGGACAAATTCATTGAATCCAGGCTTTAGTTTAGTCATGTAGCACTTCACACAACCCGGCTTCAATGGCACATTGTCCAACAAGAGGCCCTCTTCCAAGAAGGGTGGGAAAACCCATGCTGTTGCACATTTTATTGTACCTTGATAATGTGTAAGCAGACCCTTTAGTGTGTCTTTCATTCCAGATAGATCATATATAGCAACATCATGAGCAGCTGCAGTCTCAGTGTCGCTAGGTTCAGCTGATGCACAGCTACTCTTGTGCGGTGTTGTCGCGCAATAACCAACATCCTCCATGCCCGCCTCCTTCCCATCTGCTTGCTATTTGTCGGTGTTAGAGTCTTCTACATCATCATCGACTACTCAATTTCCTTTCGAACTTTCAGATACATGTCCTTCCTCAACCTTTCATGCAATCCATACTGCTTCATTTCAATCCTCACTTTTCTCATGATGAGCCTCTCAACTTTTCTAAGTGTGAAAACCCTCTTGTGCGGGACATTAACACCTCTACCCCTTGCACGGCTAGGGGGCTCTCTTGTTTCTAGAGCATCGGACAGAATTTCACATGGCCCTGAGTTCCTGTAAAACCTTCCAGGGATCTTGGAAGCCTTTAACATCATGTGATACAGTTCTTCGTCATGTGAGTTTTCAAATTAATAAGTACCATCATCACGCCTCCTTGCATGTGCTCACAAGTACTCTCTAGCGCGTTCGCCCCTGATTTCACTTAAGGCTGGTTTCCCACCCGCAAGTACTGCTTCTTTGTCCTCCTGCTCCCATATCGGTTGCATGTCATAATATCCTGCCACACCCATACCGTGGTGGTGTGTGTTCCTCTTCCGAAGTTCCAATTGCTTGGCAGTCTTCTCAGCAAACTCTTTAGTTGCCTGACCCTTTTGAGTTATGCCCAGTCTGCCTTTGTAATTTAGGGGTATGCGGAGATTGGGTCCTTGCCTTCACTCAAGTACTTCTTCTATATCACGTTCTTCCAGTTTCTCCAAGCATCCCTAGCCTTCTTCGGTGCAGGGAGTTTCACATGCATTCTACACTGCTTTGGAACATTCAAGTGATCCATGATCTCCCAGACTATCATTTGCCATGTTTCTGTGTCAGCCCTACGAAACCATGATAGATTAATGTTGAGCCTTGTCCTTCCAACAAATCCACACACGCTCCTTAACCTCGTGTGTGCTTTATCTGGTTTAGTTGGAGCCCAAGACTTTAAATTCGATGTCAGTTACTTCATATACCACTTGAGGCTGGCGTGTGGGCTTCCTTGGAGCGTTCCTTCGTGTCCTGACCGGAAGGGTAATTGGTGCAGCTCTATCCTGTTCTAGGTTACTTGATCCCTCACCATCTGTTGGAGACCTAGGGTTGTCAGACTCAGATGAAAATACATCACCTGATGCATGAGTGTTGTCGCTGCTACTCGCCATCTACAGAGAACACATGAGAAACTCAGGAAAGGAGGATAATTATAAAGCTAACAACTTGGTATCAAGCTGTCTAAACATGTCATGCATTAATTTAGAAAATGTATGGATAATTTGTTAAGTTTGTGTGTCTCGGACTCCCACGATCTATAAATCGTCAATAACTTATTGGAACAAATACAACTTATATGTTCTAGTTAGGAAGGTAGATAATGAACGTATATACGCTCTCCGTTATATTATAGCCAATTTTGGAACATACCAAATGAAATAGGAAGAGGTATTGCGAGGAAATATGCAACGTCCTGATGGATAGCAGTACCTAACAGGTCTCTTGTGCAAACCCGGCAGGACCACAGGATAGGCGAGTGTTACACGATCGATATGCTCGAGGGTGGTTGGCAAGCAAGTGAAGACGGTGAGGTGCAGCCTGCTACTTCTCGAGCTTGCGATGTTTTCCCTCGAAGAGGAAAGGGTGATGCAGCACAGTAGCGTAAGTATTTCTCTCCGTTTTTGAGAACCAAGGTATTAATCTAGTAGGAGACCACACGCGAGTCCCTCGTATCTACACAAACAAATAAGAACCTTGCAGCCAACGTGATAAAGGGGTTGTCAATACCTTCTTGGTCACTTGCAAAAGTGAGATCTGATAAAGATGATAAGATAATATTTTTGGTATTTTTGTTATAGAATAAAAGTAAAGAATGTAAACTAAAACAACAGCGACAGAAATTGGTAAGTTGATGGAAAACTAATATGATAGAGGATAGACACGGGGGCCATAGGTTTCACTAGTGGCTTCTCTCATAATAGCAGATTTCTACGGTAGGTGAACAAATTAATGTCGAGCAATTGATAGAAAAGTGCATAGTTATGAGAATATCTAGGCATGATCATTGTATATAGGAATCACGTCTGTGACAAGTAGACCGAAACGATTCTGCATCTACTACTATTACTGCACAGATCGACCGCTATCCAGCATGCATCTAGAGTATTAAGTTCATAGGAACAAAGTAACGCCCTAAGCAAGATGACATGATGTAGAGGGATAAACTCAAGCAATATGATATAAACCCCATCTTTTTATCCTCGATAGAAACAATACAATACGTGCCTTGCTGCCCCTGCAGTCAGTGGGAAAGGACACCGCAAGATTGAACCCAAAGCCAAGAACTTCTCCCATTGCAAGAACTAGTAGGCCAAACCAAACCGATAATTCGAATAGACTTGCAAGGATATTTAAATCATGCAGAAAAGATTTCAGAAAAGAATCCAATATTGTTCATAGATAATCTTGATCATAGACCCACAATTCATCGGATCTCGACAAACACACCACAAAAAGAATTACATCGAAAAGATCTCCAAGAAGATTGAGGAGATCTTTGTATTGAGATCCAAAGAGAGAGAAGAAGCCATCTAGCTAATAACTATGGACTCGAAGGTCCGTGGTAAACTAGTCACAACTCATCGGAGAGGCTATGGTGTTGATGTAGCAGCCCTCCGTGATCGATTCCCCTTCCGGAGGAGCTCCGAAACAGGCCCCAAGATGGGATCTCATGGGTACAGAAGGTTGCGGCGGTGGAATTAGGGTTCCGTGCTGCTCCTCGATGTTTTCAGGATATGTAAGTATATATAGGAGGAATAGGCACGTCAGGGGAGCCATGAGGGCCCACGAGGGTGGGGGCGCGCCTACCCCCTGGGCGCTCCTCCTGCCCTAATGGCCGCCTCGTTCGTTTTCTGGCTTGTACTCCAAGTCTTCTGTGTTGATATTGTTCCAAAAATGACTCTCCCGAAGGTTTCATTCCGTTTGGACTCCGTTTGATATTCCTTTTCCGCGAAACACTTAAATAGGCAAAAAACAACAATTTGCACTGTGCCTTGTGTTAGTAGGTTAGTCCTAAAAATAATATAAAAGTGTATAATAAAGCTCATTAAACATCCAAAACAGATAATATAATAACATGGAACAATAAAAAATTATAGATATGTTGGAGACGTATCAAGCATCCCCAAGCTTAATTCCTGCTCGTCCTCGAGCAGGTAAATGATAAAAATAGAATTTTTGATGTCGAATGCTACCCAACATAATTCTCAATGTAATTTTCTTTATTGTGGCATGAATTTTCAGATCCAAAAGATTCAAAACAAAAGTTTAATATTGACATAAGAATAACAATGCTTCAAGCATACTAACAAAGCAATCATGTCTTCTCAAAATATCATGGCCAAAGAAAGTTCATCCCTACAAAATCATATAGTTTGGCTATGCTCCGTCTTCGTCACATAAAATACTAAAATCATGCACAGCCCCGGTTTTAGCCAATCATTTGTTTCATACTTCAATTTTTCAAACCTTTTCAAGTTTCACGCAATACATGAGCGTGAGCCATGGATATAGCACTATAGGTGGAATAGAATGGTGGTTGTGGAGAAGACAGAAGAGGAAGATGGTCTCACGTCAACTAGGTGTATCAATGGGCTATGGAGATGCCCATCAATATATATCAATGTGAGTGAGTAGGTATTGCCATGCAACGGATGCACTAGAGGTATAAATGTATGAAAGTTCAACAAAAGAAACTAAGTGGGTGTGCATGCAACTTGCTTGCTCACGAAGACCTTAGGCATTTGAGGAAGCCCATCGTTGGAATATACAAGCCAAGTTCTATAATGAAAATTCCCACTAGTATATGAAAGTGACAAAACAAGAGACTCTCTATCATGAAGAGCATGGCGCTATTTTGAAGCACAAGTGTGGAAAAAGATAATAGCATTGTCCTTTTTTCTTTTTCTTTTTTTCTTTTTTGGGCCTTTTTTTTTCTTTGGCCTTTCCTTCTATTTTTATTTTTTTTATTTGGGACAATGCTCTAATAATGATGATTATCACACTTCTATTGATGTACAACTCAAATATTACAACTCGATACTAGAACAAAGTATGACTCTATATGAATGCCTCCGGTGGTGTACCCGGATGTGCAATGAATCTAGAGTGACATGTATGAAAAGTTATGCATGGTAGCCTAGCCACAAATACGATGTCAACTACATGATCATGCATGGCAATATGACAATGATGAAGCATGTCATAGTAAACGGAACGGTGGAAAGTTGCATGGCAATATATCTCGGAATGGCTATGGAAATGCCATAGTAGGTAGGTGTGGTGGCTGTTTTGAGGAAGGTATATGGTGGGTGTATGGTACCGGCGAAAGTTGCGTGGTACAAGAGAGGCTAGCACTGGTGGAAGGGTGAGAGTGCGTATAATCCATGGACTCAACATTAGTCATAAAGAACTCACATACTTATTACAAAAATATACAAGTCATCAAAACAAAGTACTACATGCATGCTCCTATGGGAAGGGTCGGTAGGAGTTAACCATCGCGCTATCCCGACCTCCACACAAAGGATGACACTCAATGAAATACCTCATGCTTCAAATTTGTCACACAACGGTTACCATACATGCATGCTACGGGACTTGCAAACCTCAACACAACTATTTCTCAAATTCACAACTACTCTACTAGCATGACTCTAATATCACCATCCTCATATCTCAAAACAATCAAGTATCAAACTTCTCATAATATTCAATGCACTTTATATGAAAGTTTTTACTATATCCATCTTGGAGGCCTATCATATTAGGACTAATTTTATAATCAAAGCATATTATCATGCTATTCTAAGTGACTCTCAAGATAATATAAGTGAAGCATGATAGACCAATAATTTCTAAAAAATAAAACCACCACTGTGCTCCAAAAAGATATAAGTGAAGCACTAGAGCATAACTATCCAGCTCAAAAGATATAAGTGAAGCACATAGAGTATTCTAATAAATTCCGATTCATGTGTATCTCTCTAAAAAGGTGTGTCCAGCAAGGATGATTGTGGGAAACTAAAAATCAAAGACTCAAATCATACATGATGCTCCACGCAAAACACATATCATGTGGTGAATAAAAATATAGTCTCAAGTAAAGTTACCGATAGACGAAGACGAAAGAGGGGATTCCTTCCTAGGGCATCCCCAAGCTTAGGCTTTTGCTTGTCCTTGAATTTACCTTGGGGTGCCTTGGGCATCCCCAAGCTTAGCCTCTTTCCACTCTTTGTTCCATAGTCCATCAAATCCTTACCGAAAAACTTGAAAACTTCACAACACAAAACTTAGCAAAAATCTCATGAGCTCCGTTAGTATAAGAAAACAAACCACCACTTAAAGGTACTGTAATGAACTCATTATTTGTTTATATTGGTGTTAAACCTACTTTATTCCATCTTATCTATAATTCATACCCCCGATACTACTCATAGATTCATCCAAATAAGCAAACAACACACAAAAAATAGAATCTGTCAAAAACAGAAAAGTCTGTAGCAATCCGTAACTTTCAAATACTTCTATAACTCTAAAAAAATTAAATAAATTGGTGGATGTGGAGAATTTGTCTATTAATCATCTGCAAAAAGAATCAATTAAAAAGCACTCTCCATTAAAACATGGCAGCAATTCTTGTGAGCGCAAAAGTTTCTCTTTTCTACAGCATGATCGCATAAACTTCACCCAAGTCTTCCCAAAGGTTCTACTTGGCACAAACACTAATTAAAACACAAAACCACATCTAACCAGAAGATAGATGCATTATTTATTACTAAGCGGCAGCAAAAGCAAATAAAATAAGTTTTGGTTGCCTCCCAACAAGCGCTATCGTTTAATGCCCCTGGCTAGGCATGATACAAGAATATATCTAGGTATTGCCATCTTTGGTAGGCAATCCTTAAGTGGCTCTCCTAATAGATTCATAAGGTAATTTGATTTTCTTTCTAGGAAAGTGTTCCATGCCTTTCCTTAATGGAAATTGGAATCTAATATTTCCTTCCTTCATAGCAATAATTGCACTAATCGTTCTAAGGAAAGGTCTACCAAGAATAATAGGACATGTATGATTGCAATCTATATCGAGAACAATGAAATCTACGGGTACATAATTCCTATTTGCAACAATAAGAACGTCATTAATCTTTCCCATAGGTTTATTAATGGTAGAATCCGCAAGATGCAAATTTAAAGAACAATCATCAAGTTCATGGAACCATAACATATCACACACAGTTTTTGGAATTGTGGAAACACTTGCACCCAAATCACACAAAGCAAAGAATTCATGATCTTTAATCTTAATAGTAGTTTCCCACTCATCATAAAACTTTCTAGGGATAGAAACTACTAATTCAAGTTTTTCTTCATAAGATTGCATTAAAGCATCAACTATGTGTTTGGAAAATGCATTATTTTGACTATAAGCATGAGGAGAATTTAGCACGGATTGCAACAAGGAAATACAATCTATTAAACAACAATTATCATAATTAAATCCCTTGAAATCCAAAATAGTGGGTTCATTGCTATGTAAAGTTTTGACCTCTTCAATCCCAATTATATATGATCTATTCGAATAGCTGTGTCCGCGGTAATGGACTTCTGGGTTACCTGTACAGTTCACAGACAAGTGGAAGGGATACTCTAAAACACGCATGATAAGCGTGAGTGCTATGGATGGCCTTCTCGTAGGGAAACGGGAGCGGATCCATAGTGGTGTATTGTTTGGTGAATATATGGACTCGTGTGCGCCACCTCAAAAGAGTTACTTGCAGTCCTAGTTCAGATTAGCCATCGAGTCAAAGCTGGCTTGCTATAGTCAAACTCTACCACCCCTTTGTTGATACTGATGCATATGTAGCTAGTTCTGATGTAAGTCTTGCTGAGTACCTTTGTACTCACGTTTGCTTAATTTATGTTTTTGCAGAGAAACTCCAGTCTTACTAGTGGTTCCGCGTGGACTTCGACATTTAGCTTGTTATCTCAGCTACGATCTTGTACCCTTGGGAGGGTCTTGTAGATAGTCAGGCTTCTCAGCCTTTTTCATTTGTAGTTGTCTGTACTCAGACATGTTATGCTTCTATTGCCTGTATGCTCTATATGTTGGGTCATGTGACCTCTGTTTGTAATAAATGCTATGATGGCTCTTCTGGGCCTTTAATTATATGAGTTGTTGAGTTATTGTGTGATGCCATGTTGTACAACACATACTTGCATGTTATGCGTACCTGTAATGTGTATTGCTATGTGTGGGATCCGACACCTAGTTGTTTACCCTTGGTAGCCTATCTTATAGGGAAATGTCTCGTAGTGCTTCCACTGAGCCTTGGTCGCTTGCTACTGCTCCGGAACACTTAGGCTGGCCGGCATGTGTCCTTCTTCGTTCCTGTGTCTGTCCCTTAGGGGAAATGTCATGCGTTGTTCCTTTAAGTCCTTGTAGCTTGCTACGACTTGGGTTCATACGTTGATGACCGACACGTTCGTTGCTGGGTCATGTATGCATGTCTCTGTAATTTAGTGCCACTCTTGGTTTATAACTAGTCATGTCGGCCCGAGTTCTCTATCATATGGATGCTAGCGACACTATCATATACGTGTGCCAAAATGCGCAAACGGTCCCGGGCCAGGTAAGGTGGCACCCGTGGGGATACCGTGCGTGAGGCCCCAAAGTGATATGATGTGTTACAGGCTAGACCTGTGTGACTTAGGATCGGGGTCCTGACACTCTTTGAGCCGTTTTAAGACTCGGGGGATATGATGACATGACTCAGCAAACGTTGCAATTTCAACAAAATTCAAGAACTCCGGGTCATTGGAGGGGAAAATAACTCGGCCCGAGAGGCTACTGCCCTATTGGTAAAAATTTAAAGGCCGTCAGAAAGTTTCTGGCTTAAAAAAGAAGGATTCCATTTCAAAATTCGGCTCACAGGAAATTTGTCTCCCACAAAGCTCTAAAGCTCTCAATATCCGGTTTAAAATCTGGTTCAAGGTAAATCTATCTCCCACAAAGCGCTGAAGCTCTCAATATTCGGTTTAATGGGAAATCTGTCTCTCATGTAGCTTTGAGGCTCTCAATATTCTGTTGAAAATTCCGGTTCAAAAATAATTCATCTCTCACAAGTTCGAGTTCTCAGAAAAACTACAGGTTACCAAAGAGAGTCTGCTGCACAGCTCAGCTTAAACATAGGTACCCGGCGAGCACAACTGAAAAATATATCACTTGGGGGCTCCCTATTCACAGAACATAGCTTTAAATAACCCCTTCTTGGCTTGAAACGCCAGGTATATAACACCAAAGAATTATAGTAGATCCTGTCCTGTACGTCTGCCACTCCGCCCAGGTAATCCTGGAATGACTCGCCGAACTCTTGAACAGTCAATCTTATTAGAGACCCTAAACTTGTCAAGGTTAAAATGACGGTTGATCATGTGAGGTTCGGCTTACAAGGTTTGAAGGATTAGCTCGTGGCTGTGCAAGTCCATGAAAAGCACTTGGGTTTTAGGCCTGGCCGCCTATGAAAGCCTTGTTTTTTGATTTACATTTGATTTGAACATTTTTTTAGATTCCTTTCTTATGACATGTTAATACATGGTTGAAAAACAATGAGGGCTATGTTGCCTTATGGTCCATATCTGAAACTATCCGGCGTTTGTTAACTCGGAATGGCTTTGGACTTTAAGTCGCCAATGTATGATGATTATGCACATAGAGTTCTGCACTCTAGGTTTTGGGATATTACCCTTTGCTGCGTATGGCATTGTAAGCCGGCAGTATAAATTGAACAGAGCATTGTGCTCTAAATTTTTGGGCCGTTACCCTTACTGCATATGGCATTGTAAGCTGGCAGTATGAACCAAATTCACGGGCCATGTAGCCTTGATTATATGACTCTTCATTGAGTATCTTTGGGTTTGATAACCCACCCTGATAGCAGACGTTATGTCATCATGATATTTTTCCTTGATCAATCAAAATGATGATATTTCGTGATTCTGGGTTGATACTGGCTCTGACTTATAATTATCAAGGTATCACAATGGTATTAATCTACGTGTATGTCTTTCAATGATGGTCTGAATATTTTGGGTATGCTTAAACCGCCATGGCTTTGCTAGTATATTTTGGATTGCGCCATTGAACTCATGCGCTTATAAATCATTAGATTGTTACCTTTACTGCATATGGCGACATAAGCCGGAAGTATAAATCAATTCTACAGGTATGTTTTCCTTGTGATATAAATATGCGAGGTTTGATAACCCACCATGGATTCTGACTTTAAGTCGCCAGTTTATTTAGGCTTGAATGGCCTTGCTTAGTCTTTTCAGTGATTAAATAAGACTATATTGGGTTGTTACCCGCCCTGGTTTTTGACGTTAAGTCGTCGGGGCATATGTTGTTTAAACTTTGTGCAGAACATGCAGAGCTATGGATTACATAAATGATCAAGTTCATCATCACGATTGATGTTTCAAACTGATGTTATCGGTTCTTGAATGTTAAAGCCTATAAGTTGCCGGGTTACGAAAAATCCCGGATTAAAATGCATGCGTAGTATGTCGCCATCGGCCAAGAGCCGTCGGATATTTAAACTCCGTATTTACTTGTCAACCGATAAGGTATTCAAATCTTGAATAGCCAACATGGCTGGATTTTTATTATGGTTATCATTAACCAGTATTATGATTGAAATTTTCAAAGTCGCTTCAGCGCAATGGCTATTATTTCTTTATCAATGGATATGATTTATTCTGCAATGGAAGGAATAGTCCCGAGTTGCTGCAGGCTTATGACCCAGCACTTGGGGGTTACATTATTCAGATTCAGATTACATCAAATATGCAAGTCCCGTGTCACTACCAGTATGAACCATGGCACTTGGGGGCTAATGCGTGGTCATTTTTTACTCGCATTATTGAAGACCCGACCTATCACATAGTAATGAGCCGGCCCTTGGGGGCTACCGATTGCTCATGTCAATATTTTAAAGTACACAAGTCGTATTCCATTATATTGAAGGGTCCATTGCTTAGTTAGTAGAGCACAAGGCTCATAACCTTGTGGTCATGGGTTCAAGCCCCACGATGGAGGGTACATCATATGATGTTATTTTCAACGAAGTATATATAAAGTCCCATCTCAGTATTATCTTATTGAGTCGGCCCTTGGGGGCTACACATTGTTGCTCAAGTCTGCATGCTCATATCTACAAAGTCCCTTCTCATTATTGTATAATGACCCTACCCTTGGGGGTACACTGGTTGAAGTTTTTATGACCATAAGGAAGTTACAAGTCCTAGGTTGCTGGAAGCATGACAACCTGGCACTTGGGATCTACATATGTGGAACATTCTGTTTATGACTAGTGATTGAGATGAACAACCCGGATTTCTTCAAGGTTGCGACATTTTATTCAAGCAAGTCTTAAGTTGTTACTACGCTATCTTCTTAAGACTTGGGGGCTACAAGTGTTATGCATATAAGGGAGGTACATTTTCAAGCTTGATGTTAACAAAAATTATGACCCGGTGCTATCAATATTTACAAACCGGCAATTTTGGCAATGATAAACTGGCAAAGTTCTACATCCTCAAGCCGGCTGAAAATCAGATGAGTATTTCAAGACCAATATTTTTGTTAAGCATTGGGAGCTGAATCAAATGAATTATTCTTCACAATATTTCTCTACAAGATACCAAAGTCAGCAAATTGATTATGAAGCTGGTCTGTTAACCCGGATTTGTTCAAAAGAAGTGTGGATTTTTTTGCATTGGCCAGGTTTGAACATATCCGCTAAAAGAGACTTGCTATGAGGTCATGGAGACATATCAAGAAGGAGATAGCAAGGACTTAAGGATGAGCAGGTGCTGGTTCAGAAAAAACTTTTAACCCAGAGCACCGCCTATGAAATTTGTTCTTGTGTTTATTTTGCAGGATCAGTTTAACCCAGAGCACCGCATTTCGGACGCTTAGCAAGATGGATATCATTACATCGAACCATTACATACATAGATGGGGGTACATACATGTCATACAATCTTCCACATGAATACAACAATTCATACACAAGACATCTAACTACAGATGAAAACATGAAAAGCACAACAACATCCATCCTGCTATCCTAGGCTGCCGACCAAGAACCTATCCCATGACTGATGAAGAAGAAGGATGAACTCCAACACAAGTAAACATCGCTCTCATCTCATGTCATCGAAAACCTGCACCTGAAACTGTTGTTGTAGTATCTTTGAGCCACGAGGACTCAACAATCCCATAACCATGAGTATCAAGACTAGCAAAGCTTAATTGGTATGGAGAGGTTAAGGGGTGAGGTTGCAGCAGCAGCTAAGCATATGTATGGTGGCTAACTTACGAGTACAAGAATAAGATGAGCATCTACGCAAACGGTCACGAACTAATAATGATCCCTAAATGATCCTGAACTACCTATAAGTCAAACATAACCCCATCGTATTCTCTTCTCAAAATGAAAAGAGACGGTCACGGTTACTCATGTGGTTGGTGTATTTTATTTTGGATCCTCTCACAAGTTTTCTACAACCGGACATTAACAAATTTCAATATGCCACATAACCATGGGCACGGCTTTCAAAAGATGATAACCTTGCAGGGGTGTCCCTACTTAGCCCATCAGAAGCACTCACGATCAGTAGAGGTAAAAACCCCTTATCTTAGGGACAACCCAATCAGACTCGAAATCTTGGTGCACAAAAGATTTCGACATTGCTAAAACAAGTCCAGCAAGACCTCCGGGCGTGCCGACACCCTGGTAGTAGCCGCACGTATCTCGTCTCAGGCCACGTTTGGACAGGTCAAGCTATGGGTAAAACCAGATACCTTGGGTTTCCCCAAGGCGGCCCCGCAGGCTGCCTAGTTTGGACCAACACTCATGAGGAGCATTGGCCCAGGTTGTTAATTAAGTCCTCGTGGTCCGGAAAGTCCCTATGCAAGTTACTTAGTTATGGCAAATGGTACAACCAAAGTTGGGCCTTGTTGGAGGAGTTTTATTCAATGCAAACTGTCAAGGGGGTCCCATAACCCCTAACCGTGTTAGGAACGCAAAATCAAGGAACATAACACCAGTTTATTGGTTCTTAAGGCGGCATTAGTGGAACAAAACACTGAGCAAAAGGCCAAGCCTTCCACCCATTGCCAAGTATATAGGTGCATTAATTTAATTAATAGGTATTGTGATATTCCAAAACATCCAAGTTCCAACATGTAGCAATCTTCATATTCACTTGCCACTAACAACACTATAAGAGGGGTTGAGCAAGCGGTAACATATCCATAGAACAGTTTGCTGGGATGGTGTCAAAGGTTAGAGGTTTCATGGCAACAATGAGAGGCTGACGAACAAATAGATAGGTAGCGCGACATATAGCGATAGCATCGAGACAACTAGCATGACAATGATAGTAATGAGATCCAAGGTAACGGTCATCTTGCCTAGAATCCCGCAAGGAAGAAGAATGAGTCCATGAAGAAGAGGAATCCACGAAGACGAACAAAGTGTAGCCGAACGAATCCTCGTGATCGCAACGAAACATGAACTAACGAGAAGAAGAAAACAACATGGTAAACACACCACACATAAACAAGAGAACATGCTCAACCAAGTATGATGCATGACATGCCTACATGATGCAACACATGGCAAGAGATGAAGCATACAAGACACCACAACAAGCAAGTCTAAATGAGGCCGGAAACAACATATAACAATTCTGGTAAGTCCTCATATGCAAATTTAAATATTGGTCGAGATATGAACTCATCTTATGTTAGTTCTGTTAAACAGCAAGTTAACATGCACCATGATGAGCTACACGAAATTCTAGTCAAGTTACATATAAAGTTCATTTAATTCGGAGCTACGGCCTAGAAGATGCAAGATGCATTCAAACATAAAGAAAACACACTCCAAACATGTATACAACATGATATTATGCATCTACATGCAAAAACAAGCAAGTTTCATATAGAGCACGCTCAAAACGGAGCAAAGGTTTAACACATACACATTAAACAAGATATAACAACAATCTGTCCCAAAACAACAACTAGGCACTTTGCAATCAAAACAACATGATACATGAACATTTCATGGCATCAAAGGGCATGGAAAGCATGTACATGTCAAGCACTACAAAGGTGATCACTAAGCTACTGTCAAATACCACTAGAACATGCTCAAAACATCATGGCAAGATTGCAAATAATAATAGTTTCATAGACTTAGTGAAATAAACTGAACATGGCAGCAACAACGACAAGTAGGCATGTTTGCAAGTTTGTGAAACTCGTCTCAAAGCATATCATGGCATCTGAATATAACCAATAGCAAGAAGACATGTTTATGCAGCTACTCATGGCAAGAACATGGTCATAGGATGCATAGAAAAGTAGCTATTCACATGGCAAAACTGAACTTACTGATAACAGGCTGACAGAAACATTATATAGCAATTTGAGAGAAAGAAAGAGACATGCTACATCAACCTATAATTGCAAACAAGGACATGGATGGATAGAGCATAACATGGACTCCAAGACATGCCTACTGGACATTCCAAAACATGCATGTATATGACTGTAGCATCAAGCAAACATGGCATCATGATATAACAGTTTCAGACAGCAGTTTTCAACAAGTATCGGGAAACAGCAAACATCAAGTAGGTCACTTTGCAAGCTTGTTGCAGTCACCACAAGACATAACATGCAAAGTGGATTACACCAAAACAAATATGACATGATTGTACTCCTAACACATGTTGACATGATGCTCAAAGAAAAATCACACAAAAAGATATGAAAAAGACAAATCAGCAAGTTATATTAGTTTCCAGCAGTTTACAACAGTTAGCAATTTTGCAACAGAGATTATGGCATCAAGATGAAACCTAACATGCATGAAAATGCAACCATCATGTAGAGCATTCCGAGACAAACAATTTGACATATCATACACCTCCATAGGATTAACATGCAAAAAAGTTATGCATGACAAAGATGCACACATAATACGATATTCCTAGGGACTTGGCAGTTTTTCATAAAAAAATAGACAGGCGAAAGATACTATATCACGCTGAGGGCACGGGATAGAAGGACTAGGAGCTCACTAGAGTGGGCCTGGCCCAGGTGGAGGAGGAGGAAGCAGGCCGGGCGCGGCTGGGCCTTGCGGCCCACGCGGCGCTGGAGCTGGAGGGAGGCGGAGTCGGGCCGGCTCAGCTGGGCTGGCGCTAGGGCGGGCCCACGTGCGAGGGCACGGCTGCGGACGCGCCCACATGAAGGGACGACGATGGAGGCCGTGACGCAATGGTCAACGACAGCTACAGGGCAGAGCCGGCCTCCGGCGATGCGAGCACAGCAAGGAGGCGCGGATCCGGTGATGGGGATCCCGGATCCAGCTGGGACGGGGCCGGCAGCGAGCTCAGGCGAGCTCCAGCAAGGCAGCGCGGGACCTATAAGAGGAAGGTCGGCGGGGATTCTCGGGTTCATGGCGGGACGGCGAGCTCCTGGATCGAGCGGGAATGTGGTGGGGTTGCAGGGGGGTTCTGAGTCGGCAGCGATGACAGCTCTGGCGAGGGGTCCCTGATGGGAACAACGCGAAGCCCTCCGGCGACGGTGACGCGGCGAGGCCGAGTCTGGGCGACGAGTAGGCGATCTCGGGAGCGGGAGGAGGAGCGCTGGGGCGCTCGGGCTGTGGCGCGGGCTCGTCCGGGCTGAGATGGGATCGGCTGGCCGCGGTCGGGCTCGGTGAGTCTAGCGCGGGCGGGGAGGCTGGGAAGGTGAGGTGGCGCACGGGGATTGGAGGGAAGCGGTTGCGCGGTGGTGGCTGCCCTGTGGTGGCATGCCAAGCGGCGCGGAAAACAATGGGGAAGGTGGCTGGCGGCTGATTAGGGTGCGGAAATTGAGGAGGAAGGGACTAGAGGTAGGTGGAGGGGCTAGGCTGACAAAAATGGCATGGGGGAGGTGTTTATATAGGGTAGGGCTAGGTTTAGGGGGGTTTGGGGCTGTTTTGCACCCTCTGATGACGATCGGACGATACCGGTCACAAGGGGGGTTAGGTAGGCCTAGTGGGCTAGTTTAGTGGCTGTGTAGAGGTGAGTGGGCTGAGAGGAGAGAAAAGAGAAAGAGGTCCGGGAAGGTTTTCGGAGACCGAAAACGTCCGACGTCAGTATCGGCAACGGCACTGCTCCACGTTTAACGGTTGGGCCATCAAACGAGCTCCGAATGCGATGAAATTTGGCACGCGGTCTGTCTACACTATAATAAAACCACACGCCAAGTTTCAACCCATTCGAAAAACATTTTTTGACCACTTACAAAACAAGGTTTCGGAGGTGCTGCAGGCGCGTGCGAGTGTGTCTGGGCTCAAAACGGACAACGGAGAGGACATGGGACCTGTACGGATGCACGTTTTGAAATACATGCAGATGAAATGCACATGATGACATGGCCAAATGCAACACGCAAGCAGATGACATGGCAAGGAACGCAAATAAGAGGATGACACCAGGCGCATCGGTCTCAGGGTGTCACAATATACCCCGCGGTATGACCCGGCAGGAGATATGACCCGGCTAGGACTTGGTGTTTCATTGGTAAACCACCCGAGGACTAGCAACTCACTAATGACCCGGCCGAGCCTGGTAACTCATTGGTGACCCGGCAGATTGTTACCCGGCGGACAGTTATAAGCCGGCGGACAGTTATAACCCGGCAGACAATTATAACCCGGCAGACAGTTATAACCCGGTAAACAGTTATAACCCGACAGACAGTCATGACCCGGCAGACATATTGTAACCCGGCAAGTAGCTAGCCATGAAAATGAGTCGCATGGAGTTAAGAAGCCCAACACGTTAACAAGCCCATGGTGAGAAGCCCGTGATGATAAGCCCATGGTGATATGTCAGAATAGGTTAAGTCCTTATCCAGGTTGGACACTACATGTAAGCCGCCCCCTTCAACTTATACAAGGAGGGGCAAGGCTCCCCAAGAGGGAGGGGGAAGAAGAAGCTCATAATCTCTAGGGCTAGACACAACTAGAGGAGAGCCGGCATATGCGGCGTCTCCCTGATGAACCAACGGAATAAGACCTAGCCACAAACAGCATGTTGGGCTATTGCCGGATGATGTTTCCCGGGGCTCGAAGCTGTCTAAAATCATGTGTCTCTCGTCCCGCTCAACCCCTCTCAAGCTACTACACAAATGTGTTGGCCTCACGACTAAGTCCTCACACTAGGACATCTGCTGTGACAAATCCACGACACTGCTGGTCATGGTCCAACCAATCCAGCCCCAGGCCCATCCACAAGGACTAGGGTTATTGCGGGTGTAACACCAGATTGTCCTCTTCAAGAGGATTCAGATGAGGTATCAGTTACCAATTCCAAAGTGGAGAGCGCAATGAATCATCGGTGGCGAAAAGCAGCCATACGTGACCCAACTTTCACTAAGGAGGCGTTTAACGCCTTCAGTTCTGCGGATGCATATATCCGAGCCGCTCGAGACGGACTTGCCACAGCCACTCATCAGCTTTCCAAAGATATGCGGGTGAGTGTTAATTCAATGTTCATATGCCAGTAGGCCCCGAGACATAAAGCAGTTGGCCCAACTGATTTAAGGGTCGTTGTGTTTTTAGGTACTCAAGGAAAAGAATAACGCATTATCCAAGGAAATCGAAGAATAGCAGACCAAGCTTACTACTGTCACCACCGAATTGGAAAATTCAAAGAAGTCCAAGAATGGCTCTGATAGTAAGAACAATATTGTCCGAACTGTATGGTCCTGTACCGATCAATGATCTTTAAGTATGCATTGTTTGAACTACAGCAACATGACCAATAGACTAGCTGGAGGAAAGGCTAAGGGCTGCTCTGGCAGCGAAGGAACAAGCTGAAGGGCCGACATCTACTGGTCATCGTGTACTAACACAGACCATAAATAAGAAAAACAAGTTGCATGATACAAACGTCAGGCTAGGCGAAGGGTTAAAGGACGTGCGAGGCCAACTTTCAGATGTCTTATAAGAGAACCAGAAGCTTAAGGGCAGCATATTCAGTATGACAATGAACCTAGCATTCAATATAGTCTCTTGATTTATAGTTTCTTTATGAAAACTATTCATGCAGGTTAGTTAACTGGGCGGCCCGAAGGAGAGGTGTCCGGATTTCAAGGTAACTTGCTACAAGAGCTTTCCAGGGTACACGAGCGAGCTCAAAAGGCCATGAAGACCATGGCCAAAGCTTTATAACCAGCCGATTCTCCTCCAGAAATTATGGAGGAACTGGCGGGTTTATTCAAAGGGGCCCGATGTTGCTTTAAATTATGGAAAGCATCAGCATGCCGAGAAGGTTCCCGAGATGCCTGGTCTATGGTGAAGACACGTTATACCGGGCTAGACCAGAACTATATGGCTTGGGTTGGACCTCAAGGGCCTCACGGACTAGAAATCCCTGTAAGCTTGGTATACGACCAAGTAAAGACAGTCGCCAAGTATTCTCAACAAGACTGTAAATTAGACAGTCTTATAGATGGTATAGATGAAGAATAGGCATTTGATTCTATGTAACAATGGATTTTATCATCAAACTTATCTCCTGCCGAATTTAATTAAAAGATTGTCATGGAAGACCTTCCACTTTAACCTCCGAAATCTAAAGGGCTGGAATGTTTCCAAATACTATACATGTGGTGAACACGTGGTACATATGGTAACCAGGCAATCCGGTCATAATTGCTTGAACAGACAAACTATGTTCTAGGAGCTATGTTATATTACTATTTAACGTAAGAAACATCTTCCAGAGAGAATAGTTCCCTTAAGGGTTCCTTTCCCTGGGTCAGCATACGTATATATGCGTGCCTAGGTTTTGATCCTGTAAAAAGGATTGTAGGATGCCGTATCCTAATAGATTTTAAAGTTTGTGCGCTTTACAAGCAATACGTCGTGTATCCACCGGCCGATTATTCCCTTAAGAATGCTTGCTTTTGGCTTCACCTATCTAAAGTACAGGTCCAGATTACCCGGTTGTAACAATCGCAGAGGTGCTCCCTTTACACCCTAGCTGAACAATCTGAACGTAGGGTATAAACACAAGAGCTAGGCAACCCAGCTTGGCAAAAACTTAAGTCTTAAAGGTGCATATAATGGCAAGGAGACTGTATGAAACAGAAGACATAGATATTATGAGCAATATGCTTTTTGATAATGGGATTCGTTATAGAAGCCCCCAAATATTTTTGAGGTATATACATTTGAGGATGTTCTACCTTGTGATAATTCTGTTGGGCCAAAAAAAATCGATAAGAAAAAAGAAGAGGAGAACTTAAGGATAAGAACAAGGGAAAAAGACCTAGACTGAAAAAGAAAACATGTGCTACCGAACTATCCATAGAATTGTCGGAGCCTGGCATCATTCCATGGGTTCGGCTCAAGGCGATTGTCTGATGCATTTCAAATGTGATAGGCTCCACCGGTGAGTACTTCGTCAATAATGAAGGGGCCCTCCCATCTTGGTTTGAGCTTGTCATTTTTCTTCTCTGGGGGGCGTAATACGAGTTCGCCAATATTGTATGTCTTGGCCAGCACTTCTCTGCTTTGGTATCGCCTGACCTGTTGTTGATAAAATGCGGAACTCGCCTGCGCGATATCGCACTCCTATTCAAGGCCGTCTAGGTCATCCTGACGATCGAGTTTGGCCTATCTCTCTCTTCATACATGCGCACTTGAGGTGAGTCATGAATAATATCATAGGGCAAAGCAGCCTATGCGCCGTACACAATGAAAAAAGGTGTGTATCTGGTTGTCCGGTTAGGTGTGGTTCGTAGCCCCTAGAGTACGGAGCCGAGGTCCTCTACCTAGTGTTTATATGACTCCTATAGGAAGCACACTAGTCGGGGTTTAATGCCACTCATTATCAAGCCATTGGCTCTTTCTACCTGACCGATTGTTTGAGGATGGTACATATAGGCATAATCAACTTTAATGCCTATCTTGGCCACCAATTTTTCACCTAGTCAGCTGTGAAGTTGGAGCCGTTATTTGTGATAATACTGTGCGGGACACCATAACGGTGTACTATGACCGATATAGGCCCTGCCTCAGCTGTTCGGACTGTCTTGGCTTCTATCCATTTAGTGAATTTGTCCAACATGACCAGTAAATATTTCTTTTTATGACTTCCCCCTTTATGAGGCTCGACCATATCTAGCCCCCAGACCGCAAAGGGCTAGGTAATGTCGACGGTTCTGAGAGCGGTTGGAGGCATATGACTTTGATTTGCAAGAAGCTGGTAGCCAACACAATGTTGGACTAGGGTTTGTGCGTCTGCGCGCGTAGTTGTCTAGAAGAAACCAGTTCGGAAGGCCTTGCTTAGAAGAGCTCGGGCCGCGGCGTGATGGCCGCCCATACCAGCGTGTATGTCGGCTAGAAGTTGTCGTCCCTCCTCTTTAGATATGCACTGCTGGAGAACACCAGTAGTGCTTTTCTTGTATAGTTCACCTTCGTGGACCTTGTAGGCTTTAGAATGACGAATTATGCGGCGGGCCTCATTTTGGTCATCGGGGAGCTCTTGCCTATTAAGGTAGGCTAGGAAAGGCTCGGTCCAGGGGGCTATGTGTAATGCCCAGGATGGAGTTGTACCTCCTACGTTTCGAGGCACGACATAAAGGCATAAGTCCATCCTAGAATGATCTCAAGTTTGGTAATCTTTGCACAACTCATGTAAAAGAGGGGATTGTAAACATAAATAGTTGGCTTACACTCGCCACATCACACAAATACAATATATGTCTCAATCATCATACATTAAGAATATCACAACCCTCTAAGGGCAAAACCCAAATGTCAAGATACCAAACTTAAATAAATAAACCACAGGCGGATCGAATCCAAGTAGGAGTCTCCACTACTGATCATCCGGATATCGAACATAGTACCAACTACGCTCCTCGTCGTACTCCCAATCTAGCTCGGTGCCATCACCTGGATAGCTCACAGCTGGACCTGCATCTGGTGTGTGAAGTAACTGTGAGCCACAGAGGACTCAGCAATCCCGTTCCCGGGTAACAAGACTATTTAAGCCTTGGGAGAGGATAAGGCTGAAGAAAAGAATAAGTGTCTGCAGCAGCAACTAGCAACTAGCTTACGTGAGTGAGAGCGAGAAGAGGAAGCCTCGAACGAGAAGTGATCACGAAGTGATCCTAGCTACAAGCTCAACAAACATAACCCCTCCGTGTTCAACTCCCGAATCCCTATTCGGAAATTGACAGTCACGGAACACACGCTGGTAGTGTATTAGAAACATTGTGACAAGTTATCTACAACCGGATATTAACAAGCTCCCATCTGCCACATAACCGCGGGCACGGCTTTCGAAAGTTCAAACCCTGCAGGGGTGTTCCAACTTGACCCATTACAAGCCCACGATCCGCGGAGTCGCAACTCCAAAGTGGGAAGACCCGAGTATTCTCGGAATCCCGTGCTCAAGATATACCGAACTAAGGTAAGGCGAATCCAGCAAATCCTCCCGGCGTGTCGACACCCTGATAGTAGCCGCGCGTATCTAAGTCTCAGGACACGACCGGATGGGCGATGCTACAGGTGTATGCCAGATACCTCGGGTTGCCCCAAGGCGGCCCTGCAGGACCCCCGTTTCGGACCAACACTCATGTGGAGCACTGTCCCGGGGTTGTAGAATTAAGAAAGAGGGTTAATTACTCCCTATGCAAGTTATTTAGTTATTAGGCAAATAGTACCAATGTTGGGACTTGCTGGAAAAGACTTAGCACTTAGCGGTTTATCGAGGGGGTCCCATACACCCCAACCGTGTTAGGAACACATAATCAAGGAACATAACACCGGTTTATACGATTCCTAACGGCATGAGTGGAACAAATCACCAAGCAAAAGGCTTAGCCTTCCACCCTTGCCAATATATAGATGATTTCGTTTAAAACATTTATATAGTGTGATAAAACCCAACCAAACTTCAACATGAAGCAAGCATCTTCGATCTTCACCTGCAACTAGCAATGCTATAAGAAGGGCTGAGCGAAGCGTACTTAGCCAAGCAACGGTTTGCATAGGTAGGTTGGTTAAACAGGGCAACGGTTACAAGTAGGAGGCTGACAAGAAGATCATGGGCATCGAGGCAAAACTATAGAGCGGAACTACTAGCAATAGGCAAAGATAGTAATGTTATCGGGGTTCGGTCATCTTGCCTGAAGAGAAGTCGTTCGGATCGTAAGAAGGGTCCTCGTGCTCAACCTCGTTGGAAACCTCGTGCTTGTACTCGAACTCAGTCTCGGCTTCCGGCTCTAAACAAAACAATCACACCAAGCACAAATCAACAAGATGCAATGCGCACTCGGAAAAGATGGATGCATGATGGATGCACTAAGGATGCACACGGAGCACGTAAAATATCACTCAAGCAAAACACCTCAAAACATGATAACAATCTGATATTATTAATCTACACAGAAAATCAATCAAGTTTCATATAAGATTCGCTGAAATCGGAGTTACGGGCTAAAAGTTATGCCCGAAACAAGAAATGAGCGAAAGCTGAAAATTACAGCAACATAGCAACTTCGGAGCACAAAATAATTAAGCTACAGCACTCAAATATCATGGCAAAGGACATGAACACAAACTAGACATATACTACAGCAACTAAGTCCAAAGGTGCACCCCCAACGGAGCCACGGATCAATAGCAATGATCTTGGACATATTGAACTTGACAATAAAATTCTGGCAGCAGAATTTTATTGAAACTTTGGAGCAAAAGATAAACATGCTACAGCCACTCAAATAGGCATGTGAGGACATGGATGGAAAGACAACAATATATACTACAAGGAACAATCAAGAACCACTCCAAAACTATCATGGTTGGTCCTAGAACATCACACGAACATGGCATCGGAACGTTACAGATTTCAGACTTCGTGAAAATTCACTAAGTCCTAAAACAACAATTTCATCATGGCATCTAAAAGAGAATGTTTAAGTCACCTCGAAACTAAACATGGCAAGAGGTAAGCACCTCATCAAAGTACACATGAAGATGATTCCGAAACACACAAGCATGCTTCATGGAGATAAACACAACGATAGCAACGAGCTCAACAAGATGGCATTTCATAACAAGTGAAATAACATCACAGCCACATGGCACTTTGCAACGATGATAAACATGGTAAGAATAAATATATCATGCAACCTAACACATAAAACATGTAGAGCATGGCAAGACGAACACGTGGACATGTCATTTGCATCATTCGGACAAACGAGCTAGAAGATATCACATGGCAAAGATGGCATAAAAACATCACATAGCAGCAGTTTATATCACGATGCACTCTTGCAACAGCAAAACAAGCACCTAGATGATCTCTAACATGCATGACAACAAAAGATAAAACGTAGTGCACGATCCCACGAACGTCTGGACATATTATATGCGCGAATCGGAGCAACACACAACAAGATACAGCAGTTTGAATAATGCATCAGACATGCAAAACTGGACTAGATCTAGGGTTAGAAATAACCTCAGATCTGCAAAAGAAAAACCAACGGGCTGAAGAGATGGATCCGGCCCGGCTGGCGGCTGGGCTCGGGGCAGCTGACACGCGGCCCGCGCGGAAGCGAGGGAGGCCCGCGGGACGGAAGCCCAGCGGTGGAGGCAGGGGGACGGGCCGGCCTGGAGGGAGCGGCCTGGCCCGCGGTGGCGCGCGCGGCCCAGCGAGGAGGCGGCGCTGCGGTGCGGGGCGGCCTGGCTCGGGTGCGGGCCTGGAGGAGGGGCGCGGCTCGGGCGGTCGGTGAAGCCGGCGCTGGAGCGGAGTGGAGCGACGGGCCGAGGGGTGGCGTGGTGCGGTGGGCCTGCGGGGCGGCGAAGGAGCGGCTGGCTAGGCCTCTGGCCTCGATGGCGCCAGGCGGCGATGTGGTCCGGGTCGCAGGCGGCCGCGGGATCCGATTGGGGCCTCACCACCCGATCGATCCAGGGCTGCGCAGGCTCGAGGCGCTGGGGATCGATCGCCTGGTGCTGCGACTCGATGCGGCGTTGACCCTGGCCGATCGATCGATCGGTCAGATCGATCAGCTGCGGCGGCGGCTGGTTCCCTCGAGAGAAAGGCCAAGTGGCAGATGAAGTTTTGTGGATCTGAAGACAAAAATGAGGGGAAGAGAGGAGGAAGAAGGGGCTAGGGTTAGGGATGCCAAAATAGACTAGGGGGTCTAAATATAGCAGATTTTTAGGGTTAGGGGGGATTAGGAGCCCTCCAATCGCGATCCGACGGATCCGATCGCGGGGGTAGTCTAGATGGGCCTAGGAGAAGGTAGTAGTAGCTGTAGGGGTGTTTCTGGGACACAAAGTGAAGGCACTTTGGACCCACACGAATAACTGATGGGATAGCCAACGGAGTCCAAACGCGACGAGATTTGAGAGGCGGGTAGCACACAACAAAACAACAACACACACAACAACCTCGCGGCACACCGGTAACGTTACACGCCGAGACACCAAAGTAGGCATACGGGACGTCACGGACACGTGAGGGAGCTCCGGAACGCGAAACGGACAACGGGAAGGAACGCGTGGAACCGGATGCAACCGACAACACAAATGCAATGCAATGCACATGTCTACATGATATGAATGAATGCCACACACTCACACAACAAAACGACGAAAACCCAAAAGACAAAGAACCCGGAATGGAAATAGATGAAGCCGGAGATATATTATATGCCCAAAAGGGAAAGTATTACATCCGGGGCATTACAAACTCTCCTCTACTACAAAAAGATCTCGTCCCGAGATCTAGGACTGGAAAAAGGAAGGGTACTCGGAACGAAGATGATCTTCTCGTTCCCAGGTAGCCTCTCGGTCGGTGTGATGTGACCACTTGACTTTCAGAAACTTGATGGACTTGTTGCGGGTCTTGCGTTCGGTTTCTTCGAGAATGGCAACGGGATGCTCTCGGTAGGACAGGTCTTGTTGAAGATCAATCTCCTCAAACGGAATCATGCGCTCAGGTGCCTTGAAGCATTTGCGAATTTGAGACACATGGAAGACATCATGAACATTTGCGAAGTTTGGAGGGAGCTCAAGTTGATAGGCTAGGTCGCCTCTTTTGCAAAGAATCTTGAAAGGCCCGACGTATCTAGGAGCAAGCTTTCCTTTGATACCGAATCTTTGGGTGCCTTTCATCGGAGACACACGGAGATAGACGTGATCGTCAATGTTGAATGCCAAATCACGATGCTTGCCGTCATAGTAGCTCTTCTGACGCGACTGAGCGGCCTTGAGATTCTCACATATGACTTTGCACATTTCTTCGGCTTCTGAGATCAAGTCATTGCCAAGAAGTTGACGTTCGCCTGTTTCAGACCAGTTGAGAGGGGTACGGCACTTTCTGCCATAGAGAATTTCAAACGGTGCTTTTCCTGCACTTGCTTGAAAGCTGTTGTTGTAAGAGAACTCGGCAAATGGAAGGCAGTCTTCCCATTTCATGCCGAAGGAGATGACACAGGCTCTGAGCATGTCTTCTAGAATCTGATTCACTCGCTCGACTTGACCACTAGTCTGAGGGTGAAAGCAGTGTTGAACCTGATCTTCGTGCCCATGGCGGACTGAAAGGAGTCCCAGAACCTTGATGTGAACAAGCTTCCACGGTCTGAGGATATCACTTGAGGAATGCCATGTAGGGACATAATTCTGGAAGTGTACAGCTCTGCAAGTTGAGCTGCATTGATTGATTGTTTGACTGGAAGAAAGTGAGCGACTTTGGTAAGCTTGTCAATCACCACAAAGATAGCATCATTTGCTCGCTTGGATTTAGGAAAGCCAGTGACGAAGTCCATTTCAATGTGGTCGAACTTCCACTCGGGGATAGGAAGAGGTTGGAGAAGACCGGCTGGACGTTGATGTTCTGCTTTCACTCTTCTGCAAACATCACATTCATTCACGAATTGGGCAATCTCCCTTTTCATGCGTGTCCACCAGTAAGACTGCTTGAGGTCTTGGTACATCTTGGAACTGCCAGGATGAATGGAAGGGAGAGAATCATGAGCTTCTTCCATTATGAGCTTCCTGAGATCACCTTTGGGAACAACGAGTCTGTCCTCGAAGAACAAGGTATCTCTCTCATCAACACGGAAACACTTGTATTTCGGAATGCCCTTAGCTATAGCATGTTTCACATTCTTCACCATGGTATCACTGAGCTGGGCCTCACGGACTTGATCTTCCAAGCTAGGAGCAATTTGGAGATTTGCAAGAAAACCCTGCGGAACAACTTTGAGGTTGAGCTTCCTGAATGCTTCACAAAGCTCAGGCTGGTACGGCTTGATAAGAAGGCTGTTGCAATATGCCTTTCTGCTCAAAGCATCTGCAATCACATTCGCCTTGCCAGGAGTGTATTCAATGCTGGGATTGTACTCTTGGATCATTTCAACCCAACGAGTCTGACGGAGGTTCAGATGCGGCTGTGTGAAGATGTACTTTAAGCTCTTGTGATCAGTGAAGATGTCGACCTTTCTGCCCAACAACAGACATCTCCACGTAATCAGAGCATGTACCACAGCTGCTAGCTCGAGATCATGTGTGGGATAGTTCTTCTCACTTGGCTTGAGCTGACAAGAAGTGTAAGCCACAATTGTCTTATCTTGCATAAGCACACCACCAAGACCTTGAAGAGAAGCAGCACAGAACACTTCATAGGGCTTGGATTCATCTGGAGGAGTCAGAACTGGAGCAGAGACAAGCTTTTCTTTGAGAGTTTTGAATGCCACTTCACACTCTGGAGACCAAAAGTATTTGACATTCTTCTGAAGCAGGTTGGAAAGAGGCTTGGCAATCTTGGAGAAGTTCTCAACGAATCTTCTGCAATAGCTGGCAAGACCCAGAAAACTGCGGAGCTGCTTGACGTTCTGAGGAGCTTCCCAGTTGACAATTGCTTCAACTTTCTCGGGATTAACCGCAATACCGTCAGCTGAGATGATGTGGCCCAGGTACAAAATCTTATCGAGCCAAAACTCACACTTGGAGAACTAGGCATAGAATTTATGCTCTCGGAGTCGATCAAGAACCAGACGTAAGTGCTTTTCGTGATCTTCTTCATTCTTGGAAAACACCAGAATATCATCCAGATACACAAGCACAAACTCGCCAGTATAGGGGTTGAAGATGTAATGCATCATCCTCGAAAAGGTAGGAGGAGCATTGGCGAGACCGAAGGACATGACGGTATACTCGTATGAACCGTAGCTCGTTCTAAAGGCCGTCTTGGGAATGTCTTCCTCGCGAATGCGAATTTGATGATAGCCCATTCGGAGGTCAAGCTTAGAGAACACTTTAGCTCCTTTGAGCTGCTCAAAGAGTTCGTTGATGTTGGGGAGCGGATACTTGTTCTTAATTGTCTTCTTGTTCAATGGCAGGTAATCAACACAGAGACGCTCCGTGCCATCTTTCTTCTTGACAAATAAGACACCACAGCCCCACGGAGACGTACTAGGTCTGATGAGACGCATACTCTCCTGTTTATCAAGCTGCTTCTTCAATTCCTTCAATTCATCCGGAGAGAGCTTGTACGGACGCCGGCATGCTGGCTCAGTACCCGGCTCGAGTTCAATGACAAATTCCACCTGACGGTGTGGAGGCATGCCTGGAAGTTCTTCAGGAAAGACGTCTTGATATTCGTTCACCACCGGAATTTGAGATATGGCATTAATTTCGCCCTTATCATTGAGAGAGAAAAGCCTGATAGTGTTATCCCTGGAGGCGTAGATAATCACATCTTCATCAGGATGAGTCATCTTGACTTCCTTTTGAGCACAATCAATGTGAGCATCGTGCTGAGAAAGCCAATCCATTCCGAGGATGAGGTCAATGTCAGAATTGCCAAGAATCACCGGAGAAGCCAAAAATCGATAATCACCCATGCGAATAGAAACATCCGGAGCATGAACACTAGAGTGCATTCGTCTCCCCGGAGAAAGAACTGTTAAATCCCTTGGCAGATTTTTGGTGACAATATCGTGCTTGGATGCAAATGGATATGACATGAAAGAGCAAGAAGCACCCGAATCAAATAACACTTTAGCTGGTAAAGAGTTAACTGGAAGGTTACCCAAAATGACATCAGAAGAATTCTCCGCTTGCGCTGCATTCATCAGATTGACCCTTGCTGCCTTTGGATCATGCTTGACAATAGCTGAACTCACAGGTGGAGGAGGAGGAAGACGCTTCGGATTCAGACAACGGTTGGCATAATGACCCTTCTGGCCACACTTGTTGCACACCACTTCAGAGAGAGGACGGAAATGAGAGCCACTTGACTTGGATCCTTGAGACTGAAACTGCTTCTTCGACTGGTTGCTCGGGTTGGGTGGGTGGGAGAAACCACGACCACTAGAGTTCTTGTTGTTGGAGTTGTTGGAGTTGTTGTATGGAGCTCGAATCACTTGAGGAGGAGGAAGCCAAAATTTCTGATGCTTCGAGACCATTTGAGACGATGAGGAAGAGTGAACGGCATCTCGAATTCTCTTCTTAGAAGCCTCCATCTTAAGCTGAGCTGCCTCTTGTTTTAAAGCCATGTTATAGAACTTGTCGAATTCATCCGGCTCGAACAAAGTGAGAGCAAGCTGAAGTTCATCTTTGAGACCTCCACGGAACTGGTAGATTTTACTCTTGGCATCAGGAATGTCTTGCTTAGCATAACGGGCGAGGTTTTGGAACTTGACATTATACTGATAGACTGTCATGGAGCCCTGCTTCAGGTTGCGGAATTGCTCACGCATACCCTCGATGACACTTGTAGGAATGTGGTGCGAGCGAAAATCCTTGCAGAAATTCTACCAAGAGATCACTTGACCTGGCCTGGAGTCTTTGTACTGCTGCCACCAGTCAGCTGCTTGATCTTTCAGTTGGAAGGCTGCAAACTTCACATAATCATCTTCCTTCACGTTACTGCACTCAAAATGCTTCTTTATGTCGGTTATCCAATCTTCAGCATCAAGAGGGTCGACACAGTAACTGAAAGCTTTAGGATTGTTGGCCAAGAACTGGGTGAGAGTAGCATGGTGCTACTGGTTGAAGAAGTTGCCTTGGTTCCCTGGAACACCCTGATTAGCTTGATTAGCTTGCATCTGCTGCATCATCTGCATCAACAACTGGGTGTTCTGAGCAGTAGTCTGTATAATTGCTCTCCAAGCCTCAGGCGGAGGAGGAGGGGAAGGAGGACGATCTGGGACCTCTTCCCCCTCTGGGTTAGCGTTGGGAACTTTTTTCGGAGCCATCCTATAAGAGATGACCACGAATCAGCAATTAGTTGACAAAAGGTATAAGCTGAATCAATGGAATGAATTGCAACAAGTCTTCACAATAATCATTCGAACAATAAGAACGAATGAAATCATTCGAACAAGAGGAACGAATGATATTCTCAGTTAAATGATAACATCAATCTTCACGAGAAGCCACATAGGGGACAAAAGGATAAAATAAGAAAACAACAAGGTACAGACGGGAACAAACACAAGAGAGGAGTTTCGTTCTAACATCTTTGTGCTGAAAGCATATGAACGCGTTACGAAAAGGTTTTGCAATCCCCGGATCAGCATAGCCAAGGACCCTTTAAGATGCAACTCCTGATAGTAACATCGGTCATAAACCACTTCACTCAATGTAGAACCCCGAACTCACTAACCTGCATTCGTTGGAAGAATGCCTACGATCTACTGGATAAACCCACCTATAGATTTCCGAAAGATTCCAGTTATGCAATCAGGTGTTGGGGATACACGGGAAGCACCGCGCTATCAACTCTAAACCTATATCCAGGTGTATCCATCCTTCAACACATAACCAGTCTTTCTCGGAAACTGTGTACCTCGGACCTTCGAAAAGAATCCACTAGAACAAGTTATGGCAATACTCCCGAACTACCTCCCCAGTACTGGGTGATGTCGGGGTTATCTTGCCACTGGCCGTATAGGAGAGATTTTCGATGTCGGCCGTCTTAAGTATTTAGTACTGCAGCGATATGCTTGTGACAACAATACCCCGAAGCTCAACTCCCCGGGAACAGGAGGCATCGAGAACAATATCCTCGTCACAAGAACATCGAAACAATCCCAGAATACTCGCGGGATTCCGAAAAAAAAATTTGGTGCAATTTTGAAGATAGGAGATACAAGAGTAGTCGTCAGGAGTCCTCACCAGAGAGAAAGGGGATGAGAAGCAAAGAAATCCTACTCTCCGATATAATATAGGACTCAAAAAGTTTTCAGTGTGTGCCTAGACTCGACCGTCAGCGATTCGATCAAACAGTGGGGGCTCCTAGGTCGGAGAAGGCTCTGAATACCAACTTGTAATGCCCAGGATGGAGTTATACCTCCTACGTGTCGAGGCACGACTTAAAGGCATAAGTCCATCCTAGAATGATCTCAAGTTTGGTAATCTTTGCACAACTCATGTAAAAGAGGGGATTGTAAACATAAATAGTTGGCTTACACTCGCCACGTCACACAAATACAATATATGTCTCAATCATCATACATTAAGAATATCACAACCCTCTAAGGGCAAAACCCAAATGTCAAGATACCTAACTTAAATAAATAAACCACAGGCGGATCGAATCCTAGTAGGAGTCTCCACTACTGATCATCCGGATATAAAAAACATAGTACCGACTACGCTCCTCGTCGTACTCCCAATCTAGCTCGGTGCCATCACCTAGATAGCTCACAGCTGGACCTGCATCTGGTGTGTGAAGTAACTGTGAGCCACAGAGGACTCAGCAATCCCGTTCCCGGGTAACAAGACTATTTAAGCCTTGGGAGAGGATAAGGCTGAAGAAAAGAATAAGTGTCTGCAGCAGCAACTAGCAACTAGCTTACGTGAGTGAGAGCGAGAAGACGAAGCCTCGAACGAGAAGTGATCACGAAGTGATCCTAGCTACAAGCTCAACAAACATAACCCCTCCGTGTTCAACTCCCGAATCCCTATTCGGAAATTGACAGTCACGGAACACACGCTGGTAGTGTATTAGAAACATTGTGACAAGTTATCTACAACCGGATATTAACAAGCTCCCATCTGCCACATAACCGCGGGCACGGCTTTCGAAAGTTCAAACCCTGCAGGGGTGTTCCAACTTGACCCATTACAAGCCCACGATCCGCGGAGTCGCAACTCCAAAGTGGGAAGACCCGAGTATTCTCGGAATCCCGTGCTCAAGATATATCGAACTAAGGTAAGGCAAATCCAGCAAATCCTCCCGGCGTGTCGACACCCTGATAGTAGCCGCGCGTATCTAAGTCTCAGGACACGACCGGATGGGCGATGCTACAGGTGTATGCCAGATACCTCGGGTTGCCCCAAGGCGGCCCTGCGGGACCCCCGTTTCGGACCAACACTCATGTGGAGCACTGGCCCGGGGTTGTAGAATTAAGAAAGAGGGTTAATTACTCCCTATGCAAGTTATTTAGTTATTAGGCAAATAGTACCAATGTTGGGACTTGCTGGAAAAGACTTAGCACTTAGCGGTTTATCGAGGGGGTCCCATACACCCCAACCGTGTTAGGAACGCATAATCAAGGAACATAACACCGGTTTATACGGTTCCTAACGGCATGAGTGGAACAAATCACCAAGCAAAAGGCTTAGCCTTCCACCCTTGCCAATATATAGATGATTTCATTTAAAACATTTATATAGTGTGATAAAACCCAACCAAACTTCAACATGAAGCAAGCATCTTCGATCTTCACCTGCAACTAGTAATGCTATAAGAAGGGCTGAGCGAAGCGTACTTAGCCAAGCAACGGTTTGCATAGGTAGGTTGGTTAAACAGAGCAATGGTTACAAGTAGGAGGCTGACAAGAAGATCATGGGCATCAAGGCAAAACTATAGAGCGGAACTACTAGCAATAGGCAAAGATAGTAATGTTATCGGGGTTCGGTCATCTTGCCTGAAGAGAAGTCGTTCGGATCGTAAGAAGGGTCCTCGTACTCAACCTCGTTGGAAACCTCGTGCTCGTACTCGAACTCAGTCTCGGCTTCCTGCTCTAAACAAAACAATCACACCAAGCACAAATCAACAAGATGCAATGCGCACTCGGAAAAGATGGATGCATGATGGATGCACTAAGGATGCACACGGAGCACGTAAAATATCACTCAAGAAAAACACCTCAAAACATGATAACAATCTGATATTATTAATCTACACAGAAAATCAATCAAGTTTCATATAAGATTCGCTGAAATCGGAGTTACGGGCTAAAAGTTATGCCCGAAACAAGAAATGAGCGAAGGCTGAAAATTACAACAACATAGCAACTTCGGAGCACAAAATAATTAAGCTACAACACTCAAATATCATGGCAAAGGACATGAACACAAACTAGACATATACTACAGCAACTAAGTCCAAAGGTGCACCCCCAACGGAGCCACGGATCAATAGCACTGATCTTGGACATATTGAACTTGACAATAAAATTCTGGCAGCAGAATTTTATTGAAACTTTGGAGCAAAAGATAAACATGCTACAGCCACTCAAATAGGCATGTGAGGACATGGATGGAAATACAACAATATATACTACAAGGAACAATCAAGAACCACTCCAAAACTATCATGGTTGGTCCTAGAACATCACACGAACATGGCATCGGAACGTTACAGATTTCAGACTTGGTGAAAAGTCACTAAGTCGTAAAACAGCAATTTCATCATGGCATCTAAAAGAGCATGTTTAAGTCACCTCGAAACTAAACATGGCAAGAGGTAAGCACCTCATCAAAGTACACATGAAGGTGATTCCGAAACACACAAGCATGCTTCATGGAGATAAACACAACGATAGCAACGAGCTCAACAAGATGGCATTTCATAACAAGTGAAATAACATCACAGCCACATGGCACTTTGCAACGATGATAAACATGGCAAGAATAAATCAATCATGCAACCTAACACATACAACATGTAGAGCATGGCAAGACGAACACGTGGACATGTCATTTGCCTCATTCGGACAAACGAGCTAGAAGATATCACATGGCAAAGATGGCATAAAAACATCACATAGCAGCAGTTTATATCACGATGCACTCTTGCAACAGCAAAACAAGCACCTAGATGATCTCTAACATGCATGACAACAAAAGATAAAACGTAGTGCACGATCCCACGAACCTCTGGACATATTATATGCGCGAATCGGAGCAACAAACAACAAGATACATCAGTTTGAATAATGCATCAGACAGGCAAAACTGGACTAGATCTAGGGTTAGAAATAACCTCAGATCTGAAAAAGAAAAACCAACGGGCTGAAGAGATGGATCCGGCCCGGCTGGCGGCTGGGCTCGGGGCAGCTGACACGCGGCCCGCGCGGAAGCGAGGGAGGCCCGCGGGACGGAAGCCCAGCGATGGAGGCAGGGGGACGGGCTGGCCTGGAGGGAGCGGCCTGGCCCGCGGTGGCGCGCGCGGCCCAGCGAGGAGGCGGCGCTGCGGTGCGGGGCGGCCCGGCTCGGGTGCGGGCCTGGAGGAGGGGCGCGGCTCGGGCGGTCGGTGAAGCCGGCGCTGGAGCGGAGTGGAGCGACGGGCCGAGGGGTGGCGTGGTGCGGTGGGCCTATGGGGCGGCGAAGGAGCGGCTGGCTGGGCCTCTGGCCTCGATGGCGCGAGGCGGCGATGTGGTCCGGATCGCAGGCGGCCGCGGGATCCGATCGGGGCCTCACCACCCGATCGATCCAGGGATGCGCAGGCTCGAGGCGCTGGGGATCGATCGCTTGGCGCTGCGGCTCGATGCGGCGTTGACCCTGGCCGATCGATCGATCGGTCAGATCGATCAGCTGCGGCGGCGGCTGGTTCCCTCGGGAAAAAGGCCAAGTGGCAGATGAAGTTTTGTGGATCTGAAGAAAAATGAGGGGAAGAGAGGAGGAAGAAGGGGCTAGGGTTAGGGATGCCAAAATAGACTAGGGGGTCTAAATATAGCAGATTTTTAGGGTTAGGGGGGATTAGGAGCCCTCCGATCGCGATCCGACGGATCCGATCGCGGGGGTAGTCTAGATGGGCCTAGGAGAAGGTAGTAGCAGCTGTAGGGGTGTTTCTGGGACACAAAGTGAAGG
Organism: Secale cereale; assembly: GCA_902687465.1. Taxonomy (NCBI): domain Eukaryota; kingdom Viridiplantae; phylum Streptophyta; class Magnoliopsida; order Poales; family Poaceae; genus Secale; species Secale cereale. The sequence goes on along the minus strand of LR738711.1, from coordinate 342,918,466 downwards.
CACTTTGGACCCACACGAATAACTGATGGGATAGCCAACGGAGTCCAAACGCGACGAGATTTGAGAGGAGGGTAGCACACAACAAAACAACAACACACACAACAACCTCGCGGCACACCGGTAAAGTTACACGCCCAAACACCAAAGTAGGCATACGGGACGTCACGGACACGTGAGGGAGCTCTGGAACGCGAAACGGACAACGGGAAGGAACGCGTGGAACCAGATGCAACCGACAACACAAATGCAATGCAATGCACATGTCTACATGATATGAATGAATGCCACACACTCACACAACAAAACGACGAAAACCCGAAAGACAAAGAACCCGGAATGGAAATAGATGAAGCCGGAGATATATTATATGCCCAAAAGGGAAAGTATTACATCCGGGGCATTACACTATGACAGCCATGATCACATGAGCCAATGATGTGATTTCCATTTCGTGGTCCCTGATGACATCTGTATTGGTTTCGGCTCGAGGCGTGTTCGGGTCTGGGTTGGCGTCACTTCTCTCGTCTATCCATGTTACTGATGTCTTGAACAACCTTTCCACAAATGTGTTACGGGGGACTAGGTCACATTTGCTGCCTATGCGAGAAAGTATATCCGCTGCCTGGTTGCTGTCCCGAGCCACATGGTGAAATTCTAGCCCCCCTCAAATCGAGCCGATATTTCTATTACGACGTTTCGGCAAGCCGCCATTTTTGAATCCTTCGCATCAAATTCCCCGTTTACTTGATATATGGCGAGGTTTGAGTCTCCGCGCACCTCGAGGCGTTGTATACCCATGGATATGGCCATGCGCATTCCGTGCAGTAATGCCTCGTATTCGGACGCGTTGTTCGAGTCTGTGTACATGATCTGTAGCACGTAGCGGACCGTATCCCCCGTTGGCGATATGAAGATGAAGCCGGCCCCAATCCAGATAGCATTTTGGAACCGTCGAAATACACGGTTCAGTGGGAGTATGATTTGTACTCTTTAGGGAGTTCGGCTTCAGTCCATTCCGCGGCGAAGTCGGCCAACACTTGGAACTTAATAGTCTGGCATGGTTTGTATGTTATTTCGAACGGTAAGAGCTCTATGGACCATTTGGCTATGCATCCAGTGGCGTCTTTATTGTTTATTATATCGTTGAGTGGTACTTAGGATGCCACTATGATCCAACACTCTTGAAAGTAGTGTCGGAGCTTCCGAGATGCCATGAATACCACATAGGCAATTTTCTGGTAATGGGAGTATCGTGATTTGCACAGTGTGAGAACATCGGATACATAGTATACGGGTTTTTGAATGGAGAATTTATTTCCCTCTTCATCTCGTTCTACGACGAGCACCTCACTCACTACCTGATGAGTGGCGAAGATATAAAGCAGCGTTGGCTCGCCAACACATGGAGCAGCTAGGATTGGGTTACCTGCTAATAAGGTTTTTATTTCCTCCAGTCTGGTAGTGGCCGCATCCATCCATTCAAAGTTGTCTATGCGCCTCAGTAGTCTATAAAGCGGTAGTGCTTTCTCTCCTAATCTGGAGATAAACCGGCTCAAGGCCGCTATGCAACCTGCTACCTTTTGCACACGTTTGAGATTGGTTGGCGTAGTTAGTGATATGTCTCCAATGTATCTATAATTTTTTATTGTTCCATGCTTTTATTTATGATGTTTTGGATGTTTAATGGGATTTGCTATACACTTTTATATTATTTTTGGGACTAACCTATTAACCCAAAGGCTCAGTCCAGATTCCTGTTTTTTTGCCTATTTCAGGGTTTTACAGAAAAGGAATATCAAACGGAGTCCAAACGAAATGAAACCTTCGGGAGAGATATTTTTGGAGCGATATCTTCACGGGATACTTGAGAACCATGGAATAGGGCACATGTGGCGTCCACGAGAGTGCCCCCCGCCTACAGGGCGCCCCCCTGCCTCGTCAGCCCCACGTTTGTCCCCTGATGCCCTCTTTCCTCCTATATATACCTATGTACCCCGAAAACATCCAACACGGAGAGAAAACCCTAATTCCACCGCCGCAACCTTCTGTTCCCGTGAGATCCCATCTTGGGGCCTGCTCCGGAGCTCCACCGGAGGGGGGATCTACCACGGAGTGCTTCTACATCAACACCATCGCCTCACCATGAGTTGTGAGTACTTTACCACAAACCTTCGGGTCCATAGTTAGTACCTAGATGGCTTCTTCTCTCTCTTTGGATCTCAATACCAAGTTATCCTCGGTCTTCGAGGAGATCTATTCGATGTAATCTCTTTTTGTTGTGTGTTTGTCGAGATCCGATGAATTGTGGGTTTATGATCAAGATTATCTATGAGAAATATTTGGTTCTTTTCTAAATTCTTATATGCATCATTATAATATCCTTGCAAGTCTCTTCGAATTATCGGTTTGGTTTGGCCTACTAGTGATTTTCAGTATGCATGAATGAGTTATGAAGAGTGAATTTTATTGCTTTTTCTTATCGGTTTTACTTGACAATGCAAAATCAATTAAGCAGAAGGAAATTAGCAAGGCAGTGGATATTACACATAATTGTTTTGATTATCTCATGCCGTCCTATTTATCGTACATATTACATCCTCCTATCATGTGATTGTCTAACATCAAAGTTTAGTTTGTCTGTATCACGCATCAATTTGTTCTGAAGAACTAAATTTTTAGTCCTTTTACTTGTCGACTTGACTTAACATGGCACAGAGAAAGAGGAAGGAACCCAAAAGACAGGGGATGGTGTTAGTACTAAGGACACACAGAAACAGGTGTGGAGCAATTATGCGGTCTGCTTGTACTGATGGTGCAATAGAAGGTCAAAGTCCAGCAGAACATTGTACAAATGCGGTATCCCGTGCTACACGAGCTGCAAAACAAGGCAACAGAAAGTAATAGCTGCCACCAAACAAGCAGAGACAACCCTAGTTGTTGCCACACCTTCCACAGTACCACCAGCTCCATGAGTAACTCGCTCGGTAACTATGCTAGTGACAAGTTCCCAAGCTCCCTTGTCACCTGACACTACTTCCAAAGCACTCTTGACACAAGAAGAGTTGGCAAGATCAGATGTACCTTGTGAGCTTCAATGGAAAGAAGGTAGTTGCTGAAGTCAAGTTACAATTGCACGCTTCCAAATATGTAGTCTCATAGTTTGATGTACACTATCACTTCCTATGCTCGTTGTCGGGCTAGCACCTAGGCTCAAGAGGAAACAAACATCAAGGATAATGCTCGATAGGTTAACTAAATCTAGAAGAGGAAGAATGGAGATCCATTTTGAGGCAGGTTTAAATAGGCCACGTGATGCTACAGAGTCAACCAAGTTAGTATCAGAGGGAGCGGTTGTCATTAGGTGTCATGCATGTATCCTCCCAACATGGATTCAATACAGGAATGACAAAGACGAAACCCAGTTTAACACCTTCCTCGACCATTTATCTGTATGTATGGTTATGTATGGATACTAGTAATATCGTCTTGCTCTGTCCCATATTTTCTTCGTTGCTGATAATGAGACTCCCATAATTTTCAAGTTGGATATCTAAGATGATGCAACCAGATAAGCTTGCACCCATGTTTTCAAGTCTGCTCTGCGACAGTATCGGTATAACTTGAGGCAAACTCACTTTGAAGGCAAGACTAACAGTGAACTTGCCCAAACATCTCGAGTGGAAAATATATCCGATGAAGACGGAAGAGGCCTCGTTAAACACTGGTCTGGTCCAAAGTATCAAGTACGTTATATGTATGTGATCAGATCACATGTTGAACTCCTATTTACGCATGTGCCTCACAAATCTATCTTCTTGTAGGTGTACTGTTCAAAAAACAAGGCCAACCGTACGAAAGTGAAATTCCAACAGATGACAGGATCTCGTAGCTATATTGCACACTGCGAGGCTCATGTAATTAGTTGATGTTTCACTCTTTTTGTTGTGCCATATTATCAGATCTATATTGACTTGTTCCAAATGCATAGGAAAGAACGCAATGACCAAAAAGTACCTGAACCAAATCTTGTGGAAATCTTCAAGGACTGTCACACTAGCAAGACAAAGGGCATGACTACACCAGTCAAAGCCAATGTTGTAAGTCCTTCATCCTCATGCCTTTTAACTGCTACTTACTTTGATTCATGCATTGAACGACAACTTTTGCAGCAAATGTCAATTACTCCTTTCAATTTTATACTGGGCCAAAATATAGGACGGTCTAGAAACGGCGCAACGGGTTAACATGCCGCAAATGGGCCAATTCTAACCATGGACCAAATTTTGCCCATTAGGGGAACATGACAGTAACGCGACGGAAGTAATCGAGGGCCGTAAAGGAGCCCATGAATGTATTGGCCATCAGTAGGCCGAAAGCTAACACGGGCTAGAAATGGCCCACGTGAATCATGCATCGTTAATGGGTACAATAAAATTTACTATTCATTTTGGGCCAGAGTCACCGTGGGCCACTAAAGGGCCTAAAGATACGAAAGGTCTCATATGGGCCGAAAGATGTCATGGCCTATACATGGGCCGAAAGTGAAACGGGCTGGTGTTATATTCGACGGCCCACATGACGTTGTTGGGCCGATTTCGGTAAGGCCCTAATGGGCCGTGAGTTACCAAGCCGTAAAATGGGCTATATGCGAACAGACCGTTAACAGGCTTTTCATGGGCCGACCCGCTAACCTTTGACCAAGTCAAATGGGCCAACCTTTGTAAGCTAAATTGGCAAGTGTTGGGCCGTCGCCCGTGTCGTCATATCATAGGCGCCGATCTGACCCAATGACAAGCTGACACGTGTTTCCTTAGGCCAATGATAATTTTACACATAGAAAATCCCCATTGGTCTGGGCTGTTAATGGGTTATCGGATCAAAAACCGGACACGATAGTTTAATGGCGACCCGTTATGGTGGATGCCATGTGTCGGTTACCCTTGACGAAAGAACTTCCATGACACATCATTTATTGTCATGGAAGTGAACACTTCCGTGATGGTAATTTTGGTATTGTCATGGAACACTTCTACGACAGCACAAGTATGACTATCTTGATTCTGTCATAAAATCGTCATGGATGTAGATACATGACAGAAAACGTGACCTACTGTGAGAAGCACGTATTATCACAGAAGTGGTTTTTTTGTAGTGTGTACAAATATATCTCGATGAGAAATTATAATATGTACTATGTACTAAAGAATTAGGTGTCGCACGGTGTCCAGAAAATATGGTGATAGTGTGAGGTGGGCCATGTAATCACTAAGTTGTCATGTTTTCGCTGCTGTCACACTCCTCCTCTATAAGAGTGGAGAAAATTGTAAGAGCATCTGTAGTGGCTAGTGTATCCCATAGTCTAAGTCAAGTATAGACCATCAGAGGCCAAAAAATGTCTCTAGCGGCTGGTGTATGACGTGGTCAAAATTTTAGACATCCATCAGACTAGCTACACATGGTCCACATTTGAACTACCGAGCGAAGACGTCCAAACCAGAGACGCTCCTCGCGAGCTCGCTCCCGCACCAATCCGGAGCAGTTTGAGACGGGGAGGACGCCTGCGCCACTGCCCCTGGTGTTGAAAATATATCCATTGGAAAACTAAGGTTGTCTAAAATGTAACTTTTTGCACCATTGTGTATGTGAAGATATAGACTACCAAATTTAGACAAGCCACTACAGACGCTCTACCTCCTTTCGTTGAAACATGGGACATCCATAATCTAGTGCACATGTCATGCACCAAAGTAAAGTGTACAGTGCAACTGAGACTCAACATGGTCATACCACGTCAGTAATAATGACCAATGATCCGTGAAATCACATAGAACCGGCGGTAAGTTGGATAGATGAAGCAACCATCACTCTTGTATCCGCTTCTCCCGTCAATGCGGGCACCAGTGAGAGGTCGTGTCTGCTGAGCGGCACTGATCGTTTCAGGCAGGAAGCATGCGCGGCCGATGGAGTGGGTTTCGGTGGGCCATGGTGGTCATGAGCGGGAGTGGCTGCTATCCCGACCGGACGCCCGGAAACGAGAGTATGCACCGACACTCGTGGCTAAATCATACGAGTAGTACTCTGTGGGTCGATGTGTCACTCTCTCTAACACACACGCACACATTGTTAAAAATAAACACACACACGCACACATAGGTTCATGCGCCGGCGGTCAAGCGCTATATCTGCGGCCGCATGATTTGACACATGCGGCTATCGGATTTGGATCATTTTGGCCGCCTGCGACAACGCCTTGCCATGGATTGTCCGGGTACCGGGTCGCACAACAATGGCAATTCCTCCACGTCGCATGCAGTTTTAGCCGTTGTTCACTTCGGAGGGTCGTGTACCACACATGAATGATAGTAAGTGTGATCGGGAGGCGTGGTGCGTTAATTGTGAATTGACTCCTTCGAGCGTTAAATTTTCTTCGCGTATAAGCATTGCCCTCCGTCACAGTTACAGGGAGTGCTTCAATTCTCATGCATTTCCACCACCGGAGGAATTTTAGGATCGTTTGATTTAATGCCCATTTAATTAGGGCATCATAACCACAATCAATCCCACAATTTTCTCTCCATGCAAGTGTGTATGCGGGGTGGAATAAATGCATGCATGTGTGTACGTGGACAGAGAGCACTCCATAAGTGTGTGTGTGTATTAATTTCTCGAGTAATTGGGCGCCATGGTATAACTCTCGATGGTATTTTCCAGTCAAATCGCTAATCACCTTTGTCCGAGAGATTGTTGATGCATGCCCTGTAAAATTGTGATAGGGTGAGAAATTAAATAAAGAGTTCAGTTTTGTGCACAATTTAAAACATTTTTAAGAAGAGAAAAAGATAATCACTCGAACTATATATACATATATATA
>LR738711.1:342887251-342911341 GCA_902687465.1 Secale cereale | reverse complement strand
GCTCATCGAGATACACCCCGAGAACCTTAAGGTATAATTTCCTTAATCCACATGCTTTCCTCTAGCTGCATGTGGATTTTTTTGCTTCTGCACTTGAATCTAGGTGTTGGATCCAACAGGAAAGTAGTGGGGAAAGATGTATAGCATGAATCTAGGACGTGGTTCAAAAAGTAAAGGAAGGGGTAAAGTAGTACATACAGGCTATCTAACACCTATGTTGGTCGAAAATAAAAAACAGTGACAAACCTAGTACACATATCTGTAAGGAATTGATCTTTCTTTGGGTGGAGGACAAGGCTGTAGAGTTTGAGAAGGACTAGATTTTCTGCCCACACATAGGAAGATGTGTGTCCAAAGAGAACAAAAATGGGACCAACACAAATATGCTCCTTGGTTGTTTGTTGCAACAGACTGTGCATCATCCCTTTATACATCGGTAGATGCACATGGTGCTAGTGGGTCCACTGTCCCATAAAACTCTTTAGTTGTTGTTAATCTAATAATGCCGGTGAAAATTGAAGCAATGCCATTGTTAAAAACAAATTACATGTTCAAAGAATTTTATTGTTAATATCATCTCTCTATTAATATGAATCAATGGCACGGTATGAGAAATGCTATTGTCTTGCTTTCTTTCCCATTTAGATAAGTTAGATGCTACTTTTTGTGGGCTTCTGTGTCGTCCACCGTCATTGACCAGTAATTGTTTCCCTTGAACCATTGTGTAAACAGGGTTATCTACTTCACCTCGTTCTTATTGTGACATTTTGTTGCACTGCACAAAATACTTTTATTTTTAAGAGTGGTTTGTGTAGTTCAACTAAAATGTCACACCAACAACGTTGCTTGATTGCTTGATCTTAGTGGTACTATACAAGAGGGGATTGAACTTCCTACCTGTGTTGGCAAAGTTATTTAAGATCATCATCGTGTGTATTGTTTGAATTCTGCCTCATGAGAGGTCAGTACTGGCCTTCTTCCACATGATTGTGAAGTATGCTTTCATATGTCGTGCTACTTATATGGTAATGTTGCTTGATTTTAGTGAATTAAACAAAAGGAGACTAGACTTCCAATCTGTATTTGCACCGTAATATCCAATTGACATAAGATAATGATATTTCACAAATGTTGGCCTTTGTTTTGCTACTGTCATCAGAAAATTAATGTTGTTGTTTAGTGCTATACTTGTGCTCCCTAATTGACATGCCAAATCTTACATTGTAGGCGAAGCTTGTCTGTTATTGAACCAGGTGACGAAGGGGAAGGACAAGCGGAAAAAAACAAAAATCACCACCCGGTGCTATAATGAAGCACTAGAACTATGATGACACAAGTAATGATATAGTTTTGCATCTTAATTTATTCCTATGGATGGAACGAGAAATTGTTTTGCCACGGTCATTTTATGCCACTATTAATGTAATATGTAAGTACATCTACTTGTGCAAACAGGGATTTTGTTTGAAGATCACATATATTTTAGTGGAACTACACAAGAAGATGTCAGAAACATTAATCTAATCAAAGAGTATATAGTAAGCATGGCAACCACAATAGATAATAACGGATGGCTCCGGAGAAGTGGTTCACCTATATGCTCTAGACAATAAGCCTCCCGACAAAGTTTGTACCGGCCCACTAATTTCATCCATATGATTGAGCTTTCTCATCTCTATTGGTTTTGTGGTACAATTTAGGTATTGTCATGAGAAAGTTTTATTGTTTCGCATGTTAATCTAAGGTTGCTAATAAATCGAGGCACCAGTTTGCCCCCGTTATAGCCACAAATAAAATGAAATAATAATAAAGTTCAGGTTGTGCTGATGTCTTTGGTATCACATCATTTCCTATGAGGATAATGAGGATGCATCTCTTCGTGACTATCCAGTTCATCACTCCCATTGTTAATGTAATGATTGTTTTAAGTATTTCCTTCTTTTATTTGAGCAAACATGGATGCTAGCATTTAGTTGGTGTCTTGTGTTTGCACAACAGGATACACCTCCTCTGAAGAAGAATATGGAGTGCGTGAAGTGCCGAGTTCCAATTACGCTGGGATGAAGAAGCCAAGCCTCTGCTTATCACAAGGGAGTAGTGGAAGGACGGTTACATTACTACCCACAAGAACAAACTAACTTCAGCTCAGAAGGACTCACAGATCTTCATCTTTGTTGCTATAATGGCCAATATAATATTGTTTTAGGATTCTTTCTAGTGAGTTCCATTTTTTAAAATGTGTCCTCTGCATGGATCTAGGTTCCCGTTTAAACTATAAATTCATAATTCAGTTTGCTTCATACTAATCACTTTTTTGTATTTATGCAAAACAAGGATGCTCAAACTTTTTGTAAGTGTGAAACTGTTGCAAATGATGTGATCACTATGCGAACTGAGAATAATGCTAGAACATATCATTTTGAATGTTCAAACTGATAAAAGAATTCGTTCCTACACGGCATGATATCATATAAACATGCCGGATTTCATTACGTTTCAAACATTCATCAACAAAAAAGATGTGCTTGTTTGGCTCTGGATATTTAATTAATTAACCTAATAAATGATCATCGACGCCCATGCCCGAGCCCAAGACTGAAGCTTCTTGTCTAGCTCCACCTCTGGAGCCACATGAAGCAAAGTTGTCCGACTTCGTGTCGTCGCCAAGCAGCTAATCAACCATCAATGTTCAACCCGCCAAGCTTGGCTTTAACGGGAGGTTATGAGCGGGGGCCTTACATGGACCAGAGTGGCTGCGACATACCGTCTTCTATTGTTCCTCGTTTTCCATGTGGCTCGGCCTCGTTGCCGGTGGGGTGGGGCCTCGATAGAGCCGCCGCCGTCCTGTGTCTCTTTGTCAGTGGAGCGGGGCCTCGAAGGAGCCGGCGATGTCCTCTGCAACATTGCCAGCAAGGCAGGGACTCGGTGGGGCGGGGCCGTGGCGGAGCCGGCGAAGTCCGCCGGCTTGATGTCGGCTGGGAGGGTCCTCGGCGGAGCCGGCGATGTTCTCTGCCTCGTTCTCGACGGGGCGGAGCCAGCGAAGTCGTCTGGCTTGTTGCCGTCGGGCCGTTGCCTCGGCGGAGCCGGTGAAGTCCTCTGCCTCGTTGTCGTTGTTGCCAAACAACGCCTCACCAGCTCCTTTGTCCTCCTTGTAGGCGGTCGCAACCTCCGCCACCCGCATGAGGAACAGCCAGTGGTCGAGGCGACTCTCGCGGGCGGAGCGGTTGACAGGTGGGACCCGGCAGCCTGAGCAGTATTTGTTTTTTGAGGGGTGAGCAGAATTTGTTCTCACCAATGTTTTTGTTGTTGTTCAGAGGAGCAGGGTATCAACTGGACGGGCTATGGCCCATCTAGCCCTGGCAGTTATTTCATGTCCACCAAATATGCAGCCCAGATAATATTTTTTCAAGGTGACAAAGGCTTACCCAGGCCTAGCTAGACTATTTGTGAGGAATACCCAACCTAGGACAACTTGTTATTCTCCGACCCGCTGGCTGCGAATCTTTACTACGAGGGATGCATTTGGCTTCGCATGAAAATGGGTTTAAAATAATAATAAATGGGATGTAATTATGAAAAAATGTGATGTAAATATTAAAAAAACTATCTAAATAGGTAATTAGTTTCAAAATTATATTTTCTATGAATTTTTTTGATGGAAACTCGTGAGAGGGCAGGGAGCTCCCGCGTTGCATTCTTTTGGATTTTTAAAAATATTAATTTCATTAATTGTTGAGCGCAAAATTTCGTTTAATTTTTACCTAATATAATTTTATTTTGAAGTTAGATTTAATATTCGTCTGAATTTCGGGATAAATAATATATAGGATCGCATCAAATGTGGGAAATTTGATTAAAATTATAAATTGTTGTCCTGGCAAGAAAAATGAGTTGTAATGTTAACAAACAATAAATGGGTTGTAGTAAATTCCATTAGAATTAAGAAATGGGCTGTAAAAATCATTAGAAATCGCAAATGGGTCATATGCTCTCTGCCACAGATGTGATGATCACTTGTGAGCCTACTAATTTCACGCGTACGCAGCCATAAAAAAACAAAGTTGACGCGTACACAAGGCTTTTTCACCTCACTATCAACACATGATTCTAGCAGAAGTGGCCATTGGATGTTCATCGAAAGGCTGCCGTGCTTCTTCAATCTCGGATATTCTTGCTTCAGCTGCAAAAACGACCACCGGCGATACCGCCTCCCGTGGCCAACAGTGATGGCACATAGGCCTCACCGGCCAACCCTACTTCCATCACCTTTTCAGAGTTCATTTGAAATGATGATGCCATGCCAACTTTCAACCTTTTCAGAGTTCATTTGAAATGCTTTTCAATTTCAGGGTCATTTAGCTCATCCAAATGAAGTCAGAAAGGTTTGAAAATTGATGATGTGGCTTTAAATGGTCCATTTTGAAGACAGAAAAAGTCTGACGTTCAAATAAGTTCAAAAAAGGTTGGAAGTTTTTTGTTTCTGTTCAAAACATCAAAAATCTATTTTTATAGTAAAGTTATTCACAAACTAGTGATTCATGGGAATTTCAAAAAAATCAAATTTGAAAACTAATGGCACTAACAGAAAATTTATAATTTTTGCGACCTAAAGGCAAAAAAAAAGAACATAAATAATGCAACAAACAAGACAGAAATAAAAAAATGCCGACTACTCGGCGACCACGTCCTGAATATGACTAGAAACCCAACCAGCTAGGTGGGCCAGGATTCAGGCCCGCAGCAGGCCCACTAGGCCCACAGGCATGTAAAGAAAGGTTAGGCCCGTAAGCCTGCTGTAGAGAGGAGCTCGACAGCTCAGGCGCACCACACCTTATAAACAGGTGCGGCTCTCTCTCAGCTAGCGAGGTGGGACTAAACTCCCACCACCACGCCATTGTGCAAGGCCTTTGGTCCCGGTTGGTGGCACCAACCGCGACTATAGGTGGGCATTGGTCACGGTTCATGGCACCAACCGGGACAAATGCCACACTTTAGTACCGGTTGGTGCCACCAACCGTGACCAAAGGTCCCAGTTTCCCGCCCTTTGGGCTGCTGAAAAGAGACCTTTGGTCCCGGTTGGTAGCACCAACCGGGACTAAAGGATGCATTGGTCCCGGTTGGTGCTACGAACTGGAACCAATGGCTTTCCTATATAAGCCCACACTTAGTAGTTTTCCCATTCACAGTTCTTCTTCCCCCCGACGCCGCGCCGAACAGCACGACGCCGCCAGGCTGCCGGACCTGCCCTCGGCCTCGCTCTCACCGACGCCCTCACTGGTGCCCTGCACTGGCCCGTCCCCGCCGTCCGCCGCCCCATCGTCGCTGTCCGCGCGTCGCCCTGTGCCCCGGCCGGCCATCCCCCGCCGTCTGCCGCCACATCGTCACTGTCCGCGCGTCGCCCCTGCCCTCGCCACGCCGGCCCCTGCTCCGGCCCGCGCCCCCCACCATCTTCGTCGTCGCCGCCCCCGATGTGAGCCGCCGCCATGGCTGTTCAGGGCATTTTTTTCATTTTTTTTCTTCAAATAATGTATATTAATTTTTTTTGTTCATATCATTTTTTTCATATATATAATGTATATATGTATGTATGCAAAAGTTAGAATTTTTTTTGTTCAAAGATTTTTTTTGGTGATATTATTGTAGAATATGCAAATGTTTGTATGTTCATATGCAAAGATTATGTCATTTAGCTCATAGATTTTTTATGATTTTTTCTGTTATAATTTTGTTCATAGAATTTGTATTTTGTTCATGTAATTTTTATGGTTTTTTTCTGTTGTAATTTTGTTCATAAAGTTTAGGATGAAAAAAAGAAGAAGAAGAAGAAAAAGGGAGGAGACGTTTCATTTAGTTTTAGGATTATTTTAGTTTATGCTTAGTTTAGGAAGAAGGAAAAGAAAAAGGGGAAGAAGAGGAGAGGAAGAAGAGGAGAAATAAATAAGAAGAGGAAAAAAGAAAAAAAATAAAGCAGAAGAAAGGAGGGGGAGGGGTCACCGAGGGTTCGAGGGGAGAGGGTTGGGAACTAGCTAGGGTAGAGAAGGTCGAGGGTCACCGAGGGGTCGAGGGCCGCCGAGGTTTCGAGGGTCGAGGGGTCAATTTTTTGTACTAGATGATGATGATATATATGGTGATATATAAAAACTTTTTTAGATGTATAATATATGATAATTATGATGTAATTTTATTCGATGATATATGATGATGTAATTTTGTCGATATACCCCCTCCCCGATAACTTCGATATGAGGGGGGTCGATCGATCTACTCGAGCGGCGGCGACATACCGTCTTCTATTGTTCCTCGTTTTCCATGGGGCTCAGCCTCGTTGCCGGCGAGGTGGGGCCTCGATAGAGTCGCCGCCATCCTCTGTCTCTTTGTCAGTGGAGCTGGGCCTCGAAGGAGTCGGCGATGTCCTCTGCAACGTTGCCAGCGAGGCAGGGCCTCGGTGGGGCGGGGCCTCGGCGGAGCCGGCGAAGTCCGCCGGCTTGATGTCGGCTGGGAGGGTACTCGACGGAGCCGGCGATGTTCTCTGCCTCGTTCTTGATGTGGCGGAGCCGGCGAAGTCCTCCGGCTTGTTGCCGTCGGGCCGTTGCCTCGGCGGAGCCGGCGAAGTCCTCCGCCTCGTTGTCGTTGTTGCCAAACAACGCCTCGCCAGCTCCTTTGTCCTCCTCGTAGGCGGTCGCAACCTCCGCCACCAGCATGACGAACAGCCAGTGGTCGAGCCGACTCTCGCGGGTGGAGCGGTTGACAGGTGGGACCCGGCAGCCTCAGCAGTATTTGTTTTTTGAGGGGTGAGCAGAATTTGTTTTCACCAATGTTTTTGTTGTTGTTCAGAGGAGCAGGGTATCAACTGGACGGGCTATGGCCCGTCTAGCCCTGGCAGTTATTTCATGTCCACCAAATATGCAGCCCAGATAATATTTTTTCAAGGTGACAACGGCTTACCCAGGCCCAGCTAGACTATTTGTGAGGAATACCCAACCTAGGACAACTTGTTATTCTCCGACCCGCTCGCAGCGAATCTTTACTATGAGGGATGCATTTGGCTTCGCATGAAAATGGGTTTAAAATAATAATAAATGGGATGTAATTATGAAAAAATGTGATGTAAATATTAAAAAATTATCCAAACAGGTAATTAGTTTCAAAATTATATTTTCTATGAAATTTTTTGATGGAAACTCGTGAGAGGGCAGGGAGCTCCCGCGTTGCATTCTTTTGGATTTTTAAAAATATTAATTTCATTAATTGTTGTGCGCAAAATTTCATTTAATTTTTACCTAATATAATTTTATTTTGAAATTAGATTTAATATTCCTCGGAATTTCGGGATAAATAATATATAGGATCGCATCAAATCTGGGAAATTTGATTAAAAATATAAATTGTTGACCTGGCTAGAAAAATGAGTTGTAATGTTAACAAACAGTAAATGGGTTGTAGTAAATTCCATTAGAATTAAGAAATGGGCTGTAAAAATCATTAGAAATCGCAAATGGGTCATATGCTCTCTGCCACAGATGTGATGATCACTTGTGAGCCTACTAATTTCACCCGTACGTAGCCATAAAAAAACAAAGTTGACGCGTACACAAGGCTTTTTCACCTCACTATCTACACATGATTCTAGCAGAAGTGGCCGTTGGATGTTCATCGAAAGGCTGCCGTGCTTCTTCAATCTCGGATATTCTTGCTTCAGCTGCAAAAACGACCACCGGCGGTACCGCCTCCCGTGGCCAGCAGTGATGGCACATAGGCCTCACCGGCCAACCCTACTTCCATCACCTTTTTCGGAGTTCATTTGAAATGATGATGCCATGCCAACTTTCAACCTTTTCAGAGTTCATTTGAAATGCTTTTCAAATTCAGGGTCATTTAGCTCAACCAAATGAAGTCAGAAAGGGTTGAAAATTGATGATGTGGCTTTAAATGGTCCATTTTGAAGATAGAAAAAGTCTGGCGTTCAAATAAGTTCAAAAAAGGTTGGAAGTTTTTTGTTTCTGTTCAAAACATCAAAAATCTATTTTTATACTAAAGTTATTCACAAACTAGTGATTCATGGGAATTTCAAAAAAATCAAATTTGAAAACTAATGGCACTAACAGAAAATTTATAATTTTTGCGACCTAAAGGCAAAAAAAAATAACATAAATAATGCAACAAACAAGACAGAAATAAAAAAAATGCCGACTACTCGGCGACCACAGCCTGAATATGACTAGAAACCCAACCAGCTAGGTGGGCCAGGATTTAGGCCCGCAGCAGGCCCACTAGGCCCAGTGGCATGTAAAGAAAGGTTAGGCCCGTAAGCCTGCTGTAGAGAGGAGCTCGACTGCTCAGGCGCACCGCACCTTATAAACAGGTGCGGCTCTCTCTCACCTAGCGAGGTGGGACTAAACTCCCACCACCACGCCATTGTGCAAGGCCTTTGGTCCCGGTTGGTGGCACCAACCGGGACTAAAGGTGGGCATTGGCCCGGTTCGTGGCACCAACCGGGACAAATGCCACCCTTTAGTACCGGTTGGTGCCACCAACTGGGACGAAAGGTCCCAGTTTCCCGCCCTTTGGCTACTGAAAAGAGACCTTTGGTCCCGGTTGGTAGCACCAACCGGGACTAAAGGATGCATTGGTCCCAGTTGGTAGCACCAACCGGGACTAAAGGATGCATTGGTCCCGGTTGGTGCGACGAACTGGAACCAATGGCTTTCCTATATAAGCCCACACTTAGCAGTTTTCCCATTCACAGTTCTTCTTCCCCCCGACACCGCGCCGAACAGCACGACGCCGCCAGGCTGCCGGACCTGCCCTCGGCCTCGCTCTCACCGACGCCCTCACTGGTGCCCTGCCCCGGCTTGTCCCCGTCGTCCGCCGCCCCACCGTCGCTGTCCGCGCGTCGCCCTGCGCCCCGACCGGCCATCCCCCGCCGTCTGCCGCCCCATCGTCACTGTCCGCGCGTCGCCCCTGCCCGGCCCCTGCCCTCGCCACGCCGGCCCCTGCTCCGGCTCGCGCCCCCCACCATCTTCGTCGTCGCCGCCCCCGATGTGAGCCGCCGCCACGGCTGTTCAGGGCATTTTTTCATTTTTTTTCTTCATATAATATGTATTAATTTTTTTTGTTCATATCATTTTTTCATATATATAATGTGTATATGTATGTATGCAAAAGTTAGAATTTTTTTCTGTTCAAAGATTTTTTTTTTGGGTATATTATTGTAGAATATGCAAATGTTTGTATGTTCATATGCAAAGATTATGTCATTTAGCTCATAGATTTTTTATGATTTTTTTCTGTTGTAATTTTGTTCATAGAATTTTTATTTTGTTCATGTAATTTTTATGGTTTTTTTCTGTTGTAATTTTGTTCATAAAGTTTAGGATGAAAAAAAGAAGAAGAAGAAGAAAAAGGGAGGAGAAGTTTCGTTTAGTTTTAGGATTATTTTAGTTTATGCTTAGTTTAGGAAGAAGGAAAAGAAAAAGGGGAAGAAGAGGAGAGGAAGAAGAGGAGAAATAAATAAGAAGAGGAAAAAAGAAAAAAATAAAGCAGAAGAGAGGAGGGGGGAGGGGTCACCGAGGGTTGGAGGGGAGAGGGTCGGGAACTAGCTAGGGTAGAGAAGGTCGAGGGTCATCGAGGGGTCGAGGGTCGCCGAAGTTTCGAGGGTTGAGGGGTCAATTTTTTGTACTAGATGATGATGATATATATGGTGATATATGAAAACTTTTTTAGATGTATAATATATGATGATGATGATGTAATTTTATTCGATGATATATGATGATGTAATTTTGTCGATATACCCCCTCCCCGATAACTTCGACATGAGGGGGGTCGATCGATATACCCCCTACCCGATAACATTTTTTTTCTACGTATATGTCGTCGTTGTCGATATATATACCCCCTCCCCGATAACTTCGACATGAGGGGGGAGGGGTAGCCGCGGGGTCGAGGGTTGCTGAGGGTTCGAGGGTCGAGGGGTTCGAGGGTCACCGAGGCCATCGCAAACCCTAGAGAAGCATCGAGGCCACTAATATGGTTCCTTGTTGTGATTAGCTAGCTAGGTCTACGTGTGCCACTAATATATCTGGTCTGTCAGGTTTGTATAATAATTGCCATGTCGTAATATTTGCAGAAATTATGGAGATAGGACGAGACGAGGTAGCAAAACAGGTGTTGGGTGACATAATCGCAGACGGAGCTGTTGTCGAAATGTATATCAACGTTGACTACGATGGTCATTTGGAAGGACATGGTGATGAAGAAGCAGGCTACGATGATACAATGGAGGAGGACACACATGATTATGATGGCTCCGGTGACCAATTACCGGTGGAAGAAGGACACTGTGATGACGGCTCCAGTGACCGAACAGAGTCCGGCCAGGTATATATATATTAATTAAGCATGTGCTGACACTATAGATAATTGATGCATTGATTGTTTTGGTATATATGTACATGTATTACCTCTCTTCTTTCCCTCC
The DNA here is from genome assembly GCA_902687465.1 of Secale cereale. NCBI lineage: Eukaryota > Viridiplantae > Streptophyta > Magnoliopsida > Poales > Poaceae > Secale > Secale cereale. The sequence goes on along the minus strand of LR738711.1, from coordinate 342,900,861 downwards.
GGATCGAGCCAAAGTTCGGTAAGGACACGAGGCCCGAAGAAAAGGTTGCGCGAGGATGAAAATTTCATCATCGAAGAAACCGGGTGCGATGGCCTATCGAGTAAACCCATCAAGGCCAAGGACGCATTTTCTGCTCAGTGCGGGGTTGTTGTTAGGGACATGATCCCGATCAGCATCCACCTATGGTACAAGCCTAAGAAAGAAGACCCTCAGGTGTCTTATGTCAACGATATTCAGATAAATGATCTTTGGACCGCGCTGAAGGCCAATTTCACCCTACCGCAAGAGGAGGATCCGGAGAAGCAGCCACCAGTTATAGATCAATTGGTCAAGGAGGCCGCTCTTAAGAAGATGGGGGAACTATTCAGGAGGTGGAAGAATGAGCTGAATGCAAAGTTTGTTGAAAAACAAGACTCCAGAATTCACCGGCTGGTTTGAGAATATCATAGATCACTGGGACGCATGTGTGGCCCACAAGAAATCGGAAAAGAGTAAGTAGATGTCACAGAGAAACAAGAAAAATGCTGCGAAGAACAAGTATCACCATCGCACGGGGTCAGGTGGCTACCTCAAAGCCCGGCCATTGTGGGCCAAGTCCAAGAATGACCTGCTTGCTAAAGGGGTCGAACCACAGACATTACACTGGCCAGACCGTTCAAGGACTTGGTTCTTCGGAGTTGGGGGAACCTTGGACCCTGTAACAGGGAAGTACGTTTGGACGGAGGAGCAACTTGCCATACCCATCAAGAAGCTTCAATTCTATATCGAAGCAGCGCAGCAAGGGACGTTCGTTCCCGACAAAGAGAACGACGAGCTCACAATGGCCCTCAGGAATCCTGAGCACCCTAGACGGACACGAGGCACGCCAGGCTCCCTTTCGTGGAAGGCCGGGTTTCCCGACGCAGGCGGTTACAAATGTTGGGAGAGGAAGAAGAAAGTGGATGAGACCATTTTGTAGGCGCTGCACGCAAGAGTAAAAGCGCTAGAGGATTATTCAGAAGTAGCTCACAGCAAGCAACCTACCGAAGCTACCCCCGAAGCTACCCCGCCATCTCAACGGAAAAGCAGCATGGCTTCCACCGAGCTGCCTGACGAGCCTGTCTTCACGGCTCCTGCTAGATACCCCATGGATGCTATCATGGAGTCTCAACATTGCTACCTTATGACGCAATGGATGCAATTCAAAGTCAATGCGGCTATAGGTTCTGTTTTTCCTTCTGAACCCGGCGCGACTTTTCTCTCCCATCCGATTCCAGAAGGATATGCTAGGGTGATGGTGGATCAAATAATGGAGGGGTTTGAGGATCTCGAGCTTGACCACCCTACCATTGAAGGGGAGACTCGGCTGGGTTCTTCTCTGAAGACTCCATGCCTATGGCGGAAGGACCTCATCAACCTCGTGCATAGGACGCCTCCGGCGAGTCAGCGCACTCCGCCTCCTCCTCCGGCAAGGGATCAGCGCACTCCGCCTCCTCCTCCGGCAAGGGATCAGCGCATTCCGCCTACTTCTCTGGGTGATCGGGCGAGTGGCGGCACTCCGCCTCCTTCTCCGCCCGCGCCGGCGTGTCCGAGCAGCCCGCCTCGTTCTCCGCCTGCGCCGATGCGTCCGAGGAGCCCGCCTCCTCCTCCGCCTCGTCAGCAAGGCGTGAAGAGAGCCGTCGACGCTTTGGCTTCTCCGGCGCGTGGTACCACCCCGCCTCCTCCTCCGCCTCGTAAGCAACAAAAGAAGGTAGCTGCTGGGACTGCTCAGGCGTCTAGCAGTACAACCAGAGGCAGAAGGCAATATAGATATGGTCCATCTCTCAGGCCATTAGAGAAATTAGCATACGAGAGGACCGACGAGGAGAACGCAGAGATCTGTAAAGCTGAAGTGAAGGACTTTTTTGCAAAGAAACCTCCACCTTCATAGCAGAAGATAGATCCGGTGAGAGCGAAGCGCACTATTGATGCCCAGAAGAAACCACCACCGTCTCCGCCGAGAACCAACTATGAGCGCTTTATTCAAAAGTCATATGTCGAAGCATTGCGGTGGGGAAGTACTTGCAGTGAACACAGGTTAGCACAAAAAAAGTGGGAAACAAATTCCCCAGCTCGGCGAACAAGAGAACCAATCGTGCCCCCCGCTGAAGGTGCCTAGAGATATCGTCCCTCATCATCCGGGGATGGCGCCCGGTACCAATCTTGGAGATTACCTGACCAATGATTTAGGTTTGGATGTGTTAGAGGTGGATGATCACAAATACCGGTACGGGAAGCCTCTTGTCAAAGATGTCAGAACTCTAACCAAGATGATGCGAAGATTGCATGACTGGTACATGGAAACCTGCAGAGACTCTGGTGGCCAGGATACTCTGATGCTGAAAGTTAAAGAGAAATACGACCTCGTTGGAATTGATATGTTGTATATTACATTTGAGGAGTTCTTCCAGTTTTTCAATCAGAAGGCCCTCGACAAACCAACGATCACTTTCTACGGTCTGTAAGTACTAGTTTTGTCATTAATTAAGTCTCTATATATAGCTTAGCTCTTCATATTTCAAGTATACTTCCTTGCAAGTATATATAATTATCCTCACTATATTATGCAGATTGAAGATCATTGAATGTAGAAAAGCCGATATCTATGATATTGGATTCATTAACACAAATCTCATAGATGAATATCAGGTTCAACTTCATGCCAAAGAAGCCGAGACCAACTTGCAAGTGAGTGTTACTATCTTGTGCATATTCGGTTTCCCTTAATTATATATTACTTGAGGTTATAGTAATTAATGTAATTGATGAGTTGTATGCATGTGTGTGCAGGTTCCACTATATTCTCCACGAGATTAAGCTTGAGGAGGGACTAGTAACCGTCTTAGACTCAAGACGAAAAGATCCCAAGACCTTTGCGGACCTGTCTAAAATGCTCAACAAGTAAGTTCAATCGATCATTACCGCACCATATCGGCAACTTTCTTCATTTCCTGATATAAAGTAATTGTTTTCTTTGTCTCGTAGGGTTTGGAAAGAATTCACCAAAAAAGTTCCGGCACTGCCGCGGGAACTGCGATGGATTTACCCAAAAGTAAGTATTACTAGCTAGCTAGTTTCGCGCGCATCTCCCGTTGACTAGAGCTATACTTTCATCAATGCCATTTATAATGCTTCATTATCAGTTTGATTGACCTCTATTTCTTGTAAAGTGCTTGTGGTAGGAAGCCGGGAATGATTACTGTTGATACTTCATCTGCGAGTTCATCTACAACACAACGGCCAGGAATAGGCGGGGCTACTCTGAAAGACAATTTGATGTGCGTAAGCAAGAATATTCACAATTTTATTTTATTACCATCATTTCTGTTGAATTTCACTCATATATATATATATATATATATATATATATATATATATATTGACCCCCTTATTCAAATTAGATGTGGCAGATGCGGGATGAACTCCTACCACAAGATCTCATACGGGCAATTCAAGAGGAATTGGCGGGATTCTTTCTTGACCACGTCATCAATAAAGCCGGAGAATACCATCTAGAAATTGAGTTAAGATGTTAGGGAATTGTAGTAAGAGATCTTATATTGTATGTATGTAGCCAGTAGCATCGGATAGATATACGAAAACTTGTAGTTCGACCAATCTCTCTCGGAGAACGAGAGAGATCGATCTTCTGTACTTAATGGTTTCCTTCATTTGCTTACTAGCTAGCATGTCGAGTCCTACGATCTATACGTATATATATAATACGTAGCGTCGACCAAGAACGGAGATAAGAGAGGACACTTCTCTCTATTAGCGGGCTAACACAATATATGAAACCCCTATATTAACCCTACAAAAACCCCAAACCCCCTCCCCCCTTTCAGAAAAAAAAACAAAAAACTTAGCCACTAAACTGCTGGCGCATGGAAGCTTATTTGTCCCGGTTGGTGCTACCAACCGAGACAAAAGGCCCCCCTGCCTGGGCAAGCCGCAGTGGCCACGTGGAACCCCATCTGTCCCGGTTGGTATAAGAACGGGGACTAATGGTCTAGGGCATTTGTATCGACCATTTAGTCCCGGTTTCCCAACCGGGACAAATGGCCCTTACGAACCGGGACAAATGGCCCTTTTTCTACTAGTGTAGACTAGTTCGTTAATCAAAGATGGTTGTGTTTCCTAACCATAGACATGTGTTGTCATTTGATCAATGGGATCACATCATTAGGAGAATGATGTGATGGACAAGACCCATCCGTTAGCTTAGCACTATGATCGTTTAGTTTTCTTGCTATTGATTTCTTCATGACTTATACATGTTCCTCTGACTATGAGATTATGCAACTCCCGAATACCGGAGGAACACCTTTTGTGCTATCAAACATCACAACGTAACTGGGTGATTATAAATATGCTCTACAGGTGTTACCAAAGGTGTTTGTGGTGTTGGCATAGATCAAGAATATGATTTCTCACTCCGAGTGTCGGAGAGGTATCTCTGGGCCCTCTCGGTAATACTCATCATAATAGGCCTTGCAAGAAAACGACAAATGAGTTAGTCACGAGATGATGTATTACTAAACGAGTAAAGAGACTTGTCGGTAAGGAGACTGAAGTAGGTATGATGATACGGACGATCGAATCTCGGATAAGTAACATACCGATGACAAAGGGAACAACATATGTTGTTATGCGGTTTGACCGATACAGATCTTCATAGAATATGTAGGAGCCAATATAAACATCTAGGTTACGCTTTTGGTTATTGACCAGAGATGTGCCTCGGTCATGTATACATAGTTCTCGAACCCGTAGGGTCCGCACGCTTAACGTTCGATGACGATTTGTATTATCAGTTATGTTATTTGATGACCGAAGTTTGTTCGGAGTCCCAAATGAGATCACAGACATGACGAGGAGTCCTGAAATGGTCGAGAGGTAAAGATTCATATATTGGAAGGCTATATTCGGACATTGGAAAGGTTCCGAGTGATTCGAGTATTTTTCGGAGTACCGGGGAGTTACGAGAAATCACCGGCACAAGTAATTGGCCTTATTGGGCCATACGAGAAGAGGATGAGGCAGGCCATGGGGAGGTGGCGCCCCCCCATGGGTCCGCATCGGACTAGGGAAAGGGGGCGGTGCCCACTTGCCTTTTCCTACTCCCTCTCTCTTTCCCTCTTTCCTTCTCCCTTACTCCAAATAGGAAAGGGTTTCCTACTAGGACTTGGAAGTCATAGTAGGACTCCCTACTCTTGGCGCGCCCTAGGAGGCCAGCCTCTCTCCCTCCCTCCTTCACATACGTGGGCAGGGGGCACCCCAAAGGACAACATACAATCTCTTAGCCGTGTGCGGTGCCCCCCTCCACAGTTACACACCTCGGTCAAATCGTTGAAGTGCTTAGTCGAAGCCCTGCGCCGATAACTTCATCATCGCCGTTACCATGTTATCGCGCTGACAAAACTCTCCCTCATCCTCAACTGGATGAAGAGCTTGAGGGACGTCATCGTGCTGAATGTGTGCTGAACACGGAGGTGCCGTACGTTCGGTACATGGATCGGTTGGATCGTGAATACGTTCTACTACATCAACTGCGTTACTAAACGCTTCCGCTTTTGCTCTACGAGGGTACGTGGACACACTCTCCCCACTCGTTTCTATGCTTCTCCTAGATAGATCTTGCGTGATCGTAAGATTTTTTTGAAATACTATGTTACCCAACAGTGGCATCAAGAGCCAGGTCTATGCGTAGATGATATGCATGAGTAGAACTCAAAGAGTTGTGGGCGATAATAGTCATACTGCTTACCACCAACGTCATACTTTGATTCAGCGGTATTGTTGGATGAAGCCGCCTGGACCATCATTACATTACCGCGTTCGTGTGACTGGTTCTACCGACGTGCTTTGCACACAGGTGGCTGGCGGGTGTCAGTTTGTCCAACTTTAGTTGAATTGAGTGTGACTACGGTCGGCCCTTGTTGAAGGTTAAAACAACACACTTGACGAAAAATCATTGTGGTTTTGATGCGTAGGTAAGAACAGTTCTTACTAGAAGCCCGTAGCAGCAACGTAAAACTTGCAACAACAAATTAGAGGACGTCTAACTTGTTTTTATAGGGCATGTTGTGATATGATACGGTTAAGACGTGATGAGTTATACGATATTGAATGAGATGATCATGTTTTGTAAATTATCGGCAACCGGCAGGAGCCTTATGGTTGTCTCTTTATTGTATGAATTACGAACGCCATGTAATTGCTTTACTTTATCACTATGAGTTAGCGATAGTATTAGAAGAAATAGTTGGCAAGACGACCACGATGCTATGATGAAGATCATGGTGTCAAGCCGGTGACGATGGAGATCATGACGATGCTTTGGAGATGGCGATCAAAAGCACAAGATGATGATGGCCATATCATGTCACATATTTTGATTGCTTGTGATGTTTATCTTATTATGCATCTTATTTTGCTTAGTACAGCGGTAGCATTATAAGATGATCCCTTACAAAATTTCAAGGTACAAGTGTTCTCCCTGAGTATGCATTGTTGCGACAGTTCGTTGTGCCGAGACACCACGTGATGATCGGGTGTGATAAGCTCTACGTTCAAATACAACGAGTGCAAGACAATTTTGCACATGCATAATACTCGGGTAAAACTTTACGAGCCTAGCATGTACAGACATGGCCTCAGAACACTGGATACCGAAAGGTCGAGCGCGAATTATATAGTAGATATGATCAACATAAGGTGTTCACCATTGAAAACTACTCCATCTCGCGTGTTGATCGGACATGGTTTAGTTGATTTGGATCACGTGGCCATTTAGATGACTTGGGGGATGTCCGTCTAAGTGGGAGTTCTTTAGTAATATGATTAATTAAACTTTAAATTTATTTTGAACTTAGTCCTGATAGTTCTTGCATATCTATGTTGTTGTAGATCAATGACCCGTGCTACCGTTCCCTTGAATTTATGCTTCTCATGGATAGATCTTGCGTGACCGTAGGATTTTTTTGAAATACTACGTTATCCAACACATATGGGCGGGGTCTCGAATGCTTACTCGCACAGACGTACGGCAAGGGCTTGTGTACATGGAGAGGTAGCAGACGGCAGCAACGACATTATCTTCATCGGCAGCCAACCGGCGGGGTTGGAACGGAGAAACAACATCATTTTCATTGGGAGGCAACGGAACACCTTGTGTTCATCAGGAGCCAACCGGCTTGGATGGAAAAGCAGAAACTTGGTTTGGTGTCTCGCAAAACGGAGGGAAATGGCCTTCTGCTGGAGTGCGTACGGTTGAAACAGGGTCTTGTTCATCGGGAAGGGTCCGGCGTACCGCAAAACGGAGGAAATGGCCTTCTGCTTGACCGGCTACGGTCGAAACGGGATCCTGTTCATCGGGAGAGGTCTGACGTATCGCAAAACAGAGGAAACGAACTTCTGTTGGAGTGCTACGGTCGAAACGGGGATCCTGTTCATCGGGAGGGGTGTGGCGTACCGCAAAACGGGAGTCCACGTCCTACTGCTCACCCACCGTCGAGTTCCTCCAGCCTCCACCGCCACTGTTCATCGACTTCGTCTTCCTCTACCTCCAACGGATATTGTTCAACCATCCCTCCACAGGGTCCTGTTCATCAACCCCCAACCTGCTTGGCTTTGGCGGCCTCCTCTCGGGGTCCTATTCATCCGGCGGCAACCGCCAACTACCAGGTGGTCCTGTTCATCCAAACCCCATCGAGAACTGTTCATCCAACCCCAACCACGTATGTCTCGACTCGTTCAACTAGCCCCATGTTCACTATTCATCAAGAGGCAGCAGGTTTGATCGGCTACAGTAAGAAGCAACAGCAATCGATCGGGTTCATTTAGTAGTGAAGGAGTCGGTCAGGTTTAGTTAGCAGCGAAGGGATCGCTCGCTCGGGTTCAGTAATGTAGCTAGTGCAATCGCTCTGGTTCAGTAAGAAAAGGCCTCGCTCAGGTTCAGTTAGAGCCCAACGCCTCGCACATACACGCGACATGTACGAGAGAAGCACACAAATCTCCGTGCATCGCTCCGCCCCGACCACCCACCGTAACCGGGAACTCTCCGATATTTTCCTCGCCCTTGCTTCTACCATAATTTTTTCCATCATCGACGGCCCAAAGAGTGCCATGTAGGTGCATCCATGGCCCGCCCAGGATGAAAAGCCCATTTTCTATCATGATTTTTTGTCATAGAAGTAGGAGCCCACCACATCTATGACGATATGAGTTTTTGTCAAAATTATCTTCATAGAAGTGCTAAAAGCATGACAGAATAAAAATTGTTTGGGCCAAAATGTCACGGATGTGTCTTTTTTTTGTAGTGCTAGGCTGGAAAATATTCTTGCAATATTTTCTTGCATATAATCCAACTCTTCAGGATCTAGAACTTTCTCCCATATTTGTAGAAGAAATCATAGTGCTCAATGAGTGTGTTTCTTATATCTTTCTCCATCAGATCCCTGATGGCCACCGGGATGATTTGTGTCAACATTACGTGGCCATCATGTGACTTCGTGTGTCCCAACTTCATTTTACCAAAGCTCACATCCACGAGACTTCTGATGCTTGTGGAGTAGGAAGAGGGTGTCTTAACTGACAACAAATACTTGAAGAAATATGTTGCTTATTTTGTACTGAAATTGTAAGTCTGGCAAGCATGGAGGAATTTATTACCATCTTCTGCCTCACTCTTGTGTTTTGATTGATCACCAAGGATATCGAGTCCTGCATTTCCACCGTCAACATCCTTTGTTTTAGCTTTAGTCTTCAGTAGAGTACCAATGATGCTTTCACATATGTTCTTCTCTACGTACATGACATCGATGCAATGCCATACACATAGAATCTCCCAATAAGCTAAATCCAAGAAACCAATTTCTTCTGAAACACTTGATCCCTGGGTGCTTGTTTCACCATCAAAGCGCAGTTCTTGCCAAGCATGACATTAAAAAAATTAGCCATGTCGTGGGCCCAAATTTAGCTCTGTTGTACCATCAAACTCAGCCTTCATATTTCAGTATGGGTGATCTCTCTGTAAGATCCTAGGATGTTACAAATACATGGTTTTGTGCGAGTTGGGAAGAAATCTGCTAGCTGTCCTATCCATGCATGTGACACACCCTACATGATCCTTTGTTTTCTACCCCGATGTGTTGCCTAATGCCGGCATATCTCGAATGGTGTGCAACAGCATTGCATGTAGATCGAAAATCTCCTTTTTGTAAGCATCATTACATTTTACAGCAACTATTTTACCCACAATTTCAGCAGTTCTTCTACTAGTAGCTTAAAGTAATTGGCGATGTCACTTCCAGGTTGCTTCGGGCCTTAGATAATCATTGACATCATAATGTATTTTTTCTTCATACACAACAAAGGAGCAACGTTATGTATGCATAGACGCACCGGTCATGTGTTGTTTTTGGTGTTCATATCACCAAAAGGATTAATCCCATCAGTACACTCCCCGAGCCTTATACTTGTAGCATCCTTGGCAAAGTCTTCAAACTTGTTGTTGATTAATTCCCACTAAGCACCATCTTTCGGGTGCCTCATATATTTATACGCAGTTCGCTCATGATGATGCCACCACAACCTCTTTGCCTCTCTAGAGTTTGCAAACGAACACCACAACCTCGAAATTAAAGGCAAGTACCAAACAACCTTGAACGGGATTCCTGTCTTGATCTCGTCCTCCAATTTGTACTTGTCCTTTGCTCTCCTACACTTGTATCGTGCATGCTTGCATATGGGACATGCACACAAATCTTTGTACTCACCACGGTACAATATACAATCATTGACACAAACGCATATCTTCTGTACTTCAAGTTCCAATGGGCAAACTATTTCATTCGCTTCATTCGTGCTTTCCGGGAGCACATTATCTTCCGGAAGAACTTCTTTGAAAAGACCTAACAACTCTATGAAGCCCTTGTTTGATAGAACATTTGCTGCTTTAAATATGAGAAACACAAGTGTAGCACTCAACTTGGAATTAATTTTTTTGCATCCTGGACACAATCTTTCTTGGAGTCTATACCAATGGTTGGCAGATCCTTGTACCCAATCATATCTTTTTCTGGGCCCTCGAAATCTAAAATCAGCTAAATCTGGCATATCAAGGTCGCCGTCGCTATCTTGGTTTTCCATTGGGGTTTTTGGTTTTCTGGTGTTCCATTGGTAGCTTGACGCCTCAACCCCATTTTAGATTCCACATCCATGGGACTCTAACCGGGGTTTGGCGTCTCGCAGCCCTGGGTATATTCATCCATGACATGCTCTTCACCGTGCCTGGTCCAACGTGTATATCCATCCATGAATCCCCAAGCGAGTAAGTGCAACTCGACATCTGTAACTTTACGTGACTCTGTATTGGCACAACAAATACATGGACACAGGATGTGATCCTCATCACTAATTCTCTTCTTTGTAGTTTTAGCCAAATTCACGAACTTCGTCATGCCACTGATAAAATCTGAGCTTATCTCATTCTTCGTCCATTCGGATCGTTCCGTCTACACCACACCAAGGGTAATTCAAAACAAAACATCAACATTAATACACGGATTAACTTATGCCCAAAGATGTGTTCATAAATCACAAGATTTGATTTTCATAATTACCGAGGGCACTCCATAGTGTTATCTAGCCGTACGATGACAAAAATACTTTAATTAAGCCATGCACGGAAAGAATACCTTAGTTAATTAACCGCGGGGCTTCCACCCAACAGATAGAGAAGCGAGATGAAGTGGCACACTAAGACAGCAGTGTCGAGGAGCAATCCTTAGTGGGGTTACCGCCTGAAGTTAAACCTCCACTATCCCGGCACCGACCATGATGGATGTTCTCAAATCACACCGCCGCTGACCTCGATGGTTGAGCTCCTCCTAGTATCTCCCATCACAGACGAAGGATTGACCTCCTATGACACCTCCACCACCCATCGACCGAGGATTGACCTCTTATCCGGCAGCTGCTGCCTCGGTGGCCGGAGGCTGTTTTATTTGTGACGGATATCCGCACAGTAGTTGTTTACCCTATAAATATTACTGTAAGAGCATCTCTAGTGGATGGTGTAAATTTGGACGTGTATATCTTCATATACACGTCCATATACACCTTGCTAAATTTTAAACCTCCCAGTTTTTCAGTGGAACGTGTATACAGGACGTGGAAATCAGGACGTGTATATTCCAACGGCTATATTTTCAAACGGCTATATTTCCAACGGCTATATTTCTGGTCTATATAAACCGCCCCAATCACCTCTCTTCCAACATTTTTAGTTGTGCCTCATCTTCTCACTTCTAGATTTCTCTATCTTCTCTCACGCAACACAATGAACACATCCTCTTGGGACATGAGTTCTTCGTCATATTCATCGGGCGACGATGAACTCATACTTGCGGCATTAGCCGATCGCGAGGAAGAAGATAGAAAGAATGCTGGACGCCATGGGGGTTCCATGCATGGACGCCAGTCAATCGATCGAGGAAGAGATGCCGGATTTATTCTTCTGTGGACCGACTACTTTAAAGAAGTTCCTCGCTTTCCCGAACATTTGTTTCGACGAAGGTTCGTATAGTACAATTCTCTGCTTTGGTCCTTTTTTCATTTCCCTGTCTCATTTACTTTTTATGCACAGATTTAGGATGTCACGTACTTTGTTCAACCGCATAGCTGATGGTATACTTGAGCATGACTATGATGGTATACTTGAGCATGACTATGATGGTATACAAGTGCTTCTGGAGTTCTTGGGTTACATCCTCTGCAAAAGATGACCGTGGTAATGCGGATGCTAACATATGGAATAGCAGCTAATGGTGTTGATGAGTACATCCGGTCCGCTGAGTCTACTAATTTAGAGTCTTGCAAGAATTTTGTGATCAAAGTTTGTGAAGTTTTTGGGGAAAAATACCTGAGATCTCCAAATGAAGAAGAAATTGCTAGGTTACTTGCAAAAGGGGAAGAAAGAGGATTTCCCGGTATGTTAGGGAGCATAGATTGCATGTACTGGGGGTGGAAAAATTGCCCCCAAAAATGGCATGGCATGTTTAAAGGCCATGTGAGCGAGCCCACTATGATCTTGGAAGCAGTTGCTTCACAAGATCTTTGGATTTGGCATGCGTATTTTGGTTTAACAGGGTCTCTGAATGATATAAATGTTCTTCAACGTTCTCCTGTTTTTTCAAAGCTAGCCGAAGGCCAAACTCCTCCAGTGAATTATAGCATCAATGGCCATCAGTACACAATGGGGTATTACCTTGCAGATGGTATCTATCCACGGTGGGCAACATTTGTGAAGAGCATACCAGCTCCAACTAGCAGAAAGCATAAAACTTTTGCCAAGAAGCAAGAGGGGGCTAGGAAAGATGTGGAACGAGCCTTTGGAGTTCTGCAATCCCATTTTGCAATTGTTCGTGGACCTGCTAAAGGATGGAAACGTAAAGAAATCACTGATGTCATGAAAGCTTGTGTCATAATGCACAATATGATAGTTGAAGAGGAGCGACAAACTGGTCGGCAAAGCTGCTCTTTTGAGGCAATGGGAGAAAGAGTCACAGTCTCTCGTACTCATGCGGAAGAACTGAGCTCTTTTATTCAGATGACTCATCGGATTAGAAATTTTGATGAACATGATCAGCTTAAACTTGATCTAATTGACCATGTGTGGCAAAAGTTTGGAAACGAGTGATGTAATGCGGCTATCAATAAATATATTTCTTAATACAAAAGTTTGGAAAGCAGTAAATAGTTCTTAGTACAACATATAGCTCACATTTTACCCTAGGCCGTGAGCAAGGATCTCCTTCGGCTTACCTTGGTAGAACAGCTTTTGCTCATCAGTCATACCACTAGTGTCGATGAGCATGACCCTCTCATCTAATTCAAACTGTCTCCGTGCATCCTCCCTCTCGTTTCGTGCATCCTCTTTTTTTTTAGTGCAATCTCCTCTTTTCGCAATTCCAATTGTTGTGCGTAGCGAGCATTTCTTGCCGCCTCTTTTATCTCATCCTTCTCTTGCTTTGCTGCCCACACAGTTTCTAATGACAGCTTGCAAGCACTGTCATCAGCTTTACCTCTCTTGTCCTTCTTCACACCATCAGGTATTTTCTCATGTTCAAGAGCATTAGTGCGTACTGAGGTAGCACCAGTACGTATCGAGGATGCATCAGCCAATTGGACTATCTGGCTGTGTTTGTGTGTAACCAAAACCAATAGTGTCCAAGAAGCTTTGGTCACCATCCATCTGCAAACAACCAATTCACAGCTATTTTAGACAACAAGAAGACATCTACTCCCTCTGTTCCCAAACAATGACTATATACGGAGCAAAATGAATGAATCCACACTCTAAAATATGTCTACATGCATCCGTTTCTTAATCCGCACCCAAACAATGACTATATACGGAGCAAATATGTCTATATACAAAGCACTACAACTCTCAAAAAAAAGGCACTCTATATACAGAGCACTCTATCACTCCCTTGACCTCACTCCAGCCCCTCATCCCCGCGCCGGCCCCTCCCCAGCCCCGATGCCCCACGCCACCGGCCCCTCCCCAGCCCCAATTCCCCACG
>LR738711.1:342875837-342887134 GCA_902687465.1 Secale cereale | reverse complement strand
TGATCCCCTCAACGCCGCCGCCGCGCCCCATCTCCCTGCTCCCCTCAACGCTGCCGGCCCCTCCCTTCCCCACGCCGCCGCCGGCCCCTGCTCCCCTCAACGCCGCCAGATCTCCCTGCTCCCCTCACGCCCCCGCCCCATCTCCCTCCGCCAGATCGATTTGAGCGAGGGGGGGAAGAGCTCGTACATAGGGGTGGCGACGGGCAACGAGCGACGGGCTCGGCTCCAGACACGCGACGAGAGACGGGCTCGGCTCCAGACGCGCGATGAGCGACAGGCTCGGCTCCAGACGCGCGACGAGCGACGAGCGTGGCGTGGTCGTGTTTATTAGCACGACCAGTAGCTTCGTGGATGGACGTGGATAATTTGCACGTCCGTATACACGTTCATATACACCATTCACTAGAGATGCTCTAACTTGATACGTCTCCAACGTATCTATAATTTTTTATTGTTCCATGCTATTATATTATCCTTCTAGGATGTCTTATGGGCTTTTATATACAGTTTTATATGATTTTTGGGACTAACCTATTAACCTAGAGCCCAGTGCCAGTTTCTATTTTTTCCTTGTTTTTGAGTTTTACAGAAAAGGAATATCAAACGGAGTCCAATTGATGTGCCAATTTTTGATGATTTTTCTGGACCAAAAGAAGCCCTCGAAGTAAAAGGGGTGGGCCAGGAGAGCCGCGGGCTGCCCACGAGGGTGGGGGCGCACCTTGGGCAGGGGGGCGCGCCCTCCTACCTCGTGGACGGCTTGGGGGGGCCCCTGACTTGTGCCCTACGCCGAAAAATCCTATAAATACTGAAACCTTTGGAAATTAACCTAGATCGGGAGTTCCGCCACCGAAATCCTTTGTAGCCACCGAAAACCAAGCTAGACCCTGTTCTGGCACCCTATCGGAGGGGGAATCCCCCTCTGGTGGCCATCTTCATCATCCCGACGCTCTCCATGATGAGGAGGGAGTAGTCCACCCTCGGGGCTGAGGGTATGTATCCATAGCTATGTGTTTGATCTCTCTCTCGTGTTCTTGAGATTGCATGATCTTGATGTATCGCGAGCTTTGCTATTCTAGTTGGATCTGATGATGCTTCTCCCCCTCTACTCTCTTGTAATGGATTGAGTTTTCCCTTTGAAGTTATCTTATCGGATTGAGTCTTTAAGGATCTGAGAACACTTGATGTATGTCTTGCACGTGTTTATCTGTGGTGACAATGGGATATCATGTGATCCACTTGATGTATGTTTTAGTGAACAACTTGCGGGTTCCGTGACCTTGGGAATCTATGCATAGGGGTTGGCACACGTTTTCGTCTTGACTCTCCAGTGGAAACTTCAGGGCACTCTTTGAAGTACTTTCTGTTGGTTGAATAGATGTTTCTGAGATTGTGTGATGCATATCGTATAATCATGCCCACGGATACTTGAGGTGACAATGGAGTATCTAGGTGACACTAGGGTTTTGGTTTATTTGTGTCTTAAGGTGTTATTCTAGTATGAACTCTATGATAGATTGAACGTTACTACGGACTCTTGAATAGATCGATCAGAAAGAATAACTTTGAGGTGGTCTCGTACCCTACCATAATATCTTCGTTTGTTCTCCGCTATTAGTGACTTTGGAGTGACTCTTTGTTGCATGTTGAGGGCTAGTAATATGATCCAATTATGTTATCCTTGTTGAGAGAACTTGCACTAGTGAAAGTATGAACCCTACACCTTGTTTCCTATCATTGCAATACCGTTTATGCTCACCTTTACCATTTGCTACCTTGCTTTTTTATATTTTCTTATTAGAAAAACCTATATCTACCATCCATATTGCACTTGTATCACCATCTCTTCGCCGAACTAGTGCACCTATACAATTTACCATTGTACTGGGTGTGTTGGTGACACAAGAGACTCTTTATTATTTGGTTGTAGGGTTGTTTGTGAGAGACCATCTTTATCCTATGCCTCCCACGGATTGATAAACCTTAGGTCATCCACTTGAGGGAAATTTGCTACTGTCCTACAAACCTCTGCACTTGGAGGCCCAACAACGTCTGCAAGAATAAGGTCGTGTAGTAGACATCATAACTCAATTATTGTAGCCCCACATGTGCATCAAACACGGTTATGTCACAGCAACCGTGTCTCACCTACGTTGTCTTCTCACACGATTTTGTGCGGAAATCGTTTGTTAAGTTGTAATACCTAACACAAATGGCATGTATTAAATCGTGCGTCGTATACAACATAGTGCGAGAAGTAGTTCGTGACTGTTTTCTTATCCTCACAATTTCCCTATTTTCCCCAAATCTCTAGATAGCCTCCATATTCCCTTGCGTGGCACTGACACTGGGGGGAATGCGTATGATTGGTGCTGATGGTTACGGTGCGGCTGCTCCTGCTCGTATCACCGCTCTCGGCAGCGCCGCCACGACGGTGGTTGAGGGTGTCTTGGACTAGGGGGTCCTTGGATGTCCGTATTACTCGATATGGGTCGGACTGGTGGGCCGTTGTTGGATCTTGGGTTCCGACAAAACCCTTGTGGTTCGAACTCTGGGGTGCGCACAAAGATCTGTCCTTCCGCCCTAGCTCGTCTACTCGCCGATCCCTAGGCCTAGCTCGTCAGACCGAAGAACAAGGGACACAAGGTTTATACTGGTCCGGGCCAGCGTTTTGGTGTAATACCCTAATCCAGTGTGGTGTGGTGGATTGCCTTGTAGGCTAAGGAAGAACTTGTACATGGATGAACTGCCTCCTGAGGAGAGGGGTTCTTGTGCTCGAGTGAGCTTGTTGTGTGTGGCCTTCTATCTGATCAGCCCAAGATGAGATGAGCCCAATGGTGGCGGCTAGTCCTATTTATAGTGGCCAGGGTCCTCTTCCCAAATATTGAGTGGGAAGGGATCCCACTACGGCCAAATTTGAAGGGGACGACTAGTACAAGCTATCCTGACAAAAGGTGGTCTTCGCCTGCCAAAGGCTCTGGTGGTGACGCTGCCGTGGGCTCCGCGATGACCCTCGCTCTGTCGTCATGCTAGTCTTGGTCTCGTTGCACCGATATGGAAACCTTTGCCCGAAGTATCGGGACTCCTCACCTGCACCTGCTCCTTTAGCACCAAAGAGGAAATTGCACTCTGCGCTCGCTGGCGCCCGCCTAGCCTTGGTCGTCACTTCTCATGTCACGAGGACCTCGCGAGGTACCCCTTGCCTTGATATCTCCGATCCTCATGAGCCGGCCTAGTGAGGCCGCCCCAGGGGATGTCTTGCGTCGTTCGCGTCGCGAGGCTTGGCCCCTCGCGAGGGTCTTGAGTGGTTGCTGAAGATGTTGGGCCGTACCAGGCCGCCTGATGAGCCACGCCCTAGGCCATAGGCAGGCAAGTCCGGGTACCCCCGTTCCTAGAACGCCGACAACCAAGAACACCAACACATAAGATTATCCCTCCTGTCCGGATAGGACTCATATGTGCATAGAATGAAACATTTAGTGTTCGGGTGTAATGGTTCCTTCTTCTGCAAGATGATTATGTACAACCCTAGGTCCCTCCGGTGCATATATAAACCGGAGGTTTAGGCCATAGGGACAATCACAACTACCATAGACTAGACATCTAGAGTTTAGCCACTACAGTCTCTAGGTAGATCAACTCTTGTAACCCTCCTATTCATCAAGATCAATCAAGCAGGAAGTAAGGTATTGCCTCCATTAAGAGGGCCTGAACATGGGTAAACATTGTGTCCTTGTTCCCCCTTGTTACCATCGATCCTCGGATACATAGTTCGGGACCCCTTACCCGAGATCTGCTGGTCTTGACACCGACATTGGTGCTTTCATTAAGAGTTCCGATGTGTTGTCGACAGAAGGATTGATGGCTCGCTTCGTCATCAGCGACGGCGCCACCCCGGGGGCGATCTTCCTCCCCGGTGAGCTTTTCATCTTTGGAGGCTTCGTGCTACGCGCCAACTCAGATGGCCACCTTGAGCAGGTTGACAGCTAAGCCCCTGGTCATCTGATCAGGTTTGGAAGTCTGAATTACGTCGCCGATATTCGAGGAGATGTGATCTTCAAAGGATTCGTGCCCTCAGCTGTCGCTCCCTGCCTACATGATGAAGACATCTCAGATCTATCATCAGATCCTGTCCATGGGTCAACACCCACGTCCGCTCTAGCCCTAGATCTGGAGCATATTACTTTGTCCGAAGATGGGAGGATAAACCCCGCCGGACTCTCTCCAACGATGGAACTTTTAGCCGGAGGCTCAACGGCGATCGTGCCGCTCACAGACCTGGAATCGAATGGGACTCTCCCCGCCACTGGGAAGCCGAACTCGTGTCCAATTACGAGCTCAGAACTATTGGGATCCGCACTCTCCAGGCTAGACCAAGTGGTCAACACCGAGCTTGCCTTCGCAGACCCCTAGACTCATGTCCAACTCTCGTTCTTAAACGAGGCGCCGAACTTGTTACAATCTCTCGCCATCACAAAGGATTCACCGCCGAACTATGCCCAGTTAGAGCTGGCGGCCGATATCAGAGGATTAGCCCGTCGATGAACCTCCTAAGCGTCGGTGTCAGAGGCGCCACTCACGATCGCGTCGAGAAAGGGAAAGCAATACCGGCACTGGAGATAATGAGGCTCCGGAGGATGCCGAAGACCCCGTAGAGCCAGCGTTAGAGCAGTTTGAGCGGGAGGATGGCCTATTCAATCCTGAACAACTCACTGATCACAATGATTCCAAAGACGGTAACTATCTACCTGTCTCCGAAGATGATGTCAGCATGGGAGACAAGGAATTCATCGTCCCAGAGGAACCTCTCAAACAAGAATGCTTTCAGCGACGGCTTATTGCCACAACAAGGAGCCTGAAAAAGTAGCAGCAGTGGCTTAAAGTCGAACATGATACGCTCAATGACAGATGAACGAAGTGCTAGATGCTGACGGAAGATACGGCCGTGAGCGCCAAACAAAGAGCTATCCCAGCGCAATTTGCTGCCACAATTCAAAGACGAGGCCCTTCCAACAATTCCGTCGAGGCACGACTAGGCCGATCAACCGGACCGACCACCTCGTGGATAGGACAAGCGGCTAGCAATGTCGTACACTAGCCCGCAGCTCCCCACCGTAAAGGAAAGGATACAATGGCTGAGGGCCATAAGTACGACCTACGTCAGGACCTGAATAATATAGCCGGCCAGGCCAGATCGATCTACGGGTCAAGAGAACATGCTCCCACATAGGATGGTGGCTATCAAGCCAAGCACACTGGATATAATCAAGTTCGGAGTCAATACCGAACACAGATGTCGTCCAAACTACGTCGCGATGTCGCACGATATAGGAGCATTGCGCGCCCTATGAGCTTTACCGATGAGGAGATGGATCACCAATTTCTAGAAGGGTTTAAGCCCATAAACATCGATGCGTACGATGGAACGACAGATCCCACTGTTTGGATTGAAGACTTTATTCTCCACGTCCACTTGGCTTGTGGAGATGACCTCCATGCCATCAAAGACCTCCCTCTAAAGCTGAAGGGGCCAGCACGGCACTGGTTGAACAGCCTCCCAGAGAACTCCATTGGAAGCTAGGAAGATTTAGCTGATGATTTCCGGGCAAACTTTCAGGGGACTTATGTCCGGCCACCTGATATCGATGATTTAAGTCACATAATCCAGTAACCCGACGAGTTAGCCCGCGTGATTTGGAATTGTTTTTAACTTAAAAGAACCAAATCGTTGACTGTCTGGGTGCTGAAGCCTTAGCGACATTCAAACACAACGTCTGAGATGAATGGCTTGCAAGACACCTCGGTCAAGAGAAGCTGAAGACATTGGCATTCATTACTGCACTTATGGCCCAATTTTGAGAGGGCGGAGACAGCTGGTTAGCTCATAGAAGCAAAAGTTCCAGCAACCCTTTCACTTCTGAAGTTAGGAACGACAATGGCAGGCCACGAGGTAACAAGAACAAGCATTGGAACAATAACAGAGAAACAGATGGCAGGACAGTGAATGCCAGATTCAATGGCTCCAAATCCGGTCATCGGAAGAAGCCGTTCGAGGGCAACAGGGACGGTCCATCCAACCTAGACAAAATATTAGAGAGACCTTGCCAGATTCACAGCACCCCTAACAAACCTGCAAACTACACTAATAGAAATTGCTGGGTCTTCAAGCAGGCCGGCAAGTTAAATGCTGAACACAATGGGAAAGGACCTCAAAGCGAGGACGAAGACGTGCCTCGCCCACCGAATACGGGGGGAAAAAAACAATTTCCCCCTAAGGCGAAAACAGTGAACATGATCTATGCCACCCATATCCCCAAGAGGGAGCGCAACCGCGCACTAAGGGACGTTTATGACGTAGAGCCCGTCGCCCGCCAAGTTCAACCCATGGTCGGCTTGTCCGATCACCTTCGATCGCAGGGATCACCCAACCAGTATCCGTCACGGAGGTTCACCGGCCCTAGTACTCGATCTTATCATTGATGGATACCATCTTACTTGAGTCCTTATGGACGGCAGCAGTAGCCTCAATTTGATATATCAAGATATTGTTCGCAAGATAGGGATAGACCCGTCAAGAGTCAAGCCTAGCAGCACTACCTTTAAAGGAGTGATACCCGGTATAGAGGCCCGCTGCATGGGCTCATTAACACTAGAAGTGGTATTCGGCTCTCTATTTTTGAAGCGAGGAGTTAATCTTCTACATCGCTCCCTTACGAAGTGGCTACCATGCACTACTCGGAAGTACGGCCTTCGCCCGCTTTAATGCAGTCCCACACTATGCTTACCTGAAGCTTAAAATGCATGGACCTTGCAGCGTGATCATGGTTAATGGGAATATGGAGCTCTCCCTCTGTACAGAGGAGGATACTGCGACCCTGGCAGCCAAAGTTCAAGGTGGCCTATTCAAGCTAAATAATTCATCGGTCGTCGGGACCAAAGACACTGCTAAACATGTCCGGCCCGCATTACAATGCGGGAGCTCAAAAGGACCTGAGCTTCATTAGTATCTATGCCTCCGCTGACTGCATTACAAGGTAGTGGCATATGTACCTCGCGTACACAACTACGCCCTTAAAATACCTTGGGCGGCGCCGGGGGCACACTGCGGAAAAACAGTCCATAGTACGACTTGACCCTATTCGGACTCTAAATATATTCTCATTATAGGTTCACTAAAGAACCCACCTTATCTATGGTTGTGCAGGGAATTCTTTTCTAGATTCCATCTTCCTTGTTTACAGTCGGCCATCAGAACTCCCTCCTTGAAGGATATGTCACAAAGGAGAAACGGAGCAGAGATCCATCGGTATTTTTTCTTTATCAGTAATTTTAGACTTTGTGTAAACCTTTCCCTTTATTATTATTTTATTTGGCATGTAAAATGTCCAAGATGATGTTGGCATTATCTGTAACCAGACAGCTCACCGTATTATCAGGGTATAAAAGAAGCAGTTGGGTTCCGCTTTGTTTGGAGGTTATTTTACATTACCATCTGTGTTCTCTCCCTACATCAGATTGCCACATGTGCTTCAATCCGGACTTAACATCGGGGGTTGTATTCTTCCTAGAACACTTCAAAGTTCAAACACCTATAGGGAACTGTTCAGCTTCCCGGATATTCCATTATATGCATCGTGTCCAAATTATGTCTTGGTCTATAGTTAGGTTGCCCGGCTCCTCTGCTTACCACCTTATGTTCTGCATTGTTTGGCTAAGGTAGTAAAGGGAGAACTACTGCGATTGTATTTCTGGTTCATCTAGTCAAGTACCTTAGTTGATAAAGCTGAAAACTGAATGTCATGATAAGCGAGAGCTGGTCGGCGATTCAGCAACTTAGTATTATACTATAGATCGTTAGCGATATACTCCGTGTTACATGAGGGGCTGGTGTTCGCCTAGCCGCATAGAGTAGGCACCATAATCCGGACAGCCGCACAGCACAAGGGGCTAGTACTTAGCCCCACAGTAAAACTCCTATGGATAAGTGGAAGAAATAAAGCCACATAGTCTGATTGCCTTGTTCACTTCGCGGACACCTCCTTTACGGAGTAAGACGTTGGGTAAAGAGTGATCACGCGTCATGCCGAACACCCCTGTAGCATCTACATGGGGGCTGAAGCCGACGACTGGAAACTTTCAGTTATAAAAATAAACGGCAGCACAGGAGGAAAAATTCACTTGAAATATAAGGCGCAAAAATATATTTATATCGGTTGATAAGCATAGTCTTTACAACCCGGACATACTTAATTAAAAGCCACGACCTTCGAGCACTGGCCCTCTACAATGCGGGCTCCTTCTAGGACGTCATCGAAGTACCTCTTCGGCCTCCGATGATCCTTACCCTCAGGCGGGCCGGTGGTCACCACTTCGGTTGCCTTCATCTTCACCCAGTGCATCTCGACGCGGGCAAAGGCCATTGGTCACCTTCTATACAAGTCGAATGCTTCATAGCATCGACTTGTGGCCTTGCATCGATGAGCCGCTTTACCAATCCATAGTAGCTGCTAGGGATTGAATTAGCTGGCCAGAGCTAGACTATTAAATCCTTCATGGTCGCACCCGCCATCTTATGCAGCTCTACCAGCTCCTTCAGTTGGTCGTTCAAAGGTGTTGGATGTTCTCCCGCAAGGAATTGCGATCATAACAGCTTCTCCATCTCGTTCCCCTCCTGGGCTCTGAAGAATTAGGCGGCCGCTGCGATACTCTTTAGGAAATCTGCAAACGTGCCTGGAGAACTCCACACTCTAGTCAGCGACGCATACTTCTGACCTCCCAAGATACTCTGCAGAAGAAAGGCCTTACCAGCCGCTATTTGTAGCGCCTGGTTGATCTCCTCGCGAGCACTCTGGGACTCGCTCCGTGCCTCCTTGGCAAAATTGAGAGCTTTGTTGAGCTCAGATGTTTGGTCCGAAATCTTCTTCACCAACTCCTCACATTTGCGAATGGCGTCTTGCAGCTCTTGTTCGACTTTGGCCACCCGAGACTCATGTTGACGGCGGGAGTCCTGTTCGGCCTCCAGCTCGGCAGCCGCCTTGTCAATGGATGTCTTGTTGACCTCGCAAGGGCACCCTTGAGGGTCTCGACCTCGGCTACGCCAAGTATGACCATAATCACACAACACAATGAGTTAAAACTCTTAAATAATGGCATATCATCTTTTTGACATAATAATTTTCAAAGTACGCATACCTTGTGTTTCGTCAAACCTCTTGTTAATGCGGTCGAGCTCTTCGTCAGCTTCTCGAAGCTTCTGATTGAGCTCGAAAACCTCTACGGCCTAGACGGATGCTGCTAATAAGGAAGCCTACTCAAACAAATGGCACAGTATGTTATATTAGTAAATACTATGCGGATCCTCTGTTCGATTCCTGTCAGAATCAAACAGAGCATCAGGGCCTAGCGTCCATATACCAGTTTCAAATAAAACGAAAAGTTCGCATAGAGTATTACGTCGCATACCTCAAAGCATGTTAGTAGGCTGTTCAAGGCTTCATTCAGACCGCTCTTGGCAGACTGAATCTTCCCCATAACCACACCCATCAGGGTATGGTGTTCCGCCATGATGGAAGCACCTTGTAGAGCTTCCTCTAGTGTGTACGGCGACTCTGGATTAATGGAGGTCGCCGGTGGAGCTGATGCTCCTCCCCCTATCGTAGGAGTTGCCTTTCCAATTCCGGAGCCATACTGGCCTCCCGAATGGTGTTCGGCGGGAGCCCGGATTGCTTGGGCTCCCCGCTGTCGGTTGCCATAGGGACTGTTTCCCCTTGGTTGACGGTGGCCGAGGTGTTGACCTCGAGCACCTTCTCGTCCACTCTGCTCCTACCCCCTCGCTTAGGGGATGCCCGCAGGGAGGACACCTCGGTGTTCCATAGGATGTTGGCCGATTGAGACCGCGATGGCGTATTGCTCTCTGCCATGTCAGGTGGCAGAGAGCTCCCTGATGATAGTGGTGCCTTGGAGAATATTTTTGGATTTAGGGCTCCGCTAACCCTAGAGAGGTTCGAACTTTGGGGTGCGCACGAAGAACACTCTCTACCCAGCGCGCTCGCCCAATGATCCCACGGCCTAGCTCGATGAACTCAAGGAACAAGAGACACGGGGGTTTATATTGGTTCGGGCCACCTTGCGGTGTAATACCCTACTCTAGTGTGTGTGGTGGATTGCCTCGTGGGGCTGAGGATGAACTAGTACAGTGGATGAACAACCTCAGTAGGTGAGGTGTTCTTGGGATCGATGACCTGATGAGGGTGAGGGTGATCTAGGTGATCCGCTCCTCATTGTGGTGGAATGCTCTCTCTGGTGGAATCTCTCCCTTGTTGTCCCATTGCTGTCTCTAGGGTGGTGGCTAGGTCCTATTTATAGTGGCCTTGGTCCTCTTCCCAAATGTAGGAGGGAAGGGATTACACAATGGCCAAATTTCAAGGGGAACAACTAGTACAAGCTATCCTGACAAAAGCGGTCTTCGCCTGCCAAAGGCTCCGGTGGTGACGCCGCGCCGGGCTCAACGGTGGCCTCCATCCTGCCGTCCTGGCGGTCCCTGGTCTTGTTGCAACGACATGGAAACCTTTGCTTGATTCCACAGGACTCCACACCTGCACTTTCCCCCATGGCACGGAAAGGGAAACTGGTACATTGCGCCCGCTGGCGTCCGTCTGGCCTTGGTCGTCGTGGCTCACGTTATGTGAACCTCGCGAGGTGCACCTTGCATAGATATCTACGTTCCTCGGGAGCTAGCCTAGAGAGGTTGCCCGAGGAAGGTCTTGCCGTCGTCTGCCTCGGGAGGCTGGGCCCCTCGCGAGGGTCTTGAGTTGTGGTTGCTGAAGCTGGGCCTTACCAGGCCATCGATGGAGCCATGTCTTGGGCCGCAGGTAGGCAAGTTTGGGTACCCCCGTTCCCAGGACGCCGATAGTAGCCCCCGGGCCCAAGGCGCGCTCGAACTTGGCTTCGAGACGAAGCCAAGG
Source organism: Secale cereale (assembly GCA_902687465.1). Classification (NCBI taxonomy): domain Eukaryota; kingdom Viridiplantae; phylum Streptophyta; class Magnoliopsida; order Poales; family Poaceae; genus Secale; species Secale cereale. The sequence goes on along the minus strand of LR738711.1, from coordinate 342,876,173 downwards.
GGAAAGTGCAGAGCATCGTGGGCCCCAATCGCCTGCGGCCCTGGTCAACACATGGCGACTGTTTGGACATAAGTGTCTCTGCTTCCCCATGCTGCCTCGACAACTGCCCCGACTTGACGAGACCCTACTGCATGCATAGAAAAAATCATCATTACGTGCGATCGTGGAGGCCGGCGGTTGGTCTTCTCCTGGCTATAAATGAGGAGAGGGAGAAGCCCCCGTTGCTCATCTCCTTCTTCTGGTCGCCTGTCCTTGCTTCTTATTCCTTGCCGCGTCGGCTTGCCGTGACACCCATTGCGCCGATAAGCAGATTCTCCGCCGCTGACAAGGGAACCC
>LR738711.1:342840775-342862223 GCA_902687465.1 Secale cereale | reverse complement strand
GTCCAACACACCGTCGCCAGGTAACCACTCCGCCTCCTCCCCCTTCCTTCCTCCCCCTCCCTCCCTCCCTGAACAATTTTATCATCTCAGCTCCAATTCATTCCAGGGGATAATCCCTGATTCACTCATGAATTGCTCAAACCTGAAACTGATGGATCTTTCTAGAAACATGCTAGAAGGCTCAATCCCCACGAAAATTGGTTCGCTCTACAATTTACTAGGTATAGATCTATCTAGGAATAATCTCACTGGGGTCATCCCACCAAGCATCGGCAACGCCACCCAACTTGAAATGCTTATTCTAGGAGAAAATGAACTAGGGGGGAGCATTTCTGATGTGTTCGGGAAATTGTCAGACATGTTTGTCTTTACCGTAGGTAAAAATAGGCTTTCAGGTCGAATACCACCATCAATCTTTAATCTGACTTCGCTTCAAACACTAGGCTTGTATGTAAATAAGCTACAAGGCGAATTGCCGCTTGACATTGGCGATTTTTTTTTCTTTTTCGAAAAGGAGGCATGCCCCCGGCCTCTGCATCTTTCGATGCACACAGCCATATATTATTAGAAGCAAGTCGTCCAAATAGGTTCCAACAAGAAGTATCAAAGTGCAACACAAAGCCTAAAAGTGATAAAGGTAAAGTGCCACAACCGGCGAAAATCGGATAACGAGACTAAACACATATCCTATTTGGGTGCGATCAGTAACCTGAACTTGTCCTGTAGGTGTGAGCCTGTGAGGGATGCAGAGTTGCATATACTCCTAGCTCTCTTGTTTTCGTAGATTTCCAGGCAGGATAAATGTCATTTGTAACATTTACGGAGTTATACTACTGTCAGACGTGATGATGTGCTTCTATTCTTACGACGCAGAAATGGGTGTGTGCAGTTTCGTGGGCACCATGAGTTACAGAATGTACCGAAGAACAGTACTTTTTTTAGAAGAAAAAAGAGCACATAGCTGCAACAGTGAGTTAAGCCATCCATTAGAGAACAAACAAATGCACCTCCGTTGGAGACTGAAATAAACATCTTCAGAACTCCATTAATGCACGCATACGCATGGATTCAAAGTTTCTGAACAGAACTCCCGCAAATCCCAAAAGGTGAAATATCCTACAGTTGCTAGTGCAAGCCAGCAAGCGAGCAGCCCAGGCGAGGAGGCAGAGAAACCCCTCTATATGCTTTTAATAACATCTAATGATCCTTCCTTGCATTATTTATATAGTGTTATTCTACAGGGAAATTAAAGCTCCAAGTTGTCATTGCTGGTTTCACTGGCACATAACTGAGCTGATGTTGCTTTTTGTTGTTGAATTGCTCATGTTCCTGGTCATGTTTATGTCTAGGTTAAGTTAAATATAAAGTTGCTCTAATATGAAGTTGTACATAGATAAACTCTAGTATGAAAAGCAACCAAGAACAAAAGGATGAAGCTTGTGCCACAGCTAGCTTAGCTAGCTTGTGGTTTTTTTAATAGATAAAAAGGTGTACATGATTTACATGCCTATATGTCCTATTTTCAGCAAAGGTCATGCTGAAATTTTCCGTGAATTTTAGCATGACTTTGCTAAAAAAATAGGACATATGGGGTACTTGTGACTAATGCATGGGCCATGGTATCTTAGTAGTTAATTAAGTAGGATCAAGTGCCCCTTTATTCTAGCTGCATTAAACCATAGGCGGCAATAATAGAGCTAAGTGATAAGGCCCAACTTAGAATTCTCCTTCCTAGCTTAGCTTTTAGGATGCCTCGGTGTCGACAAACCATAAATTATGAAACCTTGGCTTTTAGGATGCCTCGGTGTCGATAAAAACCGAAATGATGAAAGCTTAGGCTTTTAGGGTGCCTCGGCGTCGAAAAACCCTCAATTATGAAAGCTTAGCTTTTAGGATGCCTCGGTGTCGACAAACCCTAAATGATGAGACCATGATCTTGTTCCTTGACAACAACCAACTTTTTAACCAAACTTTGTTCCTATTTAGAGAGAAACATGGCCAACAACGATGAGGCCGGCGGTTCGGGCGGGAAGGCATTCTGGGAGCTGTCCCAGGAGATGGAGGAACAACCTCACTTGTATGAGGACGCCGCCTTCCCCACCGATCCTGAGACCACTGATGGTACCGCGGAGGATGACCCCACTGATGCCACCACTGATTGTGCCGCCGAGAATGCCACCACTGATGATGGCGGCGCGAGCACAGATGGCAGCCAACCGAAGAGGCAACGGAAGGACCGGCGCCCGACCGTGCTCCGCACCCTCAAGGAGGAAGTTACTGAAGTGGACTCCGACGGGAATCCAACGGCGCCCGAACGAATAGTCAAGGGGTACTCGGTTCAGCTCGGGTGCATTCTCCGGAGCACCGTCTCGATCAACAGCGAGAACCTGAGGCATCCTGACAACGGGAATTACCGCAACCTCCTCTTCACGAAGCTGCACGAACGATACAAGTTCCCCGCTCAATTTGATAACACAAGCCTCAAAGGGAATAAAGTGAACAGTGCTGCCCTCACGAAGATGAGCAAGGCCCTGTCTACTTGGAAAACCAATGTGAAGAGAATGATCGAGAAAGGTGAGAGTTGTGAGAAGATCAAGGAGAAACAAACTTCGATCACCGAAGATGTCGGTGTACTAAGGTAGGGGTACCTCAGTACCCCAACTTGTGCACGGGCAGTTGCAGCTTCCCGCGGCAGGGTTTACCGCGTGCTCGCCGGAGACCTTCCTGCTCCCTATCAAACCATTCAAAAACAAAGTATACAAGAAAGAAGATCGAGACCCCGGCAAGAGGAGCTTGCCGGGAAGGTCGTACCAGGCTCAAGACTACCTCACTAGCGCAAGGCCCTGGCAAGAGGAGCTTGCCAGGAAGGCTAGAAGACCCGGCGAGGGCCCGGGGAGCGACGAGCCTCAGAGCCCGGCAAGCTCCCGGGCCCGGCAAGATCAAGTCCCCGGCAAGGTGCTTGCCGGGAAGGCTGCGCCGTGTGCCCGCGCTCCAGCTCATCGGCCCACGCATCGTCCTGGGGCCTATCCAGGGACGCGTGGCGGGTGGCTGTGCAGCCTGGGGGACACGGTGGCACTCCACGGTGGTGGATCCATCGCCGTGGCAGACGGAGACGCTAAAGCGGGAACTTTTGGGGTCGACGGCGACGGGCATTGAATGCCTTTGTCCCCCACTGTCAAAGTAGGTATAGACCACTGTTCTGCACTGTAGCTCCACTGTTACCGCACTGTTACAACTACCACCTCTTTTACGTTTTTACCCCTTTCTCCTACGTTGACACCTGTCGGTGACCCCTTGTACTATAAAAGGAGGCCCATGCACAACGTGGAGGGGGTTCGGAACCTAGATCACTCTCACGCTCGGTGTAGCTGCCTCTTCAAGCTCCCGAGCACTCAAACTCAATACACAACTAAGCAGGAGTAGGGTTTTACGCGTCTACCGCGGCCCGAACCTGGGTAAAACTGCCCGCGTGCTCGCTACGATCTGCTCTTTGTGCTCCCTCCGCCCTCGTACCGCACAGACAAGGGGCTCCGGTCCCATAGGTGTTCGTGGCGGACAGTTTCCCCCGACATCTCTGGCGCGCCAGGTAGGGGGCGTCGAGGTTGTGCGAACCTGATCCGGCGTTCGCGCGGGCGCATCCTTCATCAACCTCTCCAAATTCATCAACTTCACCAGCAACAGCTCCATGGCCCCGAAGAAGAAGGCTTCGGAGGTCGGAGGCCCGTCTGCGTCTCACCCGCCGCCACCAGAGCCAACGGTGGGCGGGGGAGACGCCGTCGGAAGGGTGGTTGCCGGCGAGGACACTCACGGCGCCACCAGATCCAAGAACAGGACGGACGACCGAACCTCGGTCTCCGTGGACGCGCCGCGTCCCTCTCAGCACACAACGACCCAGCAGCGCCATGTCACAGGAGGTGGCATCCGCTTGCTGGGACAAGGTCAAACCAGAGGCTCGCGGGATGCCCCGGACCCCCGTCCGGGCACAAGCAAAGCGAAGGCGCCGGCGCGGGACCCCGCTCCTTCTAACGTCGTTAGAAGTCCGAGCGTATCCCGCTCCTCGCACCGCTCGCCCGCGTTCCCCTCCACTCCGGCAGAAGCGCTCGCAAGGGCGCAACTGCTCCTCGACTTCCCTCCAGCGGCCGACAAGGCCGAAGAATGGAGGGCCACCATCCGGAGCCTGATAGACTTCGCCAACAACGATTCTCCACAGCAGCCGTCGACCTCACGGCCGCGGCAAGCTGAGAAGACGAAGGCTGACGGCGACAAGACTGCCGGGGGTGCGACAAGCGTGCACTCCCCGCCGCAGAAGCAGAAGACGCCGCCCCGCCGGAACAACGCCGACGACGGCTCCACGGCCTCGTCGGACCCGCGGGCTCGTCGGGACCAGCGCCAAGTCCTCGACGACCGGCGAGAAGAAGACGCTCGGACCACAATCGAGCGCCGCCGAGAAGCTCGGCGACAATCAGACAAGAGAGCTGGGAACACTGTCGACGCGCACGCGCCCGGTGAGCCAGGCGACTTGCCGTACGCGGCAGGCTGCCATGCGTTCACCCGCGAGCTGCGGCGCGTCCAGTGGCCCAACATGAAGAATTTTAAGCCCGACGTACCGGAGAAGTACGACGGCAAGACGCACCCCTCGGAATTCCTCAGCGTCTACACCATCGCCGTGCAAGCTGCCGGGGGGCGCGACGAGAAGATCTTGGCGAACTACTTCCCGCTCGTGCTAAAGCCGAACGTCCGTTCGTGGCTTATGCACTTGCCGGAAGGTTCTATCTCTTCTTGGGCCGAACTTTGCCACCAGTTTGTTGGCGCCTTCGCCGGCGGCCACAAACCCCACGGCCAGGAGAGCGATCTCCACATCTTGGCCCAGAAGGAAGGCGAGACCCTGCGCAAGTACATCCAACGCTTCAGCCGTGTGCAGCACAACATCCCTGATGTCCACCCTGCCGCGGTTATCAGCGCGTTCCACCAGAACGTGCGTAACCGCCGCATGCGTGAGGAAATGGCGATGACCAAGATTCGGGACGTCAGCGAGCTCTACGCTCTTGCTGACAAGTGCGCACGCGCGGAAGAGGGGAGGAGACTCCCCGGGGAGGATGCTGGCGCAGGAGGAAGCGACAGCGACGACGCAGCCCCGGCAAAGAAGAGCCGGCGGCGGAATAACAGAAGAAAAGGCAAGAAGGAGGTGCTTGCCGTCGAGAAGTCCGGCAAGGAGGCCCCCGCCAAGCAAGCGCAGGCTGGCGGCTCCGGCAAGGAGCCCGCCCCTGCAGCGGCGGCCGACAAGCCGGGCAGCTCCGACAAGCAATACTGTAAGATCCACCGCACCAAGGGTCACGATCTCTCCAACTGCAAGCGCGTCGAGTACCTCGTCGAGCAGCAGAAGGCTGAGTACGAGAGGCGCGACAAGGAGAAGGCCCAAGGTGGCGGGGAGGAGACAAGCAAGAAGCGGCCGTTCAACGGCCGGGGAGGGCGCCGCGGCAAGGCCAAGCAGCGGCAAGGAGATCGACCTCCCCGGGGCCGCGACAAGGACGAAGAGGACGACGATGAAGACATGGAGGACGAAGATAACAGCGAGCAGGAGTTCCAGAAGGCCACGAAGGTCCTGTGCGTCGACGGTGGCGCCTCTCTGCACACCTCCCACCGCCAACTCAAGCAGTGGGTGCGTGAGGTGAATGCGGCGGAGCCGCCCGTGGAGTCGCGCAGGCTCCTCAAATGGTCCAGCACGCCCATCGTTTTTGATCTTGAGGATCACCCTGACCGCACCACTGCGGTCGGGTGCTTGCCGATGCTGGTTTCTCCCACCATCCGCAACCTCAAGGTCACCAAAATGTTGGTTGACGGCGGAGCCGGGCTGAATTTGATCTCCTCTGCTGTGATCAAGAAACTCCAGATTCCAGATGGCGAACTCGAAGAGACCGGTTCATTCCAAGGAATCAACCCGGGAAGGAGCAAGCCCAAGGGAAAGATTACTCTGCCGGTGACCTTTGGCGGGGAGCTCAACTTCAGGACTGAGCGCATCACTTTCGACGTCGCCGATATTCCATTACCCTACAATGGAATACTTGGCCGTCCTGCCCTCGCCAAGTTCATGGCAGCTTCCCATTATGCCTACAACGTGCTCAAGATGCCGGGGCCGATAAGCGTCATCACTGTTCACGGCGACAAGAAGGATGCGCTTATCTGCGCCGACAAGATCTACCGGGATGCGGCAGCTGCGGCCGAGAAGGATACTCTTGCCGCTGAAGCTCCCGGGGGGAAGAAGACGAAGACCAAGTCCGGCAAGTGCTCTGGGACCCACTCCGGCAACCACACCTCTTCGGAGTGCTGCGCTGCCATCGAGGACGTTCCATCGAGCTCCACCAGCAAGAGTAAGAAAGGAATGGCCGCTCCTCCGGCAACCAAGAAGGTGTCCGCCAAGGAGGACGGCACTGGTGGTACCTTCACCATCAGTGCCACCCTTGACAGCAAATAGGAAAGCGCGCTCGTTGCCTTCCTGCGGGCGAATGTCGATGTGTTTGCCTGGCAACCATCTGACATCCCCGGTGTTCCCAGGGAGGTGATTGAGCACAAGCTTGCTGTCTGTCCTCATGCGCGGCCCATCAAGCAGAAAGTGAGGAAGCAAGCCGTGGAGCGCCAAGAATTCATCAACGAAGAAATCAAGAAGCTAGAAGCAGCAGGCCTAGTTAGAGGTGTGATCCATCCGACGTGGTTGGCAAACCCGGTCGTCGTGCGCAAGGCCAATGGGAAGTGGAGACTGTGTATAGACTTCACCGATGTGAATAAAGCATGTCCCAAGGATCCATTCCCTTTGCCGCGCATTGACCAGATTGTTGACTCCACTGCTGGATGTGAGCTACTCTGTTTTCTTGATGCATACTCAGGCTATCATCAGATTTTCATGGCCAAGGAGGATGAAGAGAAGACTGCATTTATCACTCCATGTGGCACTTATTGCTTTATTCGCATGCCATTTGGATCGAAGAATGCAGGCTCAACCTTTGCAAGGGTAGTATACACTGCTTTTGAGCCACAGATCCACAGAAATGTAGAGGCTTACATGGATGACATCGTGGTGAAGAGCAAGAGCAAGGAAACCCTGATCCAAGATTTGGAGGAGACGTTTCAGAACCTGCGCAGGATACAGCTCAAGTTGAACCCCGAGAAGTGCGTCTTTGGAGTCCCCTCCGGCAAGCTTCTCGGGTTCTTTGTATCACAGAGGGGGATTGAAGCCAACCCCGACAAGATTAAAGCCATTGAGCAGATAGAGGCCCCAAAGCGCGTCAAGGATGTCAGGAGGCTTGCAGGTTGTGTGGCTGCCCTCAGTAGGTTCATTTCAAAGTCTGCAGAACGCGCCCTACCTTTCTTCAAAATCTTGAAGAAGGCAGGTCCCATGAAGTGGACTCCGGAAGCGGAGGCGGCGCTGCAGGATTTGAAACGGTACATGTCCTCCACTCCTATACTTGTCGCACCTAGACCACAGGAAAAGTTGTTGCTATACTTAGCGGCAACCAACCAGGTGGTTAGTGCTGCGTTAGTAGCGGAGAGGGAGTCCGACGAGGAGTCAGCACCACCGGCAAGCGAATCCAGCGACAAGCAGGGGGCTGCCCCGGCAAGCTCTGGCCCCGACAAGGATGACTCTGCGCAGGAGCAAGGAGAGGTGCGGAAGAAGATGGTGCAGCGCCCAGTGTATTTTGTAAGTTCCCTTCTCCAGGGGGCTAGATCAAGATACTCTGGTGTGCAAAAATTGCTTTTCGGCCTCCTCATGGCCTCGAGAAAGCTGCGCCATTACTTCCAAGCCCATGAGATAACGGTGGTCACTCGCTTTCCGCTGAAGAGGATATTGCACAACCCAGAAGCAACAGGCAGGATCGTTGAGTGGGCACTGGAGCTGTCGAGCTTTGGACTCAAGTTTGAAAGTACTTCAACTATACAGAGCCGAGCCTTGGCAGAGTTCATAGCTGAGTGGACCCCAACGCCCGATGAAGAAGTTCAAGAAACAAGCACACCCGTACAAGAAGCGACAAGTGAATGGGTAATGTATTTTGACGGTGCCTTCTCGCTGCAAGGCGCCGGTGCTGGCGTGGTACTCATCGCGCCCACCGGAGAGCACCTCAAATACGTTATCCAGATGCACTTTCCCAGGGAGCAAGCGACAAACAACACTGCTGAATATGAAGGCTTGCTTGCCGGCCTCAGGATTGCGGCCGAACTTGGGATCAGAAAGCTGATTGTGCGGGGAGATTCTCAGTTGGTGGTCCGGCAAGTTAACAAGAGCTATCAGAGCCCTTTGATGGAAGCTTATGTCGATGAAGTGAGGAAGCTTGAGGAGCACTTTGAAGGTCTGCATATGGAGCACGTCCCGAGAGCTCAAAATGAAATTGCAGATGGCCTTTCAAAGTGCGCTGCGATGAAGTTACCTGTGGAACCAGGGACCTTCTTGCTCAAGTTGACTCAACCATCCGTTACACCATCAATTGGGCAGTCCAAGAAAAGAAAGTTGGTCTCCGGCGACTACTTGCCGGCGGATCTTCCTGAAACCGCCGCCAAGGTCCCCAAGATCAACAACCACAACACTGAGGAATAGTTTGCTCCTGCAGATCTTCGGGTCTGTACAGTTGAAGCAAGCGTTCCCGGCGAGCCTCGCCCCGGCGAGCTTGCCGGGGGACCATCAGCTCCGGCAGAACCAGAGGTCCTTGCCGTAGAAGCTGAGGTCCCCGCAGCGGCCCTCGAGCCTTTAGTCCTTGCCGTTGAGCCTCAGGCTCCAGCATGGGCACAGCAGATAGTCCGTTTTCTGCAAACTGGAGAACTTCCCGACGACCCAGAAGAAATAGAGAAGATAACCAGGCAGTCAAGTATGTACCAGTTCGTGGATAACGAGCTGTACAGAAGAAGACTCAATGGTGTCAGGTTGAAGTGCATCTCCAGGGAAGATGGGCAGAAGCTGTTGGCAGAAATACACGGAGGCATATGCGGCCACCACATTGGCGCAAGGGCGCTTGCCGGGAAAGCTTTCCGGCAAGGGTTCTTTTGGCAAGAAGCCCTCCAAGATGCAACTGCACTAGTAACCAAGTGTGAAGCGTGCCAGTTCCATGCAAAGCAGATTCATCAGCCAGCTCAAGCTCTCCAAACCATCCCTTTGTCCTGGCCCTTCTCGGTCTGGGGGCTCGATATCCTCGGCCCCTTCCCCCGAGCCGTCGGGGGCTTTGAGTACTTGTACGTTGCAATCGACAAGTTCACAAAGTGGCCAGAAGTGGAGCCGGTGAGAAAGGTGACAGCACGGTCAGCAGTCAGGTTCTTCAGGTCGATTGTTTGCCGTTTCGGGATCCCTAACAGGATCATCACCGACAACGGTACGCAATTCACTAGTCGCACCTTCATGCAGTACGTCCAAGACCTTGGCGCCAAGGTCTGTTTCGCTTCTGTTGCTCACCCGAGGAGCAACGGTCAAGCGGAGAGGGCGAATGCTGAAGTGCTGCGCGGACTCAAGACGAGGACCTTTGACAGGCTGCGCAAGTGCGGAAGAAATTGGATAGAGGAGCTACCGGCGGCTCTTTGGTCAATCAGAACGACACCAAGTCGAGCCACCGGACAGACACCCTTTGCTCTAGTCTATGGAGCAGAGGCAGTTCTCCCCACGGAACTCGTATACGGATCTCCTCGAGTACTCGCTTATGATGAGCTCGAGCAAGAGCAACTGCGGCAAGATGACGCATTGCTCCTCGAGGAGGGACGTCTCCAGGCTGCTGTACGAGCTGCTCGATACCAGCAAGCTTTGCGCCGCTACCATAGCCGCAAAGTCAAGGCCAGGAGTCTCGAGGAAGGCGACCTTGTTCTTCGGCGTGTTCAGTCCGCCAAGAATTCCAACAAGTTGACGCCGAAGTGGGAAGGCCCTTATCGGGTGAGACAAGTTACGAGACCCGGCGCTGTCCGCCTCGAGACCGAAGAAGGCTTACCGGTGAGCAACTCCTGGAACATAGAGCATCTTCGCAAGTTTCACCCATAAGGCGCGGTTGCCGTGATCCGCTCCGGCAACCACCTTTTGTACAAGCATTGCCGCTGTTGCATGTAACCCTTTGTACAAAGCCGGGCGCAGACCCCGTGCATCAGTAAAGATTTGGTGTTTTGCGCTATTTGCTTTTTGCATGCTTTTCTTTGCTATTTGCATGACTTATCTGCCATCTGGTGCGACACACTAAACCTAACCGGTAAGCATTAGCACGCCGAAAGGCCATATACTTGTTTCCCTCTCCTTTTTCTTTCCTCTTAAGCAGAAGGAACGTTCCTCGCGCACAAGTTTGCCGGGGGGGAAGGAGGTGGAAGAGGAATCAAGTGCTGTTCAAGAAAGAGAAGCCTTACCGGAAAGCAAGCAATATAAGCAAGCAACATATGAAAGCTAAGTTGTTAGAGTTTGACCAGTTCAAATTTTAATTTTTAGTTGTCTTCCTTGAACAATCACACTTTGTATGGAAAACCTGTGCGCGGAGGAACCTACCCGTAGCTTGCCGCACCCTTATCTTACTTCCGAGTTCGCTCAACGATTTAAGTGAGCTGCGACAAATGTCGCGCCCTTGCTTTGTTTTCGAGTACGCTCAGCAAGCTAAGTGCGTTGCGACTAGCCGCGGCGAGGTTGCTTGCCGGTGAGACCTTGGCCAGCAGGCTGCTTAGAGTCCAGCACTCAGCGCTCGCGGCAAAGGTCCCTTGCCGGCAAGCTCCCCGGGAGCGTGGGGTGAAAAACATACAAAGTCAAGGATTAAGACAAGGAAGATAACATTGCACTGATTGATCAAAATAAGGTAAATATCTTACAAAGGATAACTTGTCGCAATGGACTAATGAGTTCATAACATAATGTGCAGCAGCAAAAAAGAGATAAAGATAACGGAGCCCTAATCTACGCGGTCGCCCTCCTTCCTGCCGATCTTGGCCACCTTCTCGATGATGTGGGCGACCTGCTCCTTCAGGGCCTCCGTGTTCGCATCGGCCGGCAGGCTGCGAAGAACGTTGGTGAGATTGATGCCCGGATTGCAGAACACGATCTTCGTCAGCACCCGCTCCAGAGTTCCCGCGCAGAGCAGGCGCGACTCCTCGGCCAGCTGCGCGGGGATTCGGTTCCGGAGACCTGCAAGGGCCGGCGCGATCCCTCTGAAGAAGAGGCTGAGCTTGGCGCTGTGCGGGAGATCCGGATCCGGCGAGTAGATGAGATGTCCAACCTTCAGCGCCAGCAGCTCCTGGTCAATGTTGGACGTAGAGGATACCAAGTCTTCGGTCCATACCTCAATGGTCTGGCGGAAGAGCTCGGATGCTTTGTTGACGCTGTCCACCAAGGTCCGCTCCTTGCGGAGCTCCTCCTTCAGCTTGGTCTCCTGAGCCCGGGCAGCGTCGAGTGAATCCTTCAGAGTGGTGACCTTCAACTCCAAGTCCTCGATGGAGTCCTTGGCGGCCTTCAACTCGTCGCCCCTCTTAGAGAGGCTCACCTGGAGCTCTGAATTTGTGTGGGCGTCCTTCTCGCGCTCCGTGATGAGCGCGGCAACCTTTTCCGCGCTCACCTTCAGCGCCTTCTCCAGCTGTACGACCTTGGCGGCGAGCTCCTTCTTGGCGTTTTCCGCGGCAACCGCGGCGGCTTTCGCCTCCTTCAACTCCCCGCCAAGGGCCGTCTCGCGAGCGGCAAGGTCCTCCTCATGGGAGTCGAGCTCGACCTTCCACTGCGCGAGCTCTCCTTCTCGCCGGGACAGCTCCACCCCGGCGAGCCGCTGCTGTTCCTCAGCTTCGGCCTTCTCCAGCACCCATTCTTGGTACTCGCCGGCGAGACGCTCGCGCTCCTCCGCCACCTCGCGGAGGGCCGCCTGGTTGGCGGCGCTGAGCTCTGCCGCGCGCTTCTCCATCTCCGCGGCGGCCTTGGCGGCAAGGGCTTCCCGGGAGGCGAGCTTCGCCTGCCGGGCCCGGTAAAGGGCCAGGAGCTGGTGGAGCAGCTTCTCCTCCTCGGGCCCCTCACTCCCGCCGGGCGCCTCGACGATCTTCAGGCCCGCGGAGGCGAGGACTTCTCCGTCAAACGCCTCGCCCTCCGCGGGAGCTCGCGATGAAGACCCCCAAGGCATTTGGATGAAGACGCCGTTGGGGGCCTCAAGGTAGTACCCCTGCTCCTTGCTGGCGGAGGGGTCGGCGGCCGGTGCAGCATCCGATGCTCCCGCCGCCTCCGGGTCGGCGGTGCGGTCGCCGTCCCCCTCCCCGGCCGCTGCGTCCGCAGCCGGAGCAGTCTCCTGCGCGGCGGGCTCGGCGGCTCTCGCCGCGTCCTCAACGACAGGGACGTCGCCGCCGCCGCCCTGCGCGCCCTCCTCGTCCTCGATGTTGATGACCTCAGTCTCCATCGGTTCGGGAGGAGGAGGATCTAAAAAGAGAAAGAAGAAAAAGAAGTTCAAGTTCAAGCAAAGATCCAAAAAGAGACGGAGCCAAGAAGACAAATCACAAGGCATACCTTGGCGGACGTCCTCAGCGGCGGGCTCCCTCGCCGGGGAGCTCGGCCTTGGCGGAGTAGCCGCCCTCGCCGGGCTGCTCGCCCTTGGCGGGGTACTCTGCCTTGGCGGAGTACCCGCCCTTGGCGGAGCACTCTCCCTTGCCGGAGAGTTCTGCCTTGGCGGGGACGGCGGGGCCTGCGGCTCCTCGACGACGGTCTCCGGGCGCTCTTCCCGCTGTGGCTCCACCTCTGCACAAATCAAGATAAGAAACGTCAAGATAATGAAAGAAGACGAAATCCTCAGGCGTACCCCGACAAGCGAAAGAATAAACCCCAGACTTACGCTGGGGGCTGCGCTGGGGGCTGCTCCTCGGAGCAGCGCTCGGGTCCGGCAGGCTCGGCTCCGGCGCGCCTCCTGTCGCCGCGGCGGCTGGGTCTTCCGCGGCCTCGACCACTGGCGCCTTGGCCTTCTTCGCCGCGCGTTGAGTCAAGGTTCTGAAATCAAAGCAATGAACAGAGTCAGCATTAACAGAAATCAAGGCAAAACTCGAGAAGGCGTAAGGTCCTGGATCCTTACTCCTGGTCCTCCTCGTCGTCCTCGCTCAGGGCGGAGAAGTCGTACTCCACCGTGGGCGCGTCGGCGCGAGGAGCGGAAGACGAAGATTCCCTCGCGCGCTTGGTGGTCCCCGGGGCTGGGGGCTGCGAAGACCCAGCCCCTGTGGTAGCCGGCGCCCGAGGAGCGGGCGGAGCCGCTGCTCCGCTCCGAGAAGACCCATGTCGGCTCGGCGCCGGCCTGCGAGGCGCCTCCGTCGTGGCCCGCGCGCGGGCCGCCTCTGCTGTGGCTGGTACGCCGGTCGCCCTTGGCGCGGCTTGGCTCCCTCGGGGAGCTGCCCGGCGAGCTGGTTGTTGCCGGGGCGCCTGCGCCCTCTCCCCCGTCGCCGTCTTGCGGAGACGCTTCGGCGGAGACTGCCTTGGGCTTGCCGGGGGCGGGGAGCTCTCCGACGAGGAGAGGTCGTCGGCGTAGAGCTCCGTGGATCCGCCGGAGTCCTCGGCCTCCTCCTCCTCCTCTTCCCCGGCCGGCTCGCTGGGCCCAGCGCCCTGCGCTGCGGCCTCTTTTCCCTTGCCGCCTCCGCTTCCTCCGGCGCCTCCGCTCCTCGCGGCGCCTCTGTTCCCTCCGGCGGCACCCTCCATTGCTGCGGCCTCGGCCACGATCCCGTGGATCCCGGAGTGCCTCAGCGAGGGGACCCCGGCGAGCGCGTCGGGAGGGAGCTGCAGCAGTCTGCGGATCTCCGCCTCCTCCGCCTGGCTGGTCGCATCCGCAGCCTCCGCCTCAGCAGGCGTGTACCCGAAGTCTCCTGCCGCTGCGGCTGCAGCGGCCTCTTCAGCCCGAGAAGCCATATAGGCGATCTCCTGGTCGGTGGTGTCCCGCGTGTGCTCCTTGATGTCGCTCTTGTTCTTCGCCACCTCCACGAGGTTGTCGTAGAAGTTGAGGACGTCGATGGGCTTGGGCGCGATCCACGTGCGGTCCACGCCGTGCGAATCGCACGCGGGCATCATGGCGAGGATACGGTCCTGGACGATGTTGTTGCAGAGCGGCACCACTCCCCGGGGAGCTCGGAACCACTCAGGGTGTGCCGGGTCATACTTGAAGAGTTCCCGGACCATCCCCCTCAGCTCGAGCGTCGTGAAGTTGAAGTTGAGCCCGGGGCGCAGCCTCATTATGTCCGCTGGGCCGCCGTACTCCCAGGCCGGCCTCTTCCTGTCTTGGAGAGGGGCGATGCGGCGGCGTAGGAAATCTGCGCCCACCTCAGCAACGGACAGCTGTGCCACCCGAAGACGAAGAATCCGGACGAGGGCGATGTCGAGCTTGATGTCGTCCGAATCTAGCTCACTCCAGTCCCTGCCGCGCACGATGGGCGTTGTGCGCGGCGCGGTGAAAGCTTGCGGCTGGTCTTCGACGACCCAGCACCACTCCGTGCGCCACTCCTCCCACTTGCCGCGGAGCTCTCCCGGCAAGTAGGACCCCTTCTTGTTCAGACGGAAAACCCAAGAAATTCCTCCGGAGAGGGGGGCGTCGGCCTCTGCTCTAGGAGTGAAGAAGTGCCTAAAAAGCGCTACGTTGGGCTGTACCCCTATGAAGTTTTCGCACATGTGTGCGAAAACCGCCATGGTGAGAATGGCGTTGGGGGTGAAGTCAAGGAGGTGGAGGCCGTAGGTATGCATGACATCACAGAAGAAATTCGAGAAAGGAGGACACAGACCGCAGTGAAAGAAAGCTGCGAAGAAGTAGTACCCGCCGGGGTAGCTGTCCTTGGCGGCGGCCGGGTATGCTCGCGTGCGGGGATGCGCCTTGGTTTCCTTGGCCCAGAACAAGTAGTACTTGTTCCAGAGCTCCCGCGCGCCGAGCCTCGGCGGGAAGACGAGATGCTGCTTCCGATACGCGGCGAGCTTCGCCGCTTGCTCCGACTTCTCCCTCTTGGACTTCTCCGCCTTCGCCTTGTCGGTCTTTGGGGCCATGGCGGACGCGGCGGAAGGAGGGGGACGAAGAGCTCGGCGGCGGCGGAGGTGTGGAGGCAGAGCGCAAGAGAGATCTCTGGAGGAAGGAGACGATGCAATGAAAGCGCAAGGAGGGGAACCGCGCCCGCTTCCTCTGCTTTTATGGGGGGGTAGGGGGCGTTTCGCCCTTTCCATTAGGAGATCGTGGGCACGTCCCATCCCATGACGCCGCGATCGACGCGTGCCGTTACGGTGGGGTGCGGTGGATACGGAAGTGGATTCGGCGCGCCGCGGGCCGCGGGTGCCCGTGCACTGTTTTGGGCCTGGCCCAACAGCGCTCGGCACCGTGTGTGGCCCAGGCCCGGGGGCTCCTGTCGGTGTACTAAGGTAGGGGTACCTCAGTACCCCAACTTGTGCACGGGCAGTTGCAGCTTCCCGCGGCAGGGTTTACCGCGTGCTCGCCGGAGACCTTCCTGCTCCCTATCAAACCATTCAAAAACAAAGTATACAAGAAAGAAGATCGAGACCCCGGCAAGAGGAGCTTGCCGGGAAGGCCGTACCAGGCTCAAGACTACCTCACTAGCGCAAGGCCCTGGCAAGAGGAGCTTGCCAGGAAGGCTAGAAGACCCGGCGAGGGCCCGGGGAGCGACGAGCCTCAGAGCCCGGCAAGCTCCCGGGCCCGGCAAGATCAAGGCCCCGGCAAGGTGCTTGCCGGGAAGGCTGCGCCGTGTGCCCGCGCTCCAGCTCATCGGCCCACGCGTCGTCCTGGGGCCTATCCAGGGACGCGTGGCGGGTGGCTGTGCAGCCTGGGGGACACGGTGGCACTCCACGGTGGTGGATCCATCGCCGTGGCAGACGGAGACGCTAAAGCGGGAACTTTTGGGGTCGACGGCGACGGGCATTGAATGCCTTTGTCCCCCACTGTCAAAGTAGGTATAGACCACTGTTCTGCACTGTAGCTCCACTGTTCCCGCACTGTTACAACTACCACCTCTTTTACGTTTTTACCCCTTTCTCCTACGTTGACACCTGTCGGTGACCCCTTGTACTATAAAAGGAGGCCCATGCACAACGTGGAGGGGGTTCGGAACCTAGATCACTCTCACGCTCGGTGTAGCTGCCTCTTCAAGCTCCCGAGCACTCAAACTCAATACACAACTAAGCAGGAGTAGGGTTTTACGCGTCTACCGCGGCCCGAACCTGGGTAAAACTGCCCGCGTGCTCGCTACGATCTGCTCTTTGTGCTCCCTCCGCCCTCGTACCGCACAGACAAGGGGCTCCGGTCCCATAGGTGTTCGTGGCGGACAGTTTCCCCCGACAGAAGATGACTACAACGACTTCAAGATCAATTGCTCGAGCACCGCACACTCCGAATCAAGTCAGTGGGGGAAAGAAATGCGGGAGCTCAACTTAGGGGAACACACACTCGGTCCCGGCAGTTACAGAGTGGCGGAGCCTATATGGGACAAGGAGTAGGAGGACCGTGCCGAGCAAGGCCTACCGCCCCTCTTCGATAAATACGGTGACAAGCAGACCAGGAACTTTATCAGGGCCCGGTACAAGAAGGACCCGAAAACAAAGGAGCTGACCATGGATCCGAAGACCAGGGCGCTTGAGGCTGTTCTGGTAAGGAATACACCCCCGCGTAATTAGCTCCATATGGTTGCATTCTAATTAATGAAGCCAAATTTCTAAATGATTCACATTCCTTCCGCAGGTGACTGAAAGCAGTAGCGCGGGGTCGACTAAGAGCGGCCCTTGGGACACGACTCTAAATAGGGCGTTGAATGTAATGAAGAACAAGGATAAGCTCGAGAAGCCGACGTCAGCTGGTCATGTGGCCGGCAAAGGCTTGTCGACAAAATAGTCGTCATACTATAACGCTGGTGGGCGAAAGGAGAAAAAGACCAGCTCGGAAAGCCAGGCGCGCGAGGTTCAAGAACTCAAGGCACAGGTGGTGCGGATTCTGGAGATTGTCCGAGAGCAAGTGCAACAACAGCTCGGAGCGACGATCACCGCCATTGTGCCTAGCTTGATCGAGGGGTTGCAGGCGTGGATTGCGGGCGGCCAACAGGGGCCGCCCCCGATTCCCAGCTTCACGGCCAGCAACTCGCAGAACGCGATGGCGGGGCCATTGGTGTCTCCAGCGGAGGCGGCATTGGTGTCTCCGACGCCGGCACGGGAGCTTAATGCACCCGTGTGTACGCCGGCCGGCACCTCTGCAGCAAGCGGCCCCTCCGTCAACTGCACGCCCGCCGTTGGAGGTGCCTCGACATTAGCCGAGCTCGACGCCATCATCACGGTAACTAATTAAGCCTCTCTCGGCCGAGGACTTCATCTCCTTGACTTTGACTGGGCATCCCTGACGCCCTACATGTTTTCGGAGGGCGCCGCCGACGTTCCGTGCACTCTCCTGCACTTCGTGAACAACGAGTTGGTCGATGTCGCCAAGGGAAAAATCGTTCAACCGGGCCAGCCCTTGTTCCACGGTACCTAGATGCCACCCAACTTGTTTAGGGTTCAACTGGTTCGGGTGCTGCCAGGCTGCGACGAGGTGTTACCTCCGATTCAACCCGTCGGGGCCGACGATGATGACGTCATGACCCTCAGCGCCTGCCTGAGCTGGCCCCTGCTTTGGCCGAAGAGCCAGATTCGTTTGGGGGCGGGGGAAACCACCCCAAAGACAACACCGCCAGTCGTGCCGGCGCCAAGTCGTCCCCATGGCAAGTCCGCCGCAACGGTGCCGGAAATCCCTATGCCACTGGATCCAAACATGCATATGGCACAGGATCAGAACGATGACGACGACGATACATTTGCCAACGTCGATCAGTACTTTGCCGATCATGGGTACGGTGACGACTTCATGGGGGCTCCTTCTCAAGAACCCAACCCAACAAAAGACGTGCGCGATCAAGCCGGTACCGCGGAGAAGCCAAGTTGCAACAGGCGTCGTCTGCCGTTCAGCTCTCAGGAGACGCCTCCAGCTGCCGACTTCACCGAGCCTCAGATAGGCGAGGTGCGAAATATTATCAGCCCCAACACACTAAAGAAGGCGGTCTCTGAGCAGAACTCGGTCCCAATTCAGGAGATCAAGAAGAAGGCACGCAAAAGAAAAACTAACAAGGGTGCGAGCCAGCCGGCACCGAGTACGATCCGTGCTCAGGACGGGCCACCTTCACCTGAGGATGTAATGAGGAGGGTGCATGTGGTGGGTAGGCCGATGCTACCGACAAATATGCTCGACGCTGCTACCGGTGCTATGCGGAGTCTGCATGACAGTGTTCTTTCTTTGGAGAAGCGGCGTCTCAAAGAGAAGGATGTGGCATACCGGGTTTTCGCGGCCAAGGTGCCGGAGGGCAAGGGCTTTGTGGATAACTCCATCGGGGGTACGATCGTCCTGCGGTTTGATGACATCCATGCTATGATGAACCTTCTTCCGCTGCACTACACCTTCGTTCGGCTATTTTCGCTGAGTATGGAGATGCGGATCATTCGCGACAAGACCCCGGACATCGTGATAGTCGACCCCTTCTACATGCGTGCCAAGTTCTTGGGCAGAGCTGGGGACCGGCAAGTCGCGATTTCTTACCTTGAAGGCGTCATTCTGGCAAACCGAGATAAGGATAACTTCCTCGTGCCTTACTTTCCCGAGTAAGTCCTCCGCCTCAACCGCCCCGTAACATATGAATTCTTAGATTTCGATCGTTCTTCTTTTAACATTCCGTGTTTTCTGCAGTGACACACAGTGCACGCTCATCCTACTAAGCCCCAAATATTCCATGGCCACGTATTTCGACCCGGACCGTCAGTCGGCTGTAGACTACACAAATGTCAAGAAGGTTCTTGATGATGTTCTCCCCGGCTACGCCAAATCTGGAGGCACCTTCACCAGGACAGCTCGTAAGTACGGCAAGCACGTGTTCTCCCACAACACGACGTTCTGCTGCGTCAAGCAGCCGCCTGGAGGTTAGAAGGGTGCCTACTACGCCATCCATCACATGCGGGCGATCGTACGGGACCATCATCAACTTCTGCTACCGAGTAAGCTCAAAGATTGGGCCGCGCGCGTGTCGGCAATCAAGGACGCGGACATCAGACAAGATTTCTTTCGCATCCAGTCCGAGTTTGCGGAAATCATCCATCAAGATGTCCTTCGTAACTCGGGGCAGTTCTACCTCAGAAATCAACCGTCGAACAGTGACATCGACACAATGCTACAAATGCAGGCTGACAACGCCCGTGATTTCATGACTCCCACGATAGACGGCGGCTTCATCCACGCTCCGGTGCATTGAGTCGAGTCGAAAGCAGTGATGCTGTGTCTAGTTCTGAAACATCGATTGGCTCATGTTGTAATTAAACTTTAATGAACTTGTAGTATGTCTCTTTGGTTTCGAGAGTCGTTCAACTTAGATGTAATCGATGCTATTAATGTCTTGCTTTTCTCTTTCGATCGTTCTGTTGCATACTTATATATTGCTTATGAATTGTCTGTGAATTGGTACTAACGTTTCGTTTGGCTAGTGCATAGCGATGTCGTCGTATGTCGTGTACAAGGGTAAGGTTCCCGGAGTCTACGACGACTGGGAGGAGTGTCGGAGACAGGTTCACCGATTCAGCGGTAACAGTTACAAAGGGTACACCACTAGGGCCGAGGCCGAATCTAGATACGCCCGCTATCTAGCGGGATAGGGGAGGGGGCGTTGGAGGAATCGGATGAAGACGAGTTTCATCGTGATGATGCTCATCATGATGACCGCAGCTCTCTTCTATGTGATGGTAGTTTAGATGATCGATATCGACTTGTAATGTGAAGACAAACTCGCTACTCGCGGTCTCGAGACTTGTAATATATTGTTCTATCTTTGTTCGGTCTTTTCAATTCGGAGACTAATATGATGAATTGTATTCGGAAACTAATATGATGAATTGTATTCAGAGACTAATCTTCTATTGTATTCGATGAATTTGTTGTTGATGTGTGCTGTCTATATTCTGTGCAATTATACATTTTGTAATCTGTGCAAAAAAACAGAAAAATAATATTAAAAAAACCTAATAGTCATACTAATGGCGCATCACAGCAGAGTGCGCCATTAGTATGCCAAAGGATACTAATGGCGCATTACCAGTCAGTGCGCCATTACTATGCGGACATTACTAATGGCGCATCCTGCTGGAGTGCGCCATTAGTATGCCAAAGCACCTGGCTACACATGGCCCTTGGGAGGCATACTAATGGCGCACTTCTGTGCATACTAATGGCGCATCTGCGGTGCGCCATTAGTATACCAGATACTAATGGCACACCAGAGGTGCGCCATTAGTAAAATATACTAATGGCGTGCTAGTAAGGGCGCACCACTAATGCGCCATTAATGGACAAATTAGGTGCGCCATTAGTAGGCCTTTTCCTAGTAGTGGCGGTCACCGCCGAGCACTTGCCTAAGGTCATCAGAAGGCAAGTGTACTACAGATCCGAATCATCATGTCAGGTTCCAATCTATCCCAATATTTTTTAGAATATCCAAAGTGTTTCCCTGCTGAATCCATCATGAATGAACCCCTCCCCAGGAAAATGACCAGCCGCCGGATTCGGAGTATGACTCCAGACTCCCACAATATGAGTTCGACTTCGAGTTTTGTGCTACCGAGAAGTACCAAAAGCTGAGTTGTGTGCACGGGCACACTCCCGCCCGACGTGTATGCATTGAGGGATTCGACATTGGCAGACGGTTTCTCAGTTGCCCCTTAGAGGTTAGTGCTAAGTTCGTCATTTTAGTTGAGTTAATGACACCGCTCATCCAGAATACTATTTAACATTGGTAGGGATATGACCTTGTGCCTTTGTTAACTGGATGGATGAAGAATGGCATGGCAGGGTACGGAGTGTTATCACCAAGCTCACACAAGATAATATAAAGTTGAAGAAGAAACTGACGGATCTGGAGTGTACAATCAGTACGATGAAGCAAGAAAGAATCAATCACACGCAACAGATGAAAGCAAGAGATAAGAAGGAACTAGCATGTGTAGTTGTCGTTGTCATATTAGCCATCTTCTATGTGATGTTTGCAATGTTGATTAGGGGTTTGGTTTGACAGTATTGCTAAAGCACATCTAGATACGCTCTAAGCATTGCACGTCTAGGTCCTATGCCATTGACGTCACGCGAAGATTCATGCAGATATTTTATTTTGTATTTTTTATTTTCCTTTGTAGTTTGATTATTACTGGATTCATCAATAAGAAGAGCTCAATATATTGCCTCTCAACTGTCCTACTACATTCGTACCGGTGCATAGGTCACATTACGGAAACCAAAATAATCCCAAAACTCGTTCCTTGTTTTTTGTCCTGAAAAAAGAAATCATCCAATAAGAGTCGTGGGGCTTGTATGCATTCGATGAGTTCAAACTACTTAGAATAACATGCAATGGTGAATTCTCTGCATGCAATGGTATTGATTACCAAATAATCATCAAGTTCCATCGCCCC
>LR738711.1:342796877-342840740 GCA_902687465.1 Secale cereale | reverse complement strand
CCTAGGTTGCCGGTACAGAGGGAGTAGTATGAAAAATGATAGTTTCATATTTGGACGCTCCAACGAGTGTGCGTAATTATCACATTGAGAACTGCGCAACCCCAAGAATTTGGAGCAACTAGGTACAAATAATTGTGGTTGATTATATCAGTGGTTAGATAAGACCTCGCTTATGTGTCCACCATAATCATCGTCCCCACCCGACTGCCCTACACACTTTCACACACTCTATAATCTTGCTTTCTTGCGGTTTGTATACATATCGCAGCCATGTCGAGCGACAGCGAGGACGACAGTTCCACCAGCTGTCTGGCGCCCGATGATAGGTAAACATCTGAATCATCCCTCTCATCTTCCATGAGTCCGGCGTCGAGCCCAGTCCTCCATTTTATTCGGATGATGGAAGGGACACCGCCTCCGGAGTCGTTAGACGACAACCAGACGAACGAGGAGCCGTTGGCGGACGAAGAAGAGGACGACGATGATGGTGAGGAATGGTCGAACAAGGAGGAGGACGATGATGATGATGGCGACAGCGATGAAAAGCCAATTGTCAGAGGCAAGAAGCATCCTCGCGAAGACGATGTCGCGGGGCCATCCACCAACAACAAGAAGAAGAAGGACTAAATTAAGTAGACTATATATATATATATATATATATATGTCTGTTTTCGTTCACTCATATTAATTCGTTATATCTGTTTCCCCTGTCAATCTCAGCGCAGACGGTTAGTAATATGTATTCGACAGAGATCTTTAACATTATCGCCCACAGTTTGGTTTCTTGAATTGTGTGCCCTGTCGAGCACACAATTCACAAAAAAGATCGCATGGTCTGTCTATAGTGATCACACACAATTCTGATTACCGACGTGTTTGCCAGGTATCACACACATCGTGTTACGCCAAATTGTTTGTGTTCAAATCGATCATCACAAATGGTTCATTGAAGTGAATTGTATGTCGTATATTGCACACACATTGATATGGTTGCTCTAGATCATCACAAACAGTTCGTATGGATCAACCGTATGCCACACCTCACACACGCAACTAAAATATGGATCATGTTTGATGTCTATACCATCACAAATGTTTTGCATCTTTTTTGGTGGTTTTATTACATCACCATTTGCGATTAATGCATCGCACACACTTTCGTCGAAGGGTATCTGATTGTAGTGCCACATTAGCAGCATCCTGCAGTAGTGTTAGTGTGACAATTCATTCGAGTAAATCCATTGAAGTGAAGATACATCCATCTGTTGCTAGGTTTTTATCCCAACAAGGATAGTCTACTATGAGGTGACCGAATTTTTTGCACTTGAAGCACTTCATTTCTTTCGGATGTAACAATCTAGAAGACTCAGGCAAGTCAAATTTGTCATCATTTTTGAGACACAGATTATGTCTTCTGATATCACTTAGCCTTTCTCTTAGCATTTCTAGTTCCCTTGTGATAGTGTGTTGATTCGAGACATCTTCTCCTTGTGAGCTGCCATAATGTGAAAGAATTTCCCCTTCACTTTTCGAAGAAGATTCTTGATATCCATTTTCAAGTTCCATCTTTTCTTCGTGAATAGACAACAACTTCATGACCACCATGTAGTGAAGTTCTTCATAGTCTGGTCTTTCCTTGATTTCAGTTATGATTGGATCGAAGGTTGCATTAAGAGCACTCACAAGCTTGTTGACCAAATCTTTATCGGTGGTATCTGTTATTCCTTGTTACCGACGTCCTTCAATATAATTGGTCAACCGATCAGTGAGTTCCATAGCACTTTCCTTACGAAGACTTCTGAAACCAAGAAACATGGCAAGAAGCATTTTAGCATGAGGATCTGTTCTGGTAATGAAATATTCATGAGCATTTTTTATGGCATTTGAGAGTTGCTTTGGAGTGTCGAGCTCTCGGAACTGAATGAAAATGTCTTTTGAGATACTGCCATAGATAATATATTTTGCTTGTGCATTCAACTGCAGCATAGCTTTGTCATGAAAATTGGGAGCAGCAGGGTGCTGGATAGTGTATCAATTTTCCACAATCTTCCAAACTCCTATGTTGATGGCTTGAAGTCTTATTATCATTCTCTATTTCTAGTAGACATAGTCATTTCCATCAAAGATAGGCTGAAACCTTTTCAGAGTGTGAGGACCTACCTGCATACGACATACTCAACACTCCAAGGTAGTTAGACCTTTAATAAACAGAGACAGCGAGTACCTGCTCTGATACCAATTGTTAGGACAAAGAGTATATCGACTAGAGGGGATGAATGGGAGATTCAAAAATATTTGCAGATATTATGAACTTTTCCCAAAGACAACAACGGAACTAAGGTTCGGTATAAAAGAACTTAATCAAGCACGTTATTGAGGAATGAATCTATCGAGGTAGGATGCGATAATAGTTTGAGCATAGGATATCACATGTTTGACAATAATGATGGTAATACAATATGAGAACAGATGCAGCAGCATGAGAGAGAAGCTAGGTAAAACTATGAAGGAAAAACATTAGAAAGAACAATGACGAGGAGAAAGAAAGCTACACGGCAAAATCAGGTCAGTCTTAATCTGATAAGTGCGAAGAGAGATTTATACGACTGGGAAGACTACATTGAATGCTGAGAATGCAAAATGGAGATCAATGAACTAAAACAGGTGGGAACAATATAGATGATAGAAATGAATTATATGCAACAGCGAATGAAAGATCGGGTAAACAATCATCACGGAGCATGAAAGTAAACTGCTAAATATTATATAGTAAGGTAGAGTGAACCGGTGATGCTCGATGGCGATAGATGGATTTGGGAGACCAGTTCACCCTTCTGCCAAAGGACTACGTCTGGATGGAGGGTTGTGATTTAACACAGAAGATAAATTCTCATCACCCTCTTGTCCTTTAGCTCGGAGCTGATCAGACTCTAGTTTATTTCACTCGTGGTAGATACTTGTTGGCGATCTCCAAACCTTCGACACACCTCTTTGTGAAGCACAATGATTCTTGGTTGCTGAAAATCTAACTCAATGAAGACAATAACTCTTCAACACTCGAGCCGACACTTATCCGTATAGAGACTGCACAACTCTCTACAGTAATAGGTACAAGAACTCTAAACTCAGAAATACTGTCATGCTCAACCACCATCTAAGTTTTGGCTCTTGATTTTTCTCTCGGGTGGATCTTAAACTCAAATCACTCGGAGAGGGGATGCTCAATCAATCTTCTCAGAAATCTTAAGCGGAGCAGCCAACGGGCAATGTTGGAGCGGGGTGGCTATTTATAGCCGCAGCCTTCCCTGAAGGGAAAATACCAAATTGGACATGTGGAGCTGCGAATGGCAGAACGACACGAGTCCAACGGTCGGAAATTTAGCACAATAGTAATATTCCTTGCGGAGCAAGTAATGCTAACTCCTCAGTTTGAAAGATCTTTCCTGCAGCATAAAGAAAAACGTCTACTACTGGCAGGTAATCATTTGAAGCATAAAGAGATTTCTCTCAGTCTTGCATAGGTTTTGAGGTAAGCATCAGTGGATCTAAGCTATGAGAGCCTATACCCCTCTTAATAGTACAAAGGTCCTATTACTAAAATAAATGAAAGAACAACAACGAAATGAATACTACATCTTCACTTTTTTCTTTGACTTCCATTCGTTGTAGTCAATTTTCTTCGAATAGAATCTCCGAACGAATTGCTTCACATCAGCAATAAATTTTTGAGGGGTTAACTCCTTCCCAACAATCTTCTCACCTACATGTTTTCAACAGATGTAGCTCATTCTTCACAAATGTTCTTTGGTGAAGTTCCACGAACTTGGCACCAGAGACACCATTCTTGTGACGTCGCTGATTTGACCATACACTAGTCATACACGCAAATGTGTACGATCAAGATCAAGGTCTCACGGGAAGATATCACAACACAACTTTATATTACAAGCCAGGCACCTCGAGGGCTGAAATACATAATACTACTAGGGAAAAGCCTAGTAGTAGCGTGGGTTAAATAGCTAGTAGTAGCGCGGGCGCCCGCGTGATAACCCACAAGTATAGGGGATCGCAACAGTTTATGATAAGTAAGTGCGTCGAACCCAACGAGGAGCTAAAGGTAGAACATTTATTCCCTCAAGTTCTATCGACCACCGATACAACTCTACGCACGCTTGACGTTTGCTTTACCTAGAACAAGTAAGAAGCTAGAAGTACTTTGTAGGTGTAACGAGATAGGTCTGCAAGAATATAAAGAGCATGTAAAATAAAAACTAGGGGCTGTTTAGAAAAAGAAGCAATAAAGTTAGTATAGTGAGTGTGGAAAAGTGGTGATAGGAGTTGCAAAATTGTCCCTAAGCAATTGACTATGTTACTAGACTGATAGCAAGTTTTATGTGGGAGAGGCCACTGCTAGCATGTCATCCCTGACTTGGAATTCCATGCACTTATGATTGGAACTATTAGCAAGCATCCGCAACTACTAACATTCATTAAGGTAATACCCAACCATAGCATTAAGATATATTGGTCCCCCTTCATTCCCGTATGCAACAATTTCAATACTAGGTTGAAGCTTCTGTCATGCCCTCCAATACATAGTCCTATCAACATACAACTAACCCTATGGTGTGATCCACACGCGCGCTCATATGATGGGCACCAAAGAACAGCAGCATAACCAAAAGAAAATTAAACCAATCGTAGCAACTCACCAATTACCAATAGGACAATCAAAATCTACTCAGACATCTTAGGATGGCAACACATCATTGGATAATAATATGAAGAATAAAGCACCATGTTCAAGTAGAGGGTACAGTGGGTTGCGGGAGAGTGGACCGCTGTAGATAGATGGGGGAAGGTGATGAAGATGTTGGTGAAGATGACGAAGGTGTTGGTGTAGAACGTCATCGTATGATGATGGCCCCGGCGGCCTTCCAGCGCCACCGGAAGCGAGGGGGAGACAGACCCCCTCCTTCTCCTTCTTCCTTGGCCTCCTC
The DNA here is from genome assembly GCA_902687465.1 of Secale cereale. Lineage (NCBI taxonomy): Eukaryota > Viridiplantae > Streptophyta > Magnoliopsida > Poales > Poaceae > Secale > Secale cereale. Next base: position 342,835,740 of record LR738711.1, on the reverse strand, counting down.
CCTAGGTGGGAGAAGGGTTCTCGCTCTGGTCCTTGGTCTCCATGGCATGGGAGGGGTGAGAGCCGCTCCGAGATTGGATCTGTCTCTCTGTCTCTCTCTTTTTCTGCGCTCCAGATTCTGGCCTTTTACCATTTCTTATATTCCCGGATATCCATAACTCCGATAGGGCTGAAATTTTAACACGATTTGTATAGAGATATTGAATTCTTGCGGCAAAAGAAGGGCACCAACCGCCTTACGGGTGACCATGAGGGTTAGGGGCGCGCCCCCCTGCCTCGTAGCCCCCTCGGGCATCGTCTCGCGTTGATTCTTCTCCCCAAAAATCACATATATTCCAAAAAAATCTCCATCAGTTTTTATCCCATTTGGACTCTGTTTGATATGGATTTTCTGCGAAACAAAAAACCATGCAACAAACAGGAACTGGCACTGGGCACTGGATCAATATGTTAGTCCCAACAATAGTATAAAAAGTTGCCAAAAGTATATGAAAGTTGTATAATATTGGCATGGAATAATCAAAAATTATAGATACGACGGAGACGTATCACCGCGCTACTACTACGGCGCTACAGCTAACTTATAGTAGTAGCGCGGGTGCGCCCGCGCTACTACTACATCTGTTAGTAGTAGCCTGGGCGCCACCCGCGCTACTACTATTAGTTTCAAAAATGAAAAAAATTCTCAATCCCGCGCGTGCTGTCAATGGTAACAATGGTTCGATCTAGCGACGGCAGGGGTCACTGGAGCTACGGAAGGGCAGCGGCAGACTAGATCCAATGCGGACTGCTGCAGCGGGCCCGAATCCATGGCCGAGCAAGGCGGCGGCGTGGGGCTCTTCTTCGCAGCCAAGGAAGCGAGTTCTTGGTCGTCCATGGCGATGACCTGCACGGGCAAGGACATCGGAGAGTGAGTCAAACCAGAGGGAGAGAGAGGAAAAGAAAAACGAGGGAGACGGGAAGGAGATGGAGGTAGCAGGGGGTTGGTCGCCTATGGTGAGGCGCTCCGGTGTGCTGGCATATAGATGGGGGAGAGGAAGGATTTGGGGGAGGAGATGGGGATTTCAGGGCTTTTCAAAAACCTTGTAGTTAGCAGGAGCGTGGGTCTATAACCCTCGCTACTACTATCAACTTAGTAGTAGCACGGGTTTATACCCCTCGCTACTACTATGGCATGTCCCCGGGGGGCACGGTAGAGACCGCTTAGTAATAGCGAGGGGTAAAAACCCGCGCTACTACTATCAACTTAGTAGTAGCGAGGGGTGAAAACCCGCTCTACTAGTAAGTAGAAGTAGCGAGGGTTATAAACCCGTGCTCCTAGTAAGCGTCTTCCTATAAGCTTTTCCCTAGTAGTGTAAGCTTGAAAACACAATAATCAGTGGTAGCAACAATATTTGAGTACAGACATAAGTTAAACAAGTGAGTACAAAAGGTAAAAGCAACATCTACCGAAAAGGAAAGGCCTCCTACCTGGGAGCCTCCTAACTACTCCTGGTCATCGGTGGCCTCCACGTAATAGTAGGTAACCTCGGGGTAGTCGTAGTCGTCGATGGTGGCATCTGGATCCTAGGATCCGCCATCTGGTCGCATCAACCGGAAAGGAGAAGAAATAAGGGTGGAAAGGGGAAGCAAAGCAACACTGAGTACTCCTGAGAAGTACTCGCAAGCATCAGATCTACACTAAATATGCATCAGTATCAAAGGCATGAGCTGTAACTATGGACTGAACTGTAGAATGCCAAAAGAGAAGGGGAAAGTCCTAGCCTATCTAAGACTAGCATCTTCAGGCCTTGTTTGTTTATTCCCGTCCCCACCGGTATTGGACCAAAACCCTGCCAATCCGCGCGGGTTTAGCCCCAGCCTTGATTGGGCCTCGGCGGGCTGTGGCAGCGGGGAAGCCAGCGAGGCGACGTGGTGCTTCCCCATTGGCCCAGGGCACGGCTGGCGATGGTGCGGGTGGGGGCCGGCCCTGTGGCACGGCGCCAAGTGGCGGCCGGGGAGCGAGGCGGCGTGAAATTTTAGGTGGGAGGTAGCTGGAGGTAGGGGAAGAGGTAGGGGAGGCCAAATTTGGCAAGGGGGTTATTTAAATAGGGTAGGGGCTAGGGTTTGGTGGGTTTTGGATCATTTCGGAGCCTTCCGATCGGGATCCAATGACAACGGAGCGGAGGGGGTCTAGGCAGGCCTAGGTGGGCTGGTTTATTGGCTGTGAAGAGGAGGTGGGCTGCGGGAAGAGAAGAGAGAGAGGCCCATAGGGTTTTTGGAGACCGAAAACGTCCGACGTTTGTCCGACTATATTGTCGTTGTAGGATTAACGGTTGGGCTATCAAACGAGCTACGAATGCGACTAAATTTGACAGGCGGTCTACCTACACTATACTAAGACCGCACGCCAGGTTTCAACCCATTCCGAGAACATTTTCTGACCACTTACAACATAAGGTTTCAAAGGTGCCACTAGCACGTGCGAGTGTGTCTGGGCTTAAAACGGACAATCGAAAGGACAAGGCAACGGGCAACTATGGACGGATGCAAGTTTTGAAACCATGCAGATGCAATGCACATGATGACATGGAAAAATACAACACGCAAGCAGATGACATGGCAACGACAGCGAATAACTGGAAGACACCTAGCGCATCGGTCTCGGGGCGTCATAGCGGGGCATCCGGGAATGCTTTCCCGAAGTTTGGCATTTTTCGGAAAGATGAACGAGAGGGGTCGGTTCGATATTCGCTATTCTAGGGATGTGTGACAAATGAATGCAAGGCATATTCGAAATTGTCACGTTTTTCTGAGCAACTTTCATGTATGAAACATTTTCATCGGAGTTACGGATTATTATATATTAATTTTGAAATTATTATTAAATTTCTAGAATTACTAGATTTAATTTAATTCAAAAATATGATTAATCCATTAGCATGACAGCAGCATGATGTCAGCAGTACAGAGGGATATTGACTGGGCCAAACTTACATGTGGGTCCTACAATCATTGACACGGTTTAATTAAACAGACTTTAATTATAGCTAGCTAGTTAATTAAGTTAATTAGATTAAGTTAATTATCTAATTAATCAGAAGTAATTAAGTTAATTAATTATCAAATTATTTAATTAACTATTTATTTACATATATTTTTAAATTTTCTATTTTCATTTTGTTTCTTTTTCATTTCAAAGGGGGTTGTGTCCACTTGTCATTGGCCCGGGGGGAGGGGTTGCACTAATTGGGGTTAGGGCATCTCTAGCCGCGCCCCCAGGAAGGCCTCCCCAGGCGTTTTTTGTGCGCTGGCACCGAAAAAACGGCCCAGTCGCGCCCCCAGGAGCCCGATTTTCGCCGGCCTGGGCCGAAAACAGCGCCGGCGGCCCCAGGCCGAACCCGGCGCGCTGAGGGGCACCCGGGGGCGCCGGGGCGAACCGTTTTTGCGCGAAAAAGCCGCGGGCCAGCCGCGTCAGCGACACGCCGTCTCGTCTTCCCCCAACTGCCTAGGTTCCCACGGGGAATCCATGGCAAGGCTACCGTCGGTCAGCCTTGCCATTGATTCCTCACGGGCGGCGCGTCTCAGGACGGCGCGCCGACGCCTCCCCTCCCTCGCACGCGTACACACGGGGCGCGGAGCGGCTATAAAAGCTGGCAGTCTCTCAGTCGCTGTGCCCACACTCGCCCCTCGTCGTCGCCCAGCCCTCTCTCTCCGTCCCCGTCGACCTCTCCCGGCAGCCCCTCTCTCTTTCTCTCTCTCCACCGCCACGTCGCCATGGCAGAGCGCTTCCCCGATGACGAGGCAGCAGCCAAAGGCTTCGGCCGTCAATCGCTCCGCGAACAAGAGTCCTGGCTCCTGTTCCAGGCGAACATCCCGGCGCCGCCGGACATGCGTGTCGGGCCGATGGGGTGGCGTCTCAGCGACGGGGGAGTGCCCGTTCCCCCGTTACCCGACGCCGTGGCGAAGCCCCGGTACTTCGCTGAGGAGGTCGAGGTGGCGCGCACCTCCTTAACCAACGACGAACGTTCCCTCCCCCAGTACGCCACCGGCAACCACGCGGCCTGGGCGGCGTACTTCCAGAGCCGCCAGCAGCAGCGTCTGGCCTCCACCAACGGCGCACCGGTGGTCGGCGGCGCCAAGAACAGCGAGGGGCACGCTGGATGGCGTGCTGGCGCACCTCGACGGCGGGGACAACCCGTCGTTGACATATCCTGCGACGCGGGCCGCCCCGTCGCAGCAACACCGGCACGCATGGGCGACAAGGAGGTTTGCCTCCTCCTCGTATTCCTCCTCCCGCTCGTCTTCCCACTCCTCCGGTTCTCCAGCTCTTCTCGGCGTCAAGGCCGAGCCCGTGGCGGAGACACCAATCGGCCGGCGCACCCGCAGCGTCGGCATCATCATCAACGAGGGCGGCCGGCGCGCCTCCTCCTCGTCGGCTCTGCCGTGCTTCGTCAAGCCAAAGATGGAGCCGGGGCTGGCGCCGGTGAAGACGGAGCCGGGGTTGGCGCCGGTGAAGGTCGAGCTCGACGTCGACGATGACGCGGCCCTGGAGTGGGCGTGCCAGGACTCCATTGCAGTGGAGAAGGCGCGCCGGGAGAAGGAGAAGGAGCGCCAGCGCGCCACCCTGCGCCGCTTTGAGGAACGCCGACGCGGCCGCGAGGAAGACGGCGTCGTCGTTTTATGCGACAGCGACGACGACGACACGCAGCCGCCGGTCCGCCATGGCGACGCTGGGCAGGGGTCCAGCAGGGGCGCCCGCGTCAAGGAGGAGAAGGCCGACGACGACGGCGGCGGCGATGACTTCAGCCCTTTCCTTTTTTAGATTAGGTTTATTATGTAATGAAAATGCGCGAAATTCGCCGAAATGCACCGTGTTTGGGCGAAATTTAACTAGTTTTTATCATATCTTCGCCGAAGTTTTTTTTAAATTTTTAATGCGCGCCTGGGGGCGGCCCTGGGGGGCCGACGGCTGGGGACCGACTCGCCCCCTGGTCTATTCTTTGCGCCGGCTCACCCCCAGGCGGCGCTTTTAGACGCCCCCTGGGGGGCCAACGGCTGGAGATGCTCTTAGCCCCCAAATTAGCACGGGATGGCCGGGGTGCACGCGAGAACGGCAGCCGCGCAGCCACAATGGTGGCCACCCGCAGCGGCCGGAGCTCGCGGCGGCAACAGTCAGCAACAGTAAGGGCGGCCGGAACTGGCACGAGCGACGGAGCGCGGCGGGGAGCTGGAGGTCCGGGTGGCTTCGGTGAGCAGTGTTAGGTGGGTGCGACGAAACCAAGGCGAGGCGCAGCTTAGGCTTGCAGACATGGGCAGGGCGGGCGCGAGGCAAATCCCGGCCCCGGCCAGGGCGGGGCCGACGGGCGGGCTACACCAGCGTGAGGCGATTGCGGGGATTGCGATAATTGGCAGAGGCAGACGCGGGGCCAGACGTGCGCGTGTTGGTTCACCGCGGGTGGGGTGAGGGCACAACGGGAGCGGCAGGAGCGCGGAAACTGCGGGCGAGAACTGTGGCGACCCGAGGAAATAGGGGGGCGAAGGGGTCGGGTTCCTCACCCCCATTGTAAGCATTCGAGGCGGCGAGGCTCGCCGATGCGCGTCGGGAGGAGGCCGGGGACGAGCGATGTCGTCGAGGTCGAGGTGACGATGTCGTGCGGCGAGGCAGCGACGGCCATGATCGAGAACTGGATCAGGGGGAATGGGGAGCGAGAGGGAGGGCTAGGGTTACTAGGGTTATAAAGGGGGCGGCTGGGCCGGCCAGGTGGCCTGGTGGGCCGAGGCCCAGTTGGGGGTTTCCCTTTTTATTATATTTATTGTTAATTTATTTTCCTATTTATTGTAGTTTTATAAATTGTAAAACCAACTCCTAAATTAGTGTTATCACATAGCCCACAGCCACAAAAAGTTTGGTGCAAAAATAAAACACTTTGTATATTTTTATTATTTAAAAGGCATTTGAATAATTGTTTGAGCCACTTTTTAATTATTTTAGGGTATTTAATCACTTTATAAAAATGTGTTTTCATCACTAATATTACCTATGAATTATTTGCCATAGTTTGAACAATTTAGTTTTGACATTTTGAAAACATTAATTATCTGACTTTATTTTAAATTGGAATTCTATCAGGATTGAATCAAAGGGCGTTTTAGCAAGAGTGAAAATGATGGCATGGCAACATTTGTAGGGGATTAATGTAGCTTGATTATCCGGGCGTTACAAATCTCCTCCACTACAAAAAATCTCGTCCCGAGATTTAGGTGGTAGAAGGAAACAAAACGGGGTATCCATGATGAAGACGATCCTCGCGTTCCCAAGTGGCTTCATCTTCAGAATGATTTTACCACTGAACTTTATGAAATTCAATATCCCTCTGACGGTGTGGCATTCAGCTTGATCAAGAGCGCGGACCAGACAGATACTTTAGACTTCGATGTAGCATTTTCAATTCTCACAAAAGAAGAAGCGTTTCACGCATTCAAGGAATAAATCCGTGCTTTGACATTTCGAACAAGATGAGCATGGTAGTGGCACAAATGATAGAAGCGGTATGTGATTTCAACCATTCCTTTCCCAGAATGAGGTCAAAATTGGAAGACTTCAAAAGAATGGGGAAAACATGGAATTCCATCCTTCAATTTCACGGGGACGTTGTGACTAACCATGGCGGTCCGACATTGGCCCCGGAATGCATCTTGGAATTCCGGCCAAGTGATGGCGGTTGCAACAGGTAAGGAACGCATGTGGCTGTCCCACCATTGATCAGCGGGACCTTTTAGGTAGTAAGCCGCGAAGATGACAAAGATGGCAGGGGATACACCAGTAGACTCCAAGTAAAAAGTGATGTCAAGGAGCCAGTCATCAACATCAAGGGGCTAAGTTGAGCTGCGGTCGATGACGGGGTTGAAATGCACAAAGTCTTGCAGAGTCACTGGGGCTGGTTGCTGGTTCATATTGGGACGCGGAAACTGAGCCATGAATCCTTCCATGAACTGGCGATTCAACTCAACTGTTGTATCATTCTGGCATGTATTCAGGCGGTGGTGGATTGTCGACACCACGGCCACGACCAGCGGGTCTAACCATCCTGCTTAAATACAACATGGGGTAGCTTAGCTAGGGTGGAGCAAGTTTATGGAGTCATTCATGATGTAACCATAACAATGAGCAAAGGCGCAGTATGTACAAAGCAGTAGTCATTGAAGACATACAGTTACATATACGGGGCCAATTTCACATTGTTCGTATGGGATCGAACAAGACAAACATCCTAGACATACTAGGTGGCATGCATACACGCGATGGAGGGCTACAACGTTGGCACATAGCAAGGCTACATCAACGTAGGAGAAAACCACTAGAGAGAGGGATCGGCAACTGACAATGCAGGGTGCCCTCGATAAGAGGATCCTGCAGTTAGTGAACATTGTGAAGCAGAACTTGGCCCTCTATTCAAGAAAGGGGTCATACAAACCTTCAGATGAATGTGATCACGAGAACCTAATATTAGAGTTAGCAAAATCATTTAACCCAAATAGAAGAGATATCAGAGTGTTAGAGAATAGACGAGTAGTACAAGATCCTAATACCACCCATTGGCGACGTGGGACCGTAAGCCACATAGCCATGTTAGTAAAAGTTTTCCCAAAGACTAGACTCAACTTCAGCCAAGGAGTTGGAAAGGGGGTTCCTACAGGCAGTTGGCTCTGGTACCAACTTGTGACGCCCCTGATGTGTCAGTACACTAGTCATACACGCAAATGTGTACGATCAAGATCAAGGACTCACAGGAAAATATCACAACACAACTCTAGACACAAATAAAATAATACAAGCTCTATATTACAAGACAGGGGCCACGAGGGCTTGAATATAGAAGTTCGAGAACACAAGAGTCAGAAGAAGCAACAATAAATGAGTACAGACATAAGTTAAATAAGTTAGCCTTAAGAAGGCTAGCACAAAAGCAACGTCGATCGAAAAGGCAAGGCCTCCTGCCTAGGAGCCTCCTAACTACTCTTGGTCATCTGTGGTCTCCATGTAACAGTAGGCACCCTCAGGGTAGTCATAGTCATCGGTGGTGGCATCTGGCTCCTGGGATCCGCCATCTGGTTGCAAAAACCAGAAAGGATAAGAATGAATGGGGGGAAGGGGTAGCAAAGCCACTATGAGTACTCATCTGAAGTACTCGCAAGCATCAGATCTACACTAAGTATGCATCAGTATCAAAGGAATGATCTGTAACTGTGGACTGAACTACAAAATGACATAATAGAAGGGGAAAGGCCTAGCCTATCGAGGACTAGCGTCTTCAAGCATCTTGTAGCATTCATAAGAGTACATAGTAGCATATTATATTTAACAAACATGATGTAGCATTAATGCCCAGAGATCCTTCCTCGACTCCTTGTGAGTAAGAAATCTCGGAGCCATCATATCCATCTCATGTCTCAAGTATATGTTCCTAGTTGTAATAGATCAGGATACATCTCCGAATGTCCATTACCGTGGACACGGCTATTCGAATAGATAACTTCCCTGCAGGGGTGCACCACATTACCCTACATGCTTGATTAACTCTAGCCGGACACACTTTCCTGGGTCATGCCCTACCTCGGAAGATCAACACATCGTAGCCCTACCTATGCCTCGCGGAGAGGTCCCCGCCGGTCTACACCCTTTGCTCTCCGGGTCATTGTACTCGGGGGAATACTAGCACCACATGTGCCTGGATGGTGTGATCCGACCCCGCGACAATGTTGAACTGGACGTCTGGCAGAGCTTTCAGAAGAAACGTACGATACCGAGTGCCCATATCTGATCGTGCGTGGCGGTTAGTGCGTGTAGGCCAGTGGCCAACTCAGATCAAATACCCAAACCTGGTAGTGCATTATTAACATAGTGACGGCTGTCGGGGCAAGTACGGAGCTACCACCACCACGTCGATGGTCCTGCTAAACAGCCAACCACCACAGTAACTCTCACGGGTGCTCTCCGAGCCCACCTAACCTTCACAGGTATCTCTCATGGGTGCTCTCTGGGCCCGCCCGACTTTCACAACGGACTGACATAAAAGTCAAGGTAACCGTGTGTCCAAAACTTGATGGTGGAAAATCCGAGGAATCACCCTCGATGGATTCCTGTCAATGTGACAGTCAAGGCGAACTAGGAGGAATCACCCTCGAAGGGTTCACACTTGAGGGGTTGCACGACAGAGTTGTATCGGAAGTGGTGAAGGAGGAATCACCCTCCGTAGACCACGACCAACTAGCTACACTATAGAGATCTCATCAAAAGTGGTTCATGAGGTATCAGCATCGACATTCGACAGTAACTCTGTATAGTCATACAACTAAAGGGAGTGAGGTGTTGTGACAGTCTCTGGTGATCGATCACGTTGATCGAATCATTTATGATGAAGCAGGGGCAACACGGACAAGATGGGGTCACTAGTGGATCACTAACCAACCTATACTAAGTAGTTTAGGATAAGCAGGTAAGGTACAACAGCAGGTGTCACGCCCAAGATGCGATTATATCCTTATCACGTGATAACCTCGTGATTGGGGCACAACCGCATTTCGGGCACTTAGCAAGATGGATATCATTACATCGTACCATTACATAATAGATGGCGATACATACAAAGGCATTCAATTGTCACGTGAATACAACAAAAATCATACAGAAACATCCGACTACAGATGAAAACACATGAAAAAGACAAATGACGTCCACCATACTAGCCCAGGATACCGACCAAAAACCTATTCCCTGAACGAAGAAGAAGCAGAAGAATAACTCCAACACAAGTAAACATCGCTCTCACGTTAAGTCATCACATTACCTATACCTGCAACTGTTGTTGTAGTAATCTGTGAGCCAAGAAGACTCAACAATAACATTACCATGGGTATCAAGACTAGCAAAACTTAATGGGTAGGGAAAGGACAAGTGGTGAGGTTGCAGCAAGCGACTAAGCATTTGTCTGGTGGCTAACTTATGATTCCAAGATAAAAATGAGAAGGTAAGCATAGCGGTCGCAAACTAGTAATGATCAATAAGTGATCCTGAACTACCTACGAGTCAAACATAACCCCACCGTGTTCTCTTCTCTAACTCACTTGAAAACAAACGGTCACGGTTACGCACACGGTTGGTGTATTTTATTTTGGATCTTGTGTCAAGTTCTCTACAACCAGATATTATAAATTTCCAATCTGCCACATAACCACATGCACAACATTCAAAAGATCAAACCCTGTAGGGTTGTCCCAACTTAGTCCATCACAATCTCTCACGATCCGTGGAGGTAAAACCTCCATCTTGGGGACAACCCGATCAAACTCGGAATCCTGGTGCACAAGACATTTCGACAATGGTAAAACAAATCCGGCAAGACCACCTGATGTGCCGACACCCTCATAGTAGCCGCCCATATCTCGTCTCAGGCCGTGATCAGATTGGTCAGTCTACATGTTTATACCAATCCTCAGGCTACCCCGTGTTGGCCTCGTAATCTGCCCGTTTGGGACCAACACCATCAGCACTGGCCCCCTGTAATATGTTAAATTACTCCTCGAGTAGCTCTAGCTCCCTATGTGTCAAATCTAATATCCTGTTTATTATGTTGTGAAATGTTAAAACCAAAGTTGGGCCTTGCTGGAAGAGTTTTATTCAAAGCGAACTGTCAAGGGAGGCCCATAAACCCCGACCCTTTAGGAACGCAAAATCGAGGAACATAACACGGGTTTAGCAAAACTAGGGCGGCAAGAGTTGACCAAAACACTAGGAAAAAGTCCGAGCCTTCCATCCTTTACCATGTAAGAGATATTGTAAAATTCCAAAATATCCATGTTCCAACCTGGAACAACCTTCAACTTCACCTACAACTAGCAACGCTATAAGAGGAGCTGAGCAAAGCGGTAACATAGCCAAACAATGATTTGTTGGGACGATGGAAAAGGTTAGAGGCTGTTTCATGGCATTTTGGCAGGCTCGATAAACAAGTGGTAGGAAGCGTGACATAGTGATGGCATCGAGACAACTAGCATAGCAAAGATAGTAGTGGGATCCAAGGTGACGGTCATCTTGCCTGAGATCCCTGCTAGGTAGAAGATCGAGTCCATGAAGTGGACGAAGCCACATAGAAGAACCAAGCATAGTCAAGCGAATCCTCACGATCTCCACGAAACAGGAACTAACGAGAAAAAGCACAACCGAAAAGAGCCAAACTACATGATAAACACACAACACATAAACATGTCATGATGCTCAACCAAGTATGATGTATGACAAAGCTATATGATGCTAATCATGACAAGAGATGATGCATACAAAACATCACATCGAAGCAAGTTTAAATGAGGCCAGAAACAACATATAACAATTCCGATAAGTCCTCATATGAAAATTTCAAAATTGGTCCAGATCTGAATAACACATTATGTTAAAGTTGTTAAATAGCAAGTTAACATGCATCATGATGATCTACACGTCTTTCTAGTCAAGTTACATATAAAGTTCATTTAATTCGGACCTAGGGCCTAGAAGATATGAGCAAAACAAGTTAAACATGGCATTGATGCAAAATGCATTCAAACATGAAGCACACATACTCAAAACATGGATGCAACAAGATAATATGAAACTATATGCAATACAAAGCAAGTTTCATATAGAACATGCTCCAAACGGAGCCACGGTTCAACACATACGCACGAAACAAGTTTAAATCACAATCTTCCCAAAACTGCAACTAGGCACATTGCAAGCATCATAACAACATGCTACAAGAACAAAATTGGCACAAACATGATATGCACTTGAAGAACAGGTAACATGCTTCAAATAAAATTAAGGTTCAGGTTCATAGACATCAAGATTAATCCAATATGATCAATGCAAAAAGCAACTTTATAACACAGATTATGACTCTGAAAAACAGGGCATACATGTGAGCAGAAATAGCGTGTTGACATGTTGGAGGCATGAAACAGAGATTCTAAAGTGCAAGAACATAGCAAAAAAAAGCATGGCATGTAATTAAAGGTTAAACATGGCAAAACATGCTTACCAAGCATATTCCAACAACCTCTAGATCAATATCATTCATCAATACAAGATTGCAAGTTATAACAACTTCTCAGACTTAGTGAAAAATAGAGTATGGCAGAAAACAGATTCATGATGCATACTTTGAGACAACAAAAGTATATGCTACAGGCATTATTCATGGCATCGAAGAGCATGGCATGCTAGTACTAAAAGCATAGAATAGAACAACATTACTGAGCATGAGCATTTGAGAAATAGGTTTGATGATAACTTGAATGCAAAAGGGGCAAGTGATATGCAAAAGTTTCAGACTTAGCAGATTTCAACAAGTGTAGAACTTCAACATTATCATAGCATGTTTGCAAGCTTGAATCACTCACGACAAGGAATATCATGGCATGAATATAATTCTAGCATCAAGAAGACATGAAAATGAAGCAAAGTCATGTTGACAAGATGCTCATATAACACATGCATTAAATCATTCAAAAATAACAAAAGGGCAAGTTATAACAATTTTCAGAAGTTAACAGCAACATGCACTTTTGCAATAGGGATAACCATGCCAAGATGAACTCTAATATGAATGCAACCATCACCATCATGTAGAGCACAAAGAGTAGGTCAAAAAACATATATAACACATCACCATGGGGCAAATATGCACAAAGTTATGATTAGCACAAAATGATTATATGTTGTACGAATCCAGGGACTTGGTGAAATTTTACCCTCGAGAAAACCGGTCGAGAGGGACGGAGGGATCCCGGGGGAAGGGGTGTGTTTGGTTGGCGGGACGAGCCCTTCCCGGGTCGGTGGCATCCCGACAGCGGGTCAAGGTCGGACCGCCGGCGGTTGATGTCAACGGCGAGGCCCCGAGAAAGTCCAACAGTCGGTCATCAACGTATGAACCCAAGTCGTAGCAAGCTACAAGGAATTAAAGGAACAACGCGTGACATTTCCCCTAAGGGACAGACACAGGAACGAAGAAGGGCACATGCCGGCCAGCCTAAGTGTTCCGGAGTAGTAGCAAGCTACCAAGGCTCAGTGGAAGCATTAGGAGACATTTCCCTGTAAGATAGGCTACCAAGGGTAAACAACTAGGTGTCGGATCCCACACATAGCAATACATATTACACGTACGCATAACATGCAAGTATGTGCTGTACAACAAGGCATCACAACATAACTCAACAACTCATATAGATAAAGGCCCAGAAGAGCCATCATAGCATTTATTACAAACAGAGGTCACATGACCCAACATACAGAGCATACAGGCAACGGAAGCATAACATGTCTGAGTACAGACATCTAAAAAAATGAAGAAGGCTGAAAGCCTGACTATCTACAAGATCCTACAAGGGTACAAGATCGTAGCTGAGGTAACAAGCTAAACGTCGAAGTCCACGCGGAACCACTAGCGAGACTGAAGTCTCTCTGCAAAAACATAAATTAAGCAAACGTGAGTACGAAGGTACTCAGCAAGACTTACATCAGAACTAGCTACATATGCATCAGTATCAACAAAGGGGTGGTGGAGTTTAACTGCAGCAAGCCAGCTTTGACTCGGTGGCTATCCTAAACTACGACTGCAAGCAACTCTTTTGAGGTGGCGCACACAAGTCCACATATTCACCAATCAATACACCACTATGGATCCGCTCCCGTCTCCCTACGAGAAGGCCATCCATAGCACTCACGCTTATCTTGCGCGTTTTAGAGTATCCACTTTCACTTGTCTATGAATTGTTATAGGCAACCTAGAAGTCCATTTCCGCGGACACGGCTATTCGAATAGATTATATATAACCCTGCAGGGGTGTACTTCTTCACACACTCTCTCACCACTTACCGCCGTTTACACGACATGTACTCGGCAACCTTCAAGCGGAGGCCAGCGATGGTGTCGGCCACGACCTGACTAACCACACAAGTCTCTCGTCCAGGTTTATCGCCTATTTGGGTTCCATCCGTGGGGAGATCCGGCCGGGGTGTCGCTCACGACCCCAAACGATGTGTGCAGGGTTCCCGCATCACCAAACAGGCAATCGGTACACCGTGCCATATACCTGCTGCATCACAGCCCACCCCGAGGGTCAGCGCTGCGCACGACCTCCAGTAAACTACAAACACCAGAAACTAGTTGCAACTCCTGGACAGAGATCATGTTGATTAATAAGTCGAGAGAGTCAATTAAGGATCCCAATGTGTGGTAGTAGCTGTTTCATGGACCAACCAACACAGAACTCAGTTCCTGAGGACGGCTGCAATGAGACAACCCACCATGTACTCCTACATGGCCTCTCATCGCTACCTTTACCAAATCGTGTTCACACACTTAGCTCACACACAGTAGGACATGTTCATAACCGTTCCAATTCATCTCCGATGAATCATACCCGGTACAACTCTAAGCAATAGCAGGCATAACCAGAAAGCATGAATGAGTAGGCACAACATGGCTCAAACAACTCCTACTCATACTAGTGGGTTTCAACTATTTACTGTGGCAATGACAGGTCATGCAGTGGAAAGGGGTTCAACTACCGCAGCAGGTAACAGTTGAAGCGTTGTTGTCCAATGCATTAAAAGAGAGCAAGAGAGAGAGAGTGGGATTGTATCGGAATGCTCAATGGGGTTTTGCTTGCCTGGCACTTCTGAAGATAACATTGAGTCTTCATCGGTGTGATCGATCACATCATCGGAACACGTCCACTGGAAGGGGACAAAACCGACAAACAGAGAAAGAACACAATCAATGCAATGCAACAATATGATGCATGAACATGACATGGCAATATGATGTGGATTGAGCTAATGCAACTAGTAACACAATTAAATGAAGTTGGTTTGAATCCAAGATTCAAATTCAAACTCCATATGTGATTATTTAAATGCCATTTAATTGATTTGACCTGATCAGCAGGTTTAACTTATTCAAACATGCATGAAAATGCCATAAACAGATTCCTTGGATTTTTCTGATCATTTTTCATATATAAATTATTTTCATCTGAGCTACGGTTGATTTTATATGATTTTTAGAAGTTTTGAATATTTTCTGAAATAAATAAATCATTTCTGATTTATTTAAATTTCCAGAAAACACTTATTGTGTCAGCATGACGTCACTGTGATGTCAGCAGTCAACAGAGGCTGGTCCAAGTCAAACCTGACGTGTGGGGTCCACACATCAATGGCTCTGCTAATTAACAGGGTTAATTAGCACTAACTAAATTCTAAACTAATCTTATACAGGACAGGGCTCACACGTCAGTGACTAACTAACTAACCGATTAATTAAAACTAAACTAGGTTAATTAGCAGGATGGGCCCCACTTGTCAGCGAGTTAGTGGTTGACTAAGGGCGTGGGGCCCATACGTCAGTGACCCGGGGGGGTCAACCCACCGGTCAAACCAGTCAAACGCGCCGGCGGCTCGTCGCCGGCGGTGACAGACGCGGTGGAGGGCTCGGAAAAAGCCCTCCGGTGACCAAAATAGCAGCGGAGAGCATCTACGTGCTCCTGGGACTCTCGCGCATCTAGGGGTGCAGCCGGATTCGCCGGGGATGGCCGGAGTCGACGGCAACGACTGCAGGAGCGGCGGCCGGAGTACGGTGGTGACACGTGCGACCACTAGGGGGCACGGGAAGGCAAGGTGAGGTGCGCTACGTGTTCGTGAGGTCATTAGGAGCTCGGTGGTGCACTCAGGTGGAAGCTCCAGTGGCTATAGCCACGGCGGCGACATCACCGGCAGCGGGGAGCTCACGGGTGCGGCGGCTACTGCGGCTAGAGGTGTAGACAAGCTCGGGGAGTAGGGGAAAACGACGGCGGAGCTCACCGGGGGGTCGGTGAGCAGCTGAGTGGGCTCGGGGAGGCACCGGAGTCGGCGAATCGGCGGCGAGGATCGCCGGCAGCCGACGAGGGGAACGGCGATGCAGACGGCGTCCATGGGCTTCCGGCGTCGGTCGGCTCGGCGAGGAGGAAGAGAGGGACGAGGCGAAGCTCGTGGGCATGCTAGAAGGGCGAGGCGGCAGCGGTGGCTATGCCTGCGGCGAACGGCGGCGACGGTCGTGTTCGGTTTGGGGAAACGAAGGAGGGGGGAGCGTTCTGGGGAGAGAGGGAGAGGTGCAGGGGGTCCAAGGGGTGCGTGGCATCCGTGGAGGCCTCCAGGGGGGTCGAGACGCAGACAGGCAGCCTGGAGGTGGCCGGCGTGTGGCCACACGCAGCGAGCACACGCCCTCCGTCCTTCTGTCACGAGGAAGACGACAGGGGAGGGCCAGGTGGGCTGGGCCGAAACTGCTGGGCCACCAGGTAAGTGGGCCTCAGGTAAGCTTCTCTCTCTCTTTTCTTTCTGTTTTCTGTTATCTATTTCTTTTGTAACTTTGTGGCATTTCTAAAAATGCTTAGGCACTTTCAAAAATCACCAAACTGCTCATGCCCACTGTTTAGCATATAACCAACATGGAACATTTCAGTTTAGGATTATTTGGACATTTAGAATAATTAGTAGCATTTAAATGCCCAAATGCAAATACTTTAAGATTTAATTCAAAAATCCGGAATGGTCCAAGAAATAGGTGCAACATTTTTGGCAGAGGTTTTTAATCAATCCAAAAATGATGAACTTTTCCCAATGGCATTTTGGGTTTATTGAAAAAGATTTTAATTTGACCCTAGTTGGATTCATTTAGTGCTAGGGTTTGAACATCCCCATTTCAAATTTAACAAAATTTTAAACATGATGCACAGGCAAAACTATCCTAGGGCAAAGTAAAGCTAGGGATGTGACAACTCACCCCCACTAAACAAGAATCTCGTCCCGAGATTCAAGCGTAGGGTAAGAAATCAGAGGGGACACTAATTAACACAAACTTCTCGATCCAGTTTTCCTCCTCGAACTTGTTGATTCATTGCATCATGTAGATCCTGGCATCTTTGATTTCAAGGCTTCATCCAACACGACAAAAAAATAACGTAAACTCTATAGGATTTGATCTTCTCGAAGATTGAGTAATTCAAGATCAACTCATGGATTGAGACGTTGAAACATTTCTTGAGTTGAGACACGGAGTACACCTCCAGGGGAATGGAGTGAAATAAATGATGAAAGTTCACTTGGCAGGCAAAATTCCACACCTAAGAAGATGGTGATCGATGTCACTAGACGGGGCACCTTTTAAGAAGATGACTCATAGAGTTATTCCCTTAAGTGGCAAAAAGAATTACTTTTGATATAGAGGTCATTGAAACTCTCTATACCAGCCGGAGGCAAATCACAATCGATCGTTTGACGGAGTCCGAAGGAATGACATTCTTCGGCCAAAAAGGATGATGTGGACTACCTTGTAAAAGACAACACAAGGGATGATTTTGCTTATCATCGGAAATGGATGGAACCTATGGTAGGACCACTTTTGAAGATAATCCTGAACAGCAGTGATTGAGAACGGTAACCCATGGAGAATTGGCACATTGGTGGTGCAAGCTGGGAACAAAATGCAAATGCTGGGAATGATTCTGGTAACTGGGTAGAATCCCAACAGTAGAGAGTAAATCTACTCTTGAGGGGTTATAGCATAACCAAGAGCACTGGGAGCAATCCCGGTTGGTGTCGAGGATAACACCTAGTGCTTGTGCGTGCTCTCAAGAACTTGAGTATTCCCATATTCATCATGGTTTTACCAATATCCGTGTCAAGGATCCTGGCAACACCACATACTACCATGATGAATAGCGATGGACAATGCAGATGCAAAGAAAGATAACACTTCTCAGATTTCACCTTAGCAGAGTCAAGGGCAAAATCTGGATGATCGACCGAGAGACATTTAGCACTCCGCTTCTAATGTTCTCCTTGGTGTACTAGGTACCACGGTCAATGCTTAAAAGCATCAACATGGCCATCAAGTAAGGGTCGGACTTCGGAAGCACAAAAAGTCCATAAGGAACAACTAGGGAGTAATTCCTACGAAGTCCTTATGGGGAGGTGGCCAATTTCTTCAATCAAGATACTACAACAATAGGTCTTCCGGCTAGGTGTGTTGGCCACGACATCCACTTTACCGGTAATCGAGAGACCAATATTATAGTTCTTGGGAATTGCACCAACCATCATATCTGCCTGAGATTCAGTTCTGATTGGTCTCAGGATATTCCAGACTCATCGAGTCTAGAAAGAAAAATGAAAGTTTGCAACACAAATTGACGAGACGGCGTTGCGAGATTCTCGGGAATGAACTACGATAGCAAGCTCCAAAACATGAGCTGGTTCTGCTACAGACCTGTGAACACGTTGTCCAAGACAAGCATGACCGCATAGCAGTCTTATAATAAAACACTACCGAGTTCTGGTGGGGAACCATCGTCTAGGATATCGAAGTCCTTAGATAAGTCATATGATTAGCTCTTATGATGGAACTTTTCTCCTTGAACAAATCAATCAGTGGCTTGGTGTGCTAGGGATACATATAGAGTGAAGGTTGCAAATATCCAAACCACAAAATACTTCGCACGTATGCATGACTGACTTGGGATGATTCCACAGGAAGCAAAACAAACTTTCTCGAACTCACGGCAGCAACTTGCACCAAATGCACATGAATTAGGGAAAGTCTCTCCTCTCATCCAACATATACCTCATGAACGGAACACGAAGGCCATGCTTGAGAAGTTTCCAATACTAACTTAAATGTTCAGCATGAATCGTGGTCAAGATAACGATGTTGATGGGCTCAACAACGGGTCATCGAGATATCCATGAAGATGGAATTCCACAATTTATATGAACAAGGTGGTAGCATTGGTCAGACCAAGAGATATAATGAGGTATGCTCGAGGGACACCCATGAGTAAAACAACATTATGAATATCATTGGTTCTGATTTGATTTGATGATAGCCTATACTCAAATCAAAGTTTTGATATGACAATAGGTCCAACAACTGATCACAAGGACCAATTGATGAGGATATCATCTATCTTCAACACACGCAAATATACTCCTTGAGATGAACTAAGCTGGCGAGCTTTTATCTTCCAACTCTCCAAGTTATTGTTTTAGCTTAACCAACCAGTTCAGGGTATCCAACACAGATTCTTGGAGAAGTGGTGATTTTTAGGGAACCAACTTGATCACGAACTCAACATGGCGGTCAGGTGACAACCTGGTAATACTTCCGAGAAGATATTCGGAAAATCACGAACCACCGATATGTTGCTAAGTCCGAGAACAATCTTGCTTTTCAAGGCAAGACGATATGATCAAATGAGCGAGGACTTAACAAAATCCTAACTCATCAATCAAGGAGTGCACCAAGAAAGTGGACTAGGTAGCAGGATCAAACTTAGGATGATGATTCAATAATCAACTCGCTAAGGATGACGTTATTGTCCATTTAACTACCAAGCAACGAAGTTGCTAGGAGTATTGATTTCACACATCACAATTCACTTGTCGGTATTCCGGTTACCATAACACGGAGATCGAGAAATAAACGATGATGGCGAGAAGTATCACCTTATCAAAAGTTCATAGGAGGTGGTGCAATTCTCATGACATTCTTGACATAAAGATGGTAATACTCCAGGATAGAACAGTTTAGAATCTGCATTAGCATTCTTCATCTGCAAAGTACAACTTCTTTGACCCAATCCTGGATATGGATAAGGTACTGGAGTTTGTTTCTCCTAGTCATTCCGAGATAGAATGAATTGACGGATCACAAGAGTAAAAGGCATCGATAAACACGAATGCACAACTACTCCTGACTATCAACTGATAGACGAGGTCATAACACAACTGAAAGGGACAACTCAAAGGAACATATAACTTTCTGAGTTGTGGATGCATAGATTAGTATGTCGAACTAGTTCAACATATTTCTTCCAGATAATCCATGCAGAAAGGTAGGACTGGCAGAGTCACAATATGAATGGAGTGCTACTCAAGAGCACTCGGGTTGTGATCTTTTGGTTCAGAAAAACTTCTGCCATGATGGTTCATGGTGTTGGAAGAAGGATATACCACGGACCTCGAGGGCTATCACAAGGTTACTAATATCCTAAAGGGACGAGCAAATACTACCAACATGAAGTAGGTAGAAAGAGTCTTGGGTTCAGGAACCCAGGAGTAGAATGCTTACTAACTAAATGGCATCACGGGATGCTTTCGAGAACAATGGCCAGAATCATCACACCGTGAATATAAAGCAATGCTAGCTTACTGGGTGATCTTCTAAGACAGCTAGGGTCATAATAATAATTCCAACGTATATGTCGAGGTAGCAGAGTACCTCAACACACTGACTAGTGTGCTTAGTCTGGCCCAAAGGTACATCGGAACATGAAAGAAAGGTTTGCAAATGCATCAGATTATTTAGAAACCTGGAATGACTCGGATAGCATAACGGCTGCAAATGCTCAAAAATACTTTTGAGATCCAAGCAAAAAGGGGAGCATATCCACTTAACATCATAATGTTAGGGTTCTGGGACCAACAGTTGAACAAACAGAAGTAGTAGAAACTTAACTGAGGGTTGAATCCACAATAACGTGATCCTGATAAATAGAATGATAATCCTAGTTCTTAATCCCCGTAGAAAGAAGAAGGTGACTCAGATCAGAAGGTCATAGGGTAGAGGAGTAAAAAGAGCCTTACGTTCCCTTCCACAAACAATTCCCTTACATAACTATTGAATTTCTAGACACAACTTCTACCAGTTTGTCTTACTAATCCTACAGGCAGTCAGGCTCTGATACCAAAGCTGTCAGGACCCCGATCCTAAGTCACACAGGTCTAGCCCGTAACACACCATATCACTTTGCGGCCTCACGCACGGTATCCCCACGGGTGCCACCTTACCTGGCCCGGGACCGTTTGCGCATTTTGGCACACGTATATGATAGTGTCGCTAGCATCCATTTGACAGAGAACCCGGGCCTACATGACCAGTTATAAACCAAAAGTGGCACTAAATTACAGAGACAGGCATACATGACCCAGCAACGAACGTGTCGGTCATCAACGTATGAACCCAAGTCGTAGCAAGCTACAAGGACTTAAAGGAACAACGCGTGACATTTCCCCTAAGGGACAGACACAGGAACGAAGAAGGACACATGCCGGCCAGCCTAAGTGTTCCGGAGCAGTAGCAAGCTACCAAGGCTCAGTGGAAGCACTAGGAGACATTTCCCTGTAAGATAGGCTACCAAGGGTAAACAACTAGGTGTCGGATCCCACACATAGCAATACACATTACACGTATGCATAACATGCAAGTATGTGGTGTACAACAAGGCATCACAACATAACTCAACAACTCATATAGATAAAGGCCCAGAAGAGCCATCATAGCATTTATTACAAACAGAGGTCACATGACCCAACATACAGAGCATACAGGCAACGGAAGCATAACATGTCTGAGTACAGACATCTAAAGAAATGAAGAAGGCTGAAAGCCTGACTATCTACAAGATCCTACAAGGGTACAAGATCGTAGCTGAGGTAACAAGCTAAACGTCGAAGTCCACGCGGAACCACTAGCGAGACTGAAGTCTCTCTGCAAAAACATAAATTAAGCAAACGTGAGTACAAAGGTACTCAGCAAGACTTACATCAGAACTAGCTACATATGCATCAGTATCAACAAAGGGGGTGGTGGAGTTTAACTGCAGCAAGCCAGCTTTGACTCGGTGGCTATCCTAAACTACGACTGCAAGCAACTCTTTTGAGGTGGCGCACACGAGTCCACATATTCACCAATCAATACACCACTATGGATCTGCTCCCGTCTCCCTACGAGAAGGCCATCCATAGCACTCACGCTTATCTTGCGCGTTTTAGAGTATCCACTTTCACTTGTCTATGAATTGTTATAGGCAACCCAGAAGTCCATTTCCGCGGACACGGCTATTCGAATAGATTATATATAACACTGCAGGGGTGTACTTCTTCACACACGCTCTCACCACTTACCGCCCTTTACATGACATGTACTCGGCAACCTTCAAGCGGAGGCCCAGCGAGGGTGTCGGCGACGACCTGACTAACCACACAAGTCTCTCGTCCAGGTTTATCGCCTATTTGGGTTCCATCCGTGGGGAGATCCGGCCGGGGTGTCGCTCACGGCCCCAAACGATGTGTACAGGGTTCCCGCATCACCAAACGGGCAATCGGTACACCGTGCCACGTACCTGCCGCGTCACAGCACACCCCGAGGGTCAGCGCTGCGCATGACCTCCAGTAAACTACAAACACCAGAAACTAGTTGCAACTCCTGAACAGAGATCATGTTGATTAATAAGTCGAGAGAGTCAACTAAGGATCCCAATGTGTGGTAGTAGCTGTTTCATGGACCAACCAACACAGAACTCAGTTCCTAAGGACGGCTGCAATGAGACAACCCACCATGGCCTCTCATCGCTACCTTTACCAAATCGTGTTCACACACTTAGCTCACACACAGTAGGACATGTTCATAACCCTTCCAATTCATCTCCGATGAATCAGACCCGGTACAACTCTAAGAAATAGCAGGCATAACCAGAAAGCATGAATGAGTAGGCACAACATGGCTCAAACAACTCCTACTCATACTAGTGGGTTTCAACTATTTACTGTGGCAATGACAGGTCATGCAGTGGAAAGGGGTTCAACTACCGCAGCAGGTAACAGTTGAAGCGTTGTTGTCCTAATGCATATAAAGAGAGCAAGAGCGAGAGAGTGGGATTGTATCGGAATGCTCAATGGGGTTTTGCTTGCCTGGCACTTCTGAAGATAACATTGAGTCTTCATCGGTGTCATCGATCACATCATCGGAACACGTCTACTGGAAGGGGACAAAACCGACAAACAGAGAAAGAACACAATCAATGCAATGCAACAATATGATGCATGAACATGACATGGCAATATGCTGTGGATTGAGCTAATGCAACTAGTAACACAATTAAATGAAGTTGGTTTGAATCCAAGATTCAAATTCAAACTCCATATGTGATTATTTAAATGCCATTTAATTGATTTGACCTGATCAGCAGGTTTAACTTGTTCAAACATGCATGAAAATGCAATAAGCAGATTCCTTGGATTTTTCTGATCATTTTTCATATATAAATTATTTTCATCGGAGCTACGGTTGATTTTATATGATTTTTAGAAGTTTTGAATATTTTCTGAAATAAATAAATCATTTCTGATTTATTTAAAATTCCAGAAAACACTTATTGTGTCAGCATGACGTCACTGTGATGTCAGCAGTCAACAGAGGCTGGTCCAGGTCAAACCTGACGTGTGGGGTCCACACGTCAGTGGCTCTGCTAATTAACAGGGTTAATTAGCACTAACTAAATTCTAAACTAATCTTATACAGGACAGGGCCCACACGTTAGTGACTAACTAGCTAACCGATTAATTAAAACTAAACTAGGTTAATTAGCAGGGTGGGCCCCACTTGTCAGCGAGTTAGTGGTTGACTAAGGGCGTGGGGCCCATACGTCAGTGACCCGGGGGGGTCAACCCACCGGTCAAACCAGTCAAACGCGCCGGCGGCTCGTCGCCGGCGGTGACAGACGCGGTGGAGGGCTCGGAAAAAGCCCTCCGGCGACCAAAACAGCAGCGGAGAGCATCTACGTGCTCCTGGGACTCTCGCGCATCTAGGGGTGCAGCCGGATTCGCCGGGGATGGCCGGAGTCGACGGCAACGACTGCAGCAGCGGCGGCCGGAGTACGGTGGTGACACGTGCGACCACTAGGGGGCACGGGAAGGCAAGGTGAGGTGCGCTATGTGTTCGTGAGGTCATTAGGAGCTCGGTGGTGCACTCAGGTGGAAGCTCCAGTGGCTATAGCCACGGCGGCGACATCACCGGCGGCGGGGAGCTCACGGGTGCGGCGGCTACTGCGGCTAGAGGTGTAGACAAGCTCGGGGAGTAGGGGAAAACGACGGCGGAGCTCACTGGGGGGTCGGTGAGCAGCTGAGTGGGCTTGGGGAGGCACCGGAGTCGGCGAATCGGCATCGAGGATCGCCGGCAGCCGACGAGGGGAACGGCGGTGCAGACGGCGTCCAGGGGCTTCCGGCGTCGGGCGGCTCGGCGAGGAGGAAGAGAGGGACGAGGCGAAGCTCGTGGGCATGCTAGAAGGGCGAGGCGATAGCGGTGGCTATGCGTGCGGCGAACGGCGGCGACGGCCGTGTTCGGTGGGGGGAAACGAAAGAGGGGGGAGCGTTCTGGGGAGAGAGGGAGAGGTGCAGGGGGTCCAAGGGGTGCGTGGCGTCCGTGGAGGCCTCCAGGGGGGTCGAGACGCAGGCAGGCAGCCTGGAGGTGGCCGGCTGCTTGATGGCTTCTCGCCCCTCGTTCGTTACCCCAAGTGGAAGGTTTGAGATGCAGTGTAGCGGAAGTTTTCCCTTGGCAAAGATACCAAGGATCGATTTCCCTGAGACTCCCAGTTTCAACAGGAAGGTGTCAACTGCTAACGGCGCCAGATATTAGCAATCAACGTGGACCTGCACACAAATACAAATAACTTTGCTCCCAACGAGTACAGAGAGGTTGTCAATCTCTCCGGCCTTGTAGTTTACAAAGGATCAAACGCAAGTGATAATAGTGATAGGTAATGCTGCAATAGTAAGTAAAAGCTGAAAGTAAATAGCGGATGTGATCAGTGATGGTAATATGGACCGGAGTCCCATGATGTTCACTAGTGATGTCTCTCTCCCAAAAGACGATAAAACATCTATGTGAGGTGAACGAATTACAGCTGCGCAATTGACAGAATTATGTGCGCAAACCAATGCTAACTATGTTACAAGAAAGGTAGAGGTTCAAAGCATGGGCGGTACGCCAAGGCAAGTAGACCGAAATCCATCTGCATCTACTACTAATCATTCACCTTGATATATCTATCCAGAACATCTCGCTGGTATTAAGTTGCGAGTCCCACCCATAGTGTAAACTCAAAGCAACAGACAACTGCATTAAAAGAACTTTGCGTAAAGTAAACAATCCTTGCACCCGCGGGCACAAGCACCGTTGTTTTCCTCCTTGTGGCAACAGCACATCCCCTAGACTCATGTTTCTGTCACTCAAGCTAGTCATCGAGGGGCATGAACCCACAATCAAGCATAACGTTCCCTCTTGGAGTCACTACCTATCACTTGGCCAAAGCAATAAATAACAACGGAGAACATGCAAGAATTACTTACGAACATAAATATAAAAGAGGTAGACAAATATATTACTCAAACACAATCTGAACATAATCTCACAATCCATCGGATCCCAGCAAACTCATCATACAACAGCATAAGGATTACATATGTGCCTCGATCATGTAGGGCAGCTCACGAGGACTAGTTAGTGAAGCACAAGAACGGGAGGAGAACATCACATAGCTACTGGTCATGGACCCATGGTCCAAGGGAGACTACTCACAACTCATCCGGGAGGCGTCCATGGTGGTGGAGAAGCTCCCGGTGGTGATCCTCCCCTCCGGCAGGGTGCCGGGAAGAGTTCTCCTGGTGCTCCCGATCTTGGAAGCGGCGGCGGCGGCGGAACAGAGATGAGATCGTGAAAAAGGGTTCTCGTCTCGAGTGTTTCGGGACACGATATAAATATATGCCAAAGGGGGGCATCAGCGGAGGCTCGGGGGGCCCAGGCACCCCCCCCCCCCCGGTGCGGCCAGGGGGGGCCCGCACCACCAGGGCGCCTGGAGCCCTGGTGGCCCCCCTCCGGCTGTACTTTGGCAGCTGGGAAGCTTCTGGAATGCTGATTTTTTATATAATTTTTCCGGGATTTTTCTGGCAGTTCTCGTAACGTGAAAACCTGAAATACAAAAACAGCAGAAAACAGAAACTGGCACTGGGGTGCACTAAGTTAATAGGTTAGTCCAAATATGATCAAAAGTGTATGGAAGTGTATAAATATCATAGCAATATCACCCAAAATAGGCATGGAGCAAGCAGAAATTATAGATACGTTTTGGACGTATCAACATCCCCAAGCTTAATTCCTGCTCGTCCTCGAGTAGGTAAATGATAACAAGAATAATTTCTGTGGTGACATGCTATTAACCATATAAGGATTTTTCATAGTCATATGACAAAAGCTTACTGAGACAATGAATCTTTAGTAATTAAGTTGCCTCATGAGAAAATCACAAAGAACTGAAAGTTTTACAATATGGTATTGAAACATCAAATAGATTTGTAATGAGCATGGTGTGCAAATATGATAAAGTGATATCTCGCTTGCCCCCTTTAGTGAAGCAAAACATAAATGCAGAGGCACCTCCAAGGTTTAAGTGATGACTAGATACAATGATTTCAAAATAAACGATATCATAATCATGCAAAAGACAATGCTACTTTGGGACAATGCACATTACACTCAGAATGACAATCATGCTCTTAGTAGTTGGTGCTTTAAAAGAAGGTGGAGACTCTCAAACCATGGCCTTTGTTGGCAAGGTTGAAAATCCGTAGTCGGAAACAAAGACAAAACATGTACCAGAGCTCTTGGTTTTAAAAACAGAGGTAGTAATTATTATTTTCTTAGATCATGCATGTTTCGTCAACGAATGCTAGCAGATAACTCAATCACTTCTTGAGATGGACAAGTTTCGAGGAACGACTCCCGAATGAGGACGATCACATCCTCTTAATATCCTTTGTTTATCACTGCCAAAGTTTTCTGATTTCTCATGAACAAAGCGTGAAGGAGGGTTTGTTTGTTATATTAATTTTGAGCCGGGCGCACTCAATGCCAGTTCCTTCTCGTATTATGGGTTTGCACATTATACATGCAATCCCGGGGTGAAGCTTGTCCAACTTAAAAAGATCATGAATTAACTACTACTTCCTCATGGACTTAAAACAGAGGCACAAAATAGGAATGCATGTTTTTCTTTTTGAATAATTTCGATATGGTACATGAAAGTCTTCGTTAGGAATGGCAGGTAAATACAATGTAGGAAGGTATGGTGGACTCATATGGCATAACTGGTTTAAAGGAATTTGGATGCACAAGCAGTCAGTCTGCTTAGTACAGGTGGAGGTTAGCAAAAGACTGGGAGCGACCAACTAAGAGAGCAATGACGGTCATAATCATGCAGAGCGACAAAGCAACATTGAATCAGGCATGGTAGTTATATCGCTACTCAGAAACAAAAGATCATCAAGGCTTGATAGACTTTCTTTACAGTCTTAAATATGCGTGAGCATACGCCAAGTCAATCAAAATAAATTCTCGAAGGAAGATATTACTAAACCATACCACATCATAGGCAAACAAATCATGTTGGTATTCCAATAACACATTGGAAACCCCCCAGCTATTTGAGACTAACCATAAGAAAACATGAACTACTAAGCACCATTATGCACGTAGCATCTTTATCATAGACATATCAACCAGTGCCACGGAAGCAAACTCTCTTAATAAGATAATCATGATAAATAAAGAGAGTTCAAGCAACCAACTAAACGAAAGCTCTTTTAAAAAGATAAGCATGAAAACTTAAAAGCTAAACATGATAGTAGCTATTGAAAGACAAAGAACACACACAGCAAAGATAGACATGAAAATTCTATGTTATGTTCTAGGTAGAAGTGGAGAGTGTTTCTCTCCCACATAAAGAAAGCTGAGTTCCGACTCGTTATGAAAAGCTAAGGAAAATTAAAAAGGAAAACTAAAAGCAAGACGCTCCAAGCATAGCACATAACACATGAAGTGATAAAAATATAGTGGAACGAAAGACGAACTGATAATGTTGATGGAGAAGGGGATGCACGGGGGCATCCCCAAGCTTAGACGCTTGAGCCTCCCTGAATATTTCTTGGGGGTGCATGGGGGCATCCCCAAGCTTGAGCGCTTGACACTCCTGAATCTTTTTATCATCTTCCCTCGCACACTTGAAAACTCCCTTCATACATAACTCATCATAATATGATTAGCGAGGTTAGTACCCTTAATAAAATAATTGTTCCTTGCTGGAAATAAGGATATTCTTGAAGGACTACTGTTTCTCAAGATTGCAAAAAGGTTTTTGCAAAGAAAAGGCAAGCTCTAGGTTTGCAAAATGAAGGAAAGGCAAAACATGACAGAATCTGTGAAAAACAGAACAGCAGGTACTAATGATTTTTTCGGGGCACTTCTGCAACTCTAATCAAAAAACTCAAAACAGACGCACGAAAGACAATTGTATAGAGCACGCTGTCGAAAAAATTCAGACCATAAAGATGATCTGGTGATTTTATACGAATTTTTCTATCCAAGGACAGAATCTGTTTCCTGGACAGCACGTCACAACTTTTGAACTTTCTTGCAATCAGAGGCTACACTTGGCACAAAGTTGAAAAGCAAAGATACAATGATGATGCTACTGTAGTAAACAACATCATGACACAACAAAAGCAAAATAAAATTTTATTCATGTGGGCTGCCTCCCAAAAGCGCTTTCTTTTATGCCTTTAAGCTAGGCATAATGCAAAGGGATCAAGTTTTATCAAGGATAAAAGAATAGCTAGCCCGTATAACAGACTCAAAAGGTAACTTAATCTTTTTTCGAGGGAAGTGTTCCATCCCTTTCTTGAGAGGAAATTGGAATTTTATATTCCCCTCTTTCATGTCAATGATAGCACCAACGGTGGGTAGAAAAGGACGTCCCAAAATAATTGGACACGAAGGTTCACATTCAATATCCATAATAGTAAAATCAACAGGAACATAATTGTCATTGACAATGATAAGAACATCGTTGATCCTCCCCAAAGGTTTCTTTATGGAAGAATCAACGAGACGAACACCAAAAGAACAAGAATCAAAAGGTTTCAATTTCAGCATATCATATATTCTTTTGGGCATAACAGAGGTACTAGCACCAACATCACATAAAGCATAGCAAGAGAAGTTATTCAACTTAATTTTAATCATAGGATCCCAACCATCTTCTAGCTTTCTAGGTATGGAGGCTTCTACTCTAAGTTTCTCCTCCCTAGCTTTGATGAGAGCATTAGTGATATGCTCTGTAAAGGCAAGGTTAAGCGTGCTAGTGCGGGGATCTCTAGACATCTTGTGAAGGAAATCAATAACTTTGGTAAGAGTGCAATTGTCAAAATCAAGGTCACTACTATCGAGTAAGGTGGTAGTGGTGTCCTTTAGGTTCACTTGTTTGGTAGTTTCTATAGTCATAGCATCACCATTAATAGGTCCAATGGGACCAGGAGTGCATTGGGTGCTAAGAGTTTGGATATCCTCAACAACTTGGATAGTAGCAACAGTGTGGTGGGTAGGAAGGCTCTTAATTCTATCTTCTTCCTCCCTTTCTCTAGCCCATCTTTCTTTAAGTTTAGCCAACATCCTAATGTTTTCATTAATTTGCACTTGAATAGCATTCATAGGAGTGACCTTCCTCTCCTCAAGAGGAGAAGTTTTAATTTTAAGCAATTCAACCTCATTGGCTAAATTGTCTACCTTCAAAGAGAGATCATCTAGTTTGTTTAGTTTTTCTCCTACACTCTTATTAAAGGCCTTTTGGGTAGTGATGAAATCTTTAAGCATAATCTCTAGTTCAGTAGTGGAGTTCTTGGTAATAGGATAAGCATTGTTGTTCCCATAAGAATTAGAGGGGAACGGTCTAGGATTGCTACCAAAGTTACTCCTATAAGCATTGTTGTTAAAATTGTTTCTAGAGATAAAGTTCACATCTACTTGTTCTTGAGCAATCAAAGAATTTAAAGGAACATCACGAGGATCAATAGAAGATTGCTTCGAAAGTAGAGACATGATCAAGTCAACTTTTTCATTTAGGGAGGAAATCTCCTCGACAGAGTTTACCTTCCTACCTGTTGGAGCGCGTTCGGTGTGCCATTGGGAATAGTTGGTCATCATCTCATCGAGAAGCATTGTGGCAGCACCAAGTGTAATTGACATAAAGGTTCCTCCCGCGGCCGAATCTAACAAGTTCCGCGAGGTAAAGTTCAAGCCTGCATAAAAAGTTTGGATAACCATCCAAGTAGTCAAACCATGAGTAGGGCAGTTCTTGATAAGAGATTTCATACGTTCCCAAGCTTGGGCAACGTGTTCATTATCCAATTGTTTAAAATTCATTATGTTACTTCTTAGTTGGATAATTTTAGCAGGTGGATAGTATTTTCCAATAAAAGCATCTTTGCACTTGTCCCAAGAATCTATGCTATTTCTAGGCAAAGACTGAAACCAAATTTTAGCTCCTCCTCTCAAGGAGAAAGGAAAAAGCTTAAGCTTATCAATATTACCATATATTCCTTGGTACTTTTGCATATCACAGAGTTCAACAAAATTGTTTAAGTGTAAAGCAGCATCATCTCCAGCACCGGAGAATTAATCTTTCATAACTAGGTTCAGTAAAGCAGGTTTAATTTCATACGAAGGTGCTGAAGTGACAGGTGTAGTGATAGGTGTGCAGATAAAGTCATCGTTGTTGTGACTAGTGAAGTCACACAACTTGGTGTTCTCGGTGGAACCCATAGTAGCAAGAAAGCAAGATAACTATTTTTGTGATTTTCGATAAAAGATACTAAAGCAAAACTGAAAGGTAAACTAACAAGACTAAAAAGCAAAGGTAAAAGATAGCGTGCAACTCCCCTATCCTGAAGAGTGGAGTCCCCGGCAACGGCGCCAGAAAACTTTGCTTGATGGCTTCTCGCCCCTCGTTGGTTACCCCAAGTGGAAGGTTTGAGATGCAGTGTAGCGGAAGTTTTCCCTTGGCAAAGATACCAATGATCGATTTCCCTGAGACTCCTAGTTTCAACAGGAAGGTGTCAACTGCTAACGGCGCCAGATATTAGCAATCAACGTGGACCTGCACACAGATAGAAATAACTTTGCTCCCAACGAGTACAGAGAGGTTGTCAATCTCTCCAGCCTTGTAGTTTACAAAGGATCAAACACAAGTGATAATAGTGATAGGTAATGCTGCAATAGTAAGTAAAAGCTGAAAGTAAATAGTGGATGTGATCAGTGATGGTAATATGGACCGGGGTCCCATGATGTTCACTAGTGATGTCTCTCTCCCAAAAGACGATAAAACAGCTATGTGAGGTGAACGAATTACAGCTGGGCAATTGACAGAATTATGTGCGCAAACCAATGCTAACTATGTTACAAGAAAGGTAGAGGTTCAAAGCATGGGCGGTACGCCAAGGCAAGTAGACCGAAATCCATCTGCATCTACTACTAATCATCCACCTTGAGATATCTATCCAAAACATCTCGCTGGTATTAAGTTGCGAGTCCCACCCATAGTGTAAACTCAAAGCAACAGACAACTGCATTAAAAGAACTTTGCGTAAAGTAAACAATCCTTGCACCCGCGGGCACAAGCACCGTTGTTTTCCCCCTTGTGGCAACAGCACATCCCCTAGACTCATGTTTCTGTCACTCAAGCTAGTCATCGAGGGGCATGAACCCACAATCAAGCCTAACGTTCCCTCTTGGAGTCACTACCTATTACTTGGCCAAAGCAATATATAACCACAGAGAACATGCAAGAATTACTTACGAACATAAATATAAAAGAGGTAGATCAAATATATTACTCAAACACAATCTGAACATAATCTCACAATCCATCGGATCCCAGCAAACTCATCATAGCAACAGCATAAGGATTACATATGTGCCTCGATCATGTAGGGCAGCTCACGAGGACTAATTAGTGAAGCACAAGAACGGGAGGAGAACATCACATAGCTACTGGTCATGGACCCATGGTCCAAGGGAGACTACTCACAACTCATCCGGGAGGCGTCCATGGTGGTGGAGAAGCTCCTGGTGGTGATCCTCCCCTCCGGCAGGGTGCCGGGAAGAGTTCTCCTGGTGCTCCCGATCTTGGAAGCGGCGGTGGCGGCGGAACAGAGATGAGATCGCGAAAAAGGGTTCCCGTTTCGAGGGTTTCGGGACACGATATAAATATATGCCAAAGGGGGGCATCAGCGGAGGCTCGGGGGGCCCAGGCGCCCCCCGGCGCGGCCAGGGGGGCCCGCGCCACCAGGGCGCCTGGAGCCCTGGTGGCCCCCCTCCGGCTGTACTTTGGCAGCTGGGAAGCTTCTGGAACGCTGATTTTTTATATAATTTTTCCGGGATTTTTCTGGCAGATCTCGTAACGTGAAAACCTGAAATACAAAAACAGCAGAAAACAGAAACTGGCACTGGGGTGCACTAAGTTAATAGGTTAGTCCAAATATGATCAAAAGTGTATGGAAGTGTATAAATATCATAGTAATATCACCCAAAAGAGGCATGGAGCAAGCAGAAATTATAGATACGTTTTGACGTATCACCGGCGTGTGGCCACGCGCGGCGAGCACACGCCCTCCGTCCTTCTGTCACGAGGAAGACGACAGGGGAGGGCCAGGCGGGCTGGGCCGAAACTGCTGGGCCACCAGGTAAGTGGGCCTCAGGTAAGCTTCTCTCTCTCTCTCTCTCTTTTCTTTCTGTTTTCTGTTATCTATTTCTTTTGTAACTTTGTGGCTTTTCTAAAAATGCTTAGGCACTTTCAAAAATCACCAAACTGCTCATGCCCACTATTTAGCATATAACCAACATGGAACATTTCAGTTTAGGATTATTTGGACATTTAGAATAATTAGTAGCATTTAAATGCCCAAATGCAAATACTTTAAGATTTAATTCAAAAATCCAGAATGGTCCAAGAAATAGGTGCAACATTTTTGGCACAGGTTTTTAATCAATCCAAAAATTATGAACTTTTCCCAAGGGCATTTTGGGTTTATTGAAAAAGATTTTAATTTGACCCTAGTTGAATTCATTTAGTGCTAGGGTTTGAACATCCCCATTTCAAGTTTAACAAAATTTTAAACATAATGCACGGGCAAACTATCCTAGGGCAAAGTAAAGCTAGGGATGTGACAGCTCGCCAGCCGACGCGGTGGTTGAGCGAGGAGGCGCGGTCGGGGCGCTCGGGCGCTCGCCAACGGGGACGGAGACGAGGAGTGCGGTGGTCGGGCCCGAGCCTGTCGCTGCCCGAAGTGGGCCGGAGATGGGCTCCACTTGGCCCTGTGGCGAAGTGGGGAGGCAGGGGACGCGTGGAGGCCTGGGGTTGGCTGCGTGCGAAGTCTGGAGCTGAGGTGGCGGCCTCTGATTGGCCAGGGGCGACGATGTGGCATGACAAGTGGCGGGGCTGGGTTTGCCGATGTAGAAAATCATGGGGAGGTGGGAGGAGGCTAGGGGTAGGTTTTAGGCCAAAATTGGTAGGGGAGAGGTGTTCATATAGGGTAGGTGCTATGGTTAGGTAGTTTTGCGTGCTTTCGGAGCCCTCCGATCGTGATCCGACTGCTCTGCTCGGAGGGGAGGGGTTACATGGGCTAGGTGGGCTGTGTAGGGGGTGTGGGCTGAGAAGATTGGTGAGAGAGAGGCAGTCCGGCGACTGTTTCCGGATACCGAAAATGCTGACTAATAAACCGGCTATAGTGCGGCTGTATGTTTAACGGTACGGCTATCAAATGAGCTCCGGATGTGATGATATTTGGCAGGCGGTCTACCTACAATGAATCAAGACCGCATACCAACTTTCACCTCATTCTGAAAACATTGTTATGCACTTATAAAATAATATTTCGGAGGTGCCGCGGGCGCGTGCAAGTGTGTCTGGACTCAGAACGGAAAACGGAGATAACGGGGGACCCGGCAACTATGGACGGGTGCGAGTTTCGAAAAGCATTAAGATGAAATGCACATGATGACATGGCAAAGTTCAACACGCAAGCGAATGACATGGCAACGACGGCGAATGAAAGGAAGACATCTGGTGCATCAGTCTCGGGGTGTCACAACACTCCCCCACTAACAAGAGATCTCATCCCGAGATCTTAGGAACGAGACTGAAGAGGAATACAAGACCAAACTTGCTTCTTGGACAACTGAGTGAAAGCAAAGAACCTTGAGAGATTAAACAATTCCAAGGAAATAGTGGAACGGAGATGAGCAACGTTGAAAACACTCTGTTAGAAAAGAGGAACAAAGAAGAATACTAGTGCCTTGATGGTTGAAAGACAAGAAACAAGAGCTTAATGAAACAATAGAATATGAAACTGCACCGATATAGCGATATAGCCAAGGGACAAAATGAAAGAATTTGGATAGAACTTCAGTTGAACATGGAACGGAATAGAACATGAGCTTGACAAGATGGAACGATACTTGACGAGAGGAACAACACAATGCCTGTGGAAATATTGAAAGTATGGAATGAAAAGAATGGAGAAATGCAAAACTCCACCTCAAAAGAATACGAAGAATTAGTTGCACCTCGGGACGCAAGAAGAAAATATACTTGAGCTTCTCCAACAGGAATTTAGATGAACATTGAAGAATGAATTAAATCATGAAGAACCACCATGATGAACTCCGGTGACAAAAGGACGATGAGATAGAAATGAAAGATGAAAAGAATAAGATTATAGCCTTGTGGTGATTTAGAAGGAGGTTCCGACGAGATACTTTAGATAGCTTGGAACTCCGGAGAAAGAAAGATGAAGCACTCCGAACCGAGAATTTGATATGATGAAAAAACTCCAAAAAGAAAGATTAATCACTTCGAGGAAATAAGATTAAGATTTATTGTATGCTTATCCATTAAATTGATGAGAAGCAATATATTTGCATACTACTTATTCAGGTTGAAATAGATTAAGGGGAGATATAGAGTTAAACTTGAGATAGTCTTCGTGAACCACCAGTAGGGGTGGAAAGAACCAATGAATTGGTATGATGACAAAGGAAAAATAAACTTGAACGAATCACCGTAAAAAATATTGAAACCGAGTGAAGAAAGAGAACAAACCACCAGGAAGAATTCAAGGAATGAACGAGAAAGAAATGACTCGTTGGGAAGAATTAGAACAAGCACGAA
This sequence comes from Secale cereale, assembly GCA_902687465.1. Taxonomy (NCBI): domain Eukaryota; kingdom Viridiplantae; phylum Streptophyta; class Magnoliopsida; order Poales; family Poaceae; genus Secale; species Secale cereale. Next base: position 342,800,791 of record LR738711.1, on the reverse strand, counting down.
GATAGTTGAGGGAATTTATATATATCAGAACAAAGAGATCAGGAGTTGACCAGAGAATACTACGCATAATGCACCAGAAGAATTGGAGAATGAGAGCTTAACATTGAGAACGAATAAATCTTCTGAAATGATGGCCTCTGTAGGATCGGGGAAAAGAAAAGAACTCATGAAATTCTTAGGATGGGTAAGAAAAGATTTTCTGACAAACGAAATAATTTGAGAGAATAAAATGAAGCTAGAACCATGGATATTCGAGAGAACGGACAAGATTTAGAGTAACTCTTCTTCGGTCTTCAAATGACGATGAGAAATACCATGAAAAATTTGTGAGATACTCCAGATGAATGAAAAGAGGAAAGGTTGAACCACACATGAAAATAATTTTAAAGCGATCTTAGAGAAGGCATGTGACTGATGGAATCCATTCTTACATCACACTTTGAAAAGAATTTGAGAGTCACTCCAAAAATATTAGAAGAGCCAGGTAAGATCCTAGGATAGACCTGTGGGTTAAAGCCCACTGAAATGAAAAAACACCATTGAAAAGGATTGTTGAATGAGAAATGATGCACCGGAACAATTGCAAAACTAGAATGAGGTGACAACCTCGAATTAATTTGAATGCAAACACGAATCTTCTGAGATGTCGTCATGACTCCAGAATGATTAAATGGCGAGAGGCGTTGTCATGCCCCATATGCGATTCTATCTCGATCACTAGATAAAACTTGTGATTGAGGCACAACCGCATTTCGGGCGCTTAGCAAGATGGATATCATTAAATCGTAGCATTACATTCATAGATGGGGATACATACAAGTCATACAAGCCACATGAATACAACAACATCATACACAAGACATCTTGCTAAACATGTGTCCCAGGCTGAAAAACATGAAAAGCACAACGACATCCATCCTGCTATCCCAGGCTGCCGACCAGGAACCTATCCTAAGAGTGACGAAGAAGAAGAAGAAAGAATTCCAACACAAGTAAACATCGCTCTCACGTCAAGTCATCAGAAACCTGCACCTGCAACTGTTGTTGTAGTATCTGTGAGCCACGAGGACTCAGCAATACCATAACCATGGGTATCAAGACTAGCAAAGATTAATCGGTACGGAAAGGATAGTGGTGAGGTTGCAGCAGCGGCTAATCATATGTATGGTGGCTAACTTACGAGTACAAGAATAAGATGAGCATCTACGCAAACGGTTGCAAAATATCAATGATCGCTAAGTGATCCTGAACTACCTACGAGTCAAACATAACCCCACCGTGTTCTCTTCTCAAAGTGAAAAGAGACGGTCACGGTAACTCACATGGTTGGTGTGTTTTATTTCGGAACCTCTGTCAAGTTTTCTACAACCGAACATTAAGAAATTCCAATTTGGCACATAACCGCGGACACGGCTTTCGAAAGATCATAACCCTGCAGGGGTGTCCCAACTTATCCCATCACAATCTCTCACGATCAGCAGAGGTAAAAATACCCCTTATCTTAGGGACAACCCGATCGGACTCGGAATCCCGGTGCACAAGACATTTCGACAATGGTAAAACAAGTCTAGCAAGACCTCCCGGCGTGCCGACACCCAGATAGTAGCCGCGCGTATCTCGTCTCAGGCCATGTCCGGATGAGCACAACATACAACGACCAAATACCCCAAGTTGCCAAGGGGCGACGCCGCAAACGACTCTAGTTTGGACCAACACTCATGCGGAGCACTGGCCTGGGTTGTAAATTAAGTCCTCGGGGTCCGGAAAGTCCATATGCAAGTTATTTAGTTATTAGGCAAATGGTAAAACCAAAGTTGGGCCTTGCTGGAGGAGTTTTATTCAAAGCGAACTGTCAAGGGGTCCCCATATACCGAACCGTGTTAGGAACGCAAAATCAAGGAACATAACACTAGTTTATCGGTTCTTAAGGAGGCATGAGTGGAACAAAACACCAAGCAAAAGGCCAAGCCTTCCACCCATTGCCAAGTATATATGTGCATTAATTTAATTAATAGATATTGTGATATTCCAAAACATCCAAGATCCGACATGGAGCAATCTTCATCTTCACCTGCAACTAGCAACGCTATATGAGGGGCTGAGCAAGCGGTAACATAGCCAAACAATGGTTTGCTGGGATGGTGTAAAAGTTTAGAGGTTTCATGGCAACAATGAGAGGCTGACAACAATAGATAGGCAGCGCGACATATAACGATAGCATCGAGACAACTAGCATGGCAGTGATAGTAATGAGATCCAAGGTGACGGTTATCTTGCCTGAGATCCCGCAAGGAAGAAGAACGAGTCCATGAAGAAAACGAAGCCACAAAGACGAACCAAGAGTAGTCGAATGAATCCTCACGATCGCAACGAAACAGGAACTATCAAGAAGGAGCACAACTGGAAAGAAGCAAACAACATGGTAAACCATCATCACATAAACATGGCATGATGCACAATCAAGTATGATGCATGTTCGGTTTAATGAGGCATGGCAAAGTGCACAAACAACACTACAATATAAGTGGAGCTCAATATGCAACGAGTTGCATATTGACGAAACACCACATTCAACTATTTAGTTTGCTCTCGTTCATATACACAACAAGTTTAAATGTTGATTAACATGGCAAGAGGTGAAGCATGAGTAAACTACACTATCTAGGCATTTTAAATGAGGCCATAAATAACAAGCAACAATTCCAGAAAATCCAATATGCATATTTAGTAATTTTCAAGCAAGCAACAATATTAACCATTTAAATGTTATTATCATGATGTGGATGACAAATGCACGTTTTATGCCATTTTTGTTAAAAGTTGACATGAGCATGTTATGAAGCATTTGTCACCGTGGGAGAAAGAAAGGGTGCCACGGCGACGAATCCGAAAATGATGCCACAGCAACATATCGGTTCCGGTAACTCGTTGAGAGACCGGTTCAAAAGAAGTATGACGGGAGCGTGTCATGCAAGATGGTGGGATGCTCCAGGTTACCGGGTTCCCATGGGTCGGCGACATGGAAACGGGAAATGTGCAAGCAACCATCACTACTAGAAAAAAGCTCATTAGTGGCGCACCACTTTTGGGTATTAGTGGCGCACCTCTGGTGCGCCACTATTACCACGCCACTAGTAATGGGTATTAGTGGCGCACCAGAGGTGCGCCATTACTAATCCAGATATCAGTGGCGCACCAGGTGGTGCGCCACTACTAAGTATAAGGGTGCGCCACTGATATTTTTTTAAAAAAAAATTAATTTTTTTTCAAATTTTATTTCAGAATTGCTACAGGTGCGCCACTGATATTGCTACAGGTGCGCCACTAGTAACAATTTTTTTTTTCAAATTTTTTTCCAGAATTTTTTTTTTCAATTTTTTTTTTCAATTTTGGCGGGAATTTTTTTTTCCTTAATCTCGGGTCACTATGGCTTAATCTCGGGTCAAATCACACTCCGTGGTCAAACTTCCCAGAAGGTCACCCATCCTACACTACTCCAGCCCAAGCACGCTTAACTTCTGAGTTCTATCCAACCCCAGCACCTGCTCACTTAGCAGGCACTTGTTGATATATCTAACATATCAATCCTATTAAACCTTGTTAATGTCTGGGAGTTTGTTCATGTTCATGAGTGTGATGAAATTTTGAAAAAATATTTCAAACTTCCCGGTCATTTTACATATCACATTTTTCAAAAAAACTATTTTTTTTCAAAAAAACATTTTTTCAAAAAAAAACCATTTTTTTCCAAAAAAACATTTTTTCAAAAAAAAATATTTATTCCAAAAAAAATAGTTTTTCAAAAAAAAAAAAACTATATTAGTGGCGCACCACACCCACGGTGCGCCACTACTATTTTTGAATTTTTTTGAATCTAGATCTTAAAAGCCCCGTATCTTTTATTCGGTTAGGTT
>LR738711.1:342750410-342795234 GCA_902687465.1 Secale cereale | reverse complement strand
TTCAAAAAAAAACCATTTTTTTCCAAAAAAACATTTTTTCAAAAAAAAATATTTATTCCAAAAAAAATAGTTTTTCAAAAAAAAAAAAACTATATTAGTGGCGCACCACACCCACGGTGCGCCACTACTATTTTTGAATTTTTTTGAATCTAGATCTTAAAAGCCCCGTATCTTTTATTCGGTTAGGTTTTTGGGGATTCTAAGAATCTTCAACGGGGTACCCCCAGTTGAATTCGGATGTAACTTTTCGAGTAGATGCTTTTTCATATAAAAAACTTTTTCATCGGAGTTCGTATGCAAAAGTTATGCCCATTTTACAAATTCTCGAGAGATTTTGCAAAAAAAGTCGAAATTCATGTTTGTAAATTTTGCTAACAACTAGACCACAAATCACATTGGAATCTTATTTTTTTTATTTTTTTGACATTTCTATCATTTTCTTTTATTTATTTTTTTAACTGAAAAGGCGGTCCACGGGGGGGGGGTGCATTTGGTGAAAATGCGTCCCAGGTTACCAGTGGCGCACCCCTTCACTGGTGCGCCACTAGTAGCCAGGAACACTAGTGGCGCACCAGTGAAGGGGTGCGCCACTGCTATGGTTTTTTTTTGGACCACCATGCCCAGCCTTACCAGTGGCGCACCAGGGCAAGGTGCGCCACTACTATCAAAAATAGTAGTGGCGCACCTTGTCCTGGTGCGCCACTGGTAAGCCTGGGCATGGCTGGTTACTGTTCAAAAACATAGTAGTGGCGCACCCCACACCTGATGCGCCACTAGTAATGTCACTATTAGTGGAGCACCTGTTTGTGGTGCGCCACTGCTATATAGTAGTGGCGCACCACATCTCTGGTGCGCCACTAATAGTGATATTACCTATAGCCTTGTTTCTAGTAGTGAATGGTTTGCTGGGATGGTGTAAAAGTTTAGAGGTTTCATGGCAACAAGCGGTTCGACTCATACAACACAACATGCATTCGTCCACGGGCATCGTCTTGGCGGTATACCTTTGAACCGAGCGTTCTCGGAGCGGTTCGAGTTCGTCGAGGGAAGTAGTCGTACACGGCGCCGTGGGTAGTAGTCGTTCTCGGACGTCATGGAAGGAGTTGTACACGTTCGTTGGATGTTCGGGGTCACGACGAGGGACTTGACGTCCACAGGTCTCAGAGGTCGACGGTAGTGGTACACTTGCTCATGTCAGATCCATGGCGACGGTAGTTGTTCACTCGACGGCCTTCGGCAGCGGTAGTTGTACACGGTCGTCGCGGCTTTTGTGTTTCGGTCTGTAGTCGTTCGGGCGTCGGTCTTGCTGGTGGGGTACTTGGCGAATCCTGAAACGGCCTTGGCGTCTCCGCACCTAAGGGTACTTGGCGGTTCTGTGACGGTGCATGACAATCTTGGTCCAGGTCTTGGCGTCCTCGGTCTTGCTTGACTTGGCTATTCCATGAGGTCACAGCTGGTGGCCCATCCGTCTGATCGATGCAGCCAACGGGCGAGCGAACTAGTGGTGTTTGTTACCATAGAACAGAGGCAGCAGTAGGTCGATGGCGATGCAGGAAACAACAATTTGGAGGGTTCTGGCGACGAGGCCGCTGAGAGCAGAGTGGCTGCGCGCGAGAGGAAGGCGAGGCTATGGTGAGAAGAGGTGGTGAAGAGGCAAAGCGAGGTGGAGATGCTTGCCAGACAGGGCGGCTGCAGGGCCGAACAAGGCCACGAGCATTAATGGTCTGGCGGTGGAGGCCATGGACGAAGGGAGTTCCAACGAGGGCAGGTCACCGGCGAACAGAGGGGGCGTTGAGCAGCAGGCAGGGATGGCAAGGAGCTTGGGGCGCGTCGCGGCTGGACGGCGCGGGTGTCGGGGTGGCGCTAGGCGATGGGAGGCGCAGGGTCGGCTGACGAGGGGAGAGATGGGAGGCGACGGGAAGGAGGGCGCGGGGGTGATGCTTGGCGGCGGGGAAGACAGAAGCGGCGCCCATGGCAGGGGCGAAGGCGCAGCGCTCCGGGTCGCCAATGTCCGGCAGGGCCACGGTGGCGGCCTCCGATGAGGGAGGCGAACGGAGGCGGGGCGACGGTAGAACTGGAGGGACGGGGAGAGGGAGATGAGGGAGCGGGCGAGGGAGCGAGGCGGCGGAGTGGGAGGATGAGATGCGGGGCATGTGTGCGCAGCGCAGGAGGAAGGAGGGGATCGAGGGGGATGAGGGTGATGCGTGGGTCTCTGGCGGCGAAAACGAAGGGGAGAGAGCGAGAGATGCGGATCGGGTGCAGTTAGGCTAGGTACCAACGCTTAGGTGGGCATTGGGCCAAATGGGCCTGAACGGCCTGCTGGGCTGTTGGGAGGCCTAGTTCGGCTGGCTCTCCATCTTCCTTTTCTTTTCCCATCACAGAAAATGTGGAGAAAAAGGTTAGATAAAGAAGTTGGGCACACGGAATATTTTCCCGAACTCAGAAAATGTGTTTGTTCCAAGAAATTAGGAATGGCCATGATTGCAAAGTTTAAATTCAAATTCATTTGAATTTGATCCAAATGGTTTCAAGAAGGTGTAGGATTTCAAAGTGCCCAAAAATGTTGAGAATTTAGGAAGAGCCTCGATAAATGGGAAAAGAATTATAGGCAAGGTTAGAGAGTCAAAACTTGAACAAGTAAAGGACAAGGGATTTATCATGCAAGTGTCTTGTGGTAAATTCCAAATTAACAGAATATTTTATTATAGCTCCCTAATTATATTGGGAGGATATGTTATAAAGAGAAATCGCCACGTGAATTCCCTCGATTTAATTGGATCGAAGATCCACACAATTTATTTAGTTGAGTTGGAAAAAATTAATAACATGATGGCATGACGACATGATGCAATGCAAAGAATAAATAGAGCAAGAAAAATGAAAAACACGGCGGAACCCGGAATAGCAGGAAGTCTTCTGGAGCGTCGGTCTCGGGACATCACAGGCGAACGAGCGAGGGGTAATATTTGAGCAAAGGAAAAGAATATGATGAGCACCGAATACTTGAATTGAATCCACCGGAGAAGAAACGAGAAGGAAGAATGTCGAATGAAACGACAATTCACCAGTTGAAATAATCTGGTGAAGAATGGATAGACTTTGCATGAATATGACGGATACTCGCTTACGGACTCCGTCTCCGAGAAGGAAAAGGGTGGGTCGGAGGGAAAAATAAAGACAACTTCGATAGAGGAAACAAAATCGTTGAGAAAGAACTGAGGATTGATCTTGCCAACTACGAAGAGGATCGAATCAACTCGCAGAGAAGTGCGTCGGATGAAAAGAGCTGACATCACAAGGATCAGAAACTAACTTCGTGATCCTAAATAAAATTTTAAGGGAAAAGGAGTAATTCAAAACACCTACATCAAGATTCCTCGCGAGAGTGACGAAGGGGATGAGGAGTAAACATAATTACTACTCTCTGATATAACTAGACTCCAAAATAGTTTTTCTCCTAGACTCGACAACGGACAAACTACGATCAAACAAGGGGGCCCCTATGGTCGGTCGAAGCTCTGATACCAACTTGTCACACCCAAGATATGATTCTATCCCGATCACGTGATAACCTCGTGATTGGGGCACAACCGCATTTAAGGCGCTTAGCAAGATGGATGTCATTATATCATACCAATACATAATAGATGAGGATACATACAAAGGAATACAATTCCCACATGAATACGACAAAAATCATACAGAAGAGAAGCATCTAACTACAGATGAAAACACATGAAAACCACAAATCACATCCAGCCAATAACTCCAACCCAAGTAAACGTCGCTCTCACGTCAAGTCATTGCAGTACCTGTACTTGCAACTGTTGTTGAAGTAATCTATGAGCCACGAGGACTCAGCCATCCCATTACCATGGGTATCAAGACTAGAAAAGCTTAATGGGTAGGGAAAGGACAAGTGGTGAGGTTGCAGCAAGCAACTAAGCATTTGTATGATTTCAACAGAAAGATGAGAAGCTACGCATAGAAGTCGCAAACTAGTAATGAGAAATAAGTGATCCTCAACTACCTTCGAGTCAAACATAAACCCACCGTGTTCTCTTCTCGAACTCACTTGAAAAGAGACGATCACAGTTACGCACACAGTTGGTGTATTTTATTTTAGATCTTGTGTCAAGTACTCTATAACAGGATATTATAAATTTCCAATCTGCCACATAACCGTGAGCACGGCTTTCGAAATATCAAACCCTGCAGGAGTGTCCCAACTTAGTCCATCACAAACTCTCATGATCCGCAGAGGGAAAACCTCCATCTTGGGGACAACCCGATCAAACTCAGAATCCCGGTGCACAAGACATTTTGACAATGGTAAAACAAATCCAGCAAGACCTCCCGACATGCCGACACCCTGATAGTATCCGCGCGTATCTCGTCTCAGGCCACGATCAGATAGGTCAGCCTATAGGTTCATAGCAATCCACGGGTTTCCTCGTGAGAGCCACAACAAAGGATTTGAAGAAATGGAGAGATAAGTGGATTGGCAATATAAAGGTGAAGATTGCCATTTCTCTTGAGATCATCTCTCACCTGGATGTAGCTATGGACCAGAGAGCCCTATCATTGTAGGAGCGTGAGCTTTGGAAGACACTAAAGCTTAAGATGCTTGGTCTATGCTCCCTAGATGGAGATGCAAGCACAAGACTATTCCACCAGTCTGCCTGCTATCGACCGAGGAGAAATCTAATAACCACTCTCAGTATTGGACCAAAACTAGCCACGGGGCATGATGACGTCGCGAGCATGGTGGATAGCTACTATGAGGGGATCCTTGGCTCAGCAATGCAGCGGTAGTACTCCATAAACCTGCCCGAGTTGGGGCTGCCGATCATGGACATGCGGCTCCTGGAGTAGGAATTCACAGAGGAGGAGATGACAAAAGTAGTCAAGTCCATGCCCATGGACAAGGCACCAGGACCTGAAAGGTTCACCGGAAGGTTTTTTGCAACATGTTGGGACATCATCAAGGCGGATATTATGGAAGCCATGGAAATTTTCCACCGTGGAGACATGCGTGGAATACCAGCCATCAACAAAGCCATTGTGGCCCTAGTACCGAAGATGGATGGAGCAGCGAATGTGAAGGACTTTAGGCCAGTGAGCATGGTACATGGTGCAACAAAAATCTTTGACAAAACCCTTGCGAATAGATTGGCCAAGGATCTTCCAAATATTGTGGGCATGCACCAGAGCGCTTTCAATAAGGGTAGATCTATCCACGACAATTTCATGCTCGTGCAGCGCATGGCGCGCCGACTACATGCACTCAAGGAGCCATCGGTGATGCTAAAACTTGACATATCAAAAGCTTTCAATTCCGTCCAATGGCCTTTCATGGTGGAGGTTCTTTCTCATATGGGTTTCAGTTCACGGTGGATTGATTGGATCTGTGGCCTGGTCATGAGCTCCTCAACTCGTATCATGGTTAATGGGGCCCTAGGGAGACCGATTCTAAACAGACAAGGCCTGAGGCAGGGTGCCCCGCTCTCACCTAGGTTATTCCTTCTCATCATGGAGCCACTATAGAAGTTGTTTTAGCTAGCTGTGGACAAAGCCCTGCTCTCCCCGCTGGACTCACGATGACTGGCTCAACGGATATCCATGTGTCGCTAATGATGTGATGATATTCTTAAGACCCGGGCCCATGGACCTCTAGGCATCTGCAGCTATTCTACAGTTATTTGGTGAGGCCTCAGGGTTGCATGTGAACTTTGAAAAGTGTGCGGCCCTTCTGATACGTTGCACTAGCAGGCAGATGGAGCAAGTGCCACAAATTCATGGATGCCCTATTCAGTCTTTCCTATGTAAGTACCTCAGATTACCTCTGACCATCAGAAAGCAAACAGTAGCGTAGCTCTCTGGACTCATGGACCATCTGGCATCGCAGCTGGCAAATTGGAAGGGTGTCAACATACCCAAGAATGGAAGAATGCGGCTTGTCAAGTAAGTGTTGTGTGCTATTCCTATCCATGCGACGCTGGCACTCGATATCCCACAGAAGACAATCGCGGCCATGATCAAGATATGCAGAGGCTTTCTTTGGAGTGCGGCAACTCATGCAAACGATGGATAGTGTGCGGTAGCATGGGATCAAGTTTGTACCCCGCGATGGGTAGGTGGTTTGGGAATCCCTAACCTTAAGTGGATCAACACTGCAATGCAAGCGCGGTGGCCCTGGCCGAAGAAGACGGACCCGACAAGACCCTGGAATGAGTTTGACTTCCAAGTCTCCAAGGAGGCAATCCAGCTGTTTCAGGCAGCCACCTATCACATGATGGGCAATGGGCAAAGTACCATGTTTTGGGAGGACCGATGGGTGAAAGGATACATAATTGAGGATTTGGCACCGGCCCTCTATGGCCACATCAGTATTGCTATCAGATCAGCCATAACGGTGCAGCAGGGCCTTCTACATGGAGCATGAGATTTGGACGTGACTGTCACAGCCAGCGCTCAACGAATACCTAATGCTATGGGAGAGGATCGCAGAGACCCAGCTTAGAGACGAGGTGGATTTGGTGCAATGGGCTTGGGAGGAGAAAGGCTCATATGCAGTAAAGTCAGCCTACAACACAAAATTTTGGGGTGCGCGAAGTGGCACCAGCAATGCAGTTCACTTGGCGATCCCAAACATCTGTGAGATGTCGTATTCCGCGTGGATGGTCCTCCTAAAGAAATGCTGGAACTCGGACAGATTAGCTAGACGGAGCATGGACCACCAGGAGAAGTGCCCTCTTTGTGATCAGGTGAAGGAAAGCGTCGACCATCTCCTGGTCCAGTGTGTCCTCGTGAGAGAGTTTTGGACTCGGCTATGCACTGCCTTGGGCAGGCACGATTGGATACCGATGAGCACTACGAGCATTCTCAACTGATGCATGAGCAAGGAGTGCTCGTCTTCTCAACTCATGCGTGAGCAAAGGTGGAGATGGGGCCAACGCAAAGGACATCCGAGCCTTAGTCATCTTACAACTCGTTTGGCTCCTATCATTTGACTCGGAATTCATGGATTTCAGTCATCAATTCCGATCCTAACTTGTTTGGCTGCCACGGATTTAGACACAGGATTTCATTTGACAATTCCAGCGAATCCAACTATAACTAGACTCAAATCCCTTGCATGGCCCTGTCTTTTTCGAAATCCTGATCCACCAGATCCAGCCGACGACACCCTCCTTCACCCGTCTCCTCCCCAACGACAATGCCGCCGCCCCGACGTCAACGCCGCCGCCCCACTCCTCTCTGACGCCAACCTCTCCTTTGGCTAGTTCTCCCCGACACCAACCCCACCGCCACGACGCCAACGCCGCCGCCCCTCTCCTCCCCGACGCGAACGCCACTGCTCCGACGCCAAAGTCTTCTCCGGCAAGTCCTCCCAAACGTCAACCTCTCCTCTGACAAGTCCTCCCCTATGCCAAGGTCGCCGCCCCTCTCTTCCATGACGCCAACGACGTCACCCCGTCCACCCCTTGCCGGATCCATCCACCCCTTGCCGGATTCGTTCACCCCTTGCCGGATCCCAACCTCCAAGCCAAGAACGTCATCCACCTTCATCACCTTGCAAGGTATAACCTCCATCCATGGATTGCCTCATGATGAACGCCCTTTGCCATTTCTCTGTTTTGGTGGATCAAGTATGTAAGTAAGGTGTACTGCAAGATTTGAACTTCTATTTCTATAAATAAGGTAGTGCGAAATTTCAGCTTATACAATGTTTGGTGGATCGTTCATCTCTTGTCGAAGGTGTTGTGTGCTTACGAGAGGACAAATCTCGCCAAGATTCCTCTTGGCTGCATAATTGTGTGCTTACAAGATCCTATCCTTCTATTACAAATTTGTGAGGATGGTTCCGAATTGCTTGTATGGTCAATTTTTCCTTTGTAAGCAGGATCCTAAGGTAGTAAGGTTTCTTGTGTTTCTTGGACAAGAACAACAATGTGGAAGGCTCAACTAACTACAGACCATAATTATGTTAATAGAGCAGTTGTTCCCTGTCAACAGAAAATATATTTATTTTTTAATTCTCCTTGTTGACTGCTAGGGCCATGTTAACTTGTCTTTCCTTCAATAGATCTCCCATCACACAAATTATGTTTGTTGATGTTGTTGTGTATCACTAGTAATTGGGCTTCGGTTCTTTCTCAATTGTCATTTCTTTATCTCTAAATATAGATGTCGGACTTGCACGTCAACACCTTGCATGATGATGACAGAAGAAAGAAAAGAAAGAGGGCGGCGGTTGTATATTTTGTGTCAATTGTCGCGATAGTTCAACACACATATTGTCGGAGGAGGATTAGAGAGCTTGATGATTTCAGTGAGGATGAGGCAGAGATTAGGATTAGAAAGCAAATGCTTAAATAAATTTATCAAGGTTCTAACAAGCACTGTTATGATAGTTTGCGCCTAACTAAACGATCCTTTGTGGACCTATGCGCTATCTTGCATGACAGATGTGGCTTGAGGGACACATTTTATGTGTCGGTCGAAGAATCAGTCACAATGTTTCTGCTTGTGCTAAGACATGGGATGAAATACCGGTTAATTGAAAGAACGTATAGGTGGGCACTCGAGACAATCAGTAGGCATTTCAATGAGATCTTAAGATCTATCCTTTCCTTGTCTGACGAGTTTATAAAGTTACCAAGTGCTTCAGCTGAGCAACCCGAGGACACTGGATGGAAATGGTTCCCAGATGGACTAGGTGCTTTAGATGGCAGACATGTTGATGTCTGTGTTTCCGCTCGCAAGCAAGGTGGATACAGAAATAGGAAGCAAGACGCGACAACTAATGTGCTTGGTGTTTGTGACCGGAATATGAAGTTTTTGTATGTCTTACATGGTTGCGAAGGTTCTGCATCAGATTCACGAGTGTTGCGAGTTGCAATGTCACGACAAGACGCTTTTAGAGTTCCACATGGTAATTGTCTGTCTTGGTACGATAGAACAATCAAATTATGATATTTTAATGGAAATATTATATCTAATACTTTTTATTTTTTGCAAACATTAGGAAAATACTACCTTGTAGATGCAGGGTACACTATGTTGGCAACGTAGCATGCAATTTAAAAAAAAATTCCTACGCTTATGCAAGATATATCTAGGAGAAGTATAGCAACGAGAGGGGAAGAGTGTGTCCGTGTACCCTCGTAGACCAAAAGCGGAAGCATTAGATTAACGCGGTTGATGTAGTCGAACGTCTTCATGATTCAATCGATCAAGCACCGAATGTACGACACCTCCGAGTTCAGCACACGTTCAGCTCGATGACGTCCCTTGAACTATTGATCCATAAAAGTGTCGAGGGAGAGTTTCGTTACCACAATGGTGTGTTGACGGTGATGGTGAAGTGATCCGTGCAGGGCCTCGCCTAAGCACTACGACAATATGACATGAGGAGCAAACTGTGGAGGGGGGCACCGCACACGGCTAGGAACAATTGATGTGTCTTCTAGGGGTGCCCTCCCCACATATATAAAGGAGGGAGAGGGAGGCTGGCAGCCAAGGGGGTGCGCCAAGGGGAGCGAGTCCAGCTAGGACTCCTAGTCCTAGTAAGATTTGCCCCCCCCCCTATTCCTTCTCATGGAGGGGGAAAGGAGTAGAGGAGGAGAAGGAAAGGGGGGCGCCTCCCCTCCCATACTCCAATTCAGCCACCTTCCATGTGGGGGCATGCCACCCGTATGTGGGCTCGTGTGCCTCCCTCTTATGGCCCATAGGGCCCATAACTTTCCCCAAGGGGTTCCGATAAACCCCCGGAACTCCGATATGTACCCGATACCCCTCGGAACCCTTCCGGTGTCCGAATACCATCATCCAATATATCAATCTTTACCTCTCGACCAATTCGAGACTCCTCATCATGTCTGTGATCTCATCCAGGATTCCGAATAATCTTCGGTCACCAAAAGCACATAACTCATAATACAAATCATCATCAAACGTTAAGCGTGCGGACCCTACGGGTTCGAGACAATGTAGACATGACCGAGACACCTCTCCGATCAATAACCAATAGTGGAACCTGGATGCTCATATTGGCTCCCACATATTCTACGAAGATCTTTATCAGTAAACCGTAATGACAACATTCGTTATTCTCTTTGTCATCGGTATATTACTTGCCCGAGATTCGATCATCGGTATCTTCATACCTAGTTTAATCTCGTTACCGGAAATTCTCATCGGTATGTTACTTGCCCGAGATTCGATTGTCGGTATCTTCATACCTAGTTTAATATCATGACCGGAAAGTCTCTTTACTCGTTTCGTAATGCATCATCCCGCAACTCACTCATTAGTCACATTGCTTGCAAGGCTTCTTATGATGTGCATTACCGAGTGGGCCCACAAATACCTCTCCGATATTCGGAGTGACAAATCCTAATCTTTATCTATGCCAACCCAACAAAAACCTTCAGAGATACCTGTAGAGCATATTTATAATCACCTAGTTACGTTGTGACATTTCATAAAACACAAGGCATTCCTCCGGTATCCGAGGAATATGTATTTGACATGAAGCAATAGCAGTAAAACTGAACGATCATTATGCTAAGCTAAAGGATGGGTCATGTCCATCACATCATTCTCCTAATGATGTGATGTAACACCCCATATGTAATACTTCCTTATATAGCAATATAAGCATTGACCATTTGATCCTTGTCCTTTCCTTGGGGGTTCTTTATCATTTATGCCTTGTCTTTGCATTGTCATATTTTTTTCTTTTCTTTATGCATTCATGAATTACTTCATCATCATCATTGCATCATGGTCATCATATGGCATTTCATTTGTCATTGTGTTTTACTCATCCCTAGTATGACAAGTGTGTTCCTCTTGATCTTGCTAGAGTGTTTTGGTGCAAGATCATGCCTTTCCTTAAACCCTTTGAACTTGCACCACTTCCTCTCCTTTCTTTCCCTTTCTTTAAATTTTGCAAGTGGCTTTTACCTCTTCTTTTAAATGTCCATCTCCTCACAACTTCTTTGGTACCTTTTCCTAAGCCATTGTGCAAAACCTCACCTTATTTTGAAATGTTTTGGTTAGGTTCAGAAATGACAGAAGTTTGAACCATATTCAAACTTGTTCTATTTTTCTACCTCTAAAAATGCCCAAGTCATTTTTATAAAATAGGGCATAATTCCAGGAGCTAGGGAATATTTTATTTTCCTTCTAATTCCTTTTCTTTTGACCTGGGATTTTCTTTTTGTTTTCTGCCTAAAGAATATAGAAAAGAAAAAGCAGCAGCTGCCAGTAGTGCAGCCAGCCGCAGCCCACAGCCGCCTGGGCCTTGGCCTTCCCCCTCAGCCCAGCTAACCAGCGCCAGCTAGCCCGTGCGTCCCTCGCGCCCTTTTGCACCCACACACACACTCGCCCCCTCTGCTGCGCCTCCACGTGGCCGAGTTGGGCCCGCAGGTTAGCGATTGCGTGTGTGTCCACACCCACCTTTCTTCCTCCTCCCGTTTGCATCATGGGGACCGCAAGCATGAGCGCGTCGTCGTCCGTTCCGTCGCCTCGGCCCCCCTCTTAAGCCAACCACCGTGTCCACCAACCCTCTAGGGTTCCCCTCTTCCTCCTCCCGCTGCCAGGTGAGCTGAGAGCCACAAGATCCGTCGTTCCACCACCGTCTCGAGCGCATCTAAGGGCACGGGCTCGTCGAAGGCGTGCTCCCCGTCCTTCGCTGCCTCGCCAGCGGTGTCCCTCTTCTTCCTCGACGTCGACTACGTCCTCTACGCCTGGTACACGGAGCTGAAGGCCACGACTGCTTCCTCTTCTTCCTCGTCTTCGACTCTGGCCACCGCAGGTGTTCGATCAACGTCGCCGTCGACTCCGTCCTCCTCCCGGGCAGCCGAACACACCACCGTGTTCGTGGTGAGCCTCTGCTTTTCCCCGTGCCGTTTTCCCCTTCTCTTGCGCACTCTAGCTGGTAGTTCCCCGCGCGTCCGAACCCATCGCCGTCGGACCTCGTCGACGACGAGTGCTCCAACCTCCTTAGCACCGTGGATTGCGCCCATCGTCTTTGCCTCGCCGCGTAGGTCCTGCTAGATGCCTTCGCCGCTCCATTAGGCTCTGCTTAGGCCTCACCGCAGGTCGTCACCACCACTCTGTTTGCTGATCGCCGGCGTCGCAGTAGTGCTTGTTAGGTGCAGCTAGCGCATGTCGTGGGTGCGGGATTCCTCAGCGAATCCATCGAGTGCATCTGCCGCTCCATTTGGTCGCCGGAGCTGTCCCAACGCCCTCGCCATCGCCTCTGTCTCGCCGGCGTCTAGTGGCCCTGTTAGCTGATGTTCTTCGTATTTCAGTATATGCACCTCCCCTCTGTCAGTCACACACACCGTAGCCCAGTGGCTTGAGCCTCTCCCTTGCACTCCACAGACGCGGGTTCGAATCCCCGCCGGGCAGTGGAATTACGCCCTTATTTTTGCCTCTGTCCCGCTGACGGATGGGTCACACTTGCCATACTCTGCGTGCGCACGTACCCACTCCCGCACCCACGCTGCCACATTAGCCCCCCTGGAACCACTAGTCAGTGGCCGTGGCTAGTCCAGGCTGTGTGTACTTAGTTTTTCTTTTCTTTTCTGTTTTTGTTTTAAATTGCAGTTTTGCATTTTCTTTTGCATATTTCATATCTTTTAATATATGCATCTGTTCAAAATACTTTATATATGAAAACTGCCTAGTTTTTTTGTGTAGATTATTTATATGCAGTTTGTTGCCTTGTTAAAAACATTTAAATTGCTGTTTGATTTATTTTGAGTTTAAAATATGTTCAAACTTGTTAAATTCATAACTAAATAACCTTAGCCCCAAATTTGACAAACTTTATATGTATTTGGGGTGGAAAATGTGTAGATTAAGATGGTGTTGTTACTTTGCATGTTTAACCACTCTAAAACATGGTTGCTACAGGTCTGTCCTATATCTGTTTATATGCACATGGGAGTTCCCGGAATTGTTGTTTGTTCTTTCCGGCCCATTTAAAATGCT
Organism: Secale cereale; assembly: GCA_902687465.1. Classification (NCBI taxonomy): domain Eukaryota; kingdom Viridiplantae; phylum Streptophyta; class Magnoliopsida; order Poales; family Poaceae; genus Secale; species Secale cereale. The sequence goes on along the minus strand of LR738711.1, from coordinate 342,782,223 downwards.
TGCATGATGTTGTTGTTCCTAGTTGTACCCTTGCCATGCTAAACAACTTTTAAAACTTGTTGGGTGCTTGGTTAATTTAACTACATAACCACTTGTGACTATGCTTGCTCTTGTTATCTTTTGCATGATGTGTGTGATGGCCTGGCTTATTAGGGATGATAGACTACTCATATCAATAAGGAATTCCTTCTTTTCCGGGAGCCCATTCGGATAGAACTCCAAAGTTAAGCGTGCTCAGCTTGGAGTAGTTTCAGGATGGGTGACCGACCGGGAAGTTGCTCCCGGGTGCGCACGAGTGAGGACAAAGTGCGCAGAAAAGACTAGTATTGATATGTGAGGCCAGTCTAGATCCCGCCAGGAGTAACGACCACCGGCGGGTGTGTCCGGGGCGTTACAAGTTGGTATCAGAGCCGACCCTCGTGGTTACACAGATGTTTGCGGACAGTTTGCAGTCATGTTGTGCATGACGTTTGTGACCCGTCGTGGCACACGGCATGGCACATGTGCTGTCCTGGAAGCACAGACGGTTGTGCCAAGAGGGAACGTTCCTGTGGCCCGACGAGGACGTCGGTTCCTCTGAGTGAGGGTGTATGTGATGGCCTGGCTTATTAGGGATGATAGACTACTCATATCAATAAGGAATTCCTTCTTTTCCAGGAGCCCATTCGGATAGAACTCCAAAGTTAAGCGTGCTCAGCTTGGAGTAGTTTCAGGATGGGTGACCGACCGGGAAGTTGCTCCCGGGTGCGCACGAGTGAGGACAAAGTGCGCAGAAAAGACTAGTATTGATATGTGAGGCCAGTCTAGATCCCGCCAGGAGTAACGACCACCGGCGGGTGTGTCCGGGGCGTTACAATGTGTCCCCTACATGTTTTGTGTTCTTGTTTTTTTCATGTCACATGTGCACTCATCATGTTCCTTTGGGATGCATCATATCATGTCCATGCTCATATGCATCATATCTTGCATCATGTGTTTGAGCATTGCATGATGATTGATTGTTGTTCCAGTGTTAGTATTGTTGTGTTGGTTAGAGCCCGGTGACGATTCAGAGTTCGAGGTTCCTATCGAGACTGAATTTGAGGTGAAATGTTACGATCCCTCTGTGGACTAAACAGGCAAGATGTCCATTCCCCGATATCACCTCTATATTTGCCTATGCTAGTTGTCTCGCTCTTTAGTTATGCCTCGATGCCTACTCCTGTTTGTCAGCCTCCTATTATTGCCATGAAACACGCTAACCGCCTTCCTAGCAAACTGTTGATTGGCTAAGTACGATTTTGCTCAGCCCCTCTTATAGCATTGTTAGTTCCAGGTGAAGTTTGAAGATTGCTCCACGTTCAGACTTGCTTATTGGGACAACACAATATATCTCTTAAGTAAATTAATGCACCTATATATTGGTAATGGGTGGAAGGCTTGGCCTTCTGCTTGGTGTTTTTTCCACTCATGCCACCTTAGGACCCGATAAACCGCTGTTATGTTCCATGATTTTGCGTTCCTAACACGGTTGGGGTTTATGGGCCCCCCTTGATAATTTGCACTGCTTAAAGCTTTTCCAGCAAGGCCCAACATTGGTTTTACATTTGCCTAACAACTAAAACTTGCATAGGGAGTTGCAAACCCGAGTTCTTAATCAACAACCCGGACCAGTGCAACTCATGAGTGTTGGTCCAAACTGGGGGTTATGCGGGGCCGCCTTGGGGAAACCCGAGGTATCTGGTATTACCCGTAGGATCGCCCATCGGGTCGTGGCCTGAGACGAGATAGGCGCGGCTACTATCAGGGTGTCGGCATGCCGGGAGGTCTTGCTGGATTAGTTTTACCTTTGGCAAAATATCTTGAGCACGGGATTTTGAGAATACTCGGGTCCTCCCACTTTGGAGTTGCAACTCCGCAGATCGTGAGCTTGTGAGGGGCTAAGTTGGGATACCCCTGCAGGGTTTTGATCTTTCGAAAGCCGTGCCCGCGGTTATGTGGCAGATGGGAATTTGTTAATATCCGGTTGTAGATAACTTGATACCATATCCTTAAGAATACACTACATGTGTGAGTAACCGTGATGGTCTCTTTCCGAAGGGCTTCAGGGAGTGAACATGGTGGGGTTATGCATGAACGTGAGTAGCTAGGATCACTTCTTGATTAACTTGGCGACCGTTGGCACATGTTCTCATCTCTCTCTAAACTCATAAGCTAGTTTCTTAGTGCTTGCCGCAAACACTTTAATACATGTTCCACACCTAAGGCTTTGTTAGTTTTGATACCTAGGAATGGGATTGCTGAGTCCTTGTGGCTCAAAGATTACAACACACACCAGATGCAGGTATCGCTGAGAACAATGCATGAGATGGATCAGAACTTCATTTGGAGTTTGACGAAGAGCATGGTCGTCACTATGTTTCGTATCCCGGTGATCAGTAGTGGTTCTTACTAGGAGTGATCCGGGCTTGTGTTCGTGGTATCATTCTTGTTTGGTTTTCGTCTGTAGTCGGACCCTGTGTTATTTGGATGAATGTATGTTATTGTATTCATTGTGTGACGTGGCGAGTGTAAGCCAACTATCTTTTACACTTTCATCCCTGAACTTTTACATGAGTTGTGCAAAGATACCACGATTGCGATCATTCCAGAATGCGCTTATGTCTCTAAGTCGTGCCTCGACACGTGGGAGACATAGTCGCATCCTCGGCATTACAAGCTGGTATTCAGAGCCTTCTTCGACCTAGGAGCCCCCTGATTGATCGAACCGATGACAGTTGAGTCTAGGCACACACAAAAATGTTTTGAGTCCTATATATATCGGAGAGTAGGATTTCTTTTTACTCCTCATCCCCTTCATCGCTCTGGTGACGACTCCTGGCGTTGTCTTACCTTCACTACTCTCAAAATTTCACAAAAAAAAATTAGGATCACTCGGGTATTGTTTGGATTGTTCTGATATCTTTGTGACGAGAACGTTGTTCTCGATGCCTCCTGTCATTTAGGGGTTGTGGCAGTGTCCCGGGGAGTTGAGCTCCGAGTTGTTGTCGTCACAAATGTATCGTAGCGGTTCTAGAATACCAGAGGCGGCCGGCATCGAAAACTCTTCTATGCATGTCTGGTGGTGAGATCCCCGACGTCACCCAGTACTGGGGAGATAGTTCGGGAGTATTGCCACAGCTAGTATAGCGGATGCGTTTCGAAGGACCGATGTAAATAGTTTCAGAAGATGACTGGTTATCTGTTGACGGATGGATACATCTGGATGTAGGTTTAGAGTTGAGTGCGCGGTGATTCCCCCGTATCCCCAACACCAGATTGCATAATCGGAATGCTTCGGGAATTAATAGGTGGGTTTTCAAGTAGCTCGTAGGTAATCTTCCAACGGGTGCATGATATGATGTTTGGGGTTCAACATCTAGTGAAGAGGTTTCATGAGCGCTGTTCCAATTGGGAGTTGCATCTTAAAGGATCCTTGGCTATGTTGATCCGGGGATTGCAAGACCCTTTGTAACACGTGCCATGGGGCATTCAGCACGAACATGTGGGACGAAACCTCTATTATGTATTTGTTCCATCTGTACCTTGTTGTTTTATTCTATCATTTTGTTCTCCCAAGTGGCTTCTCGACAAGTTGTTGTACCATTAAGCTATGGAATTCATTTGTTCAATTTTGTTCAGATGTTCATTCTGAAGACTATATGTTGCATATATCAAGCCGTTGATTCAGCTTATCTATTAATTCCTTCAATGGCTAATAGTTGTCATCGTCTCCAGGATGGCTCCTAAGAAATTTCCCAACCCAAACCAAGAGGGTGAAGAAGAGTGTCCTCCTTCCCCTCCTCCTTCGTCTGAGGAATGGAGAGCGATTATGCAGGCAACCAACCAAAACACCCAGATGCTCATGCAGATGATGCAGAATTTCCAAGCCAATCAAGCAAATCAAGGCAATCAAGGGAACCAAGGGCAAGGGAATCTGTTCAATCAACCTCACTTTGCGACTCTCAACCAATTCTTGGCAAACCAACCAAAGTCTTTCAGTTTCTGCGTTGATCCACTTGATGCGGAAGATTGGATCACAGACATCAAGAAAAACTTTGAATGCAGTAATGTCAGAACTGAAGATTATGTCAAGTTTGTCTCCTTCCAACTCAAAGTTCAAGCTGCAGATTGGTGGCAATATTACAAAGACTCCAGAGGTGGTCGTGAGATCTCGTGGACTGATTTCTGCCACGATTTCCGTTCTCATCACATTCCAACAAGTGTCATTGAAGGCATGCGTGAGCAATTCCGCAACCTAAAGCAAGGCACCATGTCCATCTATCAATACAATGTCAAATTCTAGAATCTTGCCCGTTATGCGAAGCAAGACATCCCCGATGCCAAGAGCAAAATCTACCAGTTCCGAGGTGGTCTGAAAGATGAACTCCAACTTGCACTCACCCTGTTCGAGCTGGATGAATTTGACCAATTCTACAGCATGGCTCTCAAGCAAGAGGCAGCTCAGAACAAGTGTGAAGCTTCCAAAAATAGGAAAAGAGATGTTGTTCAGTCCTCCTCTTCCTCTCAAGTGGTTGTCAAGCAGCAGAAGTTCTGGGTACCGCCTCCTCTAGTGCTCCGTCCTCCAAGCAACAATAAGCACTCAGGTGGTCATGGATTCTCCCACCCACCCAACCCAAGCAACTAGTCCAAGCCTCAGTTCCAAGCTCCAAGACTAAGCGGTCCTTATCATCGGCCACTTTCAGAAGTTACTTGCAACAAGTGTGGTCAGAAGGGCCACTATGCTAACAAGTGTACTCAAAGGCGCCTGCCGCCTCCGCCACATGTCAGCAATGCTATTGTCAAGCACAATCCCAAGTCAGCAAGAGTGAACCTGATGAATGCAGCTCAAGTAGAGAATTATTCCGATGTGATAATTGGTAATCTTCTAGTTAACTCAATACCTGCTACAGTCTTGTTTGATTTGGGTGCATCATGCTCTTTCATATCTCACTCATTTGCATCGAAGCACAATTTTGAAACCAAAACATTGTCAAGGGAGTTATCAATTGTTTCTCCGGGAAAACTAATGCATTCTAGCATGTTTACTCTGGATATATCTATTCATATGGGTGATTACAGTTTTCTGGTTTCCCCGGTTGTTCTTGGCAACTCGGACATTGATCTTATTCTTGGGATGGATTGGCTCTCGAGGCATGATGCCCTTATTGATTGTGCAAATAAGGAGGTCAATCTAACTCATCCTTCCGAAGACGTGATTGTCTTCACATCTCGAGATAACACAATCATGCTATTCTCTCTTAATGACAAGGGCGAGATTAATGCCATTTCCCAGATTCCGGTGGTTTGTGAATATGAGGATGTATTTCCTGAAGAGCTTCCAGACATGCCTCGCGACCGTCCAGTTGAATTCGTCATTGAACTTGAACCTGGTACTGAGCCAGCCTGTCGACGTCCGTACAAGCATTCTCCTAAAGAGTTGAAGGAGCTGAAGAAACAACTCGATCAGCAAGAACATATGGGTCTAATCAGACCAAGTACTTCTCCTTAGGGCTTTGGTGTTCTTTTTGTCAATAAGAAGGATGGTACGGAACGATTGTGCATTTATTGCCGGCCATTGAACAAGAAGACAATAAATAATAAGTACCCGCTCCCAATATCAATGATTTGTTCGAGCAGCTCAAAGGAGCCAAGGTTTTCTCGAAACTTGATCTCCGGATGGGTTACCATCAGATTCATATCCGTGAAGAGGATATTCCCAAGACCGCATTCAGAACAAGTTATGGCTCCTATGAATACACGGTCATGTCTTTTAGGCTTGCTAATGTTCCACCCATTTCTCGGATGATGCACTTCATATTCAACCCCTACACTAATGAATTTGTGCTCGTCTACCTCGATGAATCTTGCTATTCTCCAAGAATAAATAAGACCATGCCAAGCACCTCCGTTTGGTCCTTGACATGCTCTGTGAGCACTGGTTCTATGCGAAGTTCTCCAAATGTGAATTCTGGCTTGATAAAGTCCTTTATCTTGGCCATATTATCTCTGCCGAGGGCATTTCTGTTAACCCCGAGAAGGTTGAAGCTATTGTTAACTGGGAACCTCCTCAGAATGTCAAACAACTCCGAAGTTTCCTCGGTCTCGCAAGCTATTGCAGAAGGTTTGTTGAGAACTTCTCCAAGATTGCCAAGCCTCTTTCCAACCTGTTGCAGAAGAATGTCAAGTACTCGTGGACTCCTGATTGTGATGTGACATTCAAGACACTCAAAGAGAAGCTCATTTCTTCTCTGGTTCTTACTCCTCTGGATGAGTCCAAGCCTTATGAAGTCTTCTGTGATGCTTCATTGCAAGGTCTTGGTGGTGTTCTCATGCAAGACAAGAAGATCGTTGCATACACTTCACGTCAGCTTAAACCAAATGAGAAGAATTACCTCACACATGATCTTGAGCTAGCAACAGTTGTTCATGCCTTGATCATGTGGAGATACCTTCTGTTGGGGAGAAAAGTGGACATCTTCACTGATCACAAGAGCCTGAAGTACATATTCACCCAACCAATCCTTAACCTTCGCCAGAATCGTTGGGTTGAAATGATTTGAGAGTACGATCCAAGCATTGAGTATACTCCTGGCAAGGCCAATGTCATTGCAGATGTCTTGAGCAGAAAGGCTTATTGCAACAGTCTCCTTCTCAAACCATTCCAACCTGAACTTTGTGAATCATTCAGGAAGCTCAACCTCCTTCTGCAAGGATTTCTTGCCAACCTTCAAGTTGCTCCTACCTTGGAAGATCAAATCCGTGAGGCCCAACTCAGTGATGCTATGGTGCAGAAAGTGAAACATGGTATTGCTAAGGGTACTCCCAAGTACAAATGCTATCGCATTGATGACAGAGACACTTTGTTATTCGAGGACAGACTTGTGGTTCCCAAAGGTGATCTCAGAAATCTCATAATGAACGAAGAACATGACTCACTCCTCTCGATACATCCAGGAAGCTCCAAGATGTACCATGACCTCAAGCAATCCTATTGGTGGACTCGCATGAAAAGAGAGATTGCTCAGTTCGTGAACGAGTGTGATGTCTGCAGAGTAGTGAAGGCAGAGCATCAACGTCCAGCCGGACTCCTTCAACCCCTACCTAGTCCTGAGTGGAAATTTGATCACATTGAGATGGATTTCGTCACCAGTTTTCCCAAGTCCAAGCGAGTAAATGATGCTATCTTTGTGGTGATTAACAAGCTAACTAAAGTGGCTCATTTTCTTCCAGTCAAAGAATCCATCAATGCAGCTCAACTGACAGAGATGTACACCTCCAGAATTGTCTCTTTGCATGGCATCCCTCAAGTAATCTCCTCAGATCGTGGAAGCTTGTTCACTTCCAAGTTCTGGGATTCCTTTTAGTCAGCCATGGGTACCAAGATTCGCTTCAGCACAACTTTTCACCCTCGGACTAGTTATCAAGTCGAAAGAGTGAATCAAATACTTGAAGATATGCTCAGAGCTTGTGTCATCTCCTTCGGTATGAAATGGGAAGATTGACTTACATTTGCTGAATTCTCCTACAACAACAGCTTCCAAGCAAGTGCAGGCAAAGCATCGTTTGAAATTCTCTATGGCAGAAAGTGCCATACCCCTGTCGACTGGTCCGAGACTGGTGAACGTCAACTCCTTGGAAATGATTTGATCTCAGAGGCCGAAGAAATGTGCAAAGTCATACGTTAGAATCTCAAGGCCATGCAATCGCGCCAAAAGAGCTACTATGACGGCAAGCATCGTGACTCGGCTTTCGACATTGGAGATCATGGTTATCTCCGTGTTTCTCCCATGAAGGGCACTTAGAGGTTCAGTATCAAGGGCAAGCTTGCTCCAAGATACGTGGGCCCTTTCAAGATTCTGGGCAAGAGAGGCGATCTAGCCTACCAACTCGAGCTTCCCTCCAACTTTGCAAATGTGCACGATGTGTTTCACGTGTCACAACTCCGCAAGTGATTCAAGACGCCTGAACACACTATTCCTTTCGAAGAGATTGATCTTCAGCAAGACTTGTCTTACCGTGAGCAACCCGTTGCTATCCTTGAAGAAACTCAGCGAAATACCCGCAACAAGTCGACCAAATTATTGAAAGTGAAGTGGTCACACCATACCGACCGAGAAGCTACATGGGAACGAGAAGATCATCTCGGTTCCCAGTATCCTGCCTTCTTTCAGTCTTAGATCTCAGGATGAGATCTTTTCAAAGTGGAGGAGAGTTTGTAACACCCCATATGTAATACTTCCTTATATGGCAATATAAGAATTTACCATTTGATCCTTGTCCTTTCCTTGGGGGTTCTTTATCATTTATGCATTGTCTTTGCATTGTCATATTTTTCTTTTCTTTTCTTTATGCATTCATGCATTACTTCATAATCATCATTGCATCATGGTCATCATATGGCATTTTATTTGTCATTGTGTTTTACTCATCCCTAGTATGTCAAGTGTGTTCCTCTTGATCTTGCTAGAGTGTTTTGGTGCAAGATCATGCCTTTCCTTAAACCCTTTCAACTTGCACCACTTCCCCTCCTTTCTTTCCCTTTCTTTAAATTTTGCAAGTGGATTTTACCTCTTCTTTTAAATGTCCATCTCCTCACAACTTCTTTGGTACCTTGTCCTAAGCCACTATGCAAAACCTCACCTTATTTTGAAATGTTTTGGTCAGGTTAAAAAATGACAGAAGTTTGAACCATATTCAAACTTGTTTTATTTTTCTACCTCTAAAAATGCCCAAATTATTTTTATAAAATAGTGCATAATTCCAGGAGTTAGGGAATATTTTATTTTCCTCCTAATTCCTTTTCTTTTGACCTGTGCTTTTCTTTTTGTTTTCTGCCTAAAGAAAATAGAAAAGAAAAAGCAGATGCTGCCAGCAGTGCAGCCAAGCGCAGCCCACAGCCACGTGGGCATTGGCCCTCCCCCTTGGCCCAGCTAACCAGCGCCAGCCAGCCCACGCCAGCCAGCCCGGGCGTCCCTCACACCCTTTTGCACCCACGCACACACTCGCCCCCTCTGATGCGCCTCCACGTGGCCGAGTCGGGCCCGTAGGTCAGCGACTGTGTGTGCGTCCGCACCCACCTTTCTTCCTCCTCCCGTTCGCGCCATGGGGACCGCGAGCACGAGCGTGTCGCCGTCCATTCCATCGCCTCGGCCCCCCTCTTAAGCCAACCATCGTGTCCACTAACCCTCTAGGGTTCCGCTCTTCCTCCTCCCGTCGCCAGGTCAGCTGAGAGCCACCAGATCCGTCGTTCCACCACCGTCCCGAGCGCACGGGCTCGTTGATGTCTACTACACAACCTTCTTCTTGTAAACGTTGTTGGGCCTCCAAGTGTAGAGGTTTGTAGGACAGTACCAAATTTCCCTCAAGTGGATGACCTAAGGTTTATCAATCCGTGGGAGGCGTAGGATGAAGATAGTCTCTCTCAAACAACCCTGCAACCAAATAACAAAGAGTCTCTTGTGTCCCCAACACACCCAATACAATGGTAAATTGTATAGGTGCACTAGTTCTGCGAAGAGATGGTGATACAAGTGCAATATGGATGGTAGATATAGGTTTTTGTAATAAAAAATATAAAAACAACAAGGTAGCAAGTGGTAAACGTGAGCATAAACGATGTTGCAATGATAGTAGACAAGGCCTAGGGTTCATACTTTCACTAGTGCAAGTTCTCTCAACAAGGATAACATAATTGGATCATATTACTAGCCCTCGATATGCAAAAAAGAGTCACTCCAAAGTAACTAATAGCGGTGAACAAACGAAGAGATTATGGTAGGGTAAGAAACCACCTCAAAGTTATTCTTTCTGATCGATCTATTCAAGAGTCCGTAGTAACGTTCAATCTACCATAGAGTTCGTACTAGAATAACACCTTAAGACACAAATCAACGAGAACCCTAATGTCACCTAGATACTCCATTGTCACCTCAAGTATCCATGGGCAAGGTTATACGATATGCATCACACAATCTCAGAAATATCTATTCAACCAACACATAGAACATCAAAGAGTGCCCCAAGGTTATACGATATGCATCACACAATCCCAGAAACATCTATCGTGAGCTCCGTTAGTATAAGAAAACAAACCACTACTCAAAGTTACTGTAATGAACTCATTCTTTTTTTATATTGGTGTTAAACCTACTGTATTCCAGCTTCTCTATGATTCATACTTCCTAATACTACTCATAGATGCATTGAAATAAGCAAACAACACACGAAAAATAGAATCTGTCAAAAATAGAACAGTGTGTAGTAATCTGTAGGTTTCGCATACTTCTGTAACTCCAAAAAATTCAAACTAAATTGGTAAACGTGAGGAATTTGTCTATTAATCATCTGCAAAAGGAATCAACGAAATAGCACGCTCCAGTAAAATCTGATGACCATTATAGCGAGCGCTAATCATTCTGTTTTTCACAGCAAGATCATATAAACTTCACACAAGTCTTCCCGAAGGTTCTACTTGGCACAAACACTAATTAAAACACAAAACCACATCTAAACAGAATCTAGATGAAATATTTATTCCTAAACAGAAGCAAAAACAAAGAAACTAAAATAAAGTTGGGTTGCCTCCCAACAAGCGCTATCGTTTAACGCCCCTAGCTAGGCATGATGATTTCAATGATGCTCGCGTAAAAGATAAGAATTGAAACATAAAGAGAGCATCATGAAGAATATGACTAGCACATTTAAGTATAATCCACTTCCTATGCATAGGGATTTTGTGAGCAAACAACTTATGGGTACAATAATCAACTAGCATAGGAAGGCAAAACAAGTATAACTTCAAAACTTTAAGCACATAGAGAGGAAACTTGATGTTATTGCAATTCCTACAAGCATATGATCCTCTCTCATAATAATTTTCAGTAGCATCATGAATGAATTCAACAATATAAGCAGCACATAAAGCATTCTTTTCATGATCTACTTGCATAGAAATTTTACTACTCTCCACACAAGCAAATTTATTCTCATCAATAGTAGTGGGAGCAAACTCAACAAAATAACTATCATGTGAAGCATAATCCAATTGAAAACTAAAATCATGATGACAAGATTCATGGTTATCTTTATTCTTTATAACATATGTGTCATCATAATAATCATCATAGATAGCAACTGTGTTCTCATAATCAATTAGAACCTCTTCCGAAATAGTGGATTCATCACTTAATAAAGTCATGACCTCTCCAAATGCACTTTCATAAATATAATTATCATAAATAGGAGGCATGCTTTCATCATAATAAATTTGCTCATCAAAACTGGGGGAACTAAACATATCATCTTCATCAAACATAGCATCCCCAAGCTTGTGGCTTTGCATATCATTAGCATCGTGGGTATTCAAAGAATTCATACTAACAACATTGTAATAATGCTCATCATGCACATATTTTATGCCAAGCATTCTATGTAATTCTTCTTCTAGTACTTGAGCAAAATTTTCCTTCCCATCATTTTCACGAAAGATATAAAAGAGATGAAGCATATGAGGTAACCTTAATTCCATTTTTTCTAGTTTTTTTTATAAACTAAACTAGTGATAAAATAAGAAACTAAAAGATTTGATGGCAAGATCTAAAGAGATACCTTCAAGCACTAACCTCCCCGGCAACTGCGCCAGAAAAGAGCTTGATGTCTACTACACAACCATCTTCTTGTAGATGTTGTTGGGCCTCCAAGTGCAGAGGTTTGTAGGACAGTAGCAAATTTCCCTCCAGTGGATAACCTAAGGTTTATCAATCCGTGGGAGGCGTAGGATGAAGATGGTCTCTCTCAAACAACCTTGCAACCAAATAACAAAGAGTATCTTGTGTCCCCAACACACCCAATACAATGGTAAATTGTATAGGTGCACTAGTTCGGCGAAGAGATGGTGATACAAGTGCATATGGATGGTAGATATAGGTTTTTGTAATGAGAAAAAATAAAAACAGCAAGGTAGCAAGTGGTAAACATGAGCATAAACGGTGTTGCAATGATAGTAGACAAGTCCTAGGGTTCATACTTTCACTAGTGCAAGTTCTCTCAACAAGGAGAACATAATTGGATCATATTACTAGCCCTCGACATGCAACAAAGAGTCACTCCAAAGTAACTAATAGAGGAGAACAAACGAAGAGATTATGGTAGGGTACCAGACCACCTCAATGTTATTCTTTCTGATCGATCTATTCAAGAGTATGTAGTAACGTTCAATCTATCATAGAGTTCGTATTAGAATAACACCTTAAGACACAAATCAACCAAAACCCTAATGTCACCTAGATACTCCATTGTCACCTCAAGTATCCATGGGCAAGGTTATACGATATGCATCACACAATCTCACAAACATCTATTCAACCAACACATAGAACTTCAAAGAGTGCCCCAAAGTTTCTACCGGAGAGTAAAGACGAAAACGTGTGCCAACTCCTATGCATAGGTTCACAAGGTCACGGAACCCGCAAGTTAATCACCAAAACATACATCAAGTAGATCACATGATATCCCATTGTCACCATAGATAAACACATGCAAGACATACATCAAGTGTTCTCAAATCCTTAAATACTCAATCCGATAAGATAACTTCAAAGGGAAAACTCAATCCATTACAAGAGAGTAGAGGGGGAGAAGCATCATAAGATCCAACTAAAATAGCAAAGTTCGGGATACATCAAGATCGTGCCATCTCAAGAACACGAGAGAGAGAGAGAGAGAGAGAGAGAGAGAGAGAGAGAGAGAGAGAGAGAGAGAGAGTTCAAACACATAGCTAGTGATACATACCCACAGCCCTGAGGGTGGACTACTCCCTCCTCGTCATGGAGAGCGCCGGGATGATGAGGATAGCCACCGGAGAGGGATTCCCCCCTTCCGGCAGGGTGCCAGAACGGGTGTAGATTGGTTTTCGATGGCTACACAGGCTTTCGGCGGTGGAACTCCTGATCTAGGTTAATTTTCGAAGGTTTCAGTATTTATTGGACTTTTTGGCGTAGGGCACAAGTCAGGGGCCCTCCGGGCCGTCCACGAGATAGGGCGGCGCCACCACCTGCCCAGGGCGCACCCCCACCCTCGTGGGCAGCCCGTGGCACTCCTGGCCCAACTCTTTTACTTCGGGGCTCATTTTGGTCCAGAAAAAATCATCAAAAATTGGCACGTCAATTGGACTCCGTTTGATATTCCTTTTCTGTAAAACTCAAAAACAAGGAAAAACATAAACTGGCACTAGGCTCTAGGTTAATAGGTTAGTCCCAAAAATCATATAAAAGTGTATATAAAAGCCCATGAAACATCCTAGAAGGATAATATAATAGCATGGAACAATCAAAAATTATAGATACGTTGGAGACGTATCACTCGTCGCCGGCGTGCTCCCCTTCCTTCGCTGCCACGCCATCGGTGTCCCTCTTCTTCCTCGATGACGACTACGTCCTCTACGCCTGCTACACGGAGCTGAAGGCCATGGATGCTTCCTCTTCTTCCTCGTCTTCGACTCCGGCCACCGCAGGTGTTCGATCGACGTCGCCGTCGACTCCGTCTTCCTCCCGGCCAGCCGAACACACCACTGTGTTCGTGGTGAGCCTCTACTTCTCCCCGTGCCGTTTTCCCCTTCTCTTGCGCACTCTAGCTGGTAGTTCCCTGTGCGTCCAAACCCATCGCCGTCGGACCTCGTCGCCGACGAGTGCTCCGACCTCCTTAGCACTGTGGATTGCACCCATCATCTTTGCCCCGCCGCGTAGGTCCTACTAGATGCCTCTGCCGCTCCGTTAGGCTCTACTTAGGCCTCGCCGCAGCTCATCGCCGCCGCTCTGTTTGCTGCTCGCCGGCATCGCAGTAGTGCTGGTTAGGTGCAGCTAGCGCATGTCGCGGGTGCGGGATTCCTCAGCGAATCCATCGAGTGCATCCGCCGCTCCATTTGGTCGCCGGAGCTGTCCCAACGCCCTCGTCGTCGCCTCTGTCTCGCCGGTGTCGAGTGGCCCTGTTAGCTGTTATTCTCTGTATTTTAGTATATGCACCTCCCCTCTGTCAGTCACACGCACCGTAGCCCAGTGGCTTGAGCCTCTCCCTTGCACCCCACACACGTGGGTTCGAATCCCCGTCGGGCAGTGGAATTACGCCCATATTTTGGCCTCTGTCCTGCTGACAGATGGGTCCCACTTGCCATACTCTACGCGCGCACATACCCACTCCCGCACCCACACTGCCACATCAGCCCCCTGGACCCACTAGTCAGTGGCCGTGGCTAGTCCAGGCTGGATCTACTTAGTTTTTCTTTTCTTTTTTGTTTTTGTTGTAAATTGCAGTTTTGCATTTTCTTTTGCATATTTCATATCTTTTAATGTATGCATCTGTTCAAAATACTTTATATATTAAAACTGCCTAGTTCTTTAGTGTAGATTATTTATATGCATTTTGTTGTCTTGTTAAAAACATTTAAATTGATGTTTGATTTATTTTGAGTTTAAAATATGTTCAAACTTGTTAAATTCATAACTAAATAACCTTAGCTCCAAATTTGACAAACTTTATATGTATTTGGGGTGGAAAAATGTGTAGATTAAGATGGTGCTGTTACTTTGCATATTTAACCACTCTAAAACATGGTTGCTACAGGTCTGTCCTATATTTGTTTATGTGCACATGGGAGTTCCTGGAATTGTTGTTTGTTCTTCCCGGCCCATTTAAAATGCTTGCATGATATTGTTGTTCCTAGTTGTACCCTTGCCATGATAAACAACTTCTAAAACTTGTTGGGTGCTTGGTTAATTTAACTACATAACCACTTGTGACTATGCTTACTCTTGTTATCTTTTGCATGATGTGTCCCCTACATGTTTTGTGTTCTTGCTTTTGTCATGTCACATGTGCACACATCATGTTCCTTTGAGATGCATCATATCCTGTCCATGCTCATATGCATCATATATTGCATCATGTGTTTGAGCATTGCATGATGATTGATTGTTGTTCCGGCGTTTGTATTGTTGTGTTGGTTAGAGCCCGGTGACGATTCGGAGTTCGAGGTTCCTATCGAGACTGAATTTGAGGATCAAGGTTATGATCCCTCCGTGGACTTAAGAGGCAAGATGACCATTCCCCGATATCACCTCTATCTTTGCCTATGCTAGTTGTCTCGCTCTTTAGCTATGCCTCGATGCCTATTCCTGTTTGTCAGCCTCCTATTGTTGCCATGGAACACTCTAACCGCCTTCCTAGCAAACCGTTGATTGGCTAAGTAAGTTTTTGCTCAGCCCCTCTTATAGCATTGTTAGTTGCAGGTGAAGTTTGAAGATTGCTCCACCTTCGGACTTGCTTATTGGGACAACACAATATAACTCTTAAGTAAATTAATGCACCTATATATTGGTAATGGGTGGAAGGCTTGGCCTTCTGCTTGGTGTTTTGTTCCACTCATGCCACCTTAGGACCTGATAAACCGGTGTTATGTTCCTTGATTTTGCGTTCCTAACACGGTTGGGGTTTATGGGCCCCCTTGATAATTCGCACTGCTTAAAGCTTTTCCAGCAAGGCCAAACATTGGTTTTACATTTGCCTAACAACTAAAACTTGCATAGGGAGTTGCAAACCCGATTTCTAAATCAACAACCCGGGCCAGTGCTCCTCATGAGTGTTGGTCCAAACTGGGGGTTATGCGAGGCCACCTTGGGGAAACCCGAGGTATCTGGTATTACCCGTAGGATCGCCCATCCGGTCGTGGCCTGAGACGAGATACACGATACTACTATCAGGGTGTCGGCACGCCGGGAGGTCTTGTTGGATTAGTTTTACCTTTGCGAAATATCTTGAGCACAGGATTCAGAGAATACTCAGGTCTTCCCAGTTTGGAGTTGCGACTCCGCAGATCGTGAGCTTGTGATGGGCTAAGTTGGGACACCCCTACAGGGTTTTGATCTTTCGAAAGCCGTGCCCGCAGTTATGTGGCAGATGGGAATTTGTTAATATCCGGTTGTAGATAACTTGATAGCATATCCTTAAGAATACACTACATGTGTGAGTAACCGTGATGGTCTCTTTCCGAAGGTCTTCGGGAAGTGAACACGGTGGGGTTATGCATGAACGTGAGTAGCTAGGATCACTTCTTGATCAACTTGGCGACCGTTGGCACATGTTCTCATCTCGCTCTAAACTCATAAGCTAGTTGCTTAGTGCTTGCTGCAAACACTTTAATACATGTTCCACACCTAAGGCTTTGTTAGTTTTGCTACCCGGGAATGGGATTGCTGAGTCCTTGTGGCTCACAGATTACAACACACACCAGATGCAGGTACCGCTGAGAACAATGCAGGACATGGATCAGAACGTCACTGGGAGTTCCATGAAGAGCGTGGTCGTTACTATGTTTCGTATCCCGGTGATCAGTAGTGGTTCTTACTAGGAGTGATCCAGGCTTGTGTTCGTGGTATCTTTCTCGTTTGGTTTTCGTCCGTAGTCGGACCCTGTGTTATTTGGATGAATGTATGTTATTGTATTCATTGTGTGAAGTGGCGAGTGTAAGCCAACTATCTTTTACACTTTCATCCCTGAACTTTTACATGAGTTGTGCAAAGATACCACGCTTGCGATCATTCCAGAATGCGCTTATGTCTCTAAGTCGTGCCTCGACACGTGGGAGACATAGTCGCATCCTGGGCATTACATGTTATCTCATTAATCAAATGACAACACATGTCTATGGTTAGGAAACTCAACCATCTTTGATTAACGAGCTAGTCTAGTAGAGGCTTACTAGGGACACTGTGTTTTGTCTATGTATCCACACATGTAAGAACTTTCCGGTTAATACAATTCTAGCATGAATAAAAGAAATTTATTATGATGTAAAGAAATATAAATAACAACTTTATTATTTCCTCTAGGGCATGTTTCCTTCAGTCTCCCACTTGCACTAGAGTCAATAATCTAGATTACATAGTAATGATTCTAACACCCATGGAGTCTTGGTGATGACCATGTTTTGCTCGTGGAAGAGGCTTAGTCAACGGGTCTGCTACATTCAGATCCATATGTATCTCTATATATCCCTCCTTGACTTGATCGCAGATAGAGTTGAAGCGTCTCTTGATGTATTTGGTTCTCTTGTGAAAGCTGGATTCCTTCGCCAAGGCAATAGCTCCAGCGTTATCACAAAAGATTTTCATTGGACCCGATGCACTAGGTATTACAGCTAGACGGATATGATCTCCTTCATCCAGACTCCGTCACTTGCTGCATCCGAAGAAGCTATGTACTCTGCTTCACACGTAGATCCCGCCACGATGCTCTGCTTGGAACTGCACCAGCTGACAGCTCCACTGTTCAACAAAAATACGCATCCGGTTTGTGACTTAGTTTCATCCGGATCAGTGTCAAAACTAGCATCGACGTAACCATTTACGACGAGCTCTTTGTCACCTCCATAAATGAGAAACATATCCTTAGTCCTTTTCAGGTACTTCAGGATGTTCTTGACCGCTGTCCAGTGATCCACTCCAGGATTACTTTGGTACCTCCCTGCTAGACTAATAGCAAGGCACACATCAAGTCTGGTACACAACATTGCATACATGATAGAACCTACGGCCGTGGCATAGGGAATAACTTTCATTTTCTCTTTATCTTCTGTAGTGGTCGGGCATTCAGTCTGACTCAACTTCACACCTTGTAACACAGGCAAGAACCCTTTCTTTGACTGATCCATTTTGAACTTCTTCAAAACTTGATCATGGTATGTGCTTTGTGAAAGTCCAATTAACCGTCTTGATCTATCTCTATAGATCTTGATGCCCAATATATAAGCAGCTTCACCGAGGTCTTTCATTGAAAAAATCTTATTCAAGTATCCTTCTATGCTATCCAGAAATTCTACATCATTTCCAATCAACAATATCTCATCCACATATAATATCATAAATGCTACAGAGCTCCCACTCACTTTCTTGTAAATACAGGCTTCTCCAAAAGTTTGTATATAACCACATGCTTTCGTCACCTCATCAAAGCGTATATTCCAACTCTGAGATGCTTGCACCAGTCCATAGATGGATCGCTGGAGCTTGCACACTTTGTTAGCACCTTTAGGATCGACAAAACCTTCTGGTTGCATCATATACAACTATTCTTTGAGAAATCCATTAAGGAATGCAGTTTTGACATCCATTTGCCAGATTTCATAATCATAGAATGCAACAATTGCTAGCATGATTCAGACAGACTTAAGCATTGCTACGAGTGGGAAGGTCTCATCGTAGTCAACACCTTGAACTTGTCAAAAACCTTTCGCAAAAAGTCGAACTTTGTAGATGGTAAAATTACCATCAGCGTCAGTCATCTTCTTGAAGATCCATTTATTCTCTATGGCTTGCGGATCATCGGGCAAGTCAACCAAAGTCCACACTTCGTTCTCATAGATGGATCCCATCTCAGATTTCATGGCCTCAAGCCATTTTGCGGAATCTGGGCTCATCATCGCTTCCTCATAGTTTGTAGGTTCGTCATGGTCTAGTAACATGACTTCCAGAACAGGATTACCGTACCACTCTGGTGCGGAATGTACTCTGGTTGACCTACGAGGTTCGGTAGTAACTTGATATGAAGTTTCATGATCATCATTATTAGCTTCCTCACTAATTGATGTAGCCATCACGGGAACGATTTTCTATGATGAGCTACTTTCCAATTCGAGAGAAGGTAAAATTACCTCATCAAGTTCTACTTTCCTCCCACTCACTTCTTTTGAGAGAAACACCTTCTCTAGAAAGCATCCACTCTTAGCAACAAAAATCTTGCCTTCGGATCTATGATAGAAGGTGTACCCAACAGTTTCTTCTAGGTATCCTATGAAGACGCACTTCTCCGATTTGTGTTCGAGCTTATCAGGCTGAAGCTTTTTCACATAAGCATCGCAACCCCAAACTTTAAGAAACTACAACTTAGGTTTCTTGCCAAACCACAGTTCATATGGTCTCGTCTCGATGGCTTTAGATGGTACCCTATTTAACGTAAATGTAGTTGTCTCTAATGCATAACCCCAAACGATAGTGGTCAATTGGTAAGAGACATCATAGATTGCACCATATCTAATAAAGTACGATTACGACATTCGGACACACCATTACGCTGTGGTGTTCCAGGTGGCGTGAGTTGCGAAACCATTCCACATTATTTTAAATGAAGACAAAACTCGTAACTCAAATATTCGCCTCCGCAGTCAGATCGTAGAAACATTATTTTCTTGTTACGATGATTCTCTATTCACTCTAAAATTCTTTGAACTTTTCAAATGTTTTAGACTTGTGTTTCATCAAGTAGATATACCCATATCTGCTCAAATCATCTGTGAAGGTAAGAAAATAACGATACCGGCTACGAGCCTCAACACTCATCGGACCGCATACATTAGTATGTATTATTTCCAATAAGTCAGTGGCTCGCTCCATTGTTCCGGAGAATGGATTTTTAGTCATCTTGCCCATGAGGCATGGTTCGCAAGCATCAAATGATTCATAATAAAGTGATTCCAAAAGTCCATTCGCATGGAGTTTCTTCATGCGTTTTACACCAATATGACCTAAACGGCAGTGCCACAAATATGTTGCACTATCATTATCAACTTTGCATCTTTTGGCATCAATTTTATGAATATGTGTATCACCACGATCGAGATTCAACAAAAAATAGACCACTCTTCAAGGGTGCATGACCATAAAATATATTACTCATATAAATAGAACAACCATTATTCTCTGATTTAAATGAATAACCGTCCCGCATCAAACAAGATCCAGATATAATGTTCACACTCAACGATGGTACCAAATAAAAATTATTCAGGTCTAAAACTAATCCTGAAGGTAGAGGTAGGAGTAGCGTGCCGACGATGATCGCATCGACCTTGGAACCATTCCCGACACGCATCATCACCTCGTCCTTAGCCAATCTTCGTTTAATCTGTAGCCCCTGTATCGAGTTACAAATATGAGCAACCAAACTAGTATCAAATACCGAGGCTCTACTACGAGCATTAGTAAGGTACACATCAATAACATGTATATCAAATATACCTTTGTTCACTTTGCCATCCTTCTTATCCGCCAAATACTTGGGGCAGTTCCGCTTCCAGTGACATGTCCCTTTGCAGTAGAAGCACTTAGTTTCAGGCTTAGATCCAGACTTGGGTTTCTTCCCGGGAGTAGCAACTTGTTTGCTATTCTTCTTGAAGTTCCCCTTCTTTCCCTTGCCCTTTTTCTTGGAACTAGTGGTCTTGTTAACCATCAACACTTGATGCTCCTTTTTGATTTCTACCTCCGCAGCTTTGAGCATTGCGAAGAGCTCGGGAATTGTCTTCTCCATCCCTTGCATATTATAGTTCATCACGAAGCCTTTATAGCTTGGTGGCAGTGATTAAAGAACTTTGTCAATAACACTATAATCCGGAAGAATAACTCCCAACTGAGTCAAGTGGTTATGGTACCCAGACATTTTGATTATGTGTTCACTGACAGAACTGTTCTCCTCCATCTTGCAGCCGTAGAACTTGTTGGAGACTTCATATCTCTCAACTCGGGCATTTGCTTGAAATATTAACTTCAACTCTTGGAACATCTCTTATGCTCCATGATGTTCAAAACATCTTTGAAGTCCCGATTCTAAGCCGTAAAGCATGGCACACTGAACTATCGAGTAGTCATCAGATTGAGCTTGCCAAACGTTCATAACATCAGTAGTTTTTCCTACATAATGCCTTTCACCTAGCGGTGCATCAAGGACATAATTCTTCTGTGCAGCAATGAGGACAATCCTCAAGTTACGGACCCAGTTCATGTAGTTGCTACCATCATCTTTCAACTTAGCTTTCTCTAGGAACGCATTAAAATTCAAGGGAATGGTAGCACGGGCCATTGATCTACAACATAGATATGCAAAAACTATCAGGACTAAGTTCATGATTAATTAAGTTCAATAATCATATCACTTAAGAACTCCCACTTAGATAGACATCCCTCAAGTCATCTAAATGATCACGTTACCCAAATCAACTAAACCATGCCCGATCATCACGTGAGATGGAGTAGTTTTCAATGGTGAACATCTTATGTTGATCATATCTACTATATGATTCATGCTCGACCTTTCGGTCTCCAGTGTTCCGCGGCCATGTCTGTACATGCTAGGATTGTCAAGTTTAACCCGAGTATTCCGCACGTGCAAAACTGTCTACACCCATTTTATTTGAACATAGAGCTTATCACACCCGATCATCATGTGGTGTCTCGGCACGATGAACTGTCGCAATGGTGCATACTCAGGGAGAACACTTGTACCTTGAAATTTTAGTAAGGGATCATCTTATAATGCTACCACCATACTAAGCAAAATAAGATGCATAAAAAGATAAACATCACATGCATCAGCTAGGAATGTGATAGAGAGAACTTTCGGTCTACTAAAGATGAGATGGGCTATTTTGAGGACTAGTTTGTTTTTTGACATACGGAATCAGGTATCACATAGTATTTTCAAAACCGAGCATACATATTATTTTTATTTACTAACATGCCAATAATACCATCTCGCAGATCTGTATCATTAATGCTTATTGCATATTGCATAACTTTCTAAGAGATAGACAGAGAGAGATGGATGATATAATGCTAATTGACATGGATAATCAGATAAATGATGCAGCCATTGAACATCTAGAAGAACCAAACATGATTTGACATATTGAATCAACAACTGAGTGGAACAACAAGCGAGATACCTTAGCTAATCAAATGTGGGCAGATTACCAAAGGAGACGCAGGGGAGCCAATCATTGAATTCATTCATTTGTGTGGTCATATATTTCATATGCTCATCTTTGAACCCTCTCACTCCCTCCCTCCCCTCTCTCTCTCTCTCTCTCTCTCTCTCTCTCTCTCTCTCTCTCTCTCTCTCTCTCTCTCTCTCTCTTGGGATTCTACGTTTGTCTCATACATGTATTGTTTCCTGCAGGAAGATATGGATATGGAGAAGAAAGGAGGTAGAAACTACCTTACCTGGACGAATGAAATGGATGAAGCAATGTTGAATGTGTTCGTGGAGCATTACAATAGAGGGGATCGTGCTCAAAATGGGTGGAAACCACATGTTTACACTGAAGTTGTCAACAATGTTCGAGCTAAGTGCAATGTGGATATCACAAAGGAGAATGTCATATCAAGGTGCAAAACTATTGATAGACACTATGTCAATGTCAGCAACATGTTGTCAACCAGTGGGAGTGGGTGGGATTGGATCCATAACAAGCTTATGGTTGATAGTGAGGACGTGTGGAGCAACTATGTCAAGGTAAGCACTACATCTTGAGCAACTATGTGTTCATGGCATGACCACAAGATTCCATTTCATCCTTAATGCGGTCAAGTTTGTTAATTAATTCCTATCTCTTGTTGTGACTCATACTTGTACTGATATATCATGATGTTGAATTCATACAAGTTTATTCAAAAACATGCACTTATACTTATTGATGCATAACCTTCTAATCAACAGTTTATTCATCTTCTTTTCTCTTGAGAAACAATCACAACTTGCAGCAGTGCACTTGTTTTCCCCATTATTTATGTGATTTTCCACCGTGACATGAGTTACATATTCGTCGTAGTCTATGATTTTCTCTTTGGGTGTGTGTTTGGTGTTTGGATGGATGTGTGTTACATTTTCCACCATAGCATGAGACAATTTGTCTTCATGTTTTGCAGGAAAACAAAGATGCTGCTACTCAATTAGCCTTGTCTTCTCGAAGGATCATACCACCGGAACCAGAGCCAGAATGGCCATGGAAAGTGCAGCGGAAATGGCTGCAGAGAATGTCAACAACATCAATATCGACTCTGCGACAACATCTTCAACCCAAACCGGTGAGGAACAGATGAGGAAAAGATATCGGTCGGATGACTCAATTGCATCTATGCTTGGAGAGAAACTGGATAATTTTACTAGTGCCTATAAAGTTGATATCGCTCAAGTTGCTCCTCCTAAGAAACCCTCCTCTCCTGAAGAAATACTTGATGTTCTCAATGCAATTGCGGGAGGATCATGATGACTTGCTAACAGCTTATGATATCCTCATAGCAGATGACCGCAAGTCCAAGGCTCTTATGGCGTTGCCTGAAAGGATGAAGAAGAAATGGATCCTCGAGCAAATTAACTAATGAAGGTATGTTAGTTGGATATTTGTGTGTATTTATTCTTAGTTCAAAACTTTATAATCTCGGCTCGTGAGATTGAATGCTTAAATTGATGTTTGCTCATCTTAACAACCAACTTTTTCATGCCATGTTATATATAAAGTTATTGAGGAGTTGACAGTCACATATTGGTTCTTTGCATAGCATGTTCTCCATATTTTTTTTTCATTTTGACTACCAACTTTTGTACTAATTTAAGTCACGAACATTCTGGTGTCATTTTCTTGTGTAAACTTGTCAATCTTGATGGTGGTTCTAATGCATGCTAGTATTTTTCTGATGATTGTTCTGATGCATGCTCTCCTTTCCTTACCTTCTATTTTTATTTGAAAATGGTAGTAGGTGTACATCAGTAGCAGTTCTATTTATCATGTGTACAACAACAGTTCTATTTGTCATGTGTACAACAATAGCTCTATTTCCTTTCTTGATGAGAAATATTGTGACACCCCGAGACTGGTGCGCCATGTGTCAGCCAGTTATTCGTTATCGTTGCCATGTCATCTGCTTGCATGTTGCATCTTGCCATGTCATCATGTGTGTTGCATCAGCATGTTTTCAAAACTTGCATCCGTCCGAGTCCCCTCGTCCTCTCCGTTGTCCGTTCTGAGCCCAGACACACTTGCACGCGCCCGCAGCGTCTCCGAATATTTGTATTATGAGTGACCGGAAAACGTTCTCGGAATGGGTTGAAACTTGGCGTGTGGTCTTATTATAGTATAGACAGGCCGCCTGCCAAATTTCATCGCATTCGGAGTCCGTTTGATAGCCCAACGAATATATATAGCGGCACTAGTCGCCGGTTTAAACATCGGACGTTTTCGGTCTCCGAAAACCTCCGCGGGCCTCATTCTCTCTCCTCTCATCTCAGCCCAATGCATCTACACAGGCCGTCTAGGCCCAGCCTACTCCCCCTCCGCTCCGGTGCCATTGGATCGTGATCCGATGGCTCCGAAACGGCCTAAACCCTAGTCCTAACCCCCCCTCTTTCGCATAAATGGACACTCTCTTGTCAATTTTGGGCATCCCTAGCCACCCTAACCTCATCCCTAACCTCCAGCCGCAGCTAACCCACCTCCTCCCTCGATTTCAATGTGCAGCCACCTCACAGGCGCCAAGTGGCAGCCCCTGATTGGCCGCGCTGCCCCAGCCGCCGCTTCCCACCAATCCGGGCGCGCCACCTGGCCCTTCCAGCAGCACCCCAGCCGCGCGGCCCGCCTGAGGCCCGGGCCAGGCCCGCGCCCGGGCCGATCTGGGCTCGAGCCGCCGACGCGCCCCAGGCCGCCCGAGCCTCTGTGCCTCGCCGAGCCTCCGTCCGTCGCCGCCTGCGCTCGACCCCGCCGCCGCAGTGCTCGCCGCCGGCAGCCGCCGAACATCCACGGCCGCTACCCGTACCTCCCGTCCCGCCGGACCTCGCCCCGCCGTCCGCGCCCTCCGGTGCCCCTCGTCGCCGATGCCCCGACCCCGCTCCCTCCAGCGAGCTCAGATCCGCAGTGCCGCCGTGCTCTGCCCCCGACCCCATCGCCGGAACAGGTCGGCGCCGCCGTCCGGTCCGCTGCCGGAGTTCGAGTGCCGCTGCCCGCCGGTTCGATCGGGAGGAGCCGATCCGATCTCCCGCGTTGACCCAGCTCCTGAGCCACCGCCATGCGGGCCCCGCGCCTGCCGCCGCCGACGACCATGTCCGGAGGAGCCGGACATGTCCGCCTCTCCTCTCCGTTTTGCTGACAGATGGGTCGTGTGTGCGCCCACCGACGGACGTGTCCGTCCGGACCGGACAATGTCCGTTGTCCCTTGGTAGTTTTCCCTCTAAGTACTTTTCTGCCTTAAAAATGTTGCATTCTTTGC
This sequence comes from Secale cereale, assembly GCA_902687465.1. Taxonomy (NCBI): domain Eukaryota; kingdom Viridiplantae; phylum Streptophyta; class Magnoliopsida; order Poales; family Poaceae; genus Secale; species Secale cereale. Next base: position 342,757,123 of record LR738711.1, on the reverse strand, counting down.
ATGCGTGTAACTTGATGTGTGTATGTCCAAATGATGCAAATAATATGTCAAAATGATCGTGGTGATATGTTCTACACTTTGTTCCATTATGCCATGCTTGTTTGACTTCATCTTGATGCTCTAATCTTTGTTGCAAGAGTGCTACTTGTTATAAATTGTTGTTACTTGTTATTTTGATGCCATGTTTGAGATATGATAACTTGGAGCATGTTTATCCAAATGGAGCAAATGATATGTCAAAATGTTCATTATGAAGTGTACTACATGATGGTTGCTGTAGCATGCTTGTTTGAGTCCATATTGCCATGTTAATCTCTGTTACAAAAGTGCATTTGGCTGTTAGGTGCTGAAACTTGTTATGAGTTGCTGATTTCACTTGGTCTTTGCTATTGGTGTGTTTGTCCTAATGCCACATGTCTAGATATTTTAGAAGCACGATAATATGGTCTTTGCTGTGGTGCATTCAACTTTCCATGATATGCCTTGTGTTGACTTAAACAAGCTTGTAAACATGCCATGTTGTTATTGTTGTTTTATACTTAGTGAAAAAACTGCTAAGTCTGGAATCTGTTATAACCTAATGCTATGTTTGCTTGATGCCCCACTCAAATCCATGCTTGTTTTGGAGTGGCCAATGATCATGCCTTGTTGTCCATGTTATTGTCTATCCATTCATGCTCTTACTTGCACATTGGGCCTGATGTAGCTTATTTATTTCTTGCTCTCAAGTTGCTATAAATTATACCTGTCAGGATATTATCACCATGTTCAATTTGGTGTAGCTTGTTGCTATTGATCCATGCCTCCTATGGAGATGCTCCTATGGAGTTGCTCCAATGGAGTTGTTTGCTGTAGGATATGTCTAATACATGTCCATGCTCTTTATGTTCTTATTAGAGTTGATATGCTTGTTGTTTTGTGCCTCCGAAGGCAGCATCGTGATGATGTTTTTGCCTTCCCAGATTTTGGCTAAGTCTGGATAATTTTATTGCAACTTGCCATGCTTGGATAATTATGTTCCAGCAAGCTTTTGGGTGTGTTCTAAGTTCATGCTTGTTAAGTATCATGTCTATTTCACATCCATGCCTCTTGTTATCATGTTTGGGTGTTGTAGCATATATTTACCTTGCTCCAAAGTTGCTATGTGGCTGTTAACTTCAGCTTGTTGTTATATCTTGTTTCATGTGTATCTTTTAGCCCGTTGCTCCGTTTTGAGTGTGCCCTATATGAAACTTGTGTGATTTTGCATGTAGAATCATAATATCATGTAGTTTTCATGTTTGGAGTGTGTTTGCTTGATGTTTGGGTGCATCTTGCACCGTTGCCATGCTTGTCTTGTTTTGCTCATATCTTCTAGGCCTTAGCTCAGAATTAAACAAACTTTATATGAAACTTGACTAGAATTTCGAGTAGATCATCATGGTGCATGTTAACTTGCTGTTTAACAACTTTAACTTAAGGTTTGTTCAGATCTGGACTAATTTCAAAGTATGCATATGAGGACTTTCCGGATTTGTTATGTGTTGATTCCGGTCTCATTTAAACTTGTTGGCTTGTGTTGTTCTTGTGTGCTTCCTACCTTGGCATGTATTGCATCCTATATAGACTTGTCTTGCATCATACTTGGTTGAGCATATTGTCATGTTCTTGTGTTGTGTGTTTACCGTATTGCTTGCTTCTTCTCGTTAGTGCTTGTTCCGTTGCGATCGTGAGGATTCGTTCGTCTACTCGTGCTTCGTCTTCAAGGCTTCTTCTTCGTCTTCTTCTTGGATCTGTTCTTCTTCCTTGCGGGATCTCAGGCAAGATGACCATCACCTTGGATACCTTTACTATCATTGCCATTGCCATGCTTAGTTGTCTCGATGCTATCATTATATGTCGCGCTACCCATCATTATTGTCAGCCCCTCTCCTTGTTGCCATGAAACCTCTAACCTTTTGACACCTTCCTAGCAAACCATTGTTTGGCTATGTTACCCGCTTGCTCAGTCCCTCTTATAGCGTTGTTAGTTGCAGGTGAAGATGAAGATTGTTCCTTGTCGGAACTTGATGCTTTGGGAATATCACAATATCTATTATTGTTATTAACATACCTATATACTGGGCATGGGTGGAAGGCTTGGCCTTTTGCTCGGTGTTTTGTTCCACTCATGCCACCTTAGGAGCCGATAAACCGGCATTATGTTCCTTGATTTTGCGTTCCTTACACGGTTGGGTATATGGGGACCCCTTGGCAGTTCATCTTTGAATAAAACTCCTCCAGCAAGGCCCAACATTGGTTTTAATTTGCCTCATAATAAAAACTTAATTAATTAATTAAATTGCATAGGGGGTCGCGTCCTCGGGTTAATTCTACATATCAGGGGGGGCAGTGCTGATGGTGTTGGTCCCAAACGGGGAGACTGCGGGGCCACCGCAGGGAAACTCGAGGATTGGCTCCCGTAGGCTCACCTATCCGGTCGTGGCCTGAGACGAGATACGCACGGCTACTATCAGGGTGTCGGCACGCCGGGAGGTATTGCTGGACTTGTTTTACCATTGTCGAAACGTCTTGTGCACCAGGATTCCGAGCCTGATCGGATTGTCCCTAAGATAAGGGGTGATAATATTATTATTACTTCTGCTGATCGTGAGAGCTTGTGATGGGCTAAGTTGGGACACCCCTGCAGGGTTATGATCTTTCGAAAGCCATGCCCGCAGTTATGTGGCAGATTGGAATTTGTTAATGTCCGGTTGTAGAAAACTTAACAGAGGATCCGAAGTAAAACACACAACTGTGTGAGTAACCGTGACTGTCTCTTTTCACTTTGAGAAGAGAACACGGTGGGGTTATGTTTGACTCGTAGGTAGTTCAGGATCTTTAGCGATCATTACTAGTTTGCGACCGTTTGCGTATATGCTCATCTTATTCTAGTACTCGTAAGTTAGCCACCATACATATTGCTTAGCCGCTGCTGCAACCTCATCACTTTACCTCTTCCTACCCATTAAGCTTTGCTAGTCTTGTTACCCATGGTTATGGGATTGCACAGTTGCAGGTGCAGGTTTCCGATGACTCGACGTGAGAGTGGTGTTCGTTGTGTTGGAGTTCTTCTTCTTCTTCTTCTTCAGTCTTGGGTTAGGTTCCGGGTCGGCAGCCTGGGATAGCAGATGGATGTCGTTGTGCTTTCATGTTTGTATCCGTAGTCGGATACCTTGTATTGATATTATTGTATTCATGTGACTTGTATGTATTGTTGTATCCCCCATGTATGTATGTAATGGTACGATGTAATGATATCCATCTTGCTAAGCGCCTGAAATGCGGTTGTGCCCCAATCACGTAAGTGTCACGTGGTCGGGATAGAATCGCATCTTGGGCCTGACAAATATATACTATTTTTCTTTGATGGAATGCATTACATGCTTGATGCATACAATGGAAGATATAATTTTGTCTATAAATTTTCTTAATGAGCAATATATTATTTGTTTTTCTTGGATGGGCATGCTTCACCTTTCACTGATGTCAAACTGATGCCTCACTTTTAAATTTTCTAGTTTACTAGGTTACAAGATGAAGATAGGAAAGTGGGCAGCGGTGATTCTTCCTGAGCTAGAAGATGAGAGTTGGCAGTCTATGGCATCATGTTCAAGTCTTTTCCTTGACTTTGCTTAATATAAGCTTTGAAGCTTCGAACTTTTGTTGTGCTTGCGTCGGATGCACATTTGTACTTTGTGGATCTGAACATGGCATTTATAATTTAATGTGGACTCGTGCTTCAGGTAGCCGCATCATATATGAATGGTTGTATTATCAATTTATTTCATATTGGTGTGAATATTAAATTTAGAAAGTTGATGTGGCAGCCAAGCTTGGTATCTCAGTTATATCTCAGTTTTAAGCCAAGCTTGTTGTGGTTGTATGGATTCTTATCAAAATGGCAGCCAAACATGGCAAAGATATCATTTCAATCTATGAAATCTGATCGTAGATTTATGAAATGAAAAGAAATTAAAATGAAATGAAATCACAGGTCCCAAATGAGCTGTTAGAGATGTGGATGATATAGAAGCACTGCAACGCCATCATTTTTTAGAATGCCACACCGTCCTTAAAGCATCTCTAGTGGCTTGTGCAAATGGTGGTCTATGCCAAATTTAGACTACCACATGCCAAAAAAACGTCTTCAGTTGCTTGTCTATTATGTAGTCTAAAATTTCGACCACTGCTCAAGAAATCTTCCGATTCAGCGATTTATCGTCCGATTTATCGCTACTCTTGGGGTGACCGATAAGATTATGCCTTATCTTCATCATTTGTCATTTGGGCCGATTTATCGCTATGGCAAGCGATTTATCGGGAATCTACCGATAAATAGGGCATATTCGGAGCACTGTGTTTGCAAGAACTATGTTTATTTGTGTTTTGTGGACCTTTTTACGCAATATGTAATGGTTTTCTATTTTGTTTGTCATTATATCAGGATTCAAAGGCTAGAATTCAAGGTAACACTTCTATTCAATATTGTTTTGGTCTTGAATATAGCATTATTTAGTGTTGGGAACCTAGGATTTGAAAAAAATGGCCGATAAATAGTCGACCAATAAAATCGATTAATCGTCCGATTTCCAATTAATCTCTAATCCCCAGCTGACCGAGACGATAACGATAAGGGATATCCTCAACATTGATTTCGACAATGTCCAAACTAGCTACCCATCGTCCATATTTGGACAACCAAGCCACAATGTCCAAACCAAAAATGATGGCTCATGATGTCGTCCATGCACCAATTCGGAGCAATTTGAAGACGTTGGCAGGGAGGCGGCCGCGCTGGCGCGGTTCATGGAGGCTGTTGCGCCTGGACCGCCGCCTCATCAGGGCTGAACCTGTTGCTATTGTTTATTTCTTGTAAATTATATAGGGTGTTGCTAGTGTTGAACCTAAAATAATTTCGCGGCTGATTTATTTTCTCCTTTGTATGTCTTGCAGATCAGAAAAATAAATGAGAACAACTTAGAAATGACCAACATAAGATTTTTAGAAAATATAGGTGCTATAAGATACTAATTAAATATATGAGAGAATATAGACATCATGTATATAGACAATCCACTGGAAACTTTAGCCTGTCTAATTTTTTTTTACACCATTGTGTATATGTAGATATAGACCATCAAAAATTTACACAAGCTACTAGAGATGCTCTAGGGCCAATTTTAGGATAAGTGTTGATCATGGAAAGCGGTGGAAATCATCAAGGCCAACACTGACGGCTTGTGACGCCCGAGACCGACGTCCCAGAAGATTCCAGAAGCTTCCCGAAGATTCCAGATGTTCCGGGTCCTCCCGTGGGTTGCATTGTGCTTGTGTTATTTATTTTTTTGCATTGCATCATGTCATCATGCCATCATGTCATTTTATTTTTGCATCTCAACCTAAATAAATCGTGTGGACCGTCGGTCCATTTAAATCGAGGGAAGAATGTCTTCTCTTTATAACATATAAAAGCCTCTCATTATTTAAGGAGCTATATTTAAAATATTCCCTTTGTTGGAATTCACCGTAACACACTTGCATATTTCCCCATGTCTTTTTCCCTTCGAGTTTCACCTTCAAAACCTTCCCTTTATTCTTTTCTCGTTGCTCGAGGTTCCTCCAAAAAACCCTCCTCTATTTTATTAAATCCCTGACATTTTTGTGAGTCCAAGGATTTTTACCCCTTGCCCTAAGTCTTTTCCTAACTCCTCTTTGCTTCTTTTCCCTCTTTTGTTTTTCTGTTTTTGTTAAAAAGCAACAGCAGTTTTATTCAAAAGGTGCAGTCTGGGCCTCCTCTCCCTCCTTTGGGCCTCCTCCTCCCTCTAGGCCCAACCGCTTCAGCCCACTCCGGCCGCACCGAACCCTAGCGCTCACCTCCCGCAGCCTCTCCTCGCTCCCTCTCCCCCTCGTGCGGCGCCGCCACTCTCTCCTTTTCCCTCGATCTCCTCTCTCTCTCTCGAACGAAACAGGATCCCGTTTTTTCTTCCCTTCGCCCCGAGCTGCCTCTCGCGCCCGATCTACTCCAGCGCCAGGAGCCCCAGGCCCTGAGGCCTCTTCCCCTTCGCCAGGAGGCCCCGCAGCCCGGGCCTCTTCCCGTCGCGAGGCAAGGAGCCCCATCGCCCGACGTCCCCGCCTCCTCGCCCCGTTCGTTCCTCCGTCGAGCGCCAGGAGCCAGGCTCCGCCCTCCATCGCCCGCGAGCGACGCCTCCAGCCACGACTTCCCAAGCGCCGACCGCCTCCCTCTCGTCCCGTGCAGCACCGGCCGAGGCCTCCCTTCTCCTCATCGCGCGAGAGCCCCGCGGCTTCCCCTCTTCAGCCCTCCTCTCGCCTGGAGCCCGCACTCCATCCCGAGCGCCCGGGCCAGGCTCCAGCCAGGAGCCCGGCGTCGCCCCGATGCAGGACGCTCGCAGCATCCTTCCGCGTCTCCAGCGCCAAGGCCAGGAGCCCGACCCCGCCGCGCTCTCCTCCAGGTCGCCGCAGGCCCGAGCGGATGGCCTCCCTCCGTCCTCCAGTGCGAGCGCCGGCCGTCCTCCAGCGCCCTTCCTCGCAGCAAGGCCGCGGCCCCCCGACGCCTTCCTTCCAGCGCCGTCCCGTGCGGCGTCTTCAGGCAGCCGCGCAGCCGCATCGCCCGGCCCTTGTCTCCTCGACAGCAGCGGCTGCTGCCTCCTCCGTGCAACCCTTTTCCTTTTTTT